>CM024542.1:40472876-41072876 GCA_014182365.1 Eucalyptus tenuipes
AAATCCCCTCCCTTATTGCTCTTTGATTAACAAATTTATCTCTATTTTTGCATGTAAGGGACAAGTGGAAGATGCATGGACAAGTGGCTTCAAATAATGAACAAGTGGAGGCAATTCAAAGACAAGTGTCCACCATGCTTCACCTCCTTCATGCGTTGGCTACCCCATGGGCTCCATGGGCCGGGCCTTGGGCCTTCATGGGCCGGTCGACCGGGGGTGGCGTGGGCTGGTTGGATGGTCTTTGGGCCTAAAAATCAGCCCACCCTCTCCTATTCCTATTCCATTTAACCCTCATTTAAATTAACACTTAATTTCAACTTATAAACTCACAAAACTTTGTAATTTAAATCAATAAAATGCTACTTATAAAGTGCACCACCAAGAATAAGATTTCTATATCAATTTGCACCTTAATAAAATCCTTGGGTCACTTGTAGACACATCTCCTCCAACAATTGTCCATTACAATGCTCGGCCTTAAATTAATTGAAATTCATTGATTCAATGGCTAATACAAAATCCAATGGCACTTCCATTACCTAATCATGGACTTTAATTCTTCTAGAGATTGCCATGAATTTTGGGATGCCACAGAAATATATCAATTTAATACAGGATTTTATGTATTTTTTCATGATATTTTCAAAATTTGACAATTACTTTAACTTTATTAGAAAAGATAATAAGTGAAAGTTTTGTGCTATTTAAAGAAATCGAAACCCAAGTGCACTAAATAAAAAGCTTGCAGATGCTTGTGGTGGTGAGAGTGGGCATCCCAATTAATAAGTTAATGAGTTAACACCCCACAATTACCAATGCGTCATCTGATAACAATGGCAGTTTGAGATTTTCAAAGGGTTTATAACGAAATTTAAGAATGTTGTGGAAAGAACATTCTAAGGTTATCATTAATTCTTGTCATTCAATTGATGAAATTCGTTAAAAACAAAGAGATTGTCGATTAATGATTGAGATTATGGTTTAATATTATATTTTGGAATTGTTGTATTTTAGAGTTTGCCAAGGAGTCTCTTTCCTTATAAACGAAGGGTCAGGTCGACTCCCAAAGTCATTTTACTTAGCAATCATTAGATCTCGGACCATATATGTGGTTTTACTCTTAACTGGAAGATGTAATTCGGTTTGAATTTGGACACTGTGGGATTTCGTTCTTCTGCCATATATAGGTTGGTTAGTTTTTGTTCTTTTCATATTTCAAATCGAAACCTAAACCAACCTAAATCAATGGTTTCTTGCTAGGGTAGGTAGACCGGTTCGGACCAAGTTAATTTGTCGATGGACAGTCATGTTTGTTATATCTAATTGATGTTCTGCCACGCTTCCTATATGACAGTGTATTAAAAGATATTACATTCATTAATTCCATCTATTCCATAACTAATCTATCGTAAAGAAACATTATCTCTTTATATGTGCTATAATTGTTAGAGTACAAAGTAAGCTCTCCAATCGGCAGCACAATACTGCTATTCAATTCCCCATCGGACAATTTGAATGAAGAATGTTTGTTATTGCTTAAATAGACGTCTTGCATGCGATGTGGTAATTTCTTTGTATATATAGCAATGCAACGTATATGCAACTAAACGAAGTTCTAAATCAACAAAATTTCAAAGCCATGCATCGCTTCTGATTACCCGCGCCAATCAGTAAAATTGTTAAAATCTACAAAGAAGAGTCGATAGGGAATTTAACGAGAAGAGCAGACATTTTCTTTCCAATAAAGGAGAGGCTTTGAAATGGTCCCCATTTATTAAGGAGAACTTGATTATGACATTATGTTAAAATATTTTGTAAAATTCAAGTCAACATCAATATTTAGAATAATATAATAAATATAGTCTTAGACCCATGCGCACCAACATCTTACTAGTTTGAGAGCTGGGCAATTCATCGAGTATGAAGCTATTTCCAGCAAGTAAACCATAATAAGGAATTTGGCGCCTTTAACACTAATAGAAAAAGACACATGTAAATCAAAGTCTCTTGGGAGATGTAAGTAAAATTCTGCACAATGTTTTGAATGATTTTAGCAAAAACAGCTTGAAAACCCTAACTCATGCTCAATGTAACACATTTACTTTAATTTTGTGATGTTAAAAAAACAAATTATATTTACTATGACATATTTACCCTAAAATTTTCTTGTAACATAAACAAACCCCAAACTTGTACCTGCATTAGATATTTACTCTATGTCAAAATTTTGTTAGATAATTTTCCAACTAAAATAATGTCGTTTTTATTTTACCTAAGCCTCATGGGCGCCATGTCAACATCATATGCCTTTTATTGTTCATGTAGGCAGATTTTTTTATTGTGCTTATTGATGAAACCTTGATGGAGAGTAAATGTGTTACATAGGTATAAATTTGGGATTTTTGATATCACAAAAGAAAAATTATAGTAAATGTGTCACAGTAGGTATTATTTCAAATTTTTTGCTGGCTTTTGTCCACAATTTTAGATATTTTCTTGTTGAGTTTTTTTTTTTTAAATTATTGCAATTTTTATTAGACGTGAAATTCTTAGAAAATTCGAAATATATCAATTTAATATAAGATGGCATGTATTTTTTCATAATATTCTCAAAATTTGATAGTTACTTTAAGTTTATTACAAAAGATAATAAGTGAAGTTTTGTTCTATTTTAAGAAATCAAAACCCACGTGCGCTAAATAGAAAACTTGCATATGCTTGCGGTGGGGAGAGTGGGAGTCCCAATTAATAAGTCAATGAGTTAAGACACAACAATTACCAATGCGTCGTCCCACTACAAAGGCAGTTAGGGATTTTCGAAAGGTCTATAAAGAAATTTAAGGATATTGTGAAGAGAAATGTCTAAGGTTATCATTAGTTCTTGTTCTTCAACAAATGAAATTCGTTGAAAAATAAAGAGACTGTTGTTTAACGATCCAGAGTTACGGTGCAATATTATGTTTTGGTATTGTTGTATTTTTAGAGTTTACCAAGGAGTCTCTTTCTTGTTAAAAAAAAAAAAAAAAAGAACTTTTAAGTTTTGCCCCAGTATTCCAACCATCAAAAATCAATTCGAAAGGAGAAGACCAGACTTTTGTTTTCCCACGGAGGGAGAGACACTGCCTTAAACTCTAGAATCCAGAGACTATTTGAAAAGTCGAGCGGCTCTTTTTAGACAAGAGTACTCCAGTCTCTAGCTCCCAATGGCTTGTTCTTCTCGATGAGTAGCCACAAAAGATTCAAGAAAATATGTTGAATAAATCACGCGTTTGGAAAATGTAACCTTCTCCGCACTCCACAAGACTTCGTCACACGCGGAATTATCATTGAAATATCTCATGCAAGTGTCTAGGACCAGCCAATGTTAACTCCGCAGCTTAAACTAAGCCGATAACTACACTTACTTTTTTTAACAGAGATAACTACAGTTACTTGACCCAAAAGAAAAACGAAAAGGAAAAATCCATCTTACTTCTCCTTATATACCCCGAACCCATCGGATCAATTCATCGAGAAAAAAAAATGGAGAGAGTCGAAGGAAGAACCATGGTCATCCATGAGTTTCTTTTAAAAGTTTTGGTGCTTGGGATCATCATATTGGGTCCATACCACAGTCACGCAGCAGAAGCTGATTAGTCAATCACGAAGCCAGGATGCCAAAGTTCCTGCGGAAACCTCTCAATTCCATATCCCTTTGGATCGAGCAACAGCAGTTCTGACTGCCACTTCAATTTCACATCCTTTATTGTCTATTGTGACCACTCTACCGTCCCCCCTACACCTTACATGTGGAATAGAAGTTCTAACTTGCAAATAAGCGACATTTCCGTCGAGGATCACGAGATGCGGATATCACTATGGGTCGGTCGAGACTGTTATAACTCTTCCGGATATGATCAGTCTTCGACCTTTTATCCATGGCTCACCCTAGCTAAATTCCCCATATCCAGTGCCAAGAACAAGTTCACCGCCGTCGGTTGCGACACGTTGGCCTACTTCCACGACCGCCGTGAGAACTTCTCTCTTGGGTGTATGTCTTTGTGCGGCAACATTACGAAAGTGAGTAACGGGTCATGTTCCGGTGTTGGATGTTGCGAGACGAACATCCCTACAGACTCCTTAAACTATCAAATCTCCTTTCTGAGCTTTTACAGGCATGCCTACGTCCTGATTTCAATCCTTGTAGCTATGCCTTCGTCGCCGAAATTGGATCCTACAACTTCAATTGGCGACTTTCAGCAGCTTAGATCTAGAAAGTCCACTCTAGTTCTCGACTGGGCAATAGGAAACAAACTTGCGAAGACGCCGAGAACGACCCCGCAAGCTACATGTGCAAGCAGAACACCAAATGCACCAACGCGGAAAATGGCTCTGGGTACAAGTGCACCTGCTTAGAAGGTTACCAAGGCAATCCTTACCTAGAGAATGGTTGTCATGGTACGTTGATAAATCAACATTATTTGACTTGTCCTTCATATTATTATGATCCAATGAGATTAGATACATTTGATATGTGTGTGTTACTTATGTAGATATTGATGAACGCACGGATCCAAAGAAGTACCCATGTGAGGGAAAGTGCAATAATACTGAGGGGAATTATACATGTTTATACCCAAAGGGTTATCATGGTTATGGCAAGAAGGGCAGTGAAATGGACAAGGATGCATTGTTAATCCATTGTATTTGATGAAGATTTTGGTTGGTAAGTTCTTTGATCTTACTTGGAGTACCTCCCGCTTGAAACATACTATCCTAGCTGATTTCGAGAATAAATAACTAAATTTAATTGTGATTTATGAGAAAAATTAACTATTCACATCTTCGCCTGATTTTTCTTCCATTATTTCCCTTGGAAAAATTCAAAATGAAACTTTTCCATATCAATTTCACTGAAGTTTCTATGCAGAAGACAAATGAGATTATCTAACGCATTACGTAAATCACACGTTACTAATTACATCACAATTGGGCTTTCTTAAAATTCAGAAGTATATTAATTTCACTCGTGTCAATGTCTGTACTCTAGCATTTTTTATTTTCATTTTTGACTTGGTGACTTGGGTTTTGGCTATATGCGAGTACATTTTCCGTCGATTGACATCACCTTGCGAATATTATCTCTGCTGCACGACTTGTAAACGCATCATCTTCGGTGCTATTAATCCTATATTATAGCGTGGACACGCAAGGTCGGCCGATTGGATTAGTCAAAATGATGACCCGGATAATATCACGAGTCACGAAATTGCCATTTGTGTAGATAGGTATAGAAGACTTGGAACATGTCAATGATTTGGTCAGCGGCCTTCTTGCATCATAATCTTAATTATATTGTCGAGAATGGTAAAACAAAGCTCGAACTAGATAGAGAACTATGTGTCATCAGTGATCACCAAAAAATGATCTTAACATAATACACTTACCTTTTAAAAATAATCACACACTAAATCATAATCTCAAATTCTCTCTTATCTCTCCCTCTCTACCCACAAGCTCCATCAATTACCACCTCTGCTGCTCGTAGCCATCACCTCTGGCGAAGTCGGAACTGGGCGCGGCCGAGACAACCAGCACTACCCCCACAAGTCTCCCTCTGTGGGCGTAAGGGCGCGCCCATGTGGGGGGCATTTGTGTGAAAAATACACAGTTATCTCCAAATCTAGGATGCCGTTAGCCTTAAATATTTACACAATTCTCGCACACAGTTATTAGTTTATTACTACCTGTGACATTCTTTAATTCCTTTCCTCTTTATAACGTTTCTATCTTCTTGCAGTCATGAATTGTGCTTATTGAATTTATGAAACTTACTATTATTGAGGGGCCGGATACAATGGCAAGGAAATCAGACAAAAAAAAAAAAACTTTTCTCCACTTGAGGCATGCGGTGGGTACGCAACATCTTTACTAAATTTAAGCTAGGGCCGGAGGATGTAAATCTCACCCTCACCTCGCCCCATCTCTTTGCCATCCCCAACTATTTGCTTAAACTGCCTCCTTTCCCGAGCCTCCTTTCCCAAATGCAGTTAAATGGCAAAATGAAGAAAATGATTGATTAGATTCTGGACTTACATGCTCTTTTTAATCTAATTAGGGTGGACAGCGTTCTCATTTTAAGAGGTAAAATAAGTGTAAACATACCCACAAATTTAAATAATCCTAATCCTTTCTTAATTCCTAAAAGTCAAACTTCTTCCTTTCTCTCTAAGGGAGAAGTGCCAAAAAAGTCCTAAACCTTTTGCCTTTGTGCCGATTTAGTCCTAAACCTTTTTTGGTGTCGATTTAGTCCTAAACCTTTACGTTGTGCCAATTCAGTCCTTTCCGCCAAATTGGCCGGATTTTGCTGACTGACGCCGCCGGCCGACGTGGACAACTTTTAATAATATTTTAATATTTTTTATTTTTATTTTTATTTTTTGATTTTATTTTTCTTTTCTGTTTTTCTTTTTGTCTTTTTCTTTTTTTCCTCCTCCAGCCGGTCGCCGAGCTAGGCGACCGGCCAGAGGCGACGCCCGGCGAGGTCGAGTCGACCTCGCCGGCCACCTCGCTAGTGGCCGCGAGGGCGGCCTCTCGCGGGGTGGCGAGGGCGAGCCTCGCCGCCCGCTCGAGGCCGCCCGAGGCCTGGACGGCGAGGCTCGCCCGCCGGGATCTAGTGAGGTCGAGCCTCGCCCATGGCCGGCGAGGGCGAGGGCGAGGAGGCGACGCCTGTGCCCGGGAGGCGAGGCTCGAGCCTCGCCCATGGACGGCGAGGGTGAGGGCGAGGAGGCGACGGAAGGCGGCTGGATTAGCTCCGCGAACGGCGAGCAGTGGCGTAGGTGACGAGCGGGAGCGGTGAAGACGCGCGGACGGGCGCGTGAGCCCGGATTGCGCGACCGCAGCGAGGCCGCCTCCTCGCCCTCGCCCTCGCCGCCTGTGCCTCGAGGGGGAAGGCTCGCGCCGGCGGGCGAGGCTCGCCCGCCGGCCATGGGCGAGCCTCGCCGCCCACGCGAGGCCGCCCTCGCGGCCACTGGCAGGTGGCCGACGAGGTCGACTCAACCTCGCCGCCATCACCTTCCGGGTTGCCTAGCTCCTAATGACCGGGCCGGGAAGAAAAAAAGAAAAAAGAAAAAAACAGAAAATCAAAAAGAAAATCAAAAAATCAAAAAATCAAAAATATCAAAAATATTAAAATATTATTAAAATTGTCCACGCTCGCCGCCGATCAAAGCCACGTCAGCCGGCCAAGGCCGGCGTCAAGAGCAAAATCCGGCCAAAATTAGCCGGAAAGGACTGAATTGGCACAACGTAAAAAGATTTAGGACTAAATCGGGACCAAAAAAAGGTTTAGGACTAAATCGGCACAAAGGCAAAAGGTTTAGGACTTTTTTGGCACTTCTTCCTTCTCTCTAATGTTTTGATTAGCATCTAAGGACTGATAGTAATGATTGAAATATTGTTTCGTCTTTCTCGAATGTGTGGTACACAACCTAGGTAACTTTTTCATTTTTTGCACAAGCCATTTAGATAGAAAGTCAATTACTAGCAATATGACAAAATTTATCCGAGGTGATGACACGAGTCAAAGAGGAAGTTACACACAGCCTCTGTACCATATACTAAGCCATTTGAGAAGATGTCTTCAAAGTTACTAGTCCTTGCCATTTTCATGTCATCAAAAGGGGTATAGCTAGAAATAGAGGTAGGACTTGTATTGAGTTATTTAAACTCATGCATGGTTCGACCGAAAAGTCTCTATATATACATGCTTTGAGACATGGATTTGGTTGCATAAGACCTAGAAAATTGTAAGCAAGTATACTGTAGTACCCTGGGCAAAGAAAATAAGCATTCTTGTGGTTGGTTCGAGTTTATACTTTATATCTTTTTTCTTGTCGATTAAACCCGTTAATTGACGACAATTTTAATATGCATTGGCCCTCGTGCTATTCTTTTTTCCGTAGATTAGCTTAACCAAATCCGTTGTTCTAATTCAGACTCAAATTGTCCCAAAACTACTAAGTTTTAAAGGAAACCTTGCCGTATAATTCTAGAGAAAGTTTCAAAGCGTGGCTGCTTTTACAAGTTACAATGACTCAATGTGCTGTTAATTGTGTGATTAATCAGTCTAAAAAAAAGTGGTGTTATACACAGTGTTGCTGCGGGCATAATAGTGCTGCTATTTGGTATAGGCTTTCTGTATTTCGTATACAAGAAAAGGAAGTTCATTAGGCTCAAAGAACAATACATCAAGCAAAATGGTGGCTTGCTTTTGCAGCAACAATTACATGAACATGACAACCACAAAAATGCAAAAATCTTCAGCGCCGAAGAGCTAGAGAAAGCTACCAACAATTATGATGAGAGTAGAATAGTTGGCCGAGGAGGATACGGTACTGTTTAAAAGGGTTGTTGCCAAAGAATGTGGTAGTTGCGATTAAGAAGTCCAAGCTTGTGGATCGAGCCAAATCGAACAGCTTCATTAATGAAGTCATCGTGCTTTCTCGCATTAATCACCGTAATGTGGTCAAGCTTTGGGATGTTGTTTGGAAACAGAGGTGCCTTTATTGGTGTATGACTTCATCAACAATGGAACCCTCTTTGACCACATCCACAATCCAAACAAATCATCAAAGCTATCTTGGGAGATTCAATTGAGAATTGCTTCAGAAACTACTGGAGTCCTCTCGTACTTGCACACCGCAGCTTCCACTCCCATTATTCATCGAGATGTTAAATCGGCAAACATCCTTTTGGATGATAGTTACACTGCGAAAGTCTCCGACTTTGGAGCTTCAAGATTAGTCCCACTCGATCAAATGCAATTGTCGACTATGGTTCAGGGAACATTAGGATACTTAGACCCTGAATACTTGCTCACAAGCCAATTGACAGAGAAGAGTGATGTTTACAGTTTTGGGGTAGTGCTAGTTGAGCTATTGACGGGGAAGAAGGCACTTTCTTTTGACCAATCCGAAGAAGAGAGGAGCTTGGCAATGTACTTTCTTTCATCATTGAAGAAGGGCAAATTGTTTCACATTGTTGATGAAATTATTGCAAACAGAGAAAATAATGAGCAGGTGACGGTTGCCAATCTTGCAAAGAGATGCTTGAGAATAAAAAGCAAGGAGAGGCCAACCATGAAGGAAGTAGCAATGGAACTGGAAGGACTTAGAGCAATGGCTAACCATCCATAGGTCAATGGTATCGATGTGAATCTAGAGGAGACAGTTTGTTTATTGGGAGAGAAGACCAATGTGTACATGAATAGTATTGCTAGCACAAGCACCGGGTACACGGATAGCATGAAAAGCCATGTCATGCCAACAGTTAGTAGTGGGAGATGACCATAATAAGGTTATCTATATATGTTTGGGTATGTTGTGAGGGATTTTATGGTTGCAATAGGTCTCCATTGACTGCGCTAGTGATTGGGTTCTTTCACGTTGAAACTAGTTCACCGAATAGTTTCCATGCATGGAAGAAAACTCTTGAAAAGTCTAGCCTTATAATAAAGTCAGTGTAATGATTCAAGTAAGTGTTTCGTGAATACAGGATAAGTTAGCTTTAGAAAGCTTTGGATTCAACTCGGTGAAAGGATGTAATATAGTTCCCTCCTTCTACCTTTTCTTGGTGGTTGCTTGTGAGATTTGGGAGCTCTATCGTCTTTGAATGTACCGAATTTAATATGATATGGAAGTGCAGATTTCTGTTTGCTCGACGATATAGTTTGTCCACCTTGGATGAATCGTTTTTCCCGGGCAATTCCATGGTCTTGCCCGACATTCATACAATGAAACGTTCGTGCATCGATTATTCATATGAGAAATGTTCAATTCCATACTCCATCATCCAAATTGAATTTCACGTTTGACTTTTGCTCGTGTATTACTCGTCCATACATCGAATGGGGGTACGGTCACATTTGCCTTATTGAGATGCAATTATGAACATCATTCATATCCATTTGTAGTCAAGTTTCTACAAAGTTAATGTCCATGTTAATAATCAACCAATCAAACACATTTCCTTCGATTAGTGAGGAGGAAAATAAGGTCCAATAGAAGTTAGTATTTCACATGTGCTGGACTCACTTATCTAAGGCGCATCTTTTCACAGGAAAAAAAGAATCCAAGAATTTGTTCTGAGATCCTCCTAATTCTTTGTAATTAAGGTGACGTAGCATATATGTGGATATAATAGTTATTATCGCGCTAGAGCAAGTGCAACTGATTGGGTGATCAACCGGCTACTCTACTCACCAGGCTGGCCTCGGCGTCCCTCACCCGATGCCGTGAGTCGCTGACCTCTACCGGCCATCGGCAAGGCCTCGCGGTGGCCGGTGGAGGGAAAAGGGGAAAAAAAAAGAAGAAAAAGAGAAGAAAAGAAAAAAAGAGGAAAAATTTTGAAAAATAAAAACACTAAATTATTATTAAAAATTGTCACTATCGGATGTGCCACGTAAGAAGGTTGGTGTCCACGCCAACGATCTTTCGGCCAAAATTAATCGAATTCACTTAATTGGAAAATTGAAAGGTTTAAGATTAAATTTTAAAAAGTACAATAAATTTAAAACTTTTTAAACAATTTTTCCTTGATACTTGTGCTTAGAAAGATGTTTGAATTCACTATCTTTCAATCGAAATTACCGACATATGCTATATCGACATACTAAATTACAGAATCTTGACGAAAGAGGGAAGTGGAAATCTGCCACGAAGATGAGTTTAGTAGACGTGTTTTTTGGATTTGGTTTGGTTACACTTGTCGTAATTGTGGGCGGAGGTTAAATTGTACGCTCATTTGTGGCATAGCCTTGAGAATTTGCCTGTTATAGTTGATTCCCCTGATGTTGGGTTGCTAAGATCCGCGCCACTTGATTTGCATTTAGCCCGGAGTACTGATCGCGAAAAGCATGTTTCCAGGATTCTTTGTTTATGTAGATGTACATGTTAAGAACTTGTTGAAGAGGACAAGCTACGAGTGTAGACTGCACATTCATTTCTAAGTTGCAAATGCATGAAGTGGTGAATAATAAGAAAGAGATCAACAATATCTGGTGAGTACTGCTGCGCTGTTAAAGGTGAGGGGTAAGCCACGAGTTCCAGGTTGTGTGCATACTTTGGGAACGAGAGATGTTGCTGAATTTTAAAATTTTCAATTTACTATTATCTGAACGGTTCTCATTGAATCTTTTTTAGTCGGTATTTGGCTGTTAATTATGACTGTTTCACCCATAAAAAGAGATTATCATTTTTTGGATACTGGAGGTGGAAATGCTTTGAATGTTCGGAGGACTGCGAAAGACTTGATGGCAGCAGGAGCTGCCGCTGTTTTCTAGGGGTACTAGTTTCAGCCGAGAGAGGTATAATGCTGCTCCTTCTACGAAGCTCTCAGCCTTTTCTTTTAATTACTCACTTCATGAGCGCTGAAGTTCTATTATGAACTACCTAGTCCCAAATTGTAAATTAGTCAAGTTTGAGCCTATGTTTCAGTTTCAGATATGTTGAGTTCTTATCAGTCGGACATTCTGTGAAAGAAGTTATTACAAGTATACACCTTGTTAGCAAATTCTGGGTCAACTGTCATTCTTTGAGTTAGTTCTTCCTGAATTCTGTCTGACAACTGTGCATCTACTGATTTCAAATTACTTCCTCTTCAGGATCAAGCATGGCCAAAGAAGTGTGGCTGATAAGTATCATTATCATTGTCATTTCAGGGCATATGCATGGAAAGCAGGTATACAAGCCTGCCCTTGGTGAATTTGAGCCGTGATTTTCTCTTTCAAAACTCAGGAGCATAGAAACACATAAAACTGCGATTCCTCTCAAACTGCCTCATTTATTTGTCATACCAGGTGATGAGCATGCTGATAAAATAGCATCTGCAGGGGATGCTATTGGGAATTCTGACTTCTTCCTCATGGCCAGGACCAATGCACATGCAACATCAGCCAAAAACTGCTCTGTCTGATGCCATTGTAAGGGTTAATCTTTACATGGAGGTACTAGTAGACTGATCCTCTGCTTCTTGTCATGATCTACTGTGGAGTGAGGCTTCTGTTCGTTGTGAAGCAGGAATTCTGGTCTAAGAGGGCATCGCAGGGTCATCCCGTGCTGAGACACAGGTTTACAGTGAAAATGCGGACCTCTTTCCTGACATTACTACAGTATTCAAGTGATGACTAGACGTTCAACCCAAAGTTAATAACAAGAAATAGATATTTTGGCATCTTAGTATTGGTAGATCTCCACTTTTTAATCCTATACCTTCATTTCTCCAGAAGCTCATGCAACTTCTGCCATAATTCAAGTGTAGATTATATCATATGACTTAGTTTGTGTTCCATTTGCCTCTCCTTTAACCCTTGCACTCTTGACGCTCATTATCACCCATTATCTCCCGTACTGCTCTCTGCATCATAAGGAATTCAGCAATTACGCTTACTGATGAACCAATCCCAGGTAAGTTATATATATTTTTTAGACTGGTCGTGAATGTGGCTTGTGAAGTCAAAATTAGAGCCTTTTCGGTTGGAACTGAGGTGATTGAGCTCAATTGTTTACTTCAGGCAGGGATACAATTGCTCTTCACGAATCCGCTCGTGAAGGCATTCAAATGTTTGCATGATGATTTCTGTCAAAATTTCACTTTACTATGTGAATCCACTCTTCGATTCTTAGCATGCGCTGGATGGTTGAGCTGTTCGGACAATGTTTCTTGGTTGTTTCAAGACACTACAAAATGGAGCATAGTGTTTCCTCCGAAAGCATTGATAGAATTTCGTTTGAAATGAATAATCGAAATCATTTTTTTTTTTTGGGTTTCTTAACTCCTGTCGTTTATTGTAATAAAAGTCGCCGGCAGGAGCTGATGGATGCTTTGTGGAGGCACCAAGGGATGACGATGAGCTCAAGGAGATAGGACAGGACGGTGGACGAGAGGCTACAGGGTATGCAATATGATTGAAGGTAAAGTCACACCATTGACCGCTGCCGAGGAGCTGAAAGAGATGGGCTTTCATTTTATCGTGCGCCCCGTGCACGGTGCTCTATGCTTGAGCGCGCACCATTGTCGATGTCCTCAAGTCTTGAAAGAGAAGGGAACTACAAGAGAGGATCTCGACAAGATGCCTATGTCTGAGGAATTTAACCAGTTGGTCGGAGCTTGGAGTCCTGGTTCAAGCTCGAACCACGGTGCTCTGAATTTAAGGAGCGCTGTCGGAGTAAATTCACAGTAACTGCGAAAGCCGAAAGTAATCGAATATGTGCGGCAACATTTGAATTCCAATTTCCAGTTTCCCCCAAGGCTTCTAACACATAACGCCCCACGCACTTGCATGAGAGATGCACCGCTTAGAGTGTGTTAGAACTCTTTTCAATATGAATGCTTTTGCTAAGTAATTACATATCAATTTTTATTTTTATTTTTAAGTAAGTCTGTCTCTCTAATGGCCGACGATTCCAGCAACAGAAGATTATTATGCTGCCCTAAAAATTATCTGAACTTGGCAATTCTTCAGTCAAAGAAACTTGGCAATTCAAGAAAGCACCATGCCTGACTACGGGCCACAGCAGACGGGTTAAGAAGCATAGCATAAACACGCTTATCTGAACTTTCGTCTCTTGCACCGCCCGAGTTAAACACGCTTATTTGGCTTTTCAAAAGGAAGAGTGAAAAGCCAGAATGGGATTAGGAAAGCACAGCCTCTTTGCAATTGCTACGAACTTTCGTCTCTGCACCAGGCATGACCACAGGCCGAAGCAAATACCTTAAATAGCAGAGCATAAACATGGCAAGGTACAGAATCGTTTCCATCGGAGAGAGTTATCAAGTACTAAGAACTCATCAAAGATTCCTTCACCGGTGCTCGATACGGGTGTATTTGACTCGGCGTTCCATATTAACGCTTCGCGATTGGAAGACTGAGGAGCTAAAGAGGGCAAGCTGGATTTTTTGTTGGGTATATTTGATGTAGTAGGCTTTGAGCTGTATTTACTTTTTCTGGGCTAAACTACTTAGAACTCAATTCAAAACTTAATTGAACATAAATAATACTCATCGCCACAGACTATCGACTACCACTCCAGAAGGACAATGCATAGAATCAATAAATATCTAGATATGGACATTTATGGCTGGCATCCATCAAAGTTTCGTAATGTCATAAGCGGTAAGCAAATTCAATCGAATCTCAACCACTAGATATGTATTAATGTGGGGCAAGGAACCATCAAAAGAAAAAAAATCTCAACCCACCAAAGTGCTATAAATTTATAGGGGCTCCATTTTAGCTGTTCGTGCAATCGTTACAAACTTTTGTAAAGACCCATGCTCTGCGCCGCATTATTGATTTCGATCGGTCGAGAACTCTTTCGGGTGAGATCAGTCTTCAAGCAATTATCCACAGAACTAGCTGAATTCCCCATGTCTGGCACAAAGAACATGTTCACCGCAGTCGATTGCGACACTTTGGCTATATGCCGAGACTGCCGCGGTGAACTTGTTCTCGGCAAATAGCCAACGATTGGTGGCAGCAATCGCAACTGGCTACAGCGAACTTGTTCTTCATGCTAAATATGGGGAATTCAGCTAATCTGAGCCACGGCCAGTCAGCTTGAAGACACTCATCACACCTGGAAGAGTCATGGCAGTCTCTACCGATCGAAACGATAATGCCCACGTCGTGACCCTTGACAAAAATGTCAAGCATCTCGATGTTATCACAATCGGTTATTTCGTCACCGTCTCACTCTCTCACGTCTCCACCTTAGATTTCGCCAGATTTAGACCAAATCTCCATCCTTCCACAAGCTCTTCGACGCCGACTCGCCACCGTCCTCAACTCTTGAGTCTCTAGCTCAGACTCGTCCTTGAAATCCCGGAAATCAACCTCGAGATCATCTTTTCCACGCACCGACGGCTTCCGGTTTGGCCTGCCTCTTCGAGTGCTTGCCCGACGATTTCTTCAGATCGGGCCCATATGAAATCCGCAGTCGATTCGCCAGACCTCTGGTCGGGGATGGAAATCAGGAGACAATAGCGCCTCGCTGAAACGGTACGAGAAGACCAGCAGGAGTAACAAAAAAAAAGCTGGCTGACGATCAGAGCTTGCTTCGGTCTGGTGATCGGAGGAAATGAATTTCGGATAGTTTGCAGAGAATTGCATTCGGGGTATATGTAAATGAACTTTTTTTATTTTTTTGTTCGAATATTTAATAAAGTTCGTTTGGTGGGATGCGTAATTTATTTGGTTGACAGAGGAGTAGAGAAAGGTTGTTACAAAATTCCAATCTCTGAAATGCTTAAGCTGGCTTCCACTACCTCTCGTCACCATCATCCCCTAGGCCCCTAGCTACTACTGTTCAAATCAAGGAGGAGTAGAATTGTGTAGTGATGGGTACAGAAAATAGAATTAGAGAGAGAGAGAGAGAGAGAGAGAGAGAGAGAGAGATAAAAAAAAAAAAAAAAGGTGTAATGGACTCAGCCGAAAAAGAGCAACAACTCAAATTGATTAGAGGAGAAGAAAAGGGGTGCAAGGGACAATGACAAAATGGGTTTAAGTTGGGCTTGTTTGGTTCATAGTCGGATTAGTAAGTTTTGGATCTAATAAGGCTTAATAAGCTTTGGGCTTGAGGCTTCATGAGCTTGGATTTTAAATTGACTTGAGCAAATAAGCTCATTTCATTTATAAGGCCTTTCATGTTTTCTGTGACCTGGACCTGCGAGGTCCAGGCTGGGTCTAAATTCGGACTAAGCCCAAGGGCCTAGCCCGAGTCTTTATTTTCGGAAAATAATAAAAATTTAGGAGATGGAAGAATTTCAAAGAACTCATGCGATTGAGGACCTTTGGCCCTCGACTCAACATTACCTCTAAACTCCTCTTTTCCCCAACACTCATTCGGGAGTGTTAAGACAAGACGCACACATAGAGATGGCTATTCTACCAATGTAAGTAGCTATCCTTACTTTCTAGTCCCAAATAAATTGAGTGAAAGCCCGTGATCGAAGGATTTTGGGGCAGGGATGTGGTAAAATTCTTGTGTGCCACACTCAGGCTGGGAGAGGAATAGATATGGGCTAGCCTTCTTTTCCTCTTGTTCTTTCTTTATTCCTCCTAAAAATTTTCTAGCTTTATTGTTTTACCAATATTTTCCTCATTTAACCGTGAAAACTTCATCTAATAAACGTAGCTTAATTCTACACAAACCGTAGGGATGGATCAAATTCTGACTTGAATTTTCAAAGTTGCCCATATAAAGCATTAGACTTTATAGTTATCTCAAATCTGGCAAGCCGTTAGCTCAAATATTTACAAAATTCTGGCACGTTGATATTATTTTGTCATGACCTTCTCGCAGCTAAACCACGAGAGTAAGGCTTTTAGCACGTACTTTCTCAAAGTCTATCAATCGCAACTTAGCACTCAATTCGACGTGTAATTAATCTTACCTTTGGATGCCATTAATCGATTATATGTTAATTAGACACAAGTAAAATATAGAAGTGTATTTTACTTTTGCGAACTAGAGATTTAATGGATTCAAACACTTGATTACACTAAATTAATCTAACACTTTTTGGTACTTTTGTTCATTATTTTGAAAATGTTTTACATGTAGTTGTCGTCTATTAGTTATCATTTCACTAACATGTGAGGGTTGATCATGTAGGTACGCAAGCAGGGAATGTAACACTCAATAATCGCAATACGCTATATTTCTCTAACGCCTTTTTGGTATCTTTCTTTTTATTTTGAAAAAAAAATATTTTGCAGCAGCTTGAATTGATTTTTTAATTTACTTCCCTAACATGTAAGGTGATCATGCAGATGCACAAACCACCAATTTAACACCCAAGAAAACAAGGACTTACCCGGTAGCAACGAAAGATCCGCACCGTTATATCGAATTCACATCAACAGTTCTATATATGATTTCTAATTAACACGCAATCATTTAATTTTTTTCAAGATTTTCTCTTATTTAAATGAAGCCTAGAAACTTGGAATTTTTTTAACTGAAATGACATGCAACATGCAACTTAACATGCGAATTAAATGTCACACGACATTTATTAAATGACCTAATCAAATGATAGGAAAAGATTAATGCAACTATTCTAACACATCATGCATTACCCTAAACATGCAATTTATTAAATGACATGCAATGAATGAACTAATCTTACGCGACACACGCATTTTTTGGGTTTTCTTTCTAATTAAAATTCGAAATTAAATGTGCCTAATATTTAAACATGCAAACTATCCTAGAAACGAATATCCAATTCATTCTAAAAGATATTTTTGGTATTTTACTAAATTCGGAATTATAAAATAGCCAAAATAAACATGTAATCTATCCCTAAAAAAAGCTACTTTAATTGTATCTAATCTTTTTGGATTTTTTTACAAATAAAATCTAACAAAATATAAAGGAATAAAATCCACAACGAACACATCATCAAATCACACGAGATATTATCAATATCCATCTAATTCAGAAGTAAATTGACGAATCGTATTTCGCATGAGATCCGATTAGCCAATTTTTTACAAAATCGCGAATCGTATCGCGGCGGGAGATCGGATTGGCGATTTTCCATGCGATTGAGAGTCGTATTTCGGCATGAAATCGGACTGTCAATCATGTGCACATTGTGAAATTAGGGAATAGTCCCTAATTTAAAAGCTTTTCAGAAACTTTTTATAGAGAATTTTTAAAGAATCCGGATAGGCTTAGCAAGCAAAGCAAATTGCTATCCATCGTCACAAAAATTCTGTAAACTATGATAGAGAAAATACGCAAGCAAAATGCATGGTTATGGACGGACAACGACTAACTAACATTCATCTATACTAATCTTTTTTATTTTATTTATTTAATTAACATGCGAGACTTAAGAAATGAACCCTAACATTCTGTATGACAGATCGATTTTACATGCACTAATTTAATAACTAAATGGCAAGCAAGAATGATACAGCTGTATGATATGCATGATGAGTTTTTAATGACATACTATGGAATTAGTTCTAAATACTATCATGTTAGTATATTAATAGGCGACTTTTATGATGCATTTAAAATCATATATTAAAATAAAACTATTGCATGAAATTAGTCAAACCTTGACTACCTTATCCCCAAGATAGACTTGATGAGTCACGAATGGCAGCAACAGTGAGCTTGGGTTGCGATGGGGCAAGACAAGCGAGGCCTCGCGAATGGACTGAATTGGAGCGCCGGAAAAACCTGCAGGGAATGATCAAGGCCTGGCGTGGTTGTTAAATGGCTGTGCAAAACCCAAGCATCGGCAACGCCGGCGTGGCTCATGGTGGGGGCTGAGATTCAACTCAACAAAGGCTCGTACACAGGCACGGATATGGATTGTCGCCGGGAACTTGTAGGCACGGCTATGGACGATGACTTCAAGCAGTGGATACCTGGACTGTGGAGATCTCAGACAGCGGCAGGTTGCTCGCTGGGCGTCGAAATGAAGCACGATGGCGGGAAGACTGATGTTGCTGGAATCAACCGTGGAAGGTGATGCAGGACGGTCGGCTTGATGGAGATTCGATGGCGAGGCTGATGGAGCAAATCTCTATTTCCTTTCCCGCTACCGCAATCATTCACCCGGCTTGCTCCTCTTATTTTTCTTTCTTTATTTCTCTCACTTGCTGCACTTGAAAACATTCCACAATTCTCTCCTCTTGGCTGGCCGTGAATTTGTGGATTGATTGGTCCTCTTGATTTGCTTCCTTGTCACAATCTACTTGCCTCTTTCATAGTCGAGCATATTTTGAAGATATTTGCTAATTCGGGTGCCGGCTGAAAGTATTTCCCTGGCTTCTCAAATTCAAGCACGATGAAGCTAGATTAAATGAAATTTATTGGATGCGGACATGCTTTATGATGTCCAAATGCCTAAAATGCAATGCAAAAATTAAAATTTCTTGTCTAGGGGTCGATTTTGATCCCAAAATTTTTTATGCAATAAATGACCAAACGTGTAGCCAAACTTTAGATGTCAACGATCTCTTTATTACCTATAAAAATTCTTCTACCCCTTTCCTCTTTATGTTTTTTCTATCTTCTTACAATCATTAATTAGGCTTATTGAATTTTAAGACTTGCTACTATTATGCGGTGGGATCAAATGATAGTTAAATCCGCATATTTGCAAGTGCAAGGACGGTGATGGGATAAAAAAAACTTGCTCCACATGAGGCATGAGGTGACTGATTAAAATGTGGATTTGCATGTATATTTAGGGTGCATTTATTTTACAAAAACATAATATTTTTGCAAAATCTTCCGAAAATCATTTTTCTAAAAAATGGTTTGTTTTCCTTTATTTTGTGATATGTGATCGAAAAGTTTTTTAGTGTTTGGATCTTATTCAGAAAATGATCTCAATCTCATGATTTTATCTTAGGGGAAAATTCGATTTTTTAAATATTTTCTTTTCTTCTTTCTTCTTTTCTTTTCCTTCTTCCTCCCTCCACCGGTCTCCGAGCCTCGGCGAGGGCTGACTTGGCCTGCCTCGGGCAAGGTTCGGCCTTGGGAACTTGAATATATGAAGAGAAAAAAATAGAGAAGAAACACGCGAGAATTTTTATGTGAAAAACCAGCCCCAAAATCAGGAAAAGGGAAAAATTACGGTGCTGCACTAGGTAGTGGAAGTATGATCTAGGGTTACAAGTTTCAGCATTACCTTTTACCCTATATATAGTAGGAGTCTAGGGTATACATAATTAATATGGAAATTACATGTATGCTATTAGCAACAATAAAATCCCTAGTGTCTGCTTTAACACTACAGGATGGGTGACCTATTGGGAATTGCCTGCCTAAAATAAATTGTTTCTGCACTTGAATATTATTTTCCTCTATTAGACTCCATAACTCTATCAATCTCCCACTTGGAGGCTAATCTTAAAAAATAAAAATAAAAATAAATAAAAAAGCAATATTTTTTTATAGTCTTTATCTTTGTAGCCCAAATTGTCCTAGTGCGGCGGTCTCCCTCATCACTTACCATGGAGGCCAACTAAGGCAATACATAGCCTCAATTTCTTAGTGGTAACAACCTTTGTTGAAATATCTGCTGGATTTTCTGCACCAACAATCTTTTTCAATGACAAAGTCCCATCATCTATCAACTGACGAATTTGATATACTTTAACTCAATGTGTTTTGTCCTTGAATGAAATACTAGATTCTTTGCAAGACAAACAACACTTTGAATGTTGCTGAAAATAACACTGTTATCCTGCTCCTTGCTTATCTCCTTCAAAAAAAATTTCAACCAAATCATCTCCTAACCAACTTCAAATATAGCAACATCCTTTGTCTCGGTGGTTGAATTATATAGAAGCCCGAGAATGTTTCTGGCACCTTCCATTTTTCAAATATCGTCCGAATGTTATGTCACACAAATATAGAGGGCGCTTACTCTATTTGGACGTAGCATCTGAACATTGAGCACATAGAACAAGCAACTAAATAGACAAAAAAAGAAAGAAAAAAGAAAAATAGTACAAGGGCCAATATTGCCATGAAGTCTCATCTTCCGCTTTCAATTTCGAAGGGCACTTGGTTGCTTATGCTATCATCATTTCCTGATGCATTGCTTTTGAGGATGCCATCACTTTTGCTTGATCTCTCACCAAGCAAATGCTCAGATTCTTCAAGGTCACAGCTCTGATTCACCCATGGATGCCTGTCCATCACCCTCATCAGTCCCTCCAGTTCTATTGCCGCTTCCTTCATGGTCGGCCGATCTTCCCCTTTCACCCTCAGGCAGCGGCTCACCAGCATCGCGACTTCCTTAATCTCTTCAGGGTTCCCCTCATTCAGCACCCTCAAGTCAATGATTTCGAACAGCCTCTCGCCCTTTATTGCGAAGTAAAATACAAGGACAAGTTCCTCTCATTCTCTCGCCCGATCGAAGGACAAGGCCCTCGGTCCCGCCCGGCTCGGCCAACACGACCCCGAAGCTATAGACATCACTCTTCTCATTCAACTGGCTCGAGTGGAAGTACTCTGAGTCCAAGTACCCGAGGGTGCCTTGAACCAGCGTGGTCAGCTGCGTCCGGTCGAGGGGGACTAGCCTGGAGGCTCCGAAATCGGCAACCTTTGCAGTGAAATTTTCATCCAACAATATGTTCGTGCTCTTTATGTCTCTGTGCAAAATCTGAGCAGATGCATCGGAGTGCAAGTACGAGAGCGCACCTGCAGTCTCCCCCGCAATGCGCAGACGAGCCCTCCAGGATAATGTGGACTCATGGCCACACTTGTGTATGTGGTCGGCAAGGGTGCCATTGTTCACAAACTCATAGACTAATAAGGGGACCTCTCTCCTCGAAGCAACAACCGATTAGCTTAACCACATTGCGGTGATTAACTTGGGAGAGGATGATCGCTCGTTGATGAATTCTTCGACATTTTGCGGTCCAAAATCTTGGCCTTCTTGATGGCGACAACCGTATTGTCCGGTAAGATCCCTCGATATACTGTTCCTTGGCCTCCTTGGCCTAGGATTCGGCTTTCATTGTAGTGGTCCGTGGCCTTCTTGAGCTCTTCGTCGGTGAATATTCTCGCCGATTCAACGAAGCCTTCGTGCTCAGAAAGAAGTCTCTACAACATAAGGTGGCCCCCATTTTCTAGGAAGAACTTCTCTCTCTGTCTGCTGATTTTTCTTTCTCTAAGCCCCCAATATAACCAGGAAATGACCAAAAGAACCAGCAGGAAGCTTATGCTCACACCTAGGAAAAGACGTCACATTCGGCGTACAAACAAATCAGTCGTCCATCACCCTATATAAGGTTCACACACCCAAGAAAAGGGGGAAAAAAAGAATCGAAATATGCCCATCTCTTTCTTTTTCATTGCTCAAACAATCTTGTGTTAATTTGGCGAAAAAAAAAAAAGAATCGAAATATGCTTAACTCTTTCTTTTTCATTGCTCAAACAATCTTGTGTTAATTTACTTCCCTGTCCTGCTTTCTTTTCTCCTCCATCAACTTGAAGCTTTTGTATTAAGACGAACCTTGATAATAGCAAAATAAACCTAAATATATAATTATGCTGAGAGTATCTTTTGATAACAGGAATGATATAATGCATCAAGTGGATAAAACGTGCTTGATTCTTTTTCAACAACAAAAGAACAAGTGGTTGATTTTGTTAATATCGAATTGAATAAATTGAGATGACAATACATGTATATAATATCAATTTAATTCATGGACACAATTAATTCAAAGAGAAAGATTTACATCTGAAAAATCTCAATAACTAACAGCAGAAGATGGAACAATGACATAATAACAACATTTAAAGAATGTGAATGAATTACAAGATAAAAGAAGCTTTTATATGATGAAAAGGTTTGAGCAATGTGTACGACTTACTGACCTAGCACAATGTTGTTTGAGCGAAACCTCTTTTCATGGATGATAGGAGTACAACCCTTGCCATCTTTTCTTCCATCTCCTTGGGAACCCTCTGGACATGAACAACTATACGTTCCTAGCAAGTTCGTACATATTCCAACGCAAGGTTGTGAAATCACGCATTCATTGACATCTGAAGGAACATATTCCAAATAGAAGAAACAATCCGACACCATTTCAATTGGAAGAAACTTGAAAAAGTAAATAGAATTCCACGATTTGTCAACACTTTCATTTATGAGAGGACATATTGAGTCGATTTGCTTTTCCTAAGATCGTGATACCTCACCACACTTTTTAAGTGATCAGTCATTATCTGAAGAGCCTAAGCTTAACCAAGCACTTGATCTTTGTTTAGAATAGAAGATTTAAGATTTATCCAACAAAATTGTGCCATTACTAACTGGAATAACATATCACATAGAAAAAAATTAAAAAATAATTGTCTATAAATACAGAATAATGCTGGATGTATTAATATCGGTGCATGAAACTGATTTACAAGCTAATTTGACCGATTCATATTGAGGGTTCGGTACGGACCATTTGTTTATAAACTCAATTGCAGTCGACTGCTTCAGTTTGTAAAACAATTGTACGGACTAAACTTAAGAGAGAAGAATGTCTAGCTATATCTGGAATGATTGCTGTGAAAATTTACAGATTATTGCTAAGCGCTTCATAGGTCATAGTAAATTTCAAGCAATGAAAATTCGTGCATCCGAAAGGAAAAAAAAAATTATGATTGTATTTAACGGCCTAGATTGTTATGATTTTTAAGATTATAAATGTTACGTGATTACTAGGAGAATCGTTCGAAACATGTACCATTCATCAAGTCAAAATTCGGTCCTCTGACTTGAAGTTCTAAGAATTTCTTTCTCTGGGTTACTTATGCAATTGGATCCATTTAACATGGCCGCCCTTATGGAAATAATGATCCACGATTCTAAACAGGAGCACTCGTTCGGATGTGAGGTGGGTCTAATGAAAAGACTGGAAAAGGTACCTTGACAACCATTTTGGAGATAGGGGTTCCCTTGAAAACCCTCCAAGCAGCGGCACTGGTACCCGTTTCCATTCTCAGCATCTGTACAATTGGAGTTCTCTTGGCACATGTAGGTCGTTGTATTCTTCTTTGCATCATCGCATGTTTGATCTGGAATTAACCAATCGACGACTATAGGGACCATATCAAATGGCGGCTCGTGCAGATTGTCTTTAGAGAAGCTAAAGAAGCTGTCTTCCGCAACGAAAGCGTATCCGCATGGATTGAATTCCCAGATGCCGACATGATTGTTATAGCTAGTGACAGAGATGTTGTATCGGTAGGCGTCTCGAGGTATGCTAGTCTCGCAGCAACCAATGCCTGAGCACGACCCATTAATCACGTCCGAGATGTTGCCGCATGAGGACAAGCACCCTGTCACATACGTGCTTCCGCTGAAGGTTGCGTACGTGTCGCATCCCACGGCGATAAATTTGTTCTTGGCAGAAGATATGGGGAAATCGGGAAGAATGAGCGAAGGTTTATCGTTGTACAAAAATCCGCCAGACGAATTATAACAATCTCTGGCTACAAACACTTTTACAGTAATCTCGTGATTCTCAAAAGATATATTGAGTATTTGGATATTAGAATCTTTACCGTACATATAAGGAGTGGGAGTATCAGTCGAGTTGTCGCAAAAGATGTAAAAAGAGTCTGATTTTTTGAAGTAGCAGTCGTTGCCGGCGTTGTTCATCCCAAATGGGTACGCGAAGGTGAGGTTGCCACATCTGTTCGCGCATCCGGGCTTTGTTGTTTGGACTACATCCGCCGTAACAACTGAGAATGTAGCCACCAATGAGCACAACAACAGCACAACTCTCAAGGGAAGTCTATGGAGCAGCATGGATCCACCCATATTCTTCCTGAAATGAAGTGATTGTTTGCAACAAGATGATGAGCTTCATAGCCTGATGACAACCTTTATAAGCGATGATGGAGCTTCTAGAAAGCTAAGTAGTATATGCATTATTCATAGTCCCCACTATATTGATAGTCTTCGCGGTGATTACATATTTAGTAATCAATCATACGGTTTTGTCCACCATCCAATCCTAGCATATTCTTTGTCAGTTGTGGGGTCGTGCATGTTGTCAGCTGTTCGATCCAAAACTTGTAATCATCGACCGTAAGATCCCGCTGCCAAGTAACTCCATGAAAAATTAAAGTAGAAATTTCTATCACTGTTGCTCTTAATTTATACTCTCCAAAGAAAAGCAACTTTATTTGCTCTTTTAGCTTGCATTCAGTCCCATTCCTTGTCCAAAGCATCAGATGCAACTGACATTTACTCTCTACGGCTCTTCACTAAGAAGCCTTGACAAGCCTGTCGTGATTCACGTTGTGGCGTCGCAATCATTCGTAGGAATTTCCAAACTGACTTGCAAATAATAAAAGTCGTGAATAGATAGATATTTTTTCTTTTCAATCTCAGAATTAGTTTCGATGGGTGATGCTCATAAACTATTGCATGCACATCTCTAACGTATGAACTCCTTAAATATTTATACAAATATCAACATCATATTTAAATCTTTATGCACAGTGTAATATTTCGATTTATGCTATGTACAATTAAAAAAAAAAAAGGTACATCGATGATAAGTAATAAAGATTAATTAGATATGGCAAGAAACTATTGATTCGGGTCAGTTCGAATTTGAATTTGAAAATCAAAATAGTACCAAACAACCCAAATATAGAAGACGAATGAGAACGAAATTTGCGGTGTTTAGATATGATTTGCTAAGTAAAAGGACTTCAAGAGTCCAAAATTGATTTTGAGAATTTTCTTAGATTTGCCTATAATGTTTCAAATAAATTCTAAGTCAATGTGGTCAATTTTCTTGGCAATTTCTCAAGTATGAGAATATGTCTCATCAGGGTGCTTTCATTGTCCTGCCAAAGACTTGAAAAGTCAAGCAAGTATGAAGTGTATGCCACGGGAGATGACAATCCCTAAAATTCGTTAAAGAACTCATTGCCCTCGAGGAAACCTTAAGAGGTTTTATAATATAAAATTAGCAAGAAAAAAATTCTAAACCTATTATACTTGTACAAATTCAATCATAAAATCTTCAATTGTGCTAATTAAAACTCAAACCTTTTGAAAATTTACCAATTTTCTGATCAAATTTGACCAAAAACCACTATAGTATATAATTTTTATAATTTTTCGGAAAAGGCCAAGTCAAGGCAGCCAGTTTCCTTGGCAATTTCTAATGTGCGATAATATGTCTCGTCTGGAGTTATGGCCCCCCAAGTTTGGGTGCATCATTAATAGAGAGTATAAATGAGACAGGATGCTTATTCCGCCAAGACTTGAAAAGTCAAGCAAGTACTAAGCGTATGCAATAGGAGATCACAATTAGAAGTGATTGTTTCCTAGATGGTTCTCCGCCAAGACTTGAAAAGTCAAGCAAGTACTAAGTGTATGCAATGGGAGATAACAACCAGAAGTGATCGGTTCCCAGATGGTTCGGTCCTGCCCCGAAATCAAGAACTGGACCAAAAGGATCGATTCCTTGTTTCTAAAATCAAGAATCGGACTAGTGCCCTTGAAACCGGACTGACCAATTTGGTTCATTCCTTGGTGGATCATGGAACCGATGGCATGTTCAGATTTTTTTTATTTATTATTATTTTTCATTAATGTTCAAGACGAATTCAAGATGTTCTTGATAACCAAGTTGTTTCTACAATCAATGAATTACGTGTAACAATATAGGTTTCACATAATTTTTTTTCCAATTGTGGCAAAATTTGGTTTAAATAAGCAACTACTGTTATGCTTTGATTTGTTCTTGTCATCTTACTCACATCCTCAAACCAAATTACATTTTCCAGTTCGAGTAAAACCACAAATATGATCCGAGATCTGATCACTGCTAAGTAAAAGGACTTTGAGAGTCTGAAATTGATTTTCAAAAATTTCTTATGGTCAAACTTTCTGAAATTGATTTTCAGAAGTTTCAAAATGCCAAGTCAATGGGGTCGGTTTCCTCGATAATTTCTTATGTAGCACAATAGGTCGCATTAGAATTTGTTATCGCCCGCCAACTTCGACTACGTCATTGATAGATGCAGGGTGCTTTCATTACATTGCCAAGACTTGAGAAGTCAAGCAAATCAGCGGTAAGCGTATGCAGTGGGGGAGAGATCACAACCCCAAAATAGGAGAATGAGAAAGAAGAAAAATCAACAAGAGTAGAATGGTTTGTTCTGGAGATTTTGTGCATGAAATGTGTTTCAAGGTGGATGGATTTTAGACTCTAAAAAATTTGTATTTTCATATTTCTAGACCGTATCTATGCATTCTAAAGAGGAGTAAGTGGTAGCTTCAAAATAATTTATCAACTAGCTTCAAAGAGGTAAAATATCAACTTTTTTAATTGTTGTGTTAAAAAATTAAGATGTTGTAATGAGATTCCGTTATATACTTTTAAATTAAGAAAAGATACGTCACATGCAGCTATTTTTTTCCTTTTTCTCGGCTAGAATTTCCAACTAATATGGATTGTGAAAGGAAAATTGTCCAAATAGTCTTAAACCTATTGCACTTTTGTCAATTTAGTCCTAAACTTTTCAATTTTTAGTCCTAAACATTTTCACATTTTGCCAATTCAGTCATAAATCTGTTTACTTCTTGCCAATTGAGTTTATTCGGCCAATTTTGGTCGAAAATTGCTATGTGGACATGAATGGCCGACGCTAATGTGGCACTTTTTAAATAATATTTTAATTTTTTATTTTTGGTTTTTTTTTTTACTTTTTTTGCCTTTTTTTTTTTTTTTTTTTTGTTTAAAATCCGGTCAACAAGAGTTGCTGGCCAACCCTCGCTAGCCACAGGCAAGGGCCGCCGACCTTCCTCGGCCATAAGCAAGGATGGGCCAACCCTCGGTAGCTCTAGGAAAGGGTGTCATGCCCCTCGCCAACTCTAGGCAAGGCTCACGCAAGCCCTCACCGGCAAATGGCAAGGCCCCGCGATGCCTGATGCCTCGCCAAATTTGGCCAAGCGAGGACTTGGTGACCCTCCTAATGACCCTCCTTTCGCCCCCCTCAGGTTTGCCGACAAGGGGTGTTGTGACCTCGCCCAAAGCTCTCGAGGGCACAACACCCTCACCCAAAACTAGTGAGGGGGGCTAGCCCTCGCCTATGGCTGGCCGGGGTCGGCGGCCCTCGCCCGCAGGCGATGCCGGCCAAATTGGAACTCCCCCAAAAAAACCAACAAAAGTAAAAAAAAAAAAATCATAAAAAATTCAAAAAATTATTAAATTATTATTTTAAAAGTGCCACATCAATGTCGGCCATCCATGTTAGTAATTTCCAATCAAAATTGACCGGATAAACTAAATTGACAATAAGTGAAAATGTTTATAACTGAATTAGAAAAAAATATTTATAATTGAATTGGTAGAAGTGTAATAAATTGAAGGCTTTTGGACAATTTTCTCGACTGTGGTTGATACACATTTGTGAAAAACTATCATCATCAAGAATTTTATATTTCCTTTTCCTTTTTCTAGTCAAGTGAGTGTAGTTATTAGCTTATTTTAAGCCGTGGAGTTAACATCAACAAGTCCTAGAGACTTTCGCGAGATGATTCCACTACAAATCCTCGTGTTACAAAGTCTTTGTGCGGTGCGGTGCACGTTTAAATTTTCCAAATGCACGATTTATTTGACATATATTTCTTCAATCTGCCGTTGCTGCTCGTCCAGAAAAAACAGGCCATCGTGGGCCAAAGACTGGTGCACAATTGTCACATAAGAGCTGCTCTTACTTTCCAAATAATCCGGAAACAAAAGTCTTGGTCTTTTCCTTTCCCAATTGATTTTTATACTTTGGTACATCGGCATGTTACTTCTGCAAAATTTTGTCTTTTGGGGCGTTGATTAGTGCAAAAATTAAAGTTGATAGCGAAAGGAGAAGACCTAACCTCTCTCTTTCACGAAGAAAGAGACTTCTTGTTTAACTCTATATTTGAACAATTCCAAACTTAATATTGCACCCTAACTCTCAGTCGTCAGGCAGCAATCATCGAGAAGACAAGCTGTACTCTGAGCCGGAGACTGGGGAACTCTTGTCACAAAATAAGCTGCTCTTACTTTTCAAATTATCTCCGAAAGATTAATTTTAGGATTCTAGAGTCTAAGAAATTGTCTCTCCCTCCATGGGAATAAGAAAAGTTAGGTCTTCTCTTTTCCTATCGATTTTAGATACATTGTATATGGGGGATGTTGCTTCTGTGCATGGCAATTTTTTCTTTTGGAGCGTTCATATTAATGTAAAAACTAAAGGTTGATAGGGAAAGGACAAGACCATACGCTTTGTATGTTTGAGCATTTCCAAGACATAATATTGGACCGTAACTGTTAGTCATTACACGGCAATGACCGATGGAAGAGCCAACTTGTTGACAAATTTCATCAATTAATAACCTTTGAAATTTCTCTTTATAATAATAATAAAATAAAATAAAAAAATTGGGCGAAATGGGTCGAGAGACAGGCCCTACTAAACCGACCCGAACCTTATCGGTCTGGATTGGGCTAAAACCAGGCTGGCTTCAAAGCCCACTACGATTCTACCCTTTTCTAAGCCGATTGAAAAATAAAATAAAATAAAATAAAATACCAAGCAAGCCCACTCTTCCATTAAAGCTACACCAAGCCCAAGCTCAGCTAAATACCAAAACCAGCCCATATTTGCCAAGCTTCAATTTGAGTCCAAAACCCACTAATCCCGTCGCTAGAGTTCAACCCGAAATTTCTATTCCCCTTCCTCATTCATTCTTCTGTCCAGTGTCCAACACGCTCCTCTCCACTGTTTCCCTTTCTCACGCTAAGGCCAACCAATGGACGAGGAGTTTGAGAAACCTTAGACTAAGCTTACGACTAGGAAGCTAGGACACGAACAAAACACTTCGCAGTGGGTATAAAAATATTCTTCGCCCAACTTCCATCATCAGCTACCGTATCCAAGCATGATTGCCGTCCAGCACCCATCCGAGATTTTACAAAATATGGTCACAACATGATTGAGCCAAACAATGGCATTTAAGGAACCCAAGAGACAAGCTGGTATGGACTCATTCAAGACAAAGAAGAGGGTAGGCGAAAACGTTTAGGGTAGCAACGAATCGTACTAAAACTTCAGCATATCAGTTCGTCAAACGAACACTATATAGAACAGAACATGCTATGCTTGGACTTACTGTTACGTTAGCCAGAATAAGAGAGAGATGCTCACGACATCGGTTTACACATTTCAGCAAACAGCTGGCGAGCACAGCTTGAGAGGAAAATATTGACCACTTTTAGAACCCGAACTCAAGTTTGGACTCAACGAGACAACCGAAATCAACAACAACACCCAGCTCAAACCCGGCATGCGTACGGGCTTAAGGAAACCAAGTCTCGGCTTTGCTTCGATCAAAACAGCGAGGAATAACAGGGATTCACGAAAACGACCGTCGAATCGCGGAGTTCCCTACCCGACTCGGAGACGGCGGCAAGCGGGCAAGCTCGTGACAAACCGGGCTATGGTCTGCCTCCTTGGTATCTTTGAGCCGGGATCCTCGGGCAATATAGTTTCGAACCAAGTAAAGAAACTCACATAGCAACGCGGAGATTTGGGAGCGAAAGACCGTGTGCTCGCGGGCGTCAGCTAGAGGTCGTCGGATAGGGTCCGGGCGTGGTCGATCTGCTGGAGAACTCCCTTCCGCTCTCCCTCAAGCTCTCTGCTGATCCCCTTCTCAGTGCGTTCTGTTCCCCTCCTCCCTTCCACAGTTCCACTCCTGCGGTTCTTCTTTTTGTTCTCTCTCGGTTCCTGCGGTGCCGTCCCCTGCTCTGCTCTGCTGCTTTTTTCTTTTCCTAGGTCTCCCGCGTGCGAGGATGGCAGGAAGGAGACAAGCTGGCGCGGGCCGGGCTGAAGGAAAAAAGGCCGGGCCCAACGCAGGGTGAAAGGGAGGCGGGCGGCGGGCCGGGCCAAGGCCGGATCCGGCCCGACCCGACCCCTATGCGTTTTTTTTTTTTTTTTTTTTCCATTTTTTTTGTTTAAAAATAGGTGTCAACAAGATAGATTATGTTTTTTTTGTTTAAAAAAAAATTGTGGAAATAAAACAAATTTTAAAAAATTGGTCCAACCAAGGTGGCCGGTTCCACACCTGAACAGCCGACATCCACGTCAACAATTTCCAACCTAAATTAGTCAGATGAACAGAATTGGTGCAAATGTAAAAAAGCTTATAACTAAATTGGTCCAATTAAAATGTTTAATATAATAGGTTTATAACTTTTTTAAATATTTTTCCTGAATTACAACACATTTATCATACGCCCTCAATTTACTTTATTTTAACGCTCCATTCGTTTCGCGGAAAATATTTTTCGAGAAAATATTTTCTTCATTTTTCGATGTTCAGTTCACTTAGATAAATGAAGCAAGAGGAGTTGTCCACAGAAGACTTGTCTTAGTGAGCTTCATATTGTGGAATATTTTGCTTCGGAAGACTTTGTTGATTGGCTCGACAAAATCGAGCCAATTTTCAATCATAAGAATATTGCGGAGAATCGAAAGGTGAAGCTTGTGTCCAAGATGTATAAAATGCATGCTTCGATTTGGTGGGAAAATCTAACTTCTCATAGAACTCCCGAAGGAAAGCGGTGAATCGTAACATTGGATAAAATGAAGGTGCTAAAAAAGAAGCATTTTCCAGAAACTTATCAGCAAGATGCCTTCGATAAATTCTACAATACAAAGAGGGATCGTCTAGTCTTGGGAGTTCGACTTTAAAACCTTTGTCGCGATTGAAGGAAGCCGTTGAACAAAGGAGGAGCATCTAAAACCAATTAGCCAAACGAAGCTAACAATAACCCAAGATTGTTGGAAATGTCATGGATTTGGTCGCATCGCCTCGAGTGTCCTAATAGAAAGATCATTTCTCATTTACACGATGAGCAACGGGGGGGAGTCGCAACACAACCCTTTGCTCCAAGAAGATTGAAGGAGCTGCGAAGAAATCGTTTACAGAGATCAAGGAGCTCTTGTCATTCAAAGGATGATGATTGGCTTTGCAACGACATACTCCATACAAGACTGCACTTCTCATTTTAAAGTACGTGATGCCATTATCGATAGTGGATGTTGTGAGAACGTTGCGTGGATCACCATGGGAGACAAGGTGCATCTCAAGGCAGAGGATCATCCACATCTTTAAAAGCGTTCTTGGCTCAAGAAAGGGGTGAGATAAAAGTAAATAACCGGTGCTTGATTTCATTCTCTATTGGCAAAATATATAAAGATGAGGTTATGTGTGATGTATAACACCTGTCCCTTTGTCAAAGACCGCGTCAAGATTACACTGGGCCCTCGCAAGACGGAGAGTTTCCAAGCCCACTCATGGGAAAGGAACTAATCTTCTTTCCAAGTCCAACTTTTCCTAGGCATCGGAGGATGCTTGTGAGGCTTACGCTCTTGTTATAGTTGAAGAAAATGAAGCAAAAGAGGAGATCCCAACCATTTTGCAGCGGTTGCTTGAGGATTTCTGTGAAGTCATGCCAATGAAATTCCATCCAACCTTCCTCCTATGAGAGAGATTCAACATTATATCGATTTTGTGCTCGGTGCTTCTGTTCGATCGATTGAGCTCTGAGAAGCATGAAGAACTTCAAAGGCAAGTTGATAAACTCTTAGCCAGAGGAGCAATACAAGAAAGCTCGAGTCCTTTTGCTGTCCCGGCACTCCTAGTTCCAAACAAAAATGGCTCTTGGCAAATGTGCATTAATCGGTGAACAACATAACCATCAAGTTTTTTCCTTTTCCTTGCCTTGGTATTGCTTGATCAACTTCACGGAGCTTGTGTGTTTTATCAAGATCAATCTTGGAAGCAGCTATCGTCAAATCCGGATGGAAATAGGAGATGAAAGGATGACAGCTTTCAAAACTAAGAATGGTCTTCTTAAATGCATGGTGATTCCCTTGGACGTTTCTAATGCTTCTAGTACTTTTATGCGTCTTATGATCCTGTTTTTAAACCTCTCATTGGGTGGTTTGTCCTGTATACTTTTGATGACATCGTGATCTATAGCATAGCGAGGCACAAGTGGAGCTTTTGGAACATCAAATTCTTAAGTGCTACGGGAACAACCTTGTATGCCAACCTGAAGAAGTGTCACTTCTGCACAAGTAGCCTGGTTTTCTTAGGCTATATTGTCTCCAAGGACGGTGTTAGAGTAGATCTTAGCAAGATGGAGGCAATAGAAAGCTGGCCAATTCCTAACACGCTGAATGAGATAAAAGCTCAAGAATGTTTTTGGCCTTTTTTATTTTCAAATATCGTCCCAATGTTATGTTACACAAATATAAAGGCCAGTTACTCTACTTGGACGTAGCATCTGAATTTTGAGCACATAGACAAGCAACTAAACAGACAATAAAGAAAGACAAGGAAACACAAAAAAGGAAAAAACGAATAATAGTAAAAGGGCCAACATAGCCATGAAGTCTCATCTTCCACTTTCAATTTCGAAGGGCACTTGGTTACTTATGCTATCATCATTTCCTGATGCATTGCTTTTGAGGATGCCATCACATTTGCTTGATCTCTCACCAGGCAAATGCTCAGCTTCTTCAAGATCACAGCTCTGATTCACCCGTGGATGCCTGTCCATCACCCTCATCAGTCCCTCCAATTCCATTGCCACTTCCTTCATGGTCGGCCGATCTTCGCCTTTCACCCTCAGGCATCGGTTCGCCACCATTGCAACTTCCATAATCTCTTCTAGGTTCCCCTCGTTCAGCACACTCGGGTTGATGATTTCGAACAGCCTCTCGCCCTTTATTGCAGAAGCAAAATACAAGGACAAGTTCCTCTCATTCTCGGCCCGCTCGAAGCACAAGGCCCTCAGTCCAGTCAGTAACTCAGCCAACACGACCCCGAAGCTATAGACATCGCTCTTCTCAATCAACTGGCTCGAGTGAAAGTACTCGGGGTCCAAGTACCCGAGCGTGCCTTGAACCAGCGTGTCAGCTGTGTCCGATCGAGGGGGACTAGCCTGGAGGCTCCGAAATCGGCGACGTTTGCTGTGTAGTTTTCGTCCAACAATATGTTTGTGCTCTTTATGTCTCTGTGCAAGATCCGAGCAGATGCATCGGAGTGCAAGTACGAGAGCGCGCCTGCAGTCTCCCCCGCAATGCGCAGACGAGCCCTCCAGGATAATGTGGACTCGTGGCCGCACTTATGAATGTGGTCGGCAAGGGTGCTATTGTTCACAAACTCATAGACTAATAACGGGACCTCCGTCTCGAAGCAACAACCAATTAGCTTAACCACATTGCGGTGATTAATTTGGGAGAGGATTATCAGCTCGTTAATGAATTCTTCAACCTGACTTCGGTCCAAAATCTTGGCCTTCTTAATGGCGACAACTGTATTGTCTGGTAAGATCCTCGATATCTTTGTTCCTTGGCCTCCTTGGCCTAGGATTCGGCTTTCATGGTAGTGGTCCGTGGCCTTCTTGAGCTCTTCGTCGGTGAATATTCTCGCCGCTTCAACAGAGCCTTCGTGCTCAGAAAGAAGTCTCTGCAACATAAGGCGGCCCCCATTTTCTAGGAAGAACTTCTCTCTTTGTCCGCTGATTTTTTTTCTCTCTCAGCCACCAATATGACCAGGAAACGCCCAAAAGAACCAGCAGGAAGCTTATGCTCACACCTAGTAAAAGACATTATATTCGGTAAACAAAGAAATTAGTTGTCCATCACACTACATATGTTCTCACAACCAAGAAAATAAAAGCAAAAAAAAAAAAAAAAATAAGAATTGAAATATGCTTAACTCTTTCTTTTTCATTACTCAAAAAATCTTGTGTTAATTTACTTCTCTTTCCTATTTTCTTTTTCTTCTCCATCAAGTTGACGCTTTTTCATTAAGGCAAACCTTGATATAGCAAAATAAACCTAAATATATAATTATGCTAAGAGTATCTTATGATAACAGGAACGATTCAATGCTCGATTCTTTTTCAACAACAGAAGAGCAAGAGGTTGATTTTGTTAATATTGAATTGAATAACTTTAGATGACGATACATGTATATAATCTCAATTTAATTCACGGACACAATTAATTCAAAGAGAAAGATTTACATCCGAAAAATCTCAACAACTAATAGCAGAAGATGGAACAATGACATAATAACAACATTTAAAGAATGTGAATAAATTACAAGATAAAATAAGCTTTTATATAATGAAAAAGTTTGAGCAATGTGTACAACTTACTGACCTAGCACGATGTCGTTTGTGTGAAACCTCTTTTCATGGATGATAGGAGTACAACCCTTGCCATCTTTTCTTCCATCTCCTTGGGATCCCTCTGGACATGAACAATTATACGTTCCCGGCAAGTTCGTACATTTTCCAATGCAGGGTTGTGAAATCACACATTCATTGATATCTGGAGGAACATATTCCAAATAGAAGAAGCAATCCGACACCATTTCAATTGGAAGAAACTTGAAAAAGTAAATAGAATTCCATGATTTATCAACACTTTTCATCTTTGAGAGGACATATCGAGTCGATTTTCTTTTCCTAAGATCATGACACCTCACCACACTTTTTAAGTGATTGGTCATTATCTCAAGAGCCTCAGCTTAACCAAGCACTTGATCTTTGTTTAGAATAGAAGATTTAAGAATTATCCAACATAATTGTGCCATTACTAACTGGAATAACATATCACATAGAAAAAAATTCAAAAAAAATTGTCTATAAATACAGAATAATACTAGATGTATTAATATCGGTACATGAAATTGATTTACAAGCTAATTTGACCGATTCATATTGAGGGTTCAGTATGGACCATTTGTTTATAAACTCAATTGCAGTCATTCGCTTCAGTTTGTAAAACAATTGTACGGACAAAATTTAAGAGAGAAGAATGTCTAGCTATATCTGGAATGATTGCTGTGAAAATTTACAGATTATTGCTAAGCGCCTCATAGCTCATATATATATATATATCTTATGATTTTTAAGATTATAAATGCTACGTGATTACTAGGAGAATCGTTTGAAACATGTACCATTCATCAAGTCAAAATTTGGTCCTCTGACTTGAAGTTTCTAAGAATTTCTTTCTCTGGGTTACTTTTGCAATTGGATCCATTTAACATGGCCGCCCTTATGGAAATAATGATCCACGATTCTAAACAGGAGCACTCGTTCGGATGTGAGGTGGGTCTAATGAACAGACTTGGAAAAGGTACCTTGACAACCATTTTGGAGATAGGGGTTCCCTTGAAAACCCTCGAAGCAGTGGCACTGGTAGCCCTTTCCATTCTCAGCATCTGTACAATTGGAGTTCTCTTGGCACATGTAGGTCGTTGTATTCTTCTTTGCATCATCGCATGTTTGATATGGAATTAACCAATCGACAACTATGGGGACCATACGAAATGGCGGCTCGTACAGATTGTCCGCGGAGAAGCTAAAGAAGCCGTCTGCGGCAACGAAAGCGTATCCGCATGGATTGAAATCCCAGACGCTGGCATGATTGTTGAAGCTACTGACAGAGATGTTGTATCGGTAGGCGTCTCGAGGTATGCTAGTCTTGCAGCAACCAATGCCTGAGCACGACCCATTAATCACGTCTGAGATGTTGTCGCATGAGGACAAGCACCCCGTCGTATACGTTTTTCCTCTTTGGCCGCGGATGGTCGCGAACGTGTCGCATCCCACGGCGATAAAATTGTTCTTGGCAGAAGATATGGGGAAATCGGGAAGAATGAGCGAAGGATGATTGTTGTGCAAGGATCCGCCTGACGAATTATAACAATCTCTGGCTACAAACACTGTTACACTAATCTCGTGATTCTCAAAAGATATATTGAGTATTTGGAGATTAGAATCTTTACTGTCCATATAAGGAGTGGGAGTGCCAGTTGAGTTGTCGCAAAAGATGAGGAAAGAGTTTGATTCTTTGAAGTAGCAGTCGTTGCCGCCATTGTTGATCCCAAATGGGTACGCGAAGGTGAGGTTGCCACATCTGTTCGCGCATCCGGGCTTTGTTGTTGGGACTACATCCGCCGTAACTAGTGAGAATAGAGCCACCAATGAGCACAACGTCACAACTCTCAAGGGAAGTCTATGGAGCAGCATGGATCCACCCATATTCTTTCTGAAATGAAGTGATTGTTTGCAACAAGATGATGAGCTTCATAGCCTGATGACAACCTTTACAAGCGATGATGGAGCTTCTAGAAAGCTAAGTAGTATATGCATTATTCATAGTCCCCACTATATTGATAGTCTTCGCGGTGATTACATCATTAGTAATCAATCAAACGGTTTTGTCCACCATCCAATCCTAGCATATTCTTTCTCAGTTGTGGGGTCGTGCATGTTGTCAGCTGTTCGATCCAAAACTTGTAATCATCGACCGTAAGATCCCGCTGCCAAGTAACTCCATGAAAAATTAAAGTAGAAATTTCTATCACTATTGCTCTTAATTTATACTCTCCAAAGAAAAGCAACTTTATTTGCTCTTTTAGCTTGCATTCGGTCCCATTCCTTGTCCAAAGCATCAGATGCAACTGACATTTACTCTCTACGGCTCTTCACTAAGAAGCCTTGACAAGCCTGTCGTGATTCACGTTGTGGCGTCGCAATCATTCGTAGGAATTTCCAAACTGACTTGCAAATAATAAAAGTCGTGAATAGATAGATATTTTTTTCTTTTCAATCTCAGAATTAGTTTCGATGGGTGGTGCTCATAAACTATTGCACGCACATCTCTAACGTATGAACTCCTTAAATATTTGTACAAATATCAACATCATATTTAAATCTTTATTTGCAGTGTAATATTTCGATTTACGCTGTGTACAACTAAAAAAAATAGGTACATCGATGATAAGTAATAAAGATTAATTAGATACAGCAAGAAATTGTTGATTCAGGTTAGTTCGAATTTAAATTTGAAAATCAAAACAACACCAAACAACCCAAATATAGAAGAAAAATGAGAACGAAATTTGCGGTGTTTAGATATGATTTGCTAAGTAAAAGGACTTCAAGAGTCCGAAATTGATTTTGAGAATTTTCTTAGATTTGCCTATAATGTTTCAGGAAAATTCTAAGACAATGTGGTAAGTTTTCTTGGCAATTTCTCAAGTATGAGAATATGTCTCATCAGGGTGCTTTCATTATCCTGCCAAGACTTGAATAGTCAAGCAAGTATGAAGCATATGCAGTGGGAGATGACAACCCTAAAATTCGTTAAAGAACTCATTGCCCTCAAGGAAACCTTAAGAGGTTTTATAATAGAAAATTAGTAAGAAAAAATTCTAAACTTATTATATTTGTACAAATCTAGTCATAAAATTTTCAATTGTGCTAATTAAAACTCAAACCTTTTGAAATTTTACCAATTTAATTTTTCTGATCAAATTTGACTGGAAATCTCTATGGTATATAATTTTTATAATTTTTCGGAAAAGGCCAAGTCAAGGCGGCTGGTTTCCACATTTAAAGAGAAATAAAACATAACTTCCACTAAATAATAGTATCCCAAGATGCTCCTAAGCCCATGCTAATAACATGTCGCTCAAATACACATGGGCGTAGGCCTTTAGTTAGTGGATCTGCAACCATATCATTTGTAGGAATATGATCTACTGCAACGTCATTATTTTGCACCGATTCCTTTATAGTCAAAAACTTGACCTCCATGTCTTTAGATCCCTTGAGACGTCCGTTGTTATTAATAAACAACATTGTAGAGTTATTGTCACAATATAACTATATAGGCCTATTCACAAAATTAAAAACTGTTAACTCCCTAATGAGGTTTCGGAGCCAAATAACTTGAGTAGCAGTTGAACAACATGCTACAAACTCCGCTTGCATGGTAGAAGAAGATGTAGATTTCTATTTTTTGCTCTTCCATGATACTGCACCTCCTACCAACATAAATATGTATCCCGTCGTTGACTTCTTATCATCTTGACAACCAGCAAAATCTGCATCTAAATATCCTGCTAGTTGCAAGTCCGAACATATCTATAAATCAGCATATAATCTCTTGTCCTCTTTAAGTATCTTAAAACCTTATTGGCAGCAACCTAGTGATCGCGTCTTGGATTTGACTGATATCTGCCTGGAAGTCCTGTCGCAAATGCAATATCTGGTCTGGTGCAAACTTGAGCATGCATGATACTTTCAAGCACGCTAGCAAAAGATACATTCTTCATTTGAGCTTTCTCAAATATGAATTAGGGTATTGTGAAATACTCAATTTATCACCTTTAATGACAAGAGCATTTCCTAGTTTGCAATGTTGCATATTGAATCTTTCTAAAATGTGATCAATATATGCCCTTTGAGACAAACCCAATGAAAAATGAGAACGATCCCTATGGACCTCAATGCCAATAATAAAAGACGCCTCACTAAGATCTTTCATGTCAAAATTTTTTGATAACATCCGCTTTATCTCATGCAATAAACCAATGTCACTACTAGCAAATAAGATATCATCCACATAAAGTATGAGAAAAATGTATTTCCTCCCACTGACCAAGGTATATATACACTAATCTACTTTGTTTTCAATAAATCCGAATGAAGTAACAATACTATGAAACTTTAAATATCATTGTCTAGAAGTTTGTTTAAGGCTATAAATAGACTTTTTCAATCTAAATACAAGCTTACCTGAGTCATCTACTGCAAAACCTTCAGGCTGCACCATATAAACTTTCTCATTAAGGTCTCCATTTAGAAAATCAATCTTAACATCCATATGATGTAACTCCATATCAAAATGAGCTACCAATGCCAAAATCACTCTAAAAGAATCTTTAGAAGGAATTGGAGAAAATGTTACTTCATAATCTATTCATTCTCTTTGAGTGAAACCCTTAGCTACCAGCCTAGCTTTAAATTTTTCAATCTTTCATTTGGAATCCTTTTTAGTTTTATATACTCATTTGCAGCCGATAGGTTTATAACCTTCAAGCAATTCAACAAGCTCCCAAACACCATTGTGTTTCATAGATTGCATCTCATCTTTTATCGCATCTAGCCACAAAACTGATTGAGGACATGAGATGGCATCCGTATAAGTCACCGGATCGACAACATAGCCAATATCATAATCATGCTCTCCCAGGTAGACTACATAGCCTGGTGATATAGCTGAATGTCTTTCCCTAGTCGATCTTCTGAGTGGAGCTACTTCAACCTCATTCTGAATCTGAGGGGCTTGAGGAATTTCATCATGAACTGTCTCAACAATAGGATCCTGAGCCATAACAGGCTCAGTTTGAAGCATAGGAGGCTCCATAATCGTTTGCACAAGATGAGACAGGGATCCAGTAATCCCATCATACTATCATCTTCAATAATTTGTGAGTAGCTACCCTTTTCCAAAAATTTTGTCGTCTAAGATTCCATAATTGTTGTACCTCCATTAGAGTTATAAAAACGATACTCCTTTGAATGATCTGGGTAGGATACGAAGTAATACTGAGTAGTTTAAGAATCCAACTTACTCAACGTTGGATTATATAACTTCACTTCTACAGAACATCCCCAAACTTTAAGATGATTCAAGCTAGGTTTGCGTCCAGTCCATAACTCAAAAGGAGTTAATGGAACTGCTTTAGTAGGAACACGATTTAGAATATAAAGAGCTGTTTTCAAAGCTTCACCCCACAGGACTTCAGGTAAATTGGTCATACTAATCATACTTCTCATCATGTCCATAAGAGTATGATTGCACTTTTCAGCTACATCATTTTGGTCAAGACTTCCGGGCATAGTAAATTGACCTATTATCTCATAATCCTCTAAGTTTTTAGCAAATGGCCCTTTAAGTTGCCCAGCATCACCGTGCCTACCAAAATACTCACCACTACGATCAGATCTGACAATCTTTATAACTTTTCCCAACTGTTTCTCCACTTCTGTCCGAAAAATCTTGAATTTGTCAAGAGACTCGAACTTTTCTTTAATCAAGTATAAGTATTCATATCGCAAAAAATCGTCAATAAATGTGATGAAATAAAAATTTCTGCACAAAGTAGCTGTGTATGGTCCACTAATATCAGTGTGAATAACCTCCAACAAGTCAGAACTTTGTACGATGAATTTCTTCTTTATCTTAGTCATCTTCCCTCTACAACAGTCTACGCAAGTTTCTAAATCACTTTTAAGAGTAGGCAAGATGTCGGCCTTTATAAGCCTTTCTACTCTTTCTTTAAAGATGTGATCGAGACGTTTATACCACAATGCATAAGACTGTTCCTTAGGTAGAGGCCTTTTAAAAACAACTTTTTCAGTTGAATGAGTAATTTATATGTTGTTGGGAGATAAACTCAATCAATGCAATCAATTGGATAAATTACAACACCCAACCTTATTTGAATGATAAAACATAGAAATACTATTGCTCTTTATTTCAAAATGGTATCCACACATGTCCAGATAAGACACAAAAACTAAATTCCGCCTAAAATAAGTTACGTAAAAAGTGTTTCTCAACATCATCCTAAAATCAGAATCTAAAAAATTAAAATGACATCTCCAACAAACTTGACGTCAACTTCAATGTTGTTTCCCACAGTGAGCTTTGATTCATCATGATTTGGTGTTATTCGATTTATGAACCCCTGTATAGTAAATGCAACATGATTAGTTGCACCACTATCTAGCCACCAAGAATTGGTCGGGGTTTCAGATAGATTGGATTCACAAACAAATGCCAAATAATCATTACCTTTAGGCTCACCCTTGGTTTTCTTGGACAACCAAGCTTTATACTTATTGCAGCGTTTCTTTACGTGTCCTCTCTCCCTACAAAAGTAGCAAAGAACACCATCCTTCTTGAATAATGCTTTCTTAGGACCCAAACTGTTAGAAGAACCAACAGCTTCAGATTTCCTTTATTGGTGGAAGGACCAGCAGCTTTAGAATTGCCCTTATGAGTATAATTTTTCAACTTCTTACCCTTAGCACTACTAGAACTAGAAGCATAAAGGGTAATGTGCCCTTTATCTTTTTTTTTCAATTTTTCTTCCTCTGCCACTACCCTTGCAATCAGGTCATTAATTGACCAGGTTTCATCTTGAGAATTATAATTGGTCTTGATGATCCAAAAATCATGAGGAAGAGTATTTAGAGCTTGATGCACAATGCAATAAGTGAGAATAACAACATTGAGAGCCTCAAGCTTTGTCTGCAAATCTACCTTCCTCAGAACATAATCTCTAACCCCACCTGAACCATCATACTTCATATTAAATAGTATTTGCAGGTGTGTCCCTATCTCAGCATTAGACGAGACACAATTTCTAGCCACCAAAGCTTCCATCATTTGCCTAGCAGTGCAGTCTACAGGCAAACCACTTTTCAAGTGTTCTTAAATGGAACGCTTCATGGACAGTAAGTAAATTCTATTGCCCTTTTTTTAGGCAACAAAATGTGCTTTTTGAGCTTGTGTACTCTCAGCAGTGAGATCTATCGGCCAATCGGCAGTAAGAGCCATATGAACGTCTTCCATCTTCATGGCAAACAAAAAATCTTCTCTCCATCTCTTAAAATTCGAACTAGCAAGAACCTCAATAGTGACAAAGTTACTATTTACAGAAAATGTGATTAAAAAACAAGCAATGTATATAATTAGTATCATGTGAGCATTGTGTAACTTGACGTACAAGTACACATCTAGAGAGTTACATGCAAAATCACATAATCATCTTTAGACAGAATATATGACATGCAGTTGTACACTCCCTATATGATAACAGTTATGAAAATATATTCTAACATTCGTGAATTCATCACCTTTGGGCATATGAACCACTAGGATCAGTCACTCATCTACCACACCATCATGTATCCCTCCATGAACTAATACATAATCACCTCATTTGGGAGTATGACTACGCATTATATCAGAAGACATCACAATCATTATAAGATACCGAAATTTCTCAAATCCAATCAAGTGTGCCACTTTGGCGGTCACAACTCAATTGAATCTTTGAAACTCTCTCATACCAAGGATATAAACTTTACTTCTCACATACACCATATACATGTGATTTTAATTTTAGTGATAAGGGCAGTAAATCAGTAAAATCACATATCATGCTAATTACACCGCTTTATTCATTAATAAAAATTAAGCTTTATTGTAAATTATTAATGGATCACACTTTTGTAATGTCTATATGATAACATACTAGTAACCCAACACTTGTTTTTCCAAAATTACAGAAAAATACAATAAAAATAAGTAAAAATACACTAAAAATACATGTATTTAGGGTTTTATATGTATTTTCACATCCATAAAATCATCAAACATGTAAAATAAATACACCACAAGTTAAAGAATGCCCATATGAACCTGTAGCTGCCAACCACGTGCTGATCGAAGGCTCCACGTGCCCGCACACACCGCCTGAGTGCACGGCGCGTGGAGCCCATGCACGCGCGAGCGTAAAGACCGGTCAAAACCGGTCCAATTGGTAGCGGTCCGACTGGTTCTCGGCTCGACCGTCCGGTCCAACCACCTGATCCGATCGGTTGACCGGTCTAGTCAATAGTTGACCGGTTCGGGGAGGTCAACGGGTTGGGTCGGGCCCGGGTCGCTAACGTCATCATGACGTTAGCCCCCACATGCGTCGCACACGCGAGCAACGCCCCATGCGTGGGGGCACGTGAGGTTGCGTGATCACGCGTGGGGCGCGTGCTGAACGCCCTGGCGGCGCGTGGCCACGTGTGGGGCCGCGTAGGGCTTTCCCCGGCGACGCACTACGCACAAATTTGCTCGTCTCACCGAGCCCAATCCAAATTTATAATTTAATTTGATTTTTATTGAATGAAAAATCATGAAAATCTCAAAATTAGGGCAAAAATTCTATGCATCCGAGTTCTAGGGTTATGGTTGCTCCAATATCATATGTAGGATGCAAAACATGCAATCCCAAGATCTCCATAACTAGAACAAGAGCACAGATGATTGAGTAGAAAGATTAACGCACCTATTTTGGAATCCATCTTTCTTGATGCGGAAGCGAAAAGCGATGATCCACGCACAAGTCATTCTCCTCTATTACCCTCTGTATCACTAACTCAATGAGATGACCCCCTCACCTTTTAGCGCTAGGTAAACACGCCTTATGTGAGGATACTAGTGAGAAATTAGGGTTAGAGGAGATATTTGAGCACTATTTATAAAGTTTCCAACCAGACCCTCTCATTACGGGCCAGGCTTAACTCGATTTACGCTAGTATCAATTAATGTTGTAACGACCCGGACCCCACTGTATAATATTACAAGCTTTGGACATTAAATCATCACGGCTTTAAAACGCGTTATACAGATTAAAGGGACCCAAACCTTTATAAACTAGCCCAAGACTCCCTCCTTAAGCGATGTGGGACCGGAGACATGCCCTTAGCCTCATCTGCGTACTGCCTAGGCGATCTCAATCAATCCCTCTATACTACCCGGGTTTGGGTCTTCACATTCTCCTCCCCTTAAGGCACGGCGTCCTCGCCGTGGCCCCCACACGATCGGGGAGTCGGCTCTAATAGCATTTGTAACGACCCGGCCCTTTGTATAATATTGTCTGCTTTGGACACTGAGTCCTCATGGCTTTAAAATGCGTTATACATATTAAAGAGACTCAAGCCTTTATAAATTAGCCCAGGACTCCCTCCTTAAGCGATGTGGGACGGGAGACATGCCCTTAACCTCACCCACATACTCGCCAAGGCGATTTTAGTCCATCCCTCCATAGTGCCGCCCTGTGCAGGTCGTCACATTCTCCTCCCCTTAAGGCACAGCATCCTCGCGCCGTGGCCCCCACACGCGGTCGGGAGTCGACTCGATACCATTTGTAACGACCCGGCCCCATTGTATAATATTGTCCGCTTTGGACACTGAGTCATCACGGTTTTAAAACACGTTATACAGATTAAAGAGACCCAAGCCTTTATAAACTAGCCCAGAACTCCCTTCCTAAGCGATGTGGGATGGGAGACATGCCCTTAGCCTCACCCGCGTCGCTGCGCGATCGATCTCGTCCATCCCTCCGTACCGCCCCGGGTTTGGGTCGTCACAAATGTAGTTCATATTATGAAAACTCTTACACATGGTTCTTCCTCTACTTTCTTCAAATATGTTATTCTTTTGATGAATTAACTCGGGGGCTCCGGGGAATTATAAGGAGAAGTAAGATGGGTTTCTTCTTCTTTTTTCTCTGGTTAGGTACGTGTACTTATGGGTAGATCAAAGGAAGTCCGACAGTAAGTTCAAGTCGTGGAGTCAACGTCGGCTGGTCCCCAGCTACTTGCGTGAGATGACTCCTCGATGATTCCTCGGGTGACGAATCTAGTGCAGTGCAGTGCACGTGACATTTTCCAAATGCACGATTTATTTGAGAGTCCATCCCTGATATCGACAAATGCTCTAGAATCGTTTTTTTTTCTACTCATCAGAAAAACACGAGCTACTCTGAGCCAGAGACTGGAGTACTCTTGTCACAAAATCATATGCTCTATCACGTCCTAAAAACCTTTTAAAGCAATTGATTTCTTCAATTTGTACGTGTAAAGAAATCCGCAATAATATTTTTCCCCAAGAAGGCAAATTAAGAATTTCTTTTATAAATTTTCAGTATAAGAATATTCAAATATTCATTATAGTGAAAAATTTGTTTCTCCACTTTGAAGTTTAATTTGGTCGCATCATTATTAGGTGATTGATCTTTTTTCCTTACTTAATTTACCATGTGTAATGTGTCATGTAGACATTCATGCCATAATAGTGGAATATCAACAATGTCCACATTTATTGATTAAATATGGAAATTGTGTAATGGACAGAAAATAATTTTTTCCTCTATAAACTTTATGTAATTAGGGTTTTGCTAAAATTTTATTTTATTTTTTATATTCATTTATGTTTAAGAACATCATGTAATATGCCTAATTAACCTCCAATATTATTTATTCAACAAATATGAGCCACAATGTTAAGTCGCACTTTATATGTCAATTAGACGCATGTATAATCATTGTAAACTACTATTTTAAAAATTTAAATTGTCTGTAAAAGGCATGATTTTTAATATTTAAATAATTTAACACTCCCTTTACGATTAAGTTGGATTTTGTATAAGAATAGAGCGTTGAATTATAGGGTAGAGAAGACATATAGAGACCTCAAAGGATCTAAACTCAACATGTCGTGTTCTAATATCATATGGAATTTTGTAAAATTTGTGCCAACTATTCAAACAATTTAATTTATCTGATGAGAACATGATTATTAATATTAAGTACTTTATTATATATTGCCGTATCCCTCAGATAACAGGAGGCATAAACACAATGGCAACTGGGGAAAAAAAAAACAACTGTCGTTACATGTCAAAGTCCCTTTTTTTTTCTTACCCAAAAATGAGTTCTCAGGTAAGGGATTCCTTAGGCGGTTGAAATGATCATCAAAATAGATTAACGCATTTCAATTATTTTCCTCTCTATCTGTCCGATTTGTAGCAGAATTGTACCCTAAAGCAAAGACTTTTCCATCAAATCTGATTTGATAGTGCCAATTTCACACCGTGACTCCATATCAATTCATATTTTTTCGTTGTTTTCTCTTTTTTTCAGCCAAACGATTTAGATCGTCACTCTAATGGATGCAGAAGTCTTCCTTATCAAAGACAGTATGGGTGAAATGGATTGAAATTATCTTAACTTAGATGAGTCAAGGAGGGGTGAGTTATATAGCATGTCATAATGAGGAAATTAACCATATTCTACGTTAAAATTTCCAAAAAAAAAAAAAAAAAAAAATGCTAGAGGAAGCAACAGGTTTTGCAAATCATGTTATAGGCTAAGGTAGGATAATTCACATTAATTAATTTCTATTATCTATTTAGAATTTCACAGACCACATGAGCTAAAATTTGAAAATAACATAAGTTTTTGAGGGATTGCGTCGAATGAAAGTTTGAAATTACAAGTTAAGATGACAGAATAATTATAAAGAAGACATTGGTTCATGGTGCAAATTTATGTTTTAACCCAGTCAACATTGTTGGTGGAATTTTTGGAGAAGAATCTTTGGTAAAAGGACATGCTTTATGGTCCACCTTCGAGAGGCACACCTTTTTTCATGGAATTTTCATACGAAATTTTTTGAAATTTGACACACAATAGAGACAGCTTTAATAAAGTCCCTTTGTCAATGTATTACTACTTTAATTCTATGATAGGAGTTGTAGGGTATAGTTCTGTGATGACGGTACCGTTTTTCCCATATAATATTTGGCGAAAAAGCTTTAATCATTGTGCTATATCTACCAAGGAAGTTGAGAAATCAACATTAATTAATTTATCTTCTTTATTGAGAATTGTAGTTTTACTTTTTTTTTTCTTCATTCCATTTCGAGTCAAGTTAGCTTTGTTACACACGAACAAATTGAATCCATAGTGCAAGTCTCTATTTAAGTTTCAAATCAGCTTGAACATTCTTACAATGGATTGTAATATGACAACGTGAATTGCAAGCGAACCTCGGATTCGGGATCAGCCAGATAATTAAAGCTTACAGGCCTTCGAATGGTAGAGACATCAGTTGGCCACGCAAGTCGCTGCTTGGCTTTTCAGGTCAAGGTCAACTCCGTATCGCAAGTGTGTTCGGATCGTGGAGATATGAGTTGGCTATGCAAGTCGTTGCTTTGCTTTTCGGGTCAAGATCGACATCAATTGCATCCGATGCTTCGGACAAGGAACAGCACTGGGTATATCTTTGTTTTAAGCTGAAGCAGCAAAGGAAGTTGCTTTTCTTTATAGAGTTTAAGTCTAGAAAAATGGTGATAGAGATTTTACTTTAATTCTTTCAAATGTTATTTAGTTAAAATCAGGTGTGGCTACTAAAGGGGAAAAGAAAAAAGGAGGAAAATCATAGGATCTTATTAGTTTTATTAACTGCTACAACAAAGTATGTATAGGTTAGTAGACTATACACAAATTGTTATTTAAGCATTAACCTAATCAATCAATGTTACTATTAGGGGCGTAAGTTTCTTCTTTCTAATTAATGTAAAAAGTAGCGAGAATAAAGATCATCACTCCTAGCAAACACCAAAATGAATCAGATCAACACTCCTAGCAGATGAAGAAGTCCTCTTCATCAAGGATAGTAAGGGTAAAATGGATTTGTATCAATCATCATTCCTATCTTAATTGTGGATGAAATAATGGATGGTGACTCACATATTATGTCATGACCATGCAAATTAACATATTTTACATAAAAAATTTCCTATTGAAAATTTTATCCAGAGGAAACAAACTGTTTGGCCATTCAAGTCATTGCTTTGCTTTTCAGGTCAAGGTCAATGTCAAGCGTGCATGGTCTTCTTTGAAGGGTAGCCAGCCAAGTAGAAGGCATTTCACCCTATCCACTCACCCAGAAGTGAGAGGCTATTATATCTACATACATGCTAGTAATAGAACTGAAGTTTTGATGTGATATCTATTTTCACCACCGTATGCTCTCTAATTCCCAGGCATGTCTTTTTCTTCCTAGTGCACAAATGGTCTTGTCAAGGGTCCTTTAGTAGAGAGAGAGTGTGTGTGTTGGGGGGAGGGGGAGCGCCGTGGGCTCCCTAATTCCCAGGCATGTCTTTTTCTTCCTAGTGTCTTGTCAAGGCTCCTTTAGTAGATAATCACTGAAGGAGCAACGAAAGTTACTTTTCTTAAGAGAGTAAAAATCAAGAGCAATAGTGACGGGTATTTTACCTTAATTTTTCCTAATGTTATTTAGTTAAAATCAGGTATGGCTACTAGATGGAAAACGAAAAGATCAAAGGATTCTTTTAGTATTATTAATTGCTACAGCAAAATATGCATCCCTTGATAAACCAATCAATTAGCGCTACCGTTAGCTGGATAACAATGACTCCATATAAGTTCATATGCTTTTGTCGTTTTCTATTTTTGTTAGCCAAATGATTCAGATAATCACTCCCAATAGACTAAGAAGTCCCCTTTATCAAGGACAGTAAGGGTGAAATGGATTCGAATGAATCTTGGCGATTGTTTAATTATGGATGAAATAAAGAGTGGTGAGTTATATATCTTGTCACATGGATCAATTTCTTGTCTCTGTTTAGAAGTTCACAATCCACATGAACCAAAATTTGTAAACAACATAATTTTGAGAGGGATCATGTTGAATGGAAGCTTGAAATTACAGATTAAGATCACATAATTAATAATAATAACAACAACAACAACAACAACAACGGCTCATCATGCAAATTTATGTTTCCACCCCAGTCCACATCGTTGGTGGAATTTATAAAAAGTATCTTTAGTAAAAAGACATGCTATATGGCCCACCTTAGAGAGGCACACCAATGACACCTTTTTCATGAAAGTTCATGCGAAATTTGGCTGATATTTAACATAGAGACAGCTTTTACAGAGTCTCTTGTCGATATATTGCTACTTTATTTCTCTGATAACAGCTTCAACGATGACAGAACCATTAAGAAGAATGTCATTGCCTAATGTTCTCTTTCGAAGGGAGGGAATGTCTCGTTAAAGAGATAGTCTTTGTCCCCTTTACTTTAATAAATTTGGCAAAGCAAACTTTAATTATTTTGCTATATCCACCAAGGAAGTTGAGAAATTAATATTAATCAAACTATATTTTTTATCAAGAATCCTACTTTTACTTTTTTCTTCATTTCATTTCGAATTAAGTTAGTTTCACACGTTAGATCACCAATATATTGGATCCTTAGTACAAGCATCTATTCACATTTGAAATCAATTTGGAAATTTCTAGGACTGATTGTAACTTCACAGCGTGGATCGCGTTCCTGATAAAAGCAAACCTCGGATTCGGAATCGGCCAAATCATTAAAGCTTATAGGCCTTCAGATCGTGGAGACATCAGCTAGCCACGCAAGTCGCTGCTCGGCTTTTCAGGTAAAGGTCAACGTCGTGTCACATGGCGTTCGGATTGTACAGATATGAGCTGGCTATGCAAGTCCTTGCTTTGCTTTTCAGGTCTAGGTCGTCTTCAATTGCAACTTGATGCTTTGGACAAGGAATAGCACTGAATATATCCTCGTTTTAAGCTGAAGGAACAAATAAAAAGTTGCTTTCCTTTAGAGCGTCAAAATCAAGAGCAATAGTGATCGATTGTTCACTTTTAACTAATGTTCTCTTTGGAGAAGAGGGAATGTCTCGTTAAAGAGATAGTCATTGTCCACCCTTTACTTTAATAAATTCGGCAAAGCAAACTTTAATTATTTTGCTATATCCATCAAGGAAGTTGAGAAATTAATATTAACAAACTATATTTTTTTTATCAAGAATCCTACTTTTACTTTTTTTCTTCATTTCATTTCGAATTAAGTTAGTTTCGTTACACACAATATATTGGATCCTTAGTACAAGCATCTATTCACATTTGAAATCAATTTGGAAATTTCTAGGACTGATTGTAACATCACAACATGAATCGCGTTCCTGATAAAAGCAAACCTCGGATTCGAAATCGGCCAAATCACTAAAGCTTATAGGCCTTCAGATCGTGGAGACATCAGCTGGCCACGCAAGTCGCTGCTCGGCTTTTCAGGTAAAGGTCAACGTCGTGTCACATGGCGTTCGGATTGTACAGATATGAGCTGGCTATGCAAGTCCTTGCTTTGCTTTTCAGGTCTAGGTCGTTTTCAATTGCATCTTGCTGCTTTGAACAAGGACTAGCACTGAATATATCCTCGTTTTAAGAAGAAGGAACAAATAAAAAGTTGCTTTCCTTTAGAGCGTCAAAATCAAGAGCAATAGTGATCGATTTTTCACTTTTAACTTTTCCTGATGTTATCTTGTTAAAATCAGGTATGGCTACAAGACGGAATTTTTTTTTTTTTTTTTTAAAATCAATGGATCTTTTTGGTTTTATTAACTGCTACGGCAAAGTATCTCTAAGTCACAAAACTATACACAAACAATATTTAAGTATTTTTTTTGGACAAAAACAATATTTAAGTATTAACCTAATATATTAATGTTACTATTAGTGGGATAGGTTTCTTTTTCTAATCAAAGTACATAATAGTGAGAATAAAGCTCTGTTGCGATGGGGTTATACAATTTCATTCTAGTCTTTTTGTTACTTATCTATTAGATCTAATCATTCCAACATAACATTGAAGCTATAGAATCCGATGCATTCAAAATAGGGGCGAGCATCGGTCCAGGGTCAACCCTGGACCGACCTTGGATTGGCCCAACCCTGTTGGTCTTGATCCGATTCCTAGGAAGACTGGGTCGATCTTTGGTTTTGAGATCCTTAGACTAACATTGTACAGATTAGTCATTGATCTTATAAGTTGAGGGTTGGTCCAACTCGAACCAACCCTGACTATATATATATATATATATATATATATATATATTATATAGTATATATAATATTTTTATATCTATTATAAAGAGCAAACCCCAACTTAAACGGCATTAAATAGCATTAAACGGCCTCCACCTCCAGTACTCTTGTTCTCCTTTCTTTTTTAACATCTTCTTTCTTCTTTATCCTCTTCAATTTTTGCTTGAAAGAAACGACTTTTCGCTCGTGAGCAACCTTGCCCCGCTTGTTGCGCGGCGCTCGCCCCCCTCAGCACTCGCCATTGGACACTCGTGCCACTCGCTACTCAACGCCCTCACCACTCGCTACTTGACGCTCACGTCACTTGCCTCAATGCTTGCCTTTGTTCGCTCACCTCATGGCTCGCCCTTATCTTGTGACTCGTCCTTGTAGATGGATGTGATTTAAAACAATAAGTTTGTCTTTTCAAGGAATACAAAAAATGAAACAAAAAAAATATCGGTTGGTCCATGGTTAACCCTAGAACCAAACCAAATTCATAGGGTTGATCTGGTCCTTGGTCCCAAGCTCAACCAGGTTGGTTGTCGATCCAAAAAGTTGATGACCAACACTATATAAGTTGATCCTTGGGTTAGGTACTGGACCAGCTCAATCCGGATCATGATCACTCTTAATTCGAATTTTCTTTGCTTGCCCCGACAAAACAAACCAAACCATTTTTTTTTTCTGCCATTGTACACTATTTTATAAATTTTGTTTGGAGAAAATAACTGCTTATAGGAATCCAATATGGTAACATATATAATCCTCCAATTGGATATGTGTTGTTTGTCTCATTTCTTGCACATTTTATAATAGCCACCGAGTAAAGTCAATTTAGTAAGTGACCATCAAGCTAATGTTATCTTATGGCTCCTGACAACATCCACTCTACTAAGTGGCCATCGAATTTCATCTATATTGATTCTTCCTTTTCACTTCAAATAAAATCACTCAACATTATAGTTAATGCCTCAATACTGTTATATATATAAACATGATTAAATTTGATTCGATGTATAACAAATTCATCTTTTGAAATACATCAAAGTTTCATGCCATATGCTATGTTTGATTTCTCAAAACAATATGTAACTTTAAATTCAAGAAAAGCAAGAAATAATATGGATAACAACGTGAGTTAATGGGGATAATTGGTTCCTAATCCGGTCCTACCCAAGAACCAAGAACCGGACCAAGAGGACCAAAATTGTGAAGTAGACCACCTAGTCCTAGAACCGATCCAGTCCAGATCCCAAGTGATCCAATGGAATCGATGGAGAGAGAGGATTTTTTTTTGTCCAGCTAACAGACGCTTATATCTCCTAGAGAGAGAGTGGATTATGTTATGGCATCATCTCCACATGTGTTTGATTCCCTCAATTTGCTTCACTAATGCGCTCGTCATTCCTTTACGTTTGCATACGTGAGGGAAAGAGTCGAGGAGAGAGATAGAGAGAGCTAGCTTTCTTTTTTAGTGGCATGGGCTTTCCTTTTGTTGTGGGCTTTTACTCTCTCTAGGCTCACCTTATTTCTCTACCAAGTGGGCTATTATTCTTGGTGGGCTCATTTGGGCTTTGAGCTAATCGAGGACTTTTAATATCGGACCAGTTTCTATCCTGAAATCGGGAATCGGATTGCCATTCACCAGTTCCAATTTTATGGAACCAGTAACCGAATTGACATCCCTAGAAATCACGTAAAATCGGTCAGTCCAATCCGGCTTAGGCGGTTCCCATTGCATATCCCTAGGGGATAAAGTACCAAGAAGAAGAAGATTTAAGATCAATTTGCCATTACACTACATAGGCTCTTCCTTCAGCCATCAAAATAGGACTGACTTTTAATTTACAAATTTCATTAAGACGGTCACCTTGAGACTCAAAAGGCTCAATATTAATTTGGCTTTTTGATCACTAGATCACCTTGACTTGTAAATGGAGAGATTACTTGCTTCACCGAAAATCAGGGTATCACTATAGCAAAGACCTATTCCTTTCCTTCAAATGACAATATGCCTGAAGAACGACGAAGTTTGCAAGAACATGATAGAAGAAAATATGACAGCTTTCCGGAAGTTCACCACCGTTTTATTAAAGTGACACTAGCACAATAAACTAGGAAGATTTTTGCATATAATTTTAAAGCATAAAGCTCACCCATTGACAATCAGGCAAAATTCCTACACTCATGGTGCATAAAAAATTAGGGTCCTCAAATGAGTCGCTGTATTAATGATATGTGTTATCTGGATAAAATATACGCCTATCCAAAGTCTCAAGGGTTTTGGGAGAAATAAATTGACGCTGCTTGATTATGCTCGTGTTCTTCTAATGTTCATGGACAGAGACAAAGATGCTGGGTTTTCCCGACTGCTTGTGCAGAAATGAGGCTTTGGCATGAGATATAGACCACGGATAGATGCTCATAACATGAAGACAGCTTAAATCCTTGTAGAAAAGGATTCAAGAGTTTCATTCAATTATTGGCCGGATCTTTCTTGTAGTTATCAAGCCGAATATATCCTAACTGCAGGAGAGTCTTTGTAGATATATTCCCAAATCTGTGATTCTGGACACTGATTCTTCCCGTAATTTCTAAGTATGTAGTTATGCTCAAAATTAACATTATGTAACTGGCATCCAAATCTGATGTTATCTCAAGTATCTTACCCTCCTTTGAGTTGCAAGAATATGTGGACATTGCATAAATTTACATAACAAGCTTGCCTGTTGCTACATAATTGATCAAATGTGGTTGTGTAATGTATGGCAAGTTGCTAATTAAACCTCTATGCATCTTTCCGTGAACCATCGTTTCAATATTATCCTTCCTCAGCTTTTCATTCAAAAGCAGAGGAAAATGACAACTGATTTTCCTTGATCCATCTTGAATATCCCTTCCCTGGCAGAAATTAACATAAATATATTTCTCGAGAGAACTAGATTCCTTCATCGGATTGAGAAATTTGAATGCCCAGAAAGTAACTTCTAAATCTGAGGGCGATCAATTTGAAGTTCTTCATGGTTCTTACTGCATAATCATTGCTGAATCACTTCCAGCCACAACTAGCAAAGTACCACCATATAGATACACCGTCAAAACTCAAGTTGTGCTTTCAAATGAAGTTTGGCGTCACTTCTCTTGAATTCGCACTTGATAGAATTATGAACAATCCGGCTGAACCAGGTTCAAGGAACTTGTTTGCTTCCCTGAAATGTTTCACTCAGCTTGGGCACTATTTGCTCTTTGCATGTGACCAATCCTAGCTCTTAAATTGGATAAGTCACAGCTATTGAGTCAATCCATACAAAATCCATTTAATGGAGGGGAATTCAGGCGGAGGCTTACAGCAGGTGATATCATTCTGACAATGGATTAATTGATCACTAGCCTAATACGACAGTCACGCATTTACAGTGTACGAAAAGTCATCGCTTAAGTATTCTGTCACATAAATGTCTGTCAATATCTAAAAACAATACCGAACTCCTGAGTTAGCACATTAAACATGAGAGACACCCCCAACTAAAACCCGTGCATATTATTATCTCCCCATGTTCTGTTTATTCAGCAAAAAGGAAAAAAAAATCCACGAAACACCAGAACAAAGTACCTTTTCCTATTGGCTTATGATGCTACTGACAAGTGAATAATAAATATTATCAATGTCAAAGGTATAATGTTGTACAATCTTCTCATCTGCCACTATTAACTGGTGGCATGACATGGTTTTTCATGCTATTAGTATACCTAGTGTTCGTGGTGTTACTACTCTCTGCATAAACAATGAAGTCGGTCATCTCTCCGAGCAAATGAACCGTCTCTTTTGAATTCAAATCGATATTAACCCACGGGTGGTTAGCCATTGCCCTTATTCCATCCAATTTATTTGCCACTTCCTTCATGGTTGGCCTCTCATCTCCCTTTAATTTCAAGCATTGCTTTCCAAGATCGGCAACCCCTTTCACTTGCTCATTGTCTTCGTGTGCAATGAGCTCCTCAACAATATGAAACAACCGATCTTCTTTCAACGCCGAAAGAAAGTACATGGCCAAGCTCCTCTCTTCTTCAAGTTGATTGAAAGAGAGCGCTTTCTTCCCTGTCAACAACTCAATTAGCACGACTCCAAAGCTATAAACATCGCTTTTTTCCGTCAATTGACTAGTGTGCAGGTATTCAGGGTCTAAGTATCCCAATGTTCCTTGAACCATTGTAGACAATTTGGTTTGATCAAGCGGACTAATCGTGAAGCTCCAAAGTCGGAGACTTTCGCAGTGTAATTAGCATCCAAGAGGATATTTGTTGACTTGACATCTCGATGGATTATCGGAATGGAAGCTGCAGAGTGCAAATACGATAGGACTCTTGCAATTTCTGAGGCAATTCTCAATCGGGTCTCCCAAGACATCTTGGATGACTTGTTTGGGTTGTGTATATGATCAAAGAGAGTCCCATTGTCCACGAACTCATACACTAACAGAGGCACTTCTGTTTCTAAACAACACCCCAATAGCTTGACCACATTTCGATGATTAATCTGGGAAAGCACTATGACTTCATTAATGAATTGCTCGATTTGGCTCTCGTCCACAAGCTTGGACTTCTTAATCCCAACTATAGTGCTATTAGGCAAGATCCCTTTGTAAACGGTGCCATATCCTCCTTGGCCGACTATTCTACTCTCATCATAATGGTCGGTGGCCTTCTCTAGCTCTTCAGCACTGAAGATTTTTGCAACATTTGTGGTTCTGTCTCGTTCATGTAATTGTTGCTGCAAAAGCAAGTCACCATTTTGCTTGAAGTATTGTTCTTTGAGCCTAATGAGTTTTCTTTTCTTAAGTCCCAAATACAGAAAGCTTGCACTGAATAACATCACTATTACACTCACACCAAGACCTGTGTAAAACACAAGTTTTGTTAGAATACTTGATATCGATGTACAAGGAAAAAAACTCCTGGTAAACATCAGCCACAAGAGTCTGCAAAGTTTCTGCAGACATTATACCATAATCTTTATTGTCAAGAAACTAGGCAATTGAGGGACAATTTGACCCTGATTTAGCAAAATGAATATGGGTAAAAAATTATGAACGTATAGTTTAATTTAAATCATGAAGCCGATATGTTTAAAAAGGAGAACTCAAATAAATTCCTGTCCAGCAAATTTGTACCACAATGACTACCTATAACAATGTTCGGAATATTAATCTTCTATACCCTTCTCATTCTGAAATAAAATCTATCCACTAATAGAAACCACTTATTTTCACCACAAAATTTCAATAGAATACCATTTGCGAAATCTTGATTGGTCTACATTAATGCTTAAAGCGAAAGTTGCAATGGTTATTATAATGAGTATCGATGTAGTTTTCCAAGTCACCGACAGTCTTTTGCCTCAATAAAAGCTGTTTGAAGGGTCTTGTTCTGAACAAATAGATGTTGCATGATCGAGTTTAGACAATTCAATTAGAGGTGCTAGTTTCACCAAGTCCAGCAATAGATATCGCTTTCAATGACATGGAAAATGGCAAGAAATAGCATCTCTGAATAACATTTTTGCAACAACTTCTATTTTAAAAGAAAAAACAGCAAGCTTGACTTTCGGACTCGGAAAACGAATATTCCTACAGTGGGCTCAATGATAGCGGAAGAGACTGACCAAATCACTGACACGTTCCAAGCCGTCCATGGTTCCAGATTTCATTGATAAAGAAACGCCAATTTTGTTACATCTGTACTTTTTATGGTCATCATGACATATTCAATGACGCCTACCGGCGGTCCACGCGAGAATAGTTTTCAATAACAAGCATGGAACATCACGTAACTATGGCAAAGTCATAGGATGGCAATCACAATGTGAATACAATTCATGGAAAATGTTTTCACATTGACCCAAGATCATCGATTCTTCCATGCCAAAGATGCTCTAAACATTGTCAAGAGTGAAATCTAACCTTTAAATTTTAAGATAGCTACTTGGAATTAAAAACCCAATTTGATGCTTAATCTCCTTGCATAGAAATTTCGGGCAAAAGGATAGAGATAGTTTTGTTGTAAACTTACTCCAAGAAAGCAAAATACATAGGAATATCAGGCTAAATATACGAATAGTATTTTCTCATAAAACGCATTAAATTGAAATCATCACCAGAAAAAGCTAAAAAGTCAAATGAACTTACCAACCAAAATGGTGACCATATGTGATGATTTAAGATTAGCAATGCATCCGGATCCATCTTCACCCATTTTGCCATCACCATGACAACCCTTTGGGCATGAGCACGTATAACTCCCCTCAGTGTTATGGCAAATTCCGTCACACGGGTATTTCTCTTGATCATCACATTCATTAATATCTGCAAAAGTTAAAAGCACGTTAAATGTAGACTCCAAGAAGGAAAAAAAAAAAAGCAATAGCATCAAAATATCATCAAACATTCAGAATATATACCGACCTACACAGCCAAGGTATGGATTCCCCTCATACCCAGAAGAGCAATTACATCGGTAACCGGGCACATGGGGAAAATCAAAGCACTCGCTGTGCGCCTTACAAGCAAAGCTCGCCGGGTCCTTCGCTGCTTCGTCACAAGTCTCCTTCCAAACGGCCCAGTCGAGCACCGAGGGGACCACCGTGTTCTTCATGCCACTAAGATCCTCCCTACTGAAATTGAAGGACTTGTCTTCGACTAAGAATGCATAACTGCAAGGATTGAAGCTCCACACGTTGGTGTGGTTCTTCAGGCTGACCACACTGGCATTATAATTAAGGAGCATCTCCGGTATAGTGGTCTAGCAACACCCGATGCCATCGCATGCCCCATCAGCCACGTCGTTAATCCCGGTGCACACCGAGAGGCAGCCACTCGAGAATCCGTTCCCATTGGATCCCGCGATCACGGCAACGGTGTCGCACCCTATGGCCGTGAACTTGTTCTTGGTGTTAGAGAAAGGGAACGCGGAGAGGATGGTGAAGGCGAAAGTGCACAGCGGTTGCTGTATGCCGGACTCAGTGTAGCAGTCCATGCCGATGAAGGTGTAGATGCGGAGCTCGCCGTCGAGCGATATGTCGAGGACTTCGATGTTGGAATTTCACAAGTAGGGCTTGGGGGTGGAGGCGGCGGTGACGTTGCAGTGGATGGAGAAGTACTCGTTCAAGTGGCAACCATCTCCGATGCCGAAGGGGTAAGGCACGGCTACGTCTCCGCAAGTTTCTTGGCAGTTGGGAGATACAGTTTGAGAAGATGATAATGACGATGATATCAGTAATAACTGTCCGACCACTAACAACATCCTCATTATCTCCAAAGGATTCCACTCTGAACCCATGGCTCGCTCTCTCTCTCTCTCTCCCCCTCTCTCTCTCTCTGTAAATTTGGTGTATTGTGGAAATGGATCGCGTGTGTTCTTTTTATAGCAAAGGAACGCGTTCGCTCATTGACAAAGCACGCAGCCGCCAACAAGGCTCGACCTCGCCAATCCAGTGAGGGCTCGCCTCGCCCTTGCTCCCACTAGCCTTGCTGTTATTGGGTGAGCTAAGCCTCGCCTAGCCACTAGTGAGGTGAGCCCTCACTAGGATCTGGCAGGGGCTCACCTCGCTAGTGGCCGTACAAAATTCATTAGGAATATCGTGCAGAATTTCACTTACCTCTCCGAAGAGACTTTAATTTAGATTTGTCATTTTCTACTTAAGTTAAGGCACGAAATTCCTTGAATTGGCTTGCTTGTCCAAAACAGGTTTAAAAACATGAGTTGGGTAGATGTTGTCATGTCGCTAGTAATCAACAAGCTATCTAAATAGTGTCGTCATCAATATGGCTTGTGCAGAAATTGAAAAGAGTTTGTGCAGGTTGTGTGTCACACCTAAAAGAAAGACGAAGTAGCCAAATTCTGTCAGATCTTAGATGCTTATCAAATCTAAAGAGAGAAAGGAACAGGTTTTCCTTTTAGGAGCAAAAGAGAAAAAGGATTGGACTCTCTAATTAGAACCTTGTTTAGTTGCATATATGTTGCATTGCTATATTAAAAAGAAATTACCACTATGCAAGATGTCTATTTAAGCAATAATGTACATTCTTCATTGAAATTATCCAATGGGAAATTGAATAGTAGTATTGTGTTGCCGATTGGAGAGCTTAACTTGTACTCTAACAATTATACCACACATAAATAGATAATGTTTCTTTTCGATAGATTAGTTCTAGAATATATAGAATTAATGAGTGTAATATCTTTTAACACATTGTTAGAAGGGTTTTGTGGCAGAACCTCAATTAGATATAACAAACGTGACCGTCCATCAATAAATTAACCTGGCCCGAATAGGTCGACCTACCCTAGCAAGAAACTATTGATTCAGGTTGGTTCGGGTTTTGATTTGAAATCTGAAAAGAACAAAAACTAACCAACCTATGTATAGTAGAAGAATAAAATCCGCAATGTCCAAATCTGCACAATAGAAAACATAATCCTCAAACCAAATTACATTTTCTAGTTCAGAGTAAAACCACAGATGTGGTCCGAGATCTTATCATTGCTAAGTAAAAGGACTTTGGGAATCTGAAATTGATTTTCAGAAATTTCTGGGGGTTGACCGAAAGTTTCAGGTAAATGCCAAGTCAAGGGGGTCAGTTTCCTCGACAATTTCTTAAGTAGCCCAATAGGTCGCATCAGAACTTGTTATTGCTTGCCAACTTTGATTGCGTCATTGATAGATGCAGGGTGCTTTCTTTACATTGTCAAGACTTGAGAAGTCAAGCAAATCAGTGGTAAGCATATGCAGTGGGGGAGAGATCACAACCCCAAAACAGGAGAATGAGAAAGAAAAAAAAAAACAAGAGCATAGTGGTTTGAGCTGGGATGTGTTTCAAGGTGGATGGATTTTATACTCTGGAAATTTGTCTTTTTTCCCGTTTCTAGACAGTATATATGCATTCTGAAAAGGAATAATGGGTAGCTTCAAAATAATTAATCAACTAGCTTCAAAGAGGTAAAATATCAACTTTTTTAATTGTTGTGTTACAAAATTAAGGTTTCCAAATAAGATTCCGGTATATACTTTTAAATTAAGAAAAGATACGTCCTATGCGGATATTTTTTTTTTTTTTTTTCCTTTTCCTGGGCTAGAATTTCCAACTAATATGGATAGTGGTTGATGCGCATTTGTGGAGAATTATCATCGTCAAGAATTTTAATTTTCCTTTTCCTTTTTCTGGTCAAGTGACTGTAGTTATTAGCTTATTTTAAGCTGTGGAGTTAACATCAGCAGGTCCTGGAGACTTGCATGAGACGATTCCACTGCAAATCCTCATGTGACGAAGCCTTCGTGTGGTGCGGTGCGGTGCGCGTTTAAATTTTCCAATGCACTATTTATTTGACATATATTTCTTCAATCTTTCCCCCCTGCTCATCCAGAAAAACAGGCCATTGTGGGGCAGAGACGGGTGCACAATTGTCACAGAAGAGCTGCTCTTACTTTCCAGGTAATCCGTGGGAAACAAACAGTCTTGGTCTTCTCCTTTCGCAGTCAATTTTTTATACTTTGGTACATTGGGGATGTTACTTCTGCGCATGGCAAATTTTTCTTTTGGGGCATTGATTAATGCAAAAATTGAAAGTCGATGGCGAAAGGAGAAGACCTAACCTCTCTCTTTCACGAAGAAAGAGACTTCTTGTATAACTCTATATTTGAACAATTCCAAAACTTAATATTGCAACTTAACTCTTGGTCGTTGGGCGGCAATGATAGATGAAAAAGGCCAACTAGTTCAAAAATTTCCATCAGTTAACTTACAATAAGGTATAATTATCTTTAGCCAAGTCTCTCTACAAATCCTCAGATTTCTTTGGAGAGACTAATTGAAAATCCCAACGGCTGACGTAATTGGATGTCGCATTGATAGATGATGTGCATCCCAATTGAATAACTTATTAATTAGGGCTTCGACACTCTCCATCATAAGCATCTACAAACTTTTCAAATGGGCTCTTTGCCAACTAATAATACAAGTCCCCTTGTCAAATTTACAAAAGAAATCTGGCCGCAGGAAATGAATCAACACTGACAAATTGACACATGATGCCTACACGCGTAGGTCGAATCACATCGATAATCTAAATCTATCAGGAAGAAAATCGACATTATCTGGAGTGTTTCCTTTGGCAATAGTAAAATTGTATCAGTTGCTAATAGAGCCTAAATCTGGCTCGTCGTTCTTGTCTTGTGCTGAATGTCAATGTGCCCGTCGTAGCCCGTGTACATGACCACCGTAATGTCAAAACAGCCCATTTGAGAAGGCAAGTGCAACATCTCTAAAAAGAATTGGAGCAATCTCGATTGTTAAGGCCTGACGATCCCCACCGTGACCAAGAAGAGGAGATTAACACCTTCCATGATGTTCATTTTTGACGCAGCTCGTGAAGTGGCTCCTTTGCATAACTGGTATTGGAATCGTAATTCTAATGATTTCGATGTTAAAGTAGACATTTCAAACTGCCGAGGCACTATGCATCGGAAGACTTCGTTAATTGGCTCGACACGACCGAGCAAGTTTTTGATTACGAGAATATGGTGGAGAATCGAAAGGTGAAGCTTATGGCCATCAAGCTCAGAAAAGCATGCTTTGATTTGGTGAGAAAATCTGAAGTGTCAAAGAACTCGTGAAGGAAAGCTGTGTATCGAAACATTAGATAAAATGGAGGAGCTCAAGAGGAAGCATATCTCAAAAATGGAAGATATTGAGATCATTTTCCAAATAAGATCCAACAACTAGAAAGTTTTTTCGATCATATATTACAAAACAAAGGAAAACTAATCATTTTCTAGAAAAATGATATTCCTGAAAATATTTCTTAGAAACAATACATTTTCCATGAAATAAACACACCCTAAATATACATGCAAATCCACATTTCAATCAGTCACCTCATGCCTCATGCGGAGCAAGTTTTTTATCCCATCACCGTCCCTTGCAATTGCAAGTATGCGATTTTAACTATTAATTTATCCCACCGCATAATAATATCAAGTCTTAAAATTAAATAAGCCTAATTAATGATTGTAAGAAGATAGAAACAACGTAAATGACTAAAAGAATTGTCATAGGTAATAAAGAGATTATTGACATCTAAATTTCGATTACACGTTTAATCATTTATTGCATAAAAAATTTCCTAGATCAAAATCGACCCCTAAACAAGAAATTTTAATTTTTTGCATTGCATTTCAGGCATTTAGACATTATAGGGCATGTCTGCATCCAATAGATTTCATCTAATCTAGCTTCCTCGTGCTTGAATTTGAGAAGCCAGGGAAATACTTTCAGTCGGTACTCGAACTAGCAAATATCTTCAAGATATGCTCGATTATGAAAGAGGCAAGTAGATTGTGCGCATGAGATTGTGCGCATGGCATGGGTGACGAGGAAGCAAATCAAGAAGACCAATCAATCCAGCAAATTCTCGGCCAGCCAAGAGAAGAGAATTGTGGAATGTTTTCAAAGTGCAGCAAGTGAGAGAAATTAAGAAATAAAAATAAGAGGACCAAGCCGGATGAACGATTGCGGTAATGGGAAAGGAAATAGAGATTTCCTCCATCAGCCCTACCATCGAATCTCCATCAAGCCGAGCGTCCTGCATCAACCTTCCACGGTTGATTCCAGCAACATCAGTCTTCCCCCCATCGTGCTTCAGATTGACTCCTAGCGAGCACCCTGCCGCTGTCTGAGATCTCCACTGTCCAGGCGTCCACTGCTTGAAGTCATCGTCCATAGCAACGCCTACGAGCTCCTGGCGACAATCTACATCCGGGCCTGTATACCAGCCCTCGTTGAGTCGAATCTCAGCCGCCACCGTGAGCCACACCAGCCTTGCCCATGCTCGGGTCTTGCACAGCCCTTGAAATGAACACGCCAGGCCTTGATCTTTCCGTGCAGGTTTTTTCGGTGCTCCAATTCAGTCCATCAGCAAAGCCTCGCTTGTTCTTGCCGTCATTGCAACTCAAGCCCACTGTTGCTGCTGTCATCTGTGACTCATCAAGCCCATCTTTGGGATAAGATAGTCAAGGTTTGACTAATTTCGTGCAATAGTTTTATTTTATAATATAATTTTAAATGCATCATAAAAGTCGCATATTATGATGATTTTAATATACTAACATGATAGTATTTAGAACTAATTCCATAATATGTCATTAAGAACTCATCATGCATATCATATAGCTGAATCATTCTTGAATGCCATTTAGTTATTTAATTAGTCCATGTAAAATCGATCTCTGTCATACAGAATGTTAGGGTTAGTTTCTTAAGACTTGCATGTTAATTAAATTAAAAATTAAAAATTTGTTAGTATAGATGGCATGTTAGTTACTCCTAGTCCATCTAAAACCATGCATTTTGCTTGCATATTTTCTCTATCATAGTTTACAGAAAATTTGTGATGATGGATAGCAAATTGCTTTGCTTGCTTAGCATATCCAAATTCTTTAAAAATTATCTTTAATCCAATTACTGATTATTGGGCATTACATTCCCTGCTTATGCACTCGTATATAATCAATCCTCACATGTCAGTGGCATAGGGTAACAAATAGATGACAACCGCATGCAAAACATTTTTAGAATAATGAATAAAGGTACCAAAAGAGCGTTAAATTAATCTAGTAAAATCAAGTCTCCGAATCTGTTTAAATCTCTTGTTCGCAAAAGTAAAATGCAGTCCTACATTTTACTTTTGTCTAATTAACACATTACTGATCAATGGCAACTCCAAAAGGTAAGATTAATTATATGTCGAATTGAGTGCTAAGTTGCGATTAATAGATTTTGGGAAAGTCTGTGCTAAGTGCCTTACCCTCGTGGTCTAGCCGTGGGATGGTTGCGGCAAAATAATATTTTGAGCTAATAGCTTGCCAAATTTGAGATGACTATAAAAGTTTAGTGCTTTATATTGGGCAAGTTTGAAAATTCAAGTTAGAATTTGAGCCATCCTTACGGTTTGTGCGGAATGAAGCTGTGTTTATTATATAAAGTTTTCAAGGTTAAATGAGGAAAGAATATTGGTAAAAACACTAAAGGTAGAAAATCTTTAGGAGGAATAAAGAAAGAACCGGAGGAAAAGAAGGCTAGCCATATCTATTGCTCCCCCAACTGGAATGTGGAGCAAAAGAATTTTACCAAATCTCATCCGAGAATCCATTGATCACGGGCTTTCACTCATTTTATTTAGGACTAGAAAGTACTTGGATTGGTAAAATAGCCATCCCTATGTGTGCGTCTTGTTACAGTCCTCCCAAACTGAGTGTTGGGGAAACAAGGGGTTTAGAGGTAATGTTGAGTTGAGGGCCAATGGTCCTCAATCAGCATGAGTCCTCTCAAATTCTTCCATCTCCCGAATTTTTTTTTTTTTTCCGGAAATAAAGACTCGGGCTAGGCCCTTGGGCTTAGTTCAAATTTGGACCCAGCTTAAAGGCTTTGAAACGAAATGCGCTTATTTGCTCAAGTCCAATTCAAATTTATCAAACCTATTCAAGCCCAAGCTCATTAAGCCTATTCAAGCCCAAAGCTTATTAAGCCTAATTAAATCCAAAACTTACCAATCCGACCATGAACTAAACAAGCCCAACTTAAACCCATTTGTCATTCTCTGCTATGCCCTTTAATTCTCCTTTATCATCAACGATGTTCTCCTATCGGCTGAGTTAATTACACCGATTTTCTTTTATTGTATATATAATATATATCTCTTTTTTTTGTTTTTTTACTTCTATTTTCTATACCCATCCATACACAATTCTACTCCTCCTTGATTTAAAAAGTAGTAGCAGGCTACCAGTGGCCCAGGGGGTGATGATGACGAGAGGTAGTGGAAGCCAGCTTAAGCATTTCAGAGATTGGAACTTTGTAAGTTTGTAACACCCTTTCTCTACTCCTCTGTCAACCAAATAAATTACGCATCCCACCAAACGAACTTCATTAAATATTTGAACAAAAAAATAGAAGTTCATTTACATAAAACCCAAATGCAATTCTCTGCAAACAATCCGAAACTCATTTCCTCCGATCACCAGACCGAAGCAAGCTCTGATCGTCAGCCAGTTTTTTCGTTCTTACCCCTGCTGATCTTCTCGTACCGTTTCAGCGAGTTGCTATTGTCTCCCGATTTCCATCCCCGAACAGAGGTCCCGCGAATCCACGGCGGATTTCAAATGGGCCCGATCTGAAGAAATCGTCGGGCAAGCATCGAAGAGGCAGGCCAAACCGGAAGCCGTCGGTGCGTGGAAAAGGTGATCTCGAGGTTGATTTCCAGGATTTCAAGGACGAGTCTGAGTTAGAAACTTAAGAGTTGAGGCCGGTGGCGAGTCGGCGTCGGGGAGCTTGTGGAGGATGGAGATTTGGTCTGGATCCGGCCAAATCTAACGCGGAGACGGTGAGAGAGTGAGTGTGACAGTGATGGATTAGCCGATTGTGATAACATCGAGATGCTTGACATTTCTGTCAAGGATCACGACGTGGGCGTTATCGTTTCAGTCGGTCGAGACTGCTATAACTCCTCCGGGTGCGATGAGTCTTCAAGCGACTATCCGTAGCTCAGATTAGCTTAATTCCCCGTACTTAGCACGAAGAACAAGGTCGCTGCAGCCGGTTGTGAAAGTGATTGCCGTGACCGACCATCGTCTATTTGCTGAGAACAAGTTCACTGCGGCAGTCTCGGCAAATAGCTGACGTGTCGCAATTGACTGCGGTGAACATGTGCTTGGTGCAGGACATGGCGAATTTAGCTAGTGCCGCGGATAATCGCTTGAAGACTGATCATACCAGGAAGAGTTCTCGACCGATCGAAATTGATAATGTGGTGCAGAGCACGGCTCTTTACAAAAATTCGTAACGACTGCACAAACACCTAAAATGGAGCACCTATAAATTTATAGCACTTTTGTGGGTTGTGATTTTTATCTTTTCATTGTCCACATAAATACATATCTGGTTGTAGAGATTCGATTGAATTTGCTTACCGCTTATGATACTACAAAACTTTGACGAATGCCAACCATAAATGTCCATATCTAGATATTCATTGACTCTATGCATTGTCCTTCTGGACTAGTAGTTGATAGTCTGATGCGATGAGTACTATTTGTGTTCAATTAAGTTCTGAATTGAGTTCTAAGTAGTTTGTCTCTGAAGAAGTAAATACAGCTCAACGCTTACTGTATTAAATATACCCAACAAAAATTCAGATTGCCATCTTTAGCTCCTCACTCTTCCAATCGCATAGCGTTTATATGTGTTAGATAAAAGTCGGCGGAAGACGACTTACCTCTTTCTGATGCCCGATGAATTACGAATCATGAACAATTTTACTTCACGTTGGTCTGAATGTAGTTATAAGGAAAATATCCGATTTTTACAGCGTAAATGCAAATTGTTCTTGTAAAGAAGAAATTGAATGCCTTCTTTTTCTTTGATGGAAAGGGGACAAGAAATTGAGAACACTTTCTTTCTGAACGTACGTTTTGCCAACCATCCCAACGGTTATCCCCAGAAGATTTTTATACAACTCCCTTATGCCCTCTCAAATGGTGTTTTTCCATAACTTATCAAGACGAAACGGTGCGTTCTACTAGCACTCCATCATGGACGTATTAATAAAATACTACAATATGGAACCCCGAACCAAATACGCGTGTATCAAGCACTAGTGAAGGAATCTTTGATGAGTTCTTTGTACTTGATAACCCTCCCCGATGGAAACAATTCTACATCTTGCCATGTTTATGCTCTGCTATTTAGGGAGTTTGCTTTGGCCTGTGGTCATGCACATTGCAGAGACGAAAGTTTGTAGAAAGTGCAAAGAGGCTGCTTTCCTAATCCCATTCTGGCTTTTCATTATTCCTTTAAAAGCCAAATAAGCGGGTTTATCGTGGGCGGTGCAAGAGACGAAAGTTCAGATAAGCGTGTTCATGCTATGATTTTTAACGGGTTTGCTGTGACCCGTAGTCAGGCATGGTGCTTTCTTGAATTGCCAAGTTTTTCTGACTGGAGAATTGCCAAGTTCAGATAATTTTTTAGGGCAGCATAATAATCTTCCGTTGCTGGAAACGTGGGCCATTAGAGAGACAGACTTACTAAAAAATATTGACATGTAATTACTTAAGAGCGAAGAAAGTTGCTTTTCTTTGGGGAGTCTAAATCAAGAGCAATAGTGATAGAAATTTCTACTTTAATTTTTCCTAGAGTTACTTGGTCAAAACCAGGTATGGCTACTCAGTGAGAAAAAAAAATCAAAGGATCTATTTAGTTTTATTAACTGCTACAGCAAAGTATGTCTAGGTTAGTAAAAAATACAAATTAATATTTAAGTATTCACCTAAAAAATTAGTGTTACTTTTAGCGAGAAGAGTTCCTTTTTTCAAATTAATGTAAACAATAGTGAGAACAAAGCTATGTCGTGATGTGGGTATAAAATTTTATTCTAGTTACTTTATTCTAGTCACAACAACTGAAAAAGTTTACATTTTACCTCTTTGAAGCTAGTTGATTAATTATTTTGAAGCTACTCTTTATTCTTTTTCAGAATGCATATATATATAGTCTATAAACAGAAAAATTAAAATTTTCAAGTATAAACCCACCATCTTGAAACGCATTTCATGCATACAATCACTAGCTCAAAACAGTTTGCTCTTTTTGATTTTTCTATTTTCTCATTTTTCCTGTTTTGGAATTTTGATCTCTTCCCCACTGCATACAATCTAAATAGCACTGACACGCGATACGGACACGTGACACGACACGACACGTCGACACGTCATTTCTAAAAAATAGAGAATTTCGACATGTTAGAATATGTTGTATATTAAATGAATATTTTTATTTTTAATTAATTTGATTCAAATTCATAAATAATTAATTAATTAAAAAAGAGCATATAATAAATTTACACTAATAATATTAATAAATCAATTCATTTGAAATTCGATAGATATATTCATAGTTAATGCGAAACATGTTTTTAACTTTAACAAAAGTTATTGATGAAACTAATAATTAATAAGAAATTTGAATCAATTTATTTAAATAAATCCATGAAATTCTACAATTACCACAATTTATCATTATTCAAAATTCAATACTTTTATTTTTCGAAATTAAATTTTAATTTCATTTATTTAATTTTCCATTAAAAAAATCCCCAAAGATCTACCCCTTCTTTCCTTCGTCCATTTCCCTCCACCCCAAATTTATTTCTTTTTTTCCCTCCCCACCACTGACAGGCAAGCTGTCACTCTCACTTCCCCTCCCCCAAGACTCAAAAGTGACGCCATCGTCCCCCTTTTATTATTATTTTTTAGTTCCCTTATCAAAAACCCTAGCCACCCTCCTTTTCCTCCTCCTTCTACCGCTCGCTGCACGATCCCTTCCTCTCATCTTCCTCTCGATCTTTCTCCTCCTCCTCACCGCACGACCACCTTCCTCTCCGCACGACCCCTTCCTCTCCTCCTCCTCCTCGTCACCGATCCATCACAACAGTGGCAGCCCTTGCCGCTCTCTCTGGCTGTCTCTCGTCGTCGTCGTGGTCTGTTCGTGGCTTCGTCTCGTTGACAGGAGTTTGCTTTCTCTATCTTCTTTCTCTCTATTTGGCTCTTTCTCTAGCTGTCTCTCGCCATCGCTCACGACCTCTGCTCCCTTGCCTCCGCCCTCCATCAGTCTTCCGGACACGCGTGTCGAGAAAAGTTGACCGCATGTCGAAAAATTCGACACACGTTGACCGCATGTTCGACCGTGTCCGAGTGTGTCGACGTGTCCGACACGCTCCGACATGTGTCGGACACGACACGGAAGCACGGGCAACGTAATCTTGCTTCATAGCATACGATTACTGTTGCTTGACTTCTCAAGTCTTGGCAATGTAATAAAAGCAGCAATAATGCATTCAAAGTTTATTAGAAAAGATGATAAGTGAAGTTTTGTTCTATTTTAAGAAATCAAAATCCAAGGGCACTAAATAAAAAGCTTGCAGATGTTTGTGGTGGTGAGAGTGGGAATCCTAATTAACACACATCATTTACCTAATGCATCATCCAAACAAATAGGTAATTTGGGATTTTCAAAGGATCTATAAAAAAATTTAAGGATATTATGGAGAGAAATTTTTAATGTCATCATTAGTTCTTGTCGTTCAACTAATGAAATTCTTCAAAAAAATGAAGAGATTATTGTTTAAGGATCGAGAGTTGCATTGCAATATTATTTTTTGGAATTATTGTATTTTAGAGTTTACCAAAAAGTCTCTTTCTTCTTTAAAGACGAAGGGTCTTCTCCTTTCCCCATCAACTTTTAAGTTTTGTCCCAACATTCCAACTATCAAAAATCTTTTGGAAAGGGGAAGACCAGACTTTTGTTTTCTCACGGAGGGAGAGACATTGCCTTATTTCTAGGTCAAAAGATTTAAGATTAAATTGACACAGTTAAAAAGTTAATGACTAAATTGGCACAAATACAATAGATTTAGGAGTTTTTTTTTTAACATTTAACTGTTAGATCTATTATGCTCGTGGTTCGATTAGATTTGTTTCTACAAAAATGACTTTTGGTGACCGTGATTGCATTTCTTTGTACCACCATGATAGCAAGATAGGACGTTCCTCGAAATTATGAAGATTTAACAAAATATATACAACATAGGTACTAGATTGAAGGAAAAATAAAATTCTTTGCGATGATAATTCTCCACAATTCATATCAACCACTGTCCATATTAATTAGAAATTCTAGCCTAGAAAGAGGAAAAAAAGTCCACTTATGATGTATCTTGTCTTAATATAAAAGTATATAAAGGAATCTTATTTAGAAATCTGAATATTGCAACGTAACAATGAAAAAGTCTATATTAACCTCTTCGAAGCTAATCGATTACTTATCTTGAAGCTACATGTTATTCTTTTTCAAAATGCATATATGTAGTCTAAAAACATAGATATACAATTTTTCGAGTACAAATTCATCTGCCGAGAAACACATTCCATGCATACAATCACTAGCTCAAATCAGTCTACTCTTGTTGATTTTCTTCTTTTCTTGTTAACTGTTTTGGGGTTGTGATCTCTCCCCCATTGCATACGCGTACTCTTGTTTTGCTTGCCTCCTCAACTCTTGGCACTGTGATGAAAGCGGCCTGCATCATTGTTCCTCTCTCTATCATTGATGCAGTCAAAGTTGGCGGGCTATAATAAATTAAGTAGCACGGCCACGCGACACGACACGACACGTCGACACGTTATTTCTCAAAAATAGAGAATTTCGACACATTGGGACACGTTGTATATTAAATGAATATTTTTTATTAATTTGATTCAAATTCATAAATAATTAATTAATTAAAAAAGAGCCTACAATGAATTTACACTAATAATATTAATAAGTCAATTCATTAAAAATTCAAAAACATATTCATGATTAATGTGTATCCATGTTTGGAAATGTGTTTTTAACTTTAACAAAAATTATTGATGAAACTAATGATTAATAAGAAATTAGAATCAATTAATTTAAATAAATCTATGATCTTCTACAAATGACAAAAATTTATCATTATTCAAAATTTAGTACTTTTATTTTTCAAAATTATTTTTTAATGTTATTTATTCATTTTTCTGTTAAAAAAAAATCCTCACACCCCCACTCTCTACTTTCCCTCGTCCACCCCCAAATTATTAAACTTTTATTTCCCTCCCCCACCACCTAATAGTGACAGATAACCTGTCACTTCACTTCCCTCCCCCTAAAATTAAAACTCACACCATCAGATCTCATTTTTTATTTTATTTTTTATTTTTTTTTTATCAAAAACCCTAGCCAGCCCTCCTTTTCCTCCTCCTTCTCGCCGCATGACTCCCTTCCCTCTCCTCTTCCTCTCGATCCTTCTCCTCCTCCTCGCTGCACGACCACCTTCCTCTCATTTTCTGTCTCTCACCGTCTCGGGCTCGCCATCACTCGCAGCTCATCTCTGCTCCCTCCCCCTCGCCTCCACCCTCCATCTTCCGGACACGCGTGTCAAAACGTGTTTGATCACGTGTCGAAAAATCCGACACGCGTTAACTGCATGTCCGAGCATATCGGACACGACACGGAAGCACGGGCAACACGTCCGTGCTTCATAGATAATAAATCCCAATGAGACATATTGTCGTACATGAGAACTGCCGAGGAGACCAACCAAGTTGACTTAGCATTTACTTAAAACTTTACCGATCACCCTCGATAAATTTCTGAAAATCAATTTCGGACTCCCAAAGTCCTTTTCAGTTAGCAACGATAAGATCTCGGACCATATTTGTGGCTTTACTCTGATCCGGAAGATGTAATTTGGTTTGAGGATTACGTTTTCTATTTTGTAGATTTAGACACCACGGATTTTGTTCTTCTTCTATATATATAGATTGGTTAGTTCTTATTCTTCGAGATTTCAAATTGAAACCTGAACTAATATGAATCAGCAATTTCTTACTAGGGTGAGTCAACCAGCTCGAGCCAAGTTAATCTGATATCACATTTGTTATATCTAATTGAAGTTCTGCCACACTACCCTTGTGACAATGTACTAAAAGATATTATATTCATTAATTCTATCTATTCTGAGTTTTTTTATGAAAAAAAATATGTTATATTCATCTATGTGCGCTATAGTCGTGAGTACAAGGTGAGCTCTCAAATAGGCAACATCATGCTGTTGTTAAATTTCTAATCAAATAACTTTTTTTTTATAATATAAAAAATCCAAACTATGTCTACTATGGTGTATTTTCCCTACATTTTTTTTTTACATTAAAAATTCCAAACTTATACCACAATGATACATTAACCCACCATCAAGATTTCTTTAGATCATTTTTTCAGTCAAAAGACGTTGTTTTTGTTTTACTTAAGCCACGTGGTGCTTTGTCAACAATATTTGCCTTTCGTTGTTCATGTAGGTAAATTCTTATCAGTACTCATTGACGAAACCCTCATGAAGGGTAATTGTGTTACACATATACAAATTTCACATTTTTGGTAACGTGGATTTTTTTTATATAATAAATATGTCATAGTGGGCGTAATTTGGGCTTTTTAATGACTTTTTCCTATGATTTTAACTATTTTCTTTTCATTTTTTAAAAAATCTTTGCCAAACTTTTATCACACGAAATTCTTAAAAATCTTTTTTGAAACATATCAATTTAATACAGGATGTATGTAATTTTTCATAATATTTTCAAAATTGGACAACTGCTTCAAGTTTACTTAAAAAGAAAATAAGTGAAGTTTTGTTCTATTTTTAGAAATCAAAACCCAACGGCCCTGTTGAAAAAACTTGTAGATTTGAGGATGGGAGCCCTAATTAATAAATTAATGAGTTGGTACACACACCATTTATCAATGGGGAGGTTGGGATATCCAAAGGGTCTATAAAGAAATTTAAGGATATTGTAGAGAGAATTTTCTAAGGTTATCATTAATTCTTGTTGTTCAACCGACGAAATTTGTTAAAAAAAATGAAGGAATTGTGTTTAAGGATCGAGAGATATAGAGCAATATTTTGTTTTGGAATTGCCTTATTATAAAGTTTGTCAAGGGGTCTCTCTCTTCGTAAAAGAAGAAGGATCCAGGTAAGACCAGACTTTTGTTTTCCCACGGAGGGAGAGAGAGAAAAATCCTTCAACTCTGGAATCCTGAGAACCCTTTCAGAGAATTTTCCAAAAGAGCAGCTCTTTTTGAACAAGAGTACTCCAGTCTCTGGCTCACAATGGCTTGTTCTTTTCAATAAGTAGCAACAAAAAGTTCAAGAAAAATATGTCGGGTAAATCACGCGTTTGGAAAGTGTAACCGTGCACCGCACTGCACAAGACTTCGTACATGCGGAATTATCATTGAAATTTCTCATGCAAGTGTCTAGGACCAGGTGATGTTAACTCCGCAGCTTGAACTAAGCCGATAACTACAGTTACTTGACCCAAAAGAAAAACGAAAAGGAAAAATCCATCTTACTTCTCCTTATATACCCCTGAACCCATCGGATCAATTCATCGAGGACAAAAAAAAATGGAGAGAGTCGAAGGAAGAACCATGGTCATCCATGAGTTTCTTTTAAAAGTTTTGGTGCTTGGGATCATCATATTGGGTCCATACCACAGTCACGCAGCAGAAGCTGATTATCCAATCACGAAGCCTGGATGCCAAAGTTCCTGCGGAAACCTCTCGATTCCATATCCCTTTGGATCGAGCGACAGCCGTTCTGATTGCCACTTCAATTTCTCATCCTTTATTGTCTATTGTGACCACACTACCGACCCTCCTACACCTTACCTTCGGAACAGAAGCTCTGACTTGCAAATAAGTGACATTTCTGTCAAGGATCACGAGATGCGGATATCACTTGGGGTCAGTCGGGACTGTTATAACTCTTCCGGATATGATGGGTCTTCGAGCTCTTATCAGTGGCTCACCCTAGCTAAATTCCCCATATCCAGCACCAAGAACAAGTTCACCGTGGTCGGTTGCGACACGTTGGCCTACTTCCAAGACGGCAGTGAGAAATTCACTTTTGGGTGTGTGTCTTTGTGCAGCAACATTACGAACGTGAGTAACGGGTCATGTTCCGGTATTGGATGTTGCGAGACGAGCATCCCTACAGACTCCTTAAACTACCAAATCTCCTTTCAAAGCTTTTACAATCATACCTACGTCCTGAATTTCAGTCCTTGTAGCTATGCCTTCGTCGCCGAAATTGGATCCTACAACTTCTCAGTTGGCGACTTTGAGCAGCTTAAATCTAGAAAGTCCACCCTAGTTCTCGACTGGGCAATAGGGAACCGCACTTGCGAAGACGCCATGAAGGACCCCGCAAGCTACATGTGCACCCAGAACACCAAATGCACCAACGTGGAAAACGGCTCCGGGTACAAGTGCACCTGTTTAGAAGGTTACCAAGGCAATCCTTACCTAGAGAATGGTTGTCAGGGTACGTTGATAACATCAGCATTATTTGACTCGTCCTTCGTATTATTATGATCCAATGAGATTAGATACATTTGATATGTGTTACTTATGTAGATATTGATGAATGTGCGGATCCAAAGAAGTACCCATGTGAGGGAAAGTGCAATAATACTGAGGGGAATTATACATGTTTATGCCCAAAGGGTTATCATGGTTATGGCAAGAAGGGCAGTGAAAGTGGACAAGGATGCATTGCTAATCCATCGTATTTGATGAATATTTTGGTTGGTAAGTTCTTTGATCTTACTTGGAGTGCCTCCTGCTTGAAACATACTATCCTAGTTGATTTCGAGAATAAATAACTAAATTTCACTGTGATTTATGAGAAAAATTAACTATTCACATCTTCGCCCGATTTTTCTTCTATTATTTCCCTCACTTGGAAAAATTCAAAATGAAACTTTTCTATATGAATTTCACTGAAGTTTTTATGCAGAAGACAAATGAGATTATCTAACACATTACGTAAATCACACGTTACTAATTACATCACAATTGAGCTTTCTTAAAATTCAGAAGTATATTAATTTCACTCGTGTCAATGTCTGTACTCTAGCATTTTTTATTTTCATTTTTTGACTTGGTGACTTGGGTATTGGCTATATGCGAGTCCATTTTCCGTCGATTGAGATCACCTTGCGAATATTAATATCTCTGCTGCACGACTTGTAAACGCATCATCTTCGGTGCTATTAATCCTATATTATAGCGCGGACACGCAAGGTCGGCCGATTGGATTTGTCAAAATGATGACTCGGATAATATCACGAGTCACGAAATTGCCATTTGTGTAGATAGGTATAGAAGACTTGGAACATGTCAATGATTTGGTCAGCGGCCTTCTTGCATCATAATCTTAATTATATTGTCGAGAATGGTAAAACAAAGCTCGAACTAGATAAAGAACTATGTGTCATCAGTGATCACCAAAAAATGATCTTAACATAATACACTTACCTTTTAGTAATAATCACACACTAAATCATAATCTCAAATTCTCTCTTATCTCTCCCTCTCTGCCCACAAGCTCCATCAATTATCACCTCTGTTGCTCGTAGCCATCACCTCTGGCGAAGTCGGAACTGGGCGCGGCCGAGACAACCAGCAGTACCACCACAAGTCTCCCTCTGTGGGCGTAAGGGCGCGCCCATGTGGGGGGCATTTGTGTGAAAAATACACAGTTATCTCCAAATCTAGGATGCCGTTAGCCTTAAATATTTACACAATTCTCGCACACAGTTATTAGCTTATTACTACCTGTGACACATTCTTTAATTCATTTCCTCTTTATGCCGTTTCTTTCTTCTTACAGTCATGAATTGTGCTTATTGAATTTATGAAACTTACTATAATTGAGGGGCCGGATACAATGGCAAGGAAATCAGACAAAAGTTAAAAAAAAAAAAAAAAAAAAAGACTTTTCTCCACTTGAGGCATGCGGTGGGTACGCAACATCTTTACTAAATTTAAGCTAGGGCCGGAGGATGTAAATCTCACCCTCACCTCGCCCCATCTCTTTGCCATCCCCAACTATTTGGTTAAACTGCCTCCTTTCCCGAGCCTCCTTTCCCAAATGCAGTTAAATGGCAAAATGAAGAAAATGATTGATTAGATTCTGGACTTACATGCTCTTTTAATCTAATTAGGGTGGACAGTGTTCTCATTTTAAGAGGTAAAATAAGTGTAAACATACCCACAAATTTAAATAATCCTAATCCTTTCTTAATTCCTAAAAGTCAAACTTCTTCCTTTCTCTCTAATGTTTTGATTAGCATCTAAGGACTGATAGTAATGATTGAATGACTGTTTCGTCTTTCTCGAATGTGTGGTACACAACCTAGGTAACTTTTTCATTTTTTGCACAAGCCATTTAGATAGAAAGTCAATTACTAGCAATATGACAAAATTTATCCGAGGTGATGACACGAGTCAAAGAGGAAGTTACACACAGCCTCTGTACCATATACTAAGCCATTTGAGAAGATGTCTTCAAAGTTACTAGTCCTTGCCATTTTCATGTCATCAAAAGGGATATAGTTAGAAATAGAGGTAGGACTTTTATTGAGTTATTTAAACTCATGCATGGTTCGACCGAAAAGTCTATATATGCATGCTTTGAGACATGGATTTGGTTGCATAAGACCTAGAAAATTGTAAGCAAGTATACTGTAGTACCCTGGGCAAAGAAAATAAGCATTCTTGTGGTTGGTTCGAGTTTATACTTTATATCTTTTTTCTCGTCGATTAAACCCGTTAATTGACGACAATTTTAATATGCATTGGCCCTCGTGCTATTCTTTTTTCCGTAGATTAGCTTAACCAAATCCGTTGTTCTAATTTAGACTCAAATTGTCCTAAAACTACTAAGTTTTAAAGGAAACCTCGCCGTATAATTCTAGAGAAAGTTTCAAAGCGTGGCTGCATTTACAAGTTACAATGACTCAATGTGCTGTTAATTGTGTGATTAATCAGTCTAAAAAAAGTGGTGTTATACACAGTGTCGCTGCGGGCATAATAGTGCTGCTATTTGGTATAGGCTTTCTGTATTTCGGATACAAGAAAAGGAAGTTCATTAGGCTCAAAGAACAATACTTCAAGCAAAATGGTGGCTTGCTTTTGCAGCAACAATTACATGAACATGACAGAACCACAAAAATGCAAAAATCTTCAGCGAAGAGCTAGAGAAAGCTACCAACAATTATGATGAGAGTAGAATAGTTGGCCGAGGAGGATACGGTACCGTTTACAAGGGGTTGTTGCCAAAGAATGTGGTAGTTGCGATTAAGAAGTCCAAGCTTGTGGATCAGAGCCAAATTGAACAGTTCATTAATGAAGTCATCGTGCTTTCTCAGATTAATCACCGTAATGTGGTCAAGCTTTTGGGATGTTGTTTGGAAACAGAGGTGCCTTTATTGGTGTATGACTTCATCAACAATGGAACCCTCTTTGACCACATCCACAATCCAAACAAATCATCAAAGCTGTCTTGGGAGATTCGATTGAGAATTGCTTCGTAAACTGGAGTCCTCTCGTACTTGCACTCCGCAGCTTCCACTCCCATTATTCATCGAGATGTCAAATCGGCAAACATCCTTTTGGATGATAGTTACACCACGAAAGTCTCCGATTTTGGAGCTTCAAGATTAGTCCCACTTGATCAAATGCAATTGTCGACTATGGTTCAGGGAACATTGGGATACTTAGACCCTGAATACTTGCTCACAAGCCAATTGACAGAGAAGAGTGATGTTTATAGTTTTGGGGTAGTGCTAGTTGAGCTATTGACGGGGAAGAAGGCGCTTTCTTTTGACCAATCCGAAGAAGAGAGGAGCTTGGCAATGTACTTTCTTTCATCATTGAAGAAGGGCAAATTGTTTCACATTGTTGAGGAAATTATTGCAAACGGAGAAAATAATGAGCAGGTGACAGAAGTTGCCAATCTTGCAAAGAGATGCTTGAGAATAAAAAGCGAGGAGAGGCCAACCATGAAGGAAGTAGCAATGGAACTGGAAGGACTTAGAGCAATGGCTAACCATCCATGGGTCAATGGTATCGATGTGAATTCAGAGGAGACAGTTTGTTTATTGGGAGAGAAGACCAATGTGTACATGAATAGTATTGCCAAGACAAGACCGGGTACACGGATAACATGAAAAGCCATGTCATGCCACCAGTTAGTAGTGGGAGATGACCATAATAAGGTTATCTATATATGTTTGGGTATGTTGTGAGGGATTTTATGGTTGCAATAGGTCTCCATTGACTGCGCTAGTGATTGGGTTCTTTCACGTTGAAACTAGTTCACCGAATGGTTTCCATGCATGGAAGAAAACTCTTGAAAAGTCTAGCCTTATAATAAAGTCGTGTAATGATTCAGTAAGTGTTTCGTGAATACAGGATAAGTTAGCTTTAGAAAGCTTTGGATTCAACTCGGTGAAAGGATGTAATATAGTTCCCTCCTCCTACCTTTTCTTGGTGGTTGCTTGTGAGAATTGGCAGCTCTATTGTCTTTGAATGTACCGAATTTAATATGATATGGAAGTGCAGATTTCTGTTTGCTCGACGATGTAGTTTGTCCACCTTGGATGAATCGTTTTTTTCCCGGGCAATTCCATGGTCTTGCCTGACATTCATACAATGAAACGTTCGTGCATCGATTATTCATATGAGAAATGTTCAATTCCATACTCCATCATCCGAATTGAATTTCACGTTTGACTTTTGCTCGTGTATTACTCGTCCATACATCGAATGGGGGTACGGTCACATTTGCCTTATTGAGATGCAATTATGAACATTATTCATATCCATTTGTAGTTAAGTTTTTACAAAGTTAATGTCCATATTAATAATCAACCAATCAAACACATTTCCTTCGATTAGTGAGGAGGAAAATAAAGTCCAATAGAAGTTCGTATTTCACAGGTGCTGGACTCACTTATCTAAGGCGCATCTTTTCACAGGAAAAAAAGAATCCGAGAATTTGTTCTGAGATCCTCCTAATTCTTTGTAATTAAGGTAGCGTAGCATATATGTCCATATAATAGTTATTATCGCGCTAGAGCAAGAGCAACTGATTGGGTTGATCAATTGGCTACTCTACTCACCAGGCCTGGCCCGGGCGTCCCTCACCTGATGCCAGTGAGTCAGTGACCTCTGCTGGCCATCGGCAAGGCCTCGCGGTGGCCGGTGGAGGGAAAAGGGGAAAAAGAAAAAAGGAAAAGAGAAGAAAAGAAAAAAAAATTGAAAAAATAAAAAAACACTAAATTATTATTAAAAATTGTCACTATTGGATGTGCCACGTAAGAAGGTTGGTGTCCACATCAACAATCTTTGGCCAAAATTAATCGAATAGACTTAATTGGAAAAATTGAAAGGTTTAAGATTGAATTTAAAAAAGTGCAATCAATTTAAAACTTTTTAAACAATTTTTCCTTGATACTTGCGCTTAGAAAGATGTTTGAATTCACTGTCTTTCAATCGAAATTGCCGACATATGCTATATCGACATACTAAATTACAGAATCTTGACGGAAGAGGGAAGTGGAAATCTGCCACGAAGATGAGTTTAGTAGACGTGTTTTTTGGATTTGGTTTGGTTACACCTGTCGTAATTGTGGGCGGAGGTTAAATTGTACGCTCATTTGTGGCATAGCCTTGAGAATTTGCCTGTTATAGTTGATTCCCCTGATGTTGAGTTGCTGAGATCCGCGCCACTTGATTTGCATTTAGCCCGGAATGCTGATCGCGAAAAGCATGTTTCCAGGATTCTTTGTTTATGTAGATGTAGATGTTAAGAACTTGTTGAAGAGGACAAGCTACGAGTGTAGACTGCACATTCATTTCTAAGTTGCAAATGCATGAAGTGGTGAATAATAAGAAAGAGATCAACAATATCTGGTGAGTACTGCTGCGCTGTTAAAGGTGAGGGGTAAGCCACGAGTTCCAGGTTGTGTGCATACTTTGGGAATGAGAGATGTTGCTGAATTTTAAAATTTTCAATTTACTACTATCTGGACGGTTCTCATTGAATCTTTTTTTTGTCGGTATTTGGCTGTTAATTATGACTGTTTCACCCATAAAAAGAGATTATCATTTTTTTGGATACTGGAGGTGGAAATGCTTTGAATGTTCGGAGGACTGCGAAAGACTTGATGGCAGCAGGAGCTGCCGCTGTTTTCTAGGGGTACTAGTTTCAGCCGAGAGAGGTATAATGCTGCTCCTTCTACGAAGCTCTCAGCCTTTTCTTTTAATTACTCACTTCATGAGCGCTGAAGTTCTATTATGAACTACCTAGTCCCAAATTGTAAATTAGTCAAGTTTGAGCCTATGTTTCAGTTTCAGATATGTTGAGTTTTTATCAGTCGGACATTCTGTGAAAGAAGTTATTACAAGTATACACCTTGTTAGCAAATTCTGGGTCAACTGTCATTCTTTGAGTTAGTTCTTCCTGAATTCTGTCTGACAACTGTGCATCTACTGATTTCAAATTACTTCCTCTTCAGGATCAAGCATGGCCAAAGAAGTGTGCTGATAAGTATCATTATCATTGTCATTTCAGGGCATATGCGTGGAAAGCAGGTATACAAGCCTGCCCTTGGTGAATTTGAGCTGTGATTTTCTCTTTCAAAACTCAGGAGCATAGAAACACATAAAACTGCGATTCCTCTCAAACTGCCTCATTTATTGGTCATACCAGGTGATGAGCATGCTGATAAAATAGCATCTGCAGGGAATGCTATTGGGAATTCTGACTTCTTCCTCATGGCTAGGACCAATGCACATGCAACATCAGCCAAAAACTGCTCTGTCTGATGCCATTGTAAGGGTTAATCTTTACATGGAGGTACTAGTAGACTGATCCTCTGCTTCTTGTCATGATCTACTGTGGAGTGAGGCTTCTGTTCGTTGTGAAGCAGAAATTCTGGTCTAAGAGGGCATCGCAGGGTCATCCCGTGCTGAGACACAGGTTTACAGTGAAAATGCGGACCTCTTTCCTGACATTACTACAGTATTCAAGTGATGACTAGACGTTCAACCCAAAGTTAATAACAAGAAATAGATATTTTGGCATCTTAGTATTGGTAGATCTCCACTTTTTCAATCCTATACCTTCATTTCTCCAGAAGCTCATGCAACTTCTGCCATAATTCAAGTGTAGATTATATCATATGACTTAGTTTGTGTTCCATTTGCCTCTCCTTTAACCCTTGCACTCTTGACGCTCATTATCACCCATTATCTCCCGTACTGCTCTCTGCATCATAAGGAATTCAGCAATTACGCTTACTGACGAACCAATCCCAGGTAAGTTATATATATTTTTTAGACTGGTCGTGAATGTGGCTTGTGAAGTCAAAATTAGAGCCTTTTCGGTTGGAACTGAGGTGATTGAGCTCAATTGTTTACTTCAGGCAGGGATACAATTGCTCTTCACGAATCCGCTCGTGAAGGCATTCAAATGTTTGCATGATGATTTCTGTCAAAATTTCACTTTACTATGTGAATCCGCTCGTCAATTCTTAGCATGCGCTGGATGGTCGAGCTGTTCGGACAATGTTTCTTGGTTGTTTCAAGACACTACAAAATGGAGCATAGTGTTTCCTCCGAAAGCATTGATAGAATTTCGTTTGAAATGAATAATCGAAATCATTTTTTTTTTTTTTTTTTGGGTTTCTTAACTCCTGTTGTTTATTGTAATAAAAGTCGCCGGCAGGAGCTGATGGATGTTTTGTGGAGGCACCAAGGGATGACGATGAGCTCAAGGAGATAGGACAGGACGGTGTACGAGAGGCTACAGGGTATGCAATATGATTGAAGGTAAAGTCACACCATTGACCGCTGCCGAGGAGCTGAAAGAGATGGGCTTTCATTTGATCGTGCGCCCCGTGCACGGTGCTCTATGCTTGAGCGGGCACCATTGTCGATGTCCTCTAGTCCTTGAAAGAGAAGGGAACAACAAGAGAGGATCTCGACAAGATGCCTATGTCTGAGGAATTAATCAGTTGGTCGGAGCTTGGAGTTAAGGAGCGCTGTCGGAGTAAATTCACAGTAACTGCGAAAGCCGAAAGTAATCGAAATGTGCGGCAACATTGAATTCCAATTTCCAGTTTCCCCAAGGCTTCTAACACATAATGCCCCACGCATTTGCATGAGAGATGCACCGCTTAGAGTGTGTTAGAACTCTTTTCAATATGAATGCTTTTGCTAAGTAATTACATATCAATTTTTATTTATTTTTATTTTAAGTAAGTCTGTCTCTCAAATTGCCGACGATTCCAGCAACAGAAGATTATTATGCTGCCCTAAAATATTATCTGAACTTGGCAATTCTTCAGTCAAAGAAACTTGGCAATTCAAGAAAGCACCATGCCTGACTACGGGCCACAGTAGACGGGTTAACAAGCATAGCATAAACACGCTTATCTGAACTTTCGTCTCTTGCACCGCCCGAGTTAAACACGCTTATTTGGCTTTTCAAAAGGAAGAGTGAAAAGCCAGAATGGGATTAGGAAAGCACAGCCTCTTTGCAATTGCTACGAACTTTCGTCTCTGCACCAGGCATGACCACAGGCCGAAGCAAATACCTTAAATAGCAGAGCATAAACATGGCAAGGTACAGAATCGTTTCCATCGAAGAGAGTTATCAAGTACTAAGAACTCATCAAAGATTCCTTCACCGGTGCTCGATACGGGTGTATTTGACTCGGCGTTCCATATTAACGCTTCGCGATTGGAAGACTGAGGAGCTAAAGAGGGCAAGCTGGATTTTTTGTTGGGTATATTTGATGTAGTAGGCTTTGAGCTGTATTTACTTTTTCTGGGGTAAACTACTTAGAACTCAATGCAAAACTTAATTGAACATAAATAATACTCATCGCCACAGACTATCGACTACCACTCAGAAGGACAATGCATAGAATCAATAAATATCTAGATATGGACATTTATGGCTGGCATCCATCAAAGTTTCGTAATGTCATAAGCGGTAAGCAAATTCAATCGAATCTCAACAACTAGATATGTATTAATGTGGGGTAAGGAACCATCAAAAGAAAAAAAATCTCAACCCAGCAAAGTGCTATCAATTTATAGGGGCTCCATTTTAGCTGTTTGTGCAATCGTTACAAACTTTCGTAAAGACCCGTGCTCTACGCCGCATTATTGATTTCGATCGGTCGAGAACTCTTTCGGGTGAGATCAGTCTTCAAGCGATTATCCACAGAACTAGCTGAATTCCCCATGTCTGGCACAGAGAACATGTTCACCGCAGTCGATTGCGACACTTTGGCTATATGCCGAGACTGCCGCGGTGAACTTGTTCTCGGCAAATAGCCAACGGTTGGTCGCAGCAATCGCAACCGGCTACAGCGAACTTGTTCTTCATGCTAAATATGGGGAATTCAGCTAATCTGAGCCACGGACAGTCAGCTTGAAGACTCATCACACCTGGAAGAGTCATGGCAGTCTCTACCGATCGAAACGATGATGCCCACGTCGTGACCCTTGACAAAAATGTCAAGCATCTCGATGTTATCACAATCGGTTATTTCGTCACCGTCTCACTCTCTCACGTCTCCACCTTAGATTTCGCCAGATTTAGACCAAATCTCAATCCTTCCACAAGCTCTTCGACGCCGACTCGCCACCGTCCTCAACTCGAGTCTCTAGCTCAGACTCGTCCTTGAAATCCCGGAAATCAACCTCGAGAACATCTTTTCCACGCACCGACGGCTTCCGGTTTGGCCTGCCTCTTCGAGTGCTTGCCCGACGATTTCTTCAGATCGGGCCCATATGAAATCCGCAGTCGATTCGCGAGACCTCTGGTCGGGGATGGAAATCAGGAGACAATAGCGCCTCGCTAAAACGGTACGAGAAGACCAGCAGGAGTAACAACAAAAAAGCTGGCTGACGATCAGAGCTTGCTTCGGTCCGGTGATCGGAGGAAATGAATTTCGGATAGTTTGCGGAGAATTGCATTCGGGGTTTATGTAAATGAACTTTTTTTATTTTTCTGTTCGAATATTTAATGAAGCTCGTTTGGTGGGATGCGTAATTTATTTGGTTGACAGAGGAGAAGAGAAAGGTTGTTACAAAATTCCAATCTCTGAAATGCTTAGTCTGGCTTCCACTACCTCTCGTCACCATCATCCCCTAGGCCCCTAGCTACTACTGTTCAAATCAAGGAGGAGTAGAATTGTGTAGTGATGGGTACAGAAAATAGAATTAGAGAGAGAGAGAGAGAGAGAGAGAGAGAGATAATAAAATAGGTGTAATGGACTCAGCCGGAAAAGAGCAATACCTCAAATTGATTAGAGGAGAAGAAAAGGGGTGCAAGGGACAATGACAAAATGGGTTTAAGTTGGGCTTGTTTAGTTCATAGTCGAGATTAGTAAGTTTTGGATTTAATAAGGCTTGATAAGCTTTGGGCTTGAGGCTTCATGAGCTTGGACTTGAATAGGCTTCATGAGCTTGGATTTTAAATTGGACTTGAGCAAATAAGCTCATTTCATTTATAAGGCCTTTCATGTTTTCGGTGACCTGGACCTGCGAGGTCCAAGCTGGGTCTAAATTCGGACTAAGCCCAAGGGCCTAGCCCGAGTCTTTATTTTCGGAAAATAATAAAAATTCGGGAGATGGAAGAATTTGAAAGAACTCATGCGATTGAGGACCTTTGGCCCTCGACTCAACATTACCTCTAAACTCCTCTTTTCCCCAACACTCATTCGGGAGTGTTGTGACAAGATGCACACATAGAGATGGCTATTCTACCAATGTAAGTAGCTATCCTTACTTTCTAGTCCCAAATAAATTGAGTGAAAGCTCGTGATCGAAGGATTTTGGGGCAGGGATGTGGTAAAATTCTTGTGTGCCACACTCAGGCTGGGAGAGGAATAGATATGGCTAGCCTTCTTTTCCTCTTATTCTTTCTTTATTCCTCCTAAAAATTTTCTAGCTTTATTGTTTTACCAATATTTTCCTCATTTAACCGTGAAAACTTCATATAATAAACATAGCTTAATTCTACACAAACCGTAGGGATGGATCAAATTCTGACTTGAATTTTCAAAGTTGCCCATATAAAGCACTAGACTTTATAGTTATCTCAAATCTGGCAAGCCGTTAGCTCAAATATTTACAAAATTCTGGCACGTTGATATTATTTTGTCATGACTTTCTCGCAGCTAAACCACGAGAGTAAGACTTTTAGCACATACTTTCTCAAAGTCTATCAATCGCAACTTAGCACTCCATTCGACGTGTAAATAATCTTACCTTTGGATGCCATTAATCGATTATATGTTAATTAGACACAAGTAAAATATAGAAGTGTATTTTACTTTTGCGAACTAGAGATTTAATGGATTCAAACACTTGATTACACTAAATTAATCTAACACTTTTTGGTACTTTTGTTCATTATTTTGAAAATGTTTTTATATGCAGTCGTCGTCTATTTGTTATCATTTCACTAACATGTGAGGGTTGATCATGTAGGTACGCAAGCAGGGAATGTAACACTCAATAATCAGTAATACGATTATAGAGAATTTTTAAAGAATCCGGATAGGCTTAGCAAGCAAAGCAAATTGCTATCCATCATCACAAAAATTCTGTAAACAATGATAGAGAAAATATGCAAGCAAAATGCAAGGTTATGGACGGACTACGACTAACTAACATTCATCTATACTAATCTTTTTTATTTTATTTACTTAATTAACATGCAAGACTTAAGAAATGAACCCTAACATTCTGTATGACAAAGATCGATTTTACACGCACTAATTTAATAGCTAAATGCCAAGCAAGAATGATACAGTTGTATGATATGCATGATGAGTTTTTAATGACATACTATGGAATTAGTTCTAAATACTATCATGTTAGTATATTAAAATTCTCGTAATAGGCGACTTTTATGATGCATTTAAAATCATATATTAAAATAAAACTATTGCATGAAAATAGTCAAACCTTGACTACCTTATCCCCAAGATAGACTTGATGAGTCACGAATGGCAGCAACAGTGGGCTTGGGTTGCAATGGGGGCAAGACAAGCGAGGCCTCGCGAATGGACTGAATTGGAGCGCCGGAAAAACCTGCAGGGAATGATCAAGGCCTGCGTGGTCGTTAACACCGGGGTGGCTCACGGTGGGGGCTGAGATTCAGCTCAACAAAGGCTCGTACACAGGCACGGATATGGATCGTCGCCGGGAACTTGTAGGCACGGCTATGGACGATGACTTCAAGCAGTGGATACCTGGACCGTGGAGATCTCAGACAGCGGCAGGTTGCTTGCTGGGCGTCGAAATGAAGCACGATGGCGGGAAGACTGATGTTGCTGGAATCAACCGTGGAAGGTGATGCTTGATGGAGATTCGATGGCGAGGCTGATGGAGCAAATCTCTATTTCCTTTCCCATTACCGCAATCATTCACCCGGCTTGCTCCTCTTATTTTTCTTTCTTTATTTCTCTCACTTGCTGCACTTGAAAACATTCCACAATTCTCTCCTCTTGGCTGGCCGTGAATTTGTGGATTGATTGGTCCTCTTGATTTGCTTCCTTGTCACAATCTACTTGCCTCTTTCATAGTCGAGCATATTTTGAAGATATTTGCTAATTCGGGTGCCGGCTGAAAGTATTTCCCTGGCTTCTCAAATTCAAGCACGGTGAAGCTAGATTAAATGAAATTTATCGGATGCGGACATGCTCTATGATGTCCAAATGCCTAAAATGCAATGCAAAAAATTAAAATTTCTTGTTTAGGGGTCAATTTTGATCCCAGATTTTTTTATGCAATAAATGACCATACGTGTAGCCAAACTTTAGATGTCAACAATCTCTTTATTACCTATAACAATTCTTCTACCCCTTTCCTCTTTATGTTTTTTCTATCTTCTTACAATCATTAATTAGGCTTATTGAATTTTAAGACTTGCTATTATCATGCAGTGGGATCAAATGATAGTTAAATCCGCATACTTGCAATTGCAAGACGGTGATGGGATAAAAAAACTTGCTCCACATGAGACATGAGGTGACTGATTAAAATGTGGATTTGCATGTATATTTAGGGTGCATTTATTTAACAAAAAACATAATATTTTTGCAAAATCTTCCGGAAAATCATTTTTCTAAAAAATGGTTTGTTTTCCTTTATTTTGTGATATGTGATCGAAAAAGTTTTTTTGTGTTTGGATCTTGTTCAGAAAATGATCTCAATCTCATGATTTTATCTTAGGGGGAAATTTTGATTTTTCAAACAATTTTCTTTTTTTTCTTTTCTTTTTCCTTCTTCCTCCCTCCACCGGTCTCCGAGCCTTGGCAAGAGCTGACTTGGCTTACCTCGGGCAAGGTTCAGCCTTGGGAACTTGAATATATGAAGAGAAAAAAAAAATAGAGAAGAAAACAAGCGAGAATTTTTATGTGGAAAACCCGTCCCAAAATCAAGAAAAGGGAAAAATCACGGTGCTGCACTAGGTAGTGGAAGTATGATCTAGGGTTACAAGTTTTAGCGTTATCTATTACACTATATATAGTAGGAGTCTAGGGTATACATAATTAATATGGAAATTACATGTATGCTATTAGCAATAATAAAATCCCTATTGTCTACTTTAACATTACAAGATGGGTGACCTATTGGGAATTGCCTGCCTAAAATAAATTGTTTCTACACTTGAATATTATTTTCCTCTATTGGACTCCATAACTCTATCAATCTCCCACTTGGAGGCTAATCTTTAAAAAAAAAAAACAATATTTTTTTATATTCTTTATCTTTGTAGCCCAAATTGTCCTAGTGCGGCGGCCTCCCTCATCACTTACCATGGAGGCCAACTAAGGCAATACACAGCCTCAATTTCTCAGTGGTAACAATCTTTGTTGACATATCTGTTGGATTTTTTGCACCAAGAATCTTTCTCAATGACAAAGTCCCATCATCTATCAACTGACGAATTTGATATACTTTAACTTAATGTGTTTTGTCCTTGAATGACATACTGGATTCTTCGCAAGACAAATAGCACTTTGAATGTCACTGAAAATAACACTGTTATCCTGCTCCTTGCTTATCTTCTTCAAAAAGAATTTCAACCAAATCATCTCCTTACCAACTTCAAATATAGCAACATCCTCTGTCTCGGTGGTTGAATTATATAGAAGCCCGAGAATGTTTCTGGCACCTTCCATTTTTCAAATATCGTCCGAATGTTATGTTACACAAATATAGAGGGCAGTTACTCTATTTGGACGTAGCATCTGAACTTTGAGCACATAGAACAAGCAACTAAATAGACAAAAAAAGAAAAATAGTACAAGGGCCAATATTGCCATGAAGTCTCATCTTCCGCTTTCAATTTCGAAGGGCACTTGGTTGCTTATGCTATCATGATTTCCTGATGCATTGCTTTTGACGATGCCATCACATTCGCTTGATCTCTCACCAAGCAAATGCTCTTCAAGGTCACAGCTCTGATTCACCCATGGATGCCTGTCCATCACCCTCATCAGTCTCTCCAGTTCCATTGCCGCTTCCTTCATGGTCGGCCGATCTTCCCCTTTCACCCTCGGGCAGCGGCTCGCCAAAGCATCGCGACTTCCTTAATCTCTTCGGGGTTCCCCATTCAGCACCCTCAAGTCAATGATTTCGAACAGCCCCTCGCCCTTTATTGCGTAAGTAAAATACAAGGACAAGTTCCTCTCATTCTCGCCCGCTCGAAGGACACGGCCCTCGCCCGCACCAGCTCGGCCAACACGACCCCGAAGCTATAGACATCACTCTTCTCGGTCAACCGGCTCAAGTGGAAGTACTGGGTCCAAGTACCCGAGGGTGCCTTGAACCGCGTGGTCACCGTGTCCTGGTCGAGGGGGACTAGCCCTCGGAGGCTCCGAAATCGGCAACCTTTGCAAGAAATTTTCGTCCAACAATATGTTTGTGCTCTTTATGTCTCTCGTGCAAAATCTGAGCATATGAATCGGAGTGCAAGTACGAGAGCGCACTGCAGTCTCACCCACAATGCGCAGATGAGCCCTCCAGGATAATGTGGACTCGTGGCTGCACTTATGTATGTGGTTGGCAAGGGTGCCATTGTTCACAAACTCATAGACTAATAAGGGGACCTCTGTCTCAAAGCAACAACCGATTAGCTTAACCACATTGCGGTGATTAATTTGGGAGAGGATGATCAGCTCGTTGATGAATTCTTCGACCTGACTTCGGTCCAAAATCTTGGCCTTCTTGATGGCGACAACCGTATTGTCTGGTAAGATCCCTCGATATACTGTTCCTTGGCCTCCTTGGCCTAGGATTCGGCTTTCATGGTAGTGGTCCGTGGCCTTCTTGAGCTCTTCGTCGGTGAATATTCTCGCCGATTCAACGGAGCCTTTGACCCCCATTTTCTAGGAAGAACTTCTCTCTCTGTCTGCTGCTTTTTCTTTCTCTCAGCCCCCAATATAACCAGGAAATGACCAAAAGAACCGGCAGGAAGCTTATGCTCACACCTAGGAAAAGACGTCACGTTCGGCGTACAAACAAATCAGTCGTCCATCACCCTATATAAGGTTCACACACCCAAGAAAAGGGGGGGAAAAAGAATCGGAATATGCCTAACTCTTTCTTTTTCATTGCTCAAACAATCTTGTGTTAATTTGGGGGAAAAAAAAAGAATCGAAATATGCTTAACTCTTTCTTTTTCATTGCTCAAACAATCTTGTGTTAATTTACTTCTCTGTCCTATTTTCTTTTCTCCTCCATCAACTTGAAGCTTTTGTATTAAGACGAACCTTGATAATAGCAAAATAAACCTAAATATATAATTATGCTGAGAGTATCTTTTGATAACAGGAATGATATAATGCATCAAGTGGATAAAACGTGCTTGATTCTTTTTCAACAACAAAAGAACAAGTGGTTGATTTTGTTAATATCGAATTGAATAAATTGAGATGACAATATATGTATATAATATCAATTCAATTCAAGGACACAACTAATTCAAAGAGAAAGATTTACATTCAAAAAATCTCGATAACTAACAGCAAAGGAACAATGACATAATGACAACATTTAAAGAATGTGAATGAATTACAAGATAAAAGAAGCTTTTATATGATGAAAAGGTTTGAGCAATGTGTATGACTTACCGACCACAGCCATGGCCGGTGAAGGTGAGCACCGACTGTTCAAGCGAGGCCCCCTTGCCAGATTTAGTGATCGACCATTGCACAAGCAAGGGCGAGGCTGGCCAGGCCTCGCCATCACCCACGCGGGGCTCGCCAAGCCTCACCCTCGCCCAAGTAAGCCTCAACGAGGCCAACCCTTACTTAGGCGAGGTGCGGCAAGGCCACCCTGGCCTAGGCGATGGTTGGCCTCGTCAAATCTGGTGAGGGGGCCTTGCCTAGCCATGCCTAGATGACTAGCACTCCCCCGTGCCCACGCCCTTGCCCAAATAAATTACCATCAGATATTTGCATATATGTTGCATTGCTATTTATACAAAGAAATTACCACTATGCAAGGCGCCTATTTAAGCAATAACATACGTTCTTCATTTAAATTATCCTATGGGAAATTGAATAGCAGTATTGTGTTGCTGATTGGAGAGCTTACCTTGTACTCTAAGGATTATACCACACATAAATAGATTATGTTTCCTTTCGATAGATTTGTTATAGAATATATAGAATTAATGAGTGTAATATCTTTTAAGACACTATCATAAGGGTGTCAATTAGATTTAACAAACGTGATTGTCCATCGACAAATTAACGTGGCTCGAACCGATTGCCCTGCCCTAGCAAGAAACTGTTGATTCAAGTTGGTTTGGGTTTCAATTTGAAATCTGAAAAGAACAAAAACTAACCAACCTATATCTAGCAGAAGAACGAAATTTGCAGTGTCTGAATCTACACAACAGAAAACATAATCCTCAAACCAAATTACATTTTTCAGTTTAGAGTAAAACCACAGATATGATCCGAGATCTTATCACTGCTAAGTAAAAGGACTTTGAGAGTTTGAAATTGATTTTTAGAAATTTCTTATGGTTGACCGAAAGTTTCAGGTAAATGCCAAGTCAATGGGGTCGATTTCCTCGATAATTTTTTAATGTAGCACAATAGGTCGCATTAGAATTTGTTATTGCCCGCCAACTTCGACTGCGTCATTGATAGATGCAGGGTGCTTTCATTACATTGCCAAGACTTGAGAAGTCAACTTCTATTATTGCTCGCCAAATCAGCGGTAAGCGTATGCAGTGGGGGAGAGATCACAACCCCAAAACAGGAGAATGAGAAAGAAGAAAAATCAACAATAGCATAATGGTTTGTGCTGGGGATTTTGTGCATGAAATGTGTTTCAAGGTGGATGGATTTTATACTCTGAAAAATTTGTATTTTCCTGTTTCTAGACTGTATCTATGCATTCTAAAAAGGAGTAAGTGGTAGCTTCAAAATAATTTATCAACTAGCTTCAAAGAGGTAAAATAACAATGTTTTTAATTGTTGTGTTACAAAATTAAGATGTCGTAATAAGATTCCGTTATATACTTTTAAATTAAGAAAATATACGTCACATGCAACTATTTTTTTCCTTTTTCTCAGCTAGAATTTCCAACTAATATGGATTGTGAAAGGAAAATTATCCAAATAGTCCTAACCTATTGCACTTTTGTCAATTTAGTCCTAAACTTTTCAATTTTGCCAATTGAGTCCTAAACATTTTCACATTTTGCCAATTCAATCATAAATCTTTTCACTTCTTGCCAATTGAGTTTATTCGGCCAATTTTAATTGGAAATTGCTAACATGGATAGCCGACGCTAATATGGCACTTTTTAAATAATATTTTATTAATATTTTATTTTTATGGTTTTTTTAATACTTTTTTTGCCTTTTTTTTTTTTTTGGTTCAAATCTAGTCGACAATAGTTGCTAGCCAACCCTCGCTAGCCACAAGCGAGGGCCGGCGACCCTCGCTGGCCACGAGCAAGGGTGGGCCAACCCTCACTAGCTTTGGGCAAGGGCGTTGCACCCCTCGCCAACCCCCTCGCCAACTCTAGGCGAGGCTCACAACGCCCTCGCCGGCAAAGGTGAGGGCGCGCAAGCCTTCGCCCAAAAATGGCAAAGCCCGCGATGCCTCGCCAAATTTGGCTAAGCGAGGACTTGGCGACCCTCCCCACCCTAGGCAAGGGGGCGACCTCACTCGAGGCCTTCGCTTTGCACCCCCTCACCTTTGCCGATGAGGGCATTGTGACCCTCACCCAAAGCTCTCGAGGGGCACAATGCCCTCACCCAAAACTGGTTAGGGTCGGCCGGGCCTCGCCTATGATCGCCAAGGTCGCTGCCCTCGCTTGTGGCCAACGCCAACCAAATTTGAACTCCCCCAAAAAAAAAAAGCAAAAAAAGTATAAAAAAGTCATAAAAATTCATAAAATTATTAAATTATCATTTAAAAAGTATCACACCAGCGCCGGCCATCCACATTAGTAATTTCCGGCCAAAATTGGCCGGATAGACTGAATTGACAAGAAGTGAAAATGTTTATAACTGAATTGGCAAAATTAAAATATTTATGACTGAATTGGCAAGAGTATAATAAGTTGAAGGCTTTTTGGATAATTTTCCCGATTGTGGTTGATACGCATTTGTGAAAAATTATCATCATCAAGAATTTTATTTTTCTTTTTCCTTTTTCTAGTCAAGTGACTGTAGTTTATTAGCTTATCTTAAGCTGTGGAGTTAACATCAGCAAGTCCTGGAGACTTCCGCGAGATGATTCCACTACAAATCCTCGTGTGACAAAGTCTTTGTGCGGTGCGGTGCGCGTTTGTGCTCGTCCAGAAAAACAGGCCATTGTGGGCCAAAGACTGGTGCACAATTGTCACAGAAGAGCTGCTCTTACTTTCCAAATAATCCGTGGGAAACAAAAAGTCTTGGTCATCTCCTAACCCAATTGATTCTTATACTTTGGTACATTGGCGATGTTACTTCTGCGCATGGCAAATTTTGTCTTTTTTGGGTCGTTGATTAGTGCAAAAATTGAAAGTTGATAGTGAAAGGAGAAGACCTAACCTCAGAGACTTCTTGTTTAACTCTATATTTGAACAATTCCAAACTTAATATTGCATCCTAACTCTCAGTCGTCAGGCAGCAATCATCGAGAAGACAAGCTGTACTCTGAGCCGGAGACTAGGGAACTCTTGTCACTAAATGAGCTGCTCTTACTTTTCAAATTATCTCCGAAAGATTAATTTTAGGATTCTAGAGTCTAAGAAATTCTCTCCCTCCATGGGAATAAGAAGAAGTCAGGTCTTCTCTTTCCCTATCGATTTTTGATACATTGTATATGGGGACGTTGCTTCTGTGCATGGCAATTTTTTCTTTTGGAGCGTTCATATTAATGTAAAAACTAAAAGTTGATAGGTAAAGGACAAGACCATACGGCTTTGTATGTTTGAGCATTTCCAAAACATAATATCGGACCGTAATCTGTTAGTCATTACACGGCAATGACCGATGGAAGAGCCAACTTGTTGACAAATTTCATCAATTAATAACCTTTCAAATTTCTCTTTATAATAATAATAATAATAATTTTTTTTGGGCGAAACGGGTCGAGACAGGCCCTACTAAACCGACCCGAACCTTATCGGTCTGGATTGGGCTAAAACCAGGCTGGCTTCAAAGCCCACTACCATTCTACCCTTTTCTAAGCCAATTGAAAAATAAGATAAAATAAAATCCCAAGCAAGCCCACTCTTCCACTAAAGCTACACCAAGCCCAAGCTCAGCTAAATACCAAAACCAGCCCATACTTGCCAAGCTTCAATTCGAGTCCAAAACCCACTAATCCCGTCGCTAGAGTTCAACCCGAAATTTCTATTCCCCTTCTTCATTCATTCTGTCCAACACGCTCCTCTCCACTGTTTCCCTTTCTCACGTTAAGGCCAACCAATGGACGAGGAGTTTGAGAAACCTTAGACTAAGCTTACGACTAGGAAGCTAGGTCACGAACAAAACACTTCACAGTGGGTATAAAAATATTCTTCGCCCAACTTTCATCATCAGCTACCATATCCAAGCATGATCGCCGTCCAGCACCCATCCGAGATTTTACAAAATATGGTCACAACATGATTGAGCCAAACAATGGCATTTTAAGGAACCCAACAGACAAGCTGGTATGGACTCATTCAGGACAAAGAAGAGGGCAGGCAAAAACGTTGAGGGTAGCCACGAATCGTACAAAACTTCAACATATCAGTTCGTCGAACGAACACTATATAGAACAGAACATGCTATGCTTGGACTTACTGTTACGTCAGCTAGAATAAGAGAGAGAAGCTCACGACATCGGTTTACACATTTCAGCAAACAGCCGACGAGCGCAGATTGAGAGGAAAATATCGACCGCTTTTAGAACCCGAACTCAAGTTTGGACTCAAAAGAAATCATCACGAGACAACCGAAATCAACAACAACACCCAGCTCAAACCTAGCATGCGTACAGGGTTATGGAAACCAAGTCTCGGCTTTGCCTCGATCAAAACAGCGAGGAATAACAGGGATTCACCAAAACGACCGTCGAATTGCGGAGTTCCCTACCTGACTCGGAGACGGCGGCAAGCGGGCAAGCTCGTGACAAACCGGGCTATCGTCTGCCGCCTTGGTATCTTTGAGCCGAGATCCTTGGGCAATATAGTTTCGAACCAAGTAAAGAAACTCACCTAGCAACGCGGAGATTTGGAAGCGAAAGACCGTGTGCTCGCGGGCGTCAGCTAGAGGTCGTCGGAGAGGGTTTGGGCGTGGTCGATCTGCTGGAGAACTCCCTTCCGCTCGAGAAAATATTCAGTGGTTCGAAATCACCACGTCATCCGCCTACGTGGCGCACACATACCACTCAAGGATCGACACGTGTCATGTGGGACCCGCTGGAAAATGAAGGGGCGGGCTCGGCTTGGCTCGGCTCGCTGCAGAAAAAAGGACAGTCATGACTCCCGCCCAAAAGATTTCTCTCTCCTCAGTTGAATTTTCTGCAATTTTCTCTCTCTCACTTTCTCTCTCCTCGCAGGAGAACAAACAGAGAACGATCGAGACCTGCGTTCTCCTCTCTCTCCTCTGCCTCCGCCTCCGCCGGTTGCTTCCATCGCCCCCACCCCGACGCCGACGCCGCCGACGCTCCTCCTCCTCCCTCTCGCGACGTCCGCTCCGCTCTCTCTCCCCCTCTCGTGAAGTCGTGTCTCTCTTCCAAATAAACGCGACGCCGACGGCCCTCCACCTCCGCCTCCGCTGGTTGCCTCCGTCGCCCTCGACTCCGACGCCGACGCCGACGCCGACGCCGACGCCGACTCCCCGAACCCGACTCGACGCCGATGCCCCTCCACCTCCCTCTTGCGACCTCTAGTCCGCTCTCTCTCTCTCTCTCTCTCTCTCTCTCGTCCTCGAAGTCGCGCCTCTCTTCCAAAGAAACCTCGACGCCGACGCCCCCGCCGGTTGCCTCCGTTGGTGTCGGAGTCCGTCGCCCCCGTCTCCTCCGCCTCCGCCTACACGCCGACGCTAACGCGTCGAACCATGACGGCGAAAATAGAGGAGAGAGAAACGACGAAGCGAAGCGCGCGCGCCGGGGTTACGGACATGGGTCGTCGCGTCGGTCGCGTTCCGGCTCGCCCTCGTCTACCTCCCCGGAACCTCCGCCTGTCCACCCGCCCCGAGGTCGCCACCCCTCTCACCAGCATTCGCAGCCCCGTAACGCCGCCTCTCTTCGCTCCGTCGATCGATTCCCGATCCCCGATCCCCGCCTCCTCCTCCCTTGAAATCTTGGAGGTCCATTTTCGGATACGATTTCTAGTTTTTCTTGTTTGTGCCGCCCGGTTGGCGAAGGCTACCGGTTGAAGCGATCGGTGATGTCTCCCTACGCGGGTTCGGCTCCGTTCGATCTCCGTAGGAAGGAAGCTGCTTGTTTGCCTACCGGTGTGTGTCGCTATTTGATGCTTTGATCCCTTCCACGGGTTCCATGTATCACGGTTCTCCTTTGCTGTTGCTCGTTCTCGGACCTCTTCTTTGTCAAAAGGTAACTACCGGAGTATAATTGCCGATGCATTTTGAAGGCTAGGTTGATTGTGAGCTTTGCTGGTTATCTGCTAGAACTGAACTAGATTTATCTGGCATTATCGAAGTGGAGGCTGTGGCTCGTGCGAAAAGTTGTTTTTGATTCCAGAAATTGAATTTCTTTTTAGGGGAGTCTTAGTTTCTTGCGTGTTGTGAAGTTAATTATGTTCTGTAGCTTTCTCGCTATGCAGAATTGAAGGGCAACCAGAGCATCTTCTATGCAGGTATCTACTTCTCTCGTGTCTCGCTTGTGTAGGTAGTTCGCGATTTACTATTTTCATGCAATGTGATGTGTGGTGATCTTTATTGTACTCGTCTCTTGTTCAAAGCATGAGTAATTCAGTGTTGTCAAATACCTGGAAGGATCTAACCTAAGTACAGATTACAATGCTTCTGGTCCTATCTTTGATTCTCTGAGTCGAACATGACTTCGGAAAACTTCTGAACTTGGAAATTTGCCATTGTTTCATTGTTTTGCTTTCGATGGATTACATTGAGCACAATACGTGATTGTTACAATGTCGCAAATTTTTATAAACGTCTGCTGTATCTTATCTTGTGAATTTTGTCTTTCATAAGTTGGTATAATCTATCGATCTTCTCCAGCAATCTAAGATTATCCCCCGCATTCTTTATGTAATTATCTTCTATGTTGATAAGTTGCTCGAGTCCATGAGAACAGCTCTTTTGGTCGTAGTCTACTTCTTGTGATTGCGGATATTCTCAATGCAATGCTTATTTGTGCAAGCGGTCGAGTCCGCGAAGGCGTATGCCCGGATCCGGAAGCTCCGGATCTTTGCAAGTTGTCACAAGAATCGGGTAAACTTGTTTCTCTAGAATCTAACAACTAGTGTTATATCCTTCTGCTTCTCTCCCTTTTGTAAGACTATTATTGCAATACATTAAGTTACACAAGCTAGTATCTCCTAGGCTTAGAACTATTGTGAGCTGGCTGCATTGAGGTTGCATTGGTCTAAAATTGGTCTAAATTGAGTATGTCATGCATATTTGGAGTCACTAAAGATTATTTCATAGTTCATTATCCTAAACAAGGCATGCTGGCTTGGCGAGGTCCGTTTAAGTGAGATAAGGGATTCTAAAGATATATATATATATATATATATAAATAGTCTAACCTCTTGATATATTTAATACCGCCTTTGGTTTGGGTACACTTACAATCTCTTCCCCCGGAGGCTTCTTTTTCTATCGTGGAACTTCTTTGGCCATTTCTTTTCGGGGACTTTGTGTATTCACTAATTCTTATTTTTCTAATTTCCATTGTATGAAGCTTCATAGATGATATGCTACTTTGAGAAAAGAGCTAGTGAAGCCGCAACACTATGCTGCTTAAGTTTAGGTCTTATTTTGTTTCGGGGATGTTACCATCGGGAGACATTGCATCCCCGGTCTATCTCGTGGAACCCTTTCACAATAGTTGCATGTGTGGGTCTATCGACATCCCCTATTGAAAATTTGGCAATCCTATTAGCCCTTTATGGTGCTGTAACACGAACAAGCTTTGCTGGCTATGAAGATCTGGAAGTCCCACCGTAAGGTAAGACGCACTTTTGGGAAGCTCAAATAAAGTTCTCATGTTACACCATTGCAGTTCTCTTGATTTGCATATTTGCTTCTTACATGATTAGAATATAGGTAACTATATCAAAATTAATGTTTTCCCTTTAAAGGCATCAAATTATCTAGTCTCTTCTTCTTTCTTTTTAGGGTTAGATGTTGTTTATTTGCAGAAGCATTTGAGAAAGCAATAAAGCATGGTAATTGTGTTCTTTCGAAAAGCTATCGAATGGAAAACCGTATGAATAGATTTTTGGTGAAAACCTTGCTTATATTGACTTGGGAATCTTAGGCAGCATATATATTAATGGACTGACGCAAAACAGTGAAGCCAAGGATCTTGCATACCCTACTTGTATCATTGCATAGGTGCAGATCTTTTAGGCATGTTTCTCCATGTGCTTCTCGTCAAATTGCGTTCTTCATGAAGGCAATGGATTAGTTTGTCTTTGCTTTTGTTAGGAACGGTTACGGACTTACGTGTACATATAAATGTGAATTTAGTATGAGACCATTATAGTATTTGCTGTGGGACCATTATAGATGTGGATAAACTTATCCTTCAATTCTTCCGGTTCTTGCGGGCAAGGTGAAGGATACAAGTAAAGTTCGGATGCTGCTCTTTAGCACTACTTTACCAGGGTGGGTGAAGGGTGTATGTAACTCAATCTGGCAAAATTGTTTTGTTGTTCTGAATTTGTATCTTGGTTGTCAATATTTGGTTTTCCTTATTTGCTGTCATGCAAACTCATCTTCACCCAACTTTTCCTTATGGTGGGACTTTGCATTTCCAGATTTCTTCCAAGTTTCTTAATCAAAATAAGAGAACTATAGATCTAGTAGGTAATGAGAAAATGAAGGCCAGTGCCAATGTTAGGCATATTGTTATTCCTTGTACAAGCTCGGCTAGACCTCAGCTTATCCTAGACATAATATTCTGTTACAGCAGGTTAGTTGTTTCCATTTTCATTTCTTCAATGCTGTGCTCTTTTGTTAGTCACGAGATTTATTTGACACTATACAATTTTTAAACTTTCTTCTCCGGTTGGATTTTCTTTAGTGGAGGCTATACCATAATTTTTACTGAGACAAAGGAATCTGCTTCTCAACTTTCGGGATTGTTGCCTGGAGCACAGCCCTTGCATGGAGACATACAGCATGCCCAACGAGAGGTAAATGATGAATGTGTAGAATCTTTAGAGATACTAATACATGTAAGAGTATTAATGTTGTAACACAATGAAGAGGAGATGAACAAAGAAGATAGAGCATGGTTTATTCTACTAAATTACATGACTATAAATAGTTGTTTTGCTCGCTTTCCATTTGTCAACCACATATAGCGGTGACAATGTCGTGCGAGTTTGTTACTATCTTAATCAAATCAACCAACCTAATTTGCATAAAAGTTCATTTTCTTGGAGAGTGCTGATATATTGATGTGTGGTGGTTTCACAAGGTATAAATGATTATGGCAATAAATGTTACATCCGAGAGGCAAAGATATTGGTCTCAGTAGCAAAAATTCGCTTTCATTATAAAATATTTTCAGAGAATAAAGGTGGCTGATGCTTTTAGTGGGGCACCTATCCTCAGATTTTCGGGTGATGAATGCACAGGTCTAGGCTCCAATAGAATGAATTATGAGCATTGGCTTTTGGATCTAATTCATTGGTAGGTCCGGCATCATGACTGGAAACAATATTCTTTTGTCCTCGGGAGATTCTTGCCCGAAAACAAAGTAGAGTTTGTGAAGGGTCTTATTCTCACGCTTGATGGAAATGGCATTGTATTTGATGTGGCAGCTGAAGATCTAGATACTTTCCTTGCTGGTAACTACAGAACTCATCAGGCTCCTAAGTCATAAGTGATGCTGCACTCTATGCATACTTCCCATAGATTTTTATATTATTGTAGCAATGTTGCAAATTAATCAGCCTAGTGTAGCCAATGATTTTAATATTTCTCTCTCCTTTGGTTTGCAGGTCAGGAGAATGCAACAAATGTAAGCTTAGAGATGGTAAAAACATTGCCGTGTCTCCGGGAGAGACCAATCAAGAGGGGAAGATTTGGCGGTGGGGCTGGTCGTGGCGGCTATGGTGGTAGGGGCGGTGGTTTTTCTGGGGGTAGAGGTGGTAGTTTTTCTGGCCAAAGGAATGGCCGGTTTTCTGGTGGCTTCGGTGGTGGGAGAGGTGGCGGCAACAATAGAAGGTGATAAAATAATCTGCAGCCAGTTCCTTGGCGTCGGACTTTCCACCTGATAAAATTTTTGTTTTTGTTGCAAATGTGAGTCATACGCTTGGGTATATATTTTTTATCGGTTCAATATAAGAGTTGTTTCCTACTTTTGTGCTTCTTAACGGTGGAGCAATACTACAGCAATAAGATCACCAATCGACGAAATGAAGAAAAACGCTTGCTTAACATTACAATCTGTTAAAATCAAGGGTAGAATATCATTGCAGAGACAACTCAAAAGCAGCTAATGATTCAACCAGACAAGGAAAAATCCAAGTCTAACTACAATAGAGGGTCTCAATAATAGTTCAGTCGATATTATACTCGCGATGTAATTTCCTAAAAAAAAATAATAACTGCTTACAACAAAAAGTAGATTGTTGCATTGATCAATAATTTAACATCATAATATGGCATCATTTATTGTAGCAGGAGCAGTGAACCATACAAGTTCCAAAAAATGTTTACAAATCGATCCAACTCTATGTAGAAGTGCATGCTCATAGCAAAAAAACCAAAGAGCTGCACATCGATTCTACCCTATGTAAAAGTGCATGCTCATAGCAAAAAAAAAATCCAAAAGCTGCACTGATTGACATTAATTAACTATCTACACTTTCAAGAGAATTTGTTTCATCATTCCGAAGTCAAAAGCCATGCTTCATCTTGCTCATTTTGCCGTGCGCCCTCTTTCAACTTTGTTTGATTACACAAACCTTTTCTCTATCTACTTGTTGATGGTAACTTGCTTCTCATAGCAGTCAGTCATACAAAATGTCCTCAACCTGCAATATATTGCAAACATTTGTTAAAGAGCTACACTAATAATAATTGTAATTGCAATAAATAAGTAAAGCATATTTCCACCAGAAACTTCATAGTGAAAAAAATTAGTACACACACCAAGAATTAGCTCCACATCTTCAACAAAACCCATCCTTAGCATTTCATCAGCGTCATCAAGGACACGGAAGGTTAAAGAGCTCAAGTCAATATTTTCCCTCTCAATGTGGTCCTGCCACAAGGTGTACCAACTGTGAACATGCGTTATTCCCAGCGGATGAAAGAAAACCAAATTAGCTTCCAATTCAATGAGTTACTTTCACATGGCCAGGTGCTCCACCATACAAACAACATGATGTTAAGCCCATTGCTCCACCATAAACTTCAAAATCAGAAAACACCTAAAATAATAGAGTAAACGATGTCAGACATCTATCTCTGTAAAGAGATGAGATTATTTCCATTAACTTGATTGCAATACCTGCTTGGCCAATTCCTTAGTAGGTAAAAGCACCAAAACACTTGGTGGCTTACCATATCCTGTCTTCCTTGAGGTTTTTGCAGGCCCATTTGTTAGAGATTCCAAAATGGGCAAGACAGAAGCCATAGTTTTGCCCTGGTACGATTCGCACAATGAACAAGGTGATAATTAGTGCTAGAAAATTAAAACCCATCAACTACAGAAATGAGGAAGCAGTTCCAAAACTCATGTTCCTAGCAGCCAATCATCTTTAAAAAATGAAATGCAAGCGCAGCCAAACAGTCTTCACGCACTTTTGGTTTTTATATATCAAATAACACCAATGAACTAATGTACGAGATGACTCGCCACAAACTAGAAGATTTATTTAGCTATAGGTTTTGGGTCGAATTATCAGCTGTAGGTTTGAATGCCTTCCGCAAAGACGAGAACTTCAATGAATCTGTTTTCCCTCCCCGTTGACTATGAAGAATTAATGACCTAAAAATCTGTTCAGGCCAATGTCCTAAAATTGTCAAAATGAAAAATGCCCTTGCATACCGGGCCTTGCAATTCTTCTGCATGGTTACCATAGATTTTCGGCAATCGAAGCAACAAAAACAAACCGACACAGACACAACATCAATGGGCAATGCATGACAAGATCTCCATGACCGAAGTTATGGAGAAGTCGGACCGCCATCACCATCAGAAAGCGGGAAGAACGAGGTCTTAGTAGTAGCTATAAAACCGAATTAGAGGCATTACGCCCTTTCGCATGAGGATTTTTACTCGATCCTTGATTTTTCTTAATTGGACCGCCATTACCAACACCTTCATAGACTAAATTCACTACTCTTTCCTGCTTACTGCTTGGACCAGAAAAATTGCAAAGTTCAATAAATAATTTATTGCTCAATTGGGTGTACCACTGCCTTCCGTGGCCATTGAAGAATACTAATCTTCCCTATGCTACTCCCATTAACCTTTCCCTCGAGAGAAATAAAAGCCAATCTCAGCCAATTCTCTGTTTCACTAAGACAGGATCATGAATTTGAGCCAGACCAGCAAAAGAATTGAGAAACAATGCAGAAAACATGCAAAGCTTCGAACTGCTTGTCAATTGTAACTGCAATGAAAATGAGAATGCGTATGTCACTAAGCGAACTCAACTGCAACATCAAGTTCGACAGCAGCGGACGAAAAGAAAAGAGGAATTGGTTCCAGATTTACTTTTGCCTGCAGTAGCAATCTTGGCCTAAACACCCTCTCATATCAGACAAGGCAAGTTGTCAGTCTATATATAAACAGAGTCAAGAGGTGACAACTTTGCCGAGAGAAGGACGAAGTTTGCTGTAAAATTGACAACTCCATGCAATTGGGTGGCATAGTGAGTAAGACACACTCCAATTCTAGTAGGGACCAGATTCTTATTGATCAGCTAGAGCCTAGCGCAACTTAATACTCAGTGCTAAGACAGAGTTCAAGGAAAACAACCTTGCCAAACAACATTTCATCTAAATAAGCACAAGAAGTGGGAAAAAAAATTAAATAATTTCTCCTCTCATAGTATATGATTTCCAATAAAGCGAATATCGACAAAGCAAATTGAATACGACAGAAACATAGGCGCTACCTACCCATCAAGCAAATGAAGGTTTCAAGGATTTCCTTGTACCTTGTCTTGGAATGCTCAAGTGATGCTAGGACAACCGAAACATCAATTTGCTCCTTCAAATGGATGGATTGCCTTTGATCCTCCACACATTGAAGTTGTGATGATAATTGAAGCAAGTTCATTGTAGTACCACCACCTTCAGGAGAAAGGTTGTCTTTGGAGTTTACAAAACCTGATCCCCCCATAATCCCATCAGAGATCTCCAAATCAAAAACCAGGGGATGACCTGGGAGGTTTCCTTCTGCAGAGTCCATCACCGATGAAGACAATTTTTTCAACTCCACCCCTACGGAAGCATGCGAACTCATATCCACTAGCTTGTCGGTTGCTCGCACGAGAGAGGAATGATAGTCGGTGCTGCCATGACCAAAGGCGAGCAATGGGAATTCGAGTGGCTTGTAGAATGTTGCTCTACACCATAATTGCTTTGTTGCGCTGTTAATTAAGACAACATTCACCAGGCTCATACATCAACCATTCACTACTCATAGAGCCAACAAAACTTGCTTCTCTTTTCATATATGTCAGCTTCGTGACCCTTTTCCACATCACACGCTGTCATTACTGCAACGTCCAGACCATTCACTTCTCTAATTTGTTAGTTAATTAGCAGATTTCAACCAAGCACGCGACCATCGACATGTCAATTCACTTCTCTAATTTGTTAGTTAATTAGCAGATTTCAACCAAGCGCGCGACCATCGACATGTCAATCCTGCGGAATTCAAATAACAAGTCTTCATACCTGGCCAGTGCGGGCACGGCCAACCAAATCAGTCCCATCGACGACGATGTCAAACCTCATGGCCTAAATGGGAAAAAGCGCCTCGATCCCATTGTCCTTCAACTTTAACCTCAAGCTCTCCGAGATCCTGAAATTCGACAAAGGTTCTCCTCCTGAGCCACCTCATCATCGTCGTCGCTTAACCTCGCCTTCTTCTTCTTCCCCTTCAAATTCTCAAGGTCGACCAGCTCGGAGCTGGTCTCGTTTGTCTTCCTCGTCGTCCTCGCACAACTCCAGCGCCTTCCTCTTCTTCTCCTTCGCATCCCCTTGATGCTCCAGGAGCTTCGGCTGCTTGGATTCGGAGCCTTTGCTGCCGCTCTTCTTTTCCTTCTTGTGCTTCTTGTCAGACGTCAGAGACTCGAAGCCGCCGTCGGCCTCGAGCCGGACCTTATTGAGCTTAATCGGACACAACTATCGAAGGCATCGATGAAGCTGTCGGGAGCGGTGAGAGGAGTTTAGGGGACGGGAGGGGAGAGGGGGTGGTTTTGTCCTTTCTTCTCTTCTCCTTCGTGCTCGATCTCCGCGTTGGAAATAATCGAAGGCCGAGGCGGAGGCGAGAGAGGCTCGGGACCCGGCTGCAATCGGCGGGGCTCTCGGGGCGATGTGCCGCGAGACCAGACCGACGATGCTTTTGGGGAGGCGGAGAAGGAGAAGAAGCATGAGGCCCTCGAGGTCCCGACCATCGACCTCGAGGACATAGAGTCTAAAGAGTCGAAGTTGATGACGCGTTCGTCGGAGGGACGCAATCGGATCGAGGTCCAGAAGTTGCCGAGAGACCAACGCGAGCACAAACCTTGTGCTCGATCTCCGTGGGAACAGTCAGAGGAGGAGGGGGTCGGGACCCGACTGCGACTGGCGAGGCTCTTGGAGGAGGCGACGTGCCAGACGCAGATGACTGACGAGGAGGCGGAGGCGGAAGCGAGAGGCTGGAATGGGCGGAGAAGGAAACACGGGTCTCGTCGTTCTCTGTGCGTTCTTTTAAGAGGGGGAGAAAACCCAATTTTCGGGCGGGAGCTTACGAATTTTTGACCCATTCACTGTCTTTTCTTTGCAACGAGCCGAGCCAAGCCGAGCCCGCGCCCTCCATTTTCCAGCGGGTCCCACATGACACGTGTCGATCCTTGAGTGGTATGTGCGCGCCACGTAGGTAGATGACGTGGTGAATTCGAACCACTGAAAATATTCTCCTTTTGGCTTTTTATCTTCTGCTGCCGCTTTCTTTTGTGCTGCTTTTTCTTTTCCTAGGTCTCCGTGTGCGAGGATGGCCGGGAAGGAGACAAGCTGGCGCGAGCCGGCTGAAGGGAAAAGGCCGGGCCCAATGCATGGAGAAAGAGAGGCGGGCGGCGGGCCGGGCCAAGGCCAGATCTGGCCCGACCCAACCCGACCCCCTAAGCGTTTTTTTCTAATTTCTCTTTTTTGTTGTTGTTTTGTTGCTTTTTTTTTTTTGGTTTAAAAATACATGTCGACAAGATAGATTTTTTTTTTTAAATTGTGGAAATAAAACAAATTTTAAAAAATTGGTCCAACCGGGGTGGCCTATTCCACATCCGGACAGCCGACATCCACGTTAACAATTTCCGACCTGAATTTGTTAGATGAACTAAATTGGTGCAAATGTAAAAAGGCTTATAACTAAATTAGTCCAATTAAAAGGTTTAATATAATAGGTTTATAACTTTTTTTGGTATTTTTCCTGAATTACAACACATTATCATACGCCCTAATTTACTTTATTTAACGCTCCATTCGTTTCGCGGAAAATATTTTTCGAGAAATTATTTTCTTCATTTTCTGATGTTCAGTTCACTTAGATAAATGAAGCAAGAGGAGTTGTCCACCGAAGACTTGTCTTAGTGAGCTTCATATTGTGGAATATTTTGCTTCGGAAGACTTTGTTGATTGGCTCGACAAAATCGAGCCAATTTTCAATCATAAGAATATTGCGGAGAATCGAAAGGTGAAGCTCGTGTCCAAGATGTATAAAATACATGCTTCGATTTGGTGGAAAATCTAACGTCTCATAAAACTCCCGAAGGAAAGCGGTGAATCGTAACATTGGATAAAATGAAGGTGCTAAAAAAGAAGCATTTTCCAGAAACTTATCAGCAAGATGCCTTCGATAAATTCCACAATACAAAGCAAAAGGAGTTGTCCGGAGAAGAATACCCCCCCAAATTCTAGCATCTGATGCTGCGATGCGATGTGGTGGAGGCAGAGGAGCAAACTATAGCTCCGTATTTGGGCGGTCTTCATTTGAAAATTGCCTATGTTGTCCGATTACAACCTCACGATTACAACCTCATCGGACTTTTAATTAGGTCTTCAAATTATCGATGAAGGCGGAAAAGCAACTCAAGGAGAAAAGAGAGTTTGAGTCAGAAGCCATCAACCAAAGAGGGATCCTCTAATCTTGGGAGTTCGACTTTAAAACCTTTGTCGCGATCGAAGGAAGCCGTTGAACAAAGGAGGAGCATCTAAAACCAATTAGCCAAACGAAGCTAACAATAAACCAAGACTATTGGAAATGTCATGGATTTGGACGCATCATCTCGAGCGTCCTAATAGAAATATCATTTCTCTTTTACACGATGAGCAACGGGGGGGAGTCGCAACACAACCCTCTTCTCCAAGAAGATTGAACGAGCTGCGAAGAAATCGTTTACAGAGATCAAGGAGAAGCTTTTGTCATTCAAAGGAGCTTGCATGCTGCTCATCTTGAGGATGATGATTGGCTTTGCAACGACATACTCCATACAAGACTGTACTTCTCATTTTAAAGTACGTGATGCCATTATCGATAGTGGATGTTGTGAGAACGTTGCGTGGATCACCATGGGAGACAAGTTGCATCTCAAGGCAGAGGATCATCCAGATCTTTACAAGCGTTCTTGGCTCAAGAAAGGGAGTGAGATAAAAGTAAATAACCGGTTCTTGATTTCAGTCTCTATTGGCAAAAGATATAAAGATGGGATTATGTGTGATGTATAATACCTGTCCCTTTGTCAAAGACCGCGTCAAGATTACAGTGGGCCCTCGCAAGACGGAGAGAGTTTCCGAGCCTACTCATGGGAAAGGAACAAATCTTTCCAAGTCCAACTTTACCTAAGCATCGGAGGATGCTTGTGAGGCTTACGCTCTTGTTATAGTGGAAGAAAATGAAGCAAAAGAGGAGATCCCAACCATGTTGCAGCGGTTGCTTGAGGATTTCTGCGAAGTCATGCCAGTGAAATTCCATCCAACCTTCCTCCTATGAGAGAGATTCAACATTATATCGATTTTGTGCTTGGTGCTTCTGTTCTATCGATTGAGCTCTGAGAAGCATGAAGAACTTCAAAAGCAAGTTGATAAACTCTTAGCCAAGGGAGCAATACAAGAAAGCTCGAGTCCTTTTGCTGTCCCGGCACTTCTAGTTCCAAAGAAAAATGGTTCTTGGCAAATGTGCATTGATCGGTGAACAACAAAACCATCAAGTTTTTCCTTTTCCTTGCCTTGGTATTGCTTGATCAACTTCACGGAGCTTGTGTGTTTTTCCAAGATCAATTTTGGAAGCAGCCATCGTCAAATCCGGATGAAAGTAGGAGATGAAAGGATGACAGCTTTCAAAACTAAGAATGGTCTTCTTAAATGCATGGTGATGCCCTTGGACGTTTCTAATGCTTCTAGCACTTTTATGCGTCTTATGATCCTGTTTTTAAACCTTTCATTGGCTAGTTTGTCCTGTATACTTTTGATGACGTCGTGATCTATAGCATAGCAAGGCACAAGTGGAGCTTTTGGAACATCAAATTCTTCAAGTGCTACGGGAACAACCTTGTATGCCAACCTGAAGAAGTGTCACTTCTGCACAAGTAGCCTGTTTTCTTAGGCTATATTGTCTCCAAGGATGGTGTTAGAGTAGATCTTAGAAAGATGGAGGCAATAGAAAGCTGGCCAATTCCTAACACGCTGAATGAGATAAAAGCTCAAGAATGTTTTTGGCCTTTTTTATTTTTCAAATATCGTCCGAATGTTATGTTACACAAATATAAAGGCCAGTTACTCTACTTGGACGTAGCATCTGAATTTTGAGCACATAGAACAAGCAACTAAAAAGACAAAAAAAAAAAAAAAAAAAAGACAAGTAAACACAAAAAAGAAAAAAAGGAATAATAGTACAAGGGCCAACATAGCCATGAAGTCTCATCTTCCACTTTCAATTTCGAAGGGCACTTGGTTACTTATGCTATCATCATTTCCTGATGCATTGCTTTTGAGGATGCCATCACATTTGCTTGATCTCTCACCAAGCAAATGCTCAGCTTCTTCAAGATCCTAGCTCTGATTCACCCGTGGATGCCTGTCCATCACCCTCATCAGTCCCTCCAATTCCATTGCCACTTCCTTCATGGTCGGCCGATCTTCGCCTTTCACCCTCAGGCATCGGTTTGCCTGCATCGCAACTTCCGTAATCTCTTCTGGGTTCCCCTCGTTCAGCACCCTCGGGTCAATGATTTCGAACAGCCTCTCACCCTTTATTGCGAAGCAAAATACAAGGACAAGTTCCTCTCATTCTCGGCCCGCTCGAAGGACAAGGCCCTCGGTCCGATCGGTAACTCAGCCAACACAACCCCGAAGCTATAGACATCGCTCTTCTCAGTCAACTGGCTCGAGTGGAAGTACTCGGGGTCCAAGTACCCAAGCGTGCCTTGAACCAGCGTGGTCAGATGTGTCCGATCGAGGGGCACGAGCCTGGAGGCTCCGAAATCGGCGACCTTTGCGGTGTAGCTTTCGTCCAACAATATGTTCGTGCTCTTTATGTCTCGTGCAAAATCCGAGCAGATGCATTGGAGTGCAAGTACGAGAGCGCGCCTGCAGTCTCCCCCGCAATGCGTAGACGAGCCCTCCAGGATAATGTGGACTCGTGGCCGCACTTATGTATGTGGTCGGCAAGGGTGCTATTGTTCACAAACTCATAGACTAATAACGGGACCTCCGTCTCAAAGCAACAACCGATTAGCTTAACCACATTGCGGTGATTAATTTGGGAGAGGATGATCAGCTCGTTGATGAATTCTTCAACCTGACTTCGGTCCAAAATCTTGGCCTTCTTGATGGCGACAACTGTATTGTCTGGTAAGATCCCTTGATATACTTTTCCTTGGCCTCCTTGGCCTAGGATTTGGCTTTCATGGTAGTGGTCCTTGGCCTTCTTGAGCTCTTCGTCGGTGAATATTCTTGCCGCTTCAACAGAACCTTCGTGCTCAGAAAGAAGTCTCTGCAACATAAGGCGGCCCCCATTTTCCAGGAAGAACTTCTCTCTCCGCCTGCTGATTTTTCTCTCTCTCAGCCCCCAATATAACCAGGAAACGCCCAAAAGAACCAGCAGGAAGCTTATGCTCACACCTAGGAAAAGACATTACATTCCGTGTACAAACAAATCAGTCGTCCATCACCCTACATAAGGTTTACACACCCAAGAATTGAAAATTAAAATGAAAAAAAAAAAAAAAAGAATCGAAATATGCTTAACTCTTTCTTTTTCATTGCTCAAACAATCTTGTGTTAATTTACTTCTCTGTCCTATTTTCTTTTCTCCTCCATCAACTTGAAGCTTTTTCATTAAGACAAACCTTGATAATAGCAAAATAAACGTAAATATATAATTATGCTGAGAGTATCTTATGATAACAGGAACGACTCAATGCATCAAGTGGATAAAACGTGCTCGATTCTTTTTCAACAACAGAAGAGCAAGCGGTTGATTTTGTTAATATTGAATTGAATAACTTGAGATGACAATACATTTATATAATATCAATTTAATTCACGGACACAATTAATTCAAAGAGAAAGATTTACATCCGAAAAATCTCGATAACTAATAGCAGAGGATGGAAGAATGACATAACAACAACATTTAAAGAATGTGAATAAATTACAAGATAAAAGAAGCTTTTATATGACAAAAAAAGTCTGAGCAATGTGTACAACTTACTAACCTAGCCCGACATCGATTGAGCGAAACCTCTTTTTAGGGATGATAGGAGTACAACCCTTGCCACCTTTTATTCCATCTCCTTGGGATCCCTCTGGACACGAACAATAATACGTTCCCGGCAAGTTCGTACATATTCCATCGCAGGGTTGTGAAATCACGCATTCATTGATATCTGTAGGAATATATTCCAAATAGAAGAAGCAATCCGACACCATTTCAATTCAAAGAAACTTGAAAAAGTAAATAGAATTTCATGATTTGGCAACACTTTCAATTTTGAGAGGACATCTCGGGTCAATTTGCTTTTCCTAAGATCATGACACCTCGCCACACTTTTTAAGTGATGGGTCATTATCTCAAGAGCCTAAGCTTAACCAAGCACTTGATCTTTGTTTAGAATAGAAGATTTAAGAATTACCCAACAAAATTGTGCCATTACTAACTAGAATGACACATCACATAGAAAAAAATTCAAAAATAATTGTCTATAAATACAGAATAATGCTGGATGTATTAACATCGGCACATGAAATTGATTTACAAGCTAATTTGACCGATTCATATTGAGGGTTTGGTGTGGACCATTTGTTTATAAACTCAATTGCAGTCAACCGCTTCAGTTTGTAAAACAATTGTACGGGCTAAACGCTTCATAGGTCATATTAAATTTCAAGCAATGAAAATTCGTGCATCCGAAAGGAAAAAAAATATGATTGTGTTTAACGGCCTAGATTGTCATTATTTTTAAGATTATAAATGTTATGTGATTACTAGGAGAATCCTTTGAAACATGTACCATTCATCGAGTCAAATGGTCCTCTGACTTGAAGTTTCTAAGAATTTCTTTCTCTGGGTTACTTATGCAATTGGATCCATTTAACATGGCCGCCCTTATGGAAATAATGATCCACGATTCTAAATAGGAGCACTCGTTCGGATGTGAGGTGGGTCTAATGAAAAGACTGGAAAAGGTACCTTGACAACCATTTTGGAGATAGGGGTTCCCTTGAAAACCCTCGAAGCAGTGGCACTGGTAGCCCCTTCCATTCTCAGCATCTGTACAATTGGAGTTCTCTTGGCACATGTAGGTCTTTGTATTCTTCTTTGCATCATCGCATGTTTGATTTGGAATTAACCAATCGACAACTATAGGGACCATATGAAATGGCGGTTCGTACAGATTGTCCGTGGAGAAGCTAAAGAAGCCGTCTTCGGCAACGAAAGCGTATCCGCATCGATTGAATTCCAAGATGCCGGAATGATTGTTGTAGCTACTGACGGAGATTTCGTATTGGTAGGCGTCTCGAGGTATGCTACTCTCGCAGCAACCAATGCCTGAGCACGACCCACTAATCACGTCCGAGAAGTTGTCGCATGAGGACAAGCACCCCATCACATACGTGCTTCCTTGTCAGCCGCTGAAGGTCGCGTACGTGTCGCATCCCACGGCGATAAATTTGTTCTTGGCAGAAGATATGGGGAAATCGGGAAGAACGAACGAAGGTTTATTGTTGTGGGTTCTGCCAGACGAATTATAACAATCTCTGGCTACAAACGTTGTTATACTAATCTCGTGATTCTCAAAAGACATATTGAGTATTTGGAGATTAGAATCTCTACCGTACATATAAGGAGTGGGAGTATCAGACGAGTTATCGCAAAAGATGAGGAAAGAGTCTGATTCTTTGAAGTAGCAGTCGTTGCCGGCGTTGTTCATCCCAAATGGGTACGCGAAGGTGAGGTTGCCACATCTGTTCGCGCATCCGGGCTTTGTTGTTTGGACTACATCCGCCGTAACTACTGAGAATAGAGCCACCAATGAGCACAACAACGGCACAACTCTCAAGGGAAGTCTATGGAGCAGCATGGATCCACCCATATTCTTCCTGAAATGAAGTGATTGTTTGCAACAAGATGATGAGCTTCATAGCCTGATGACAACCTTTATAAGCGATGATGGAGCTTCTAGAAAGCTAAGTAATATATGCATTATTCATAGTCCCCACTATATTGATAGTCTTCGCGGTGATTACATCATTAGTAATCAATCATACGGTTTTGTCCACCATCCAATCCTAGCATATTCTTTGTCAGTTGTGGGGTCGTGCATGTTGTCAGCTGTTCGATCCAAAACTTGTAATCATTGACCGTAAGATCCCGCCGCCAAGTAACTCCATGAAAAATTAAAGTAGAAATTTCTATCACTATTGCTCTAAATTTATACCCTCCAAAGAAAAGCAACTTTCTTTGCTCTTTTAGCTTGCATTCGGTCCCATTCCTTGTCCAAAAGCCTTGACAAGCATGTCGTGATTCACGTTGTGGCATCGCGATCATTCGTAGGAATTTCCAAACTGACTTGCAAATAATAAAAGTCGTGAATAGATAGATATTTTTTTCTTTTCAATCTCAGAATTAGTTTCGATGGGTGGTGCTCATAAACTATTGCATGCACATCTCTAACGTATGAACTCCTTAAATATTTGTACAAATATCAACATCATATTTAAATCTTCATGTGCAGTGTAATATTTCGATTTACGCTATGTACAATTAAAAAAAAAAAAGGTACATTGATGATAAGTAATAAAGATTAATTAGATACAGCAAAAAACTGTTGATTCGGGTCGGTTCGAATTTGAATTTGAAAATCAAAACGGCACCAAACAACCCAAATATAGAAAACGAATGAGGACGAAATTTGCAGTGTTTAGATATGATTTGCTAAGTAAAAGGACTTCAAGAGTCCAAAATTGATTTTGAGAATTTTCTTAGATTTGCCTATAATGTTTCAGGTAAATTCTAAGTCAATGCGGTCAGTTTTCTTGGCAATTTCTCAAGTATGAGAATATGTCTCATCAGGGTGCTTTCATTATCCTGCCAAGACTTGAAAGTCAAGCAAGTATGAAGCGTATGCAGTGGGAGATGACAACCTTAAAATTTGTTAAAGAACTCATTGCCCTCAAGGAAACCTTAAGAGGTTTTATAATAGAAAATTAGCAAGAAAAATTCTAAACATATTATACTTGTACAAATTCAATCATAAAATCTTTAATTATGCTAATTAAAACTTAAATATTTTTAAAATTTACCAATTTAATTTTTCTGATCAAATTTGACCGGAAATTGCTATAGCATATAATTTTTATAATTTTTCGGAAAAGGCCAAGTCAAGGCGGCCGATTTCCTTGGTAATTTCTAATGTGCGACAATATGTCTCGTCTGGAGTTATGGCCCACCAACTTTGGGTGCATCATTGATAGAGAGTATAAATGAGATAGGATGCTTATTCCGCCAAGACTTGAAAAGTCAAGCAAGTGCTAAGCGTATGCAATGAAAGATCACAACTAGAAGTGATCGGTTCCCAGATGGTTCGGTCCTGCCCTAAAATCCAGAACTGGACCAAAAGGATCGATTCCTTGTTTCTAAAATCAAGAACCAGACCAATACCCTTGAAACCGGACTGACCAATTTGGTTCAGTTCCTTGGTGGATCATGGAACTGGTGGCATGTTCAGATTTTTTTTTTTATTTGTCATTAATGTTCAAGACGAATTGAAGATGTTCTTGATAACCAAGACGTTTCTACAATCAATGAATTACGTGTAACAATTTTTCCAATTTGTGGCAAAATTTGGTTAGAATGAGCAATTACTGTTATGTTTTGATTTGTTCTTGTCATCTTACTCACATGCATGAATGCAATGGGAGTCATGCAACTCGTGCCTGTCTATGTGCATGAGTGAAGTCTGAAATGTGAGATAGATTAGGGTTTTTTTTTTTACAAATTATAAGGAAATTAAAAAATTTTAAAAAAAATTGGTCCGACCCGGTGGGCGGTTCCACATCTAGAATTGAGAACCAGATTGAAATTCACTGGTTTCAATTTTGTAGAATTGAGACCCAGATCGATGCCCCTAGGAACTGCCCAAAACTAGCCGATTTGGTCCCATCCAAGTGGTTCCTTTTGCTTACCCCTAATCACAACTCTAAAATTGAATAATGTCGAAGAAGAAAAATCATTAAGAGCAAACTGCTTTGAGCTGGCGATTGGTGGTGGGGTTTATATTCCTAGGTGTGAAATTTCCGTTGCATTCTGGAAAAGAAAAAACGCATATTTTCAGAGCGATTAATCAACTAGTTACAAAGAGGTAAAAATTAAACATTTGCCATTGTCATGCTACGAAAAGTAAGATTTTTAGATAAGATTTCACTATATACTTTTACATTAAGACAAGATACATCGAACGTAGGTTTTTTTTTTTTTTTTTACCTTGGTTGTTGGGCTAGGATTTTAATTAAAAATATGGACTGTGGTGATACGTATTTGTGGAGAATTATCATTCCAAGGAATTTACTTTTCCTTCCATCTGTTATCTGTGTTGTAAATCTTTTGTTGCATTTCCATAATTTTGAGGAAAACACCATCTTGCTACCATCGTGGTAACCGAAAAAGACAAAAAAAAAAAAAAAAACACGCAATAATTATCGTCAGAAGTCATTTTGAAGAAACTCGGCTAATCGAATAAGGAGCAAAATAGTGTCTCATATATGGAAATCAGTGTAAATGTGACTTACAACGGAAAAAATACAAAAAAAATTCTAAATTGTTGTAAAATATTGCGTTGTGGTGAATATATAATAGAGAAGAGATTGAGAAGAGAAAGCAAGTGAACACCAGAGATAGTAGAGAAAGCCAAATGAGAGAATTTTATTTCCAAAGTATCGTTGTATCGATAGTTGTGATTGTACATCAAAACTAAACTCCTATTTATAGGAGAACAAGAATGTACTTATCATTAATATCAATGTATCGAATGATACATGTATTGGATAAGGGAGATGAACATTCATTGTATAGGGAGATGTACTTAGAAAGTATAATACAAATGTACCATAATAAGTACATTAGATAAGATGAATATGATGAATATTCATTCATGTATCTCATTCATTCATGTATTTCATAACACTCCCCTTGAATATTCATTGTATTCATTATGAATTGTGCATCGAATGATACTTGCCTCATTAAAAACCTTAAGCCGGAAAAACCCATTGGGATAAAAACCGGACAAAAGGGAAAAAGAGTGCAGAGCACAAATATTATTATTTCTCCCTTTTATGGATGCATTAATTGCCTCGTTAAAAACTTTAAGCCGGAAAAACCCTATGGGAAAAAACCGGACAAAAAGAAAAAAAAAGAGTGCAATGCATATATAGCCACTGCTGGGGCTAATCAATCTGGCATCTTGTGAACTCGCCGCATATCAATGCTGCAATGCATAGTTCATAATATCTCCCCCTCAATTGAGCCATATAGCCACTTCTGGGGCTAATCAATCTTGCATCTTGTGAACTCGTCGCATACCAATGCCATATACTAATTTCTCAAAAGTTGATGTTGGCAATGATTTGGTAAAAAGATCTGCAAGATTATTTATGGATCGAATCTGTTTAACATCAATTTGTTGACTTTCTTGGAGTTCATGAGTATAGAAAAATTTCGGCGAGATATGCTTGGTCTTATCACCTTTGATATATCCTCCCTAACTTGTGCAACACAAGCAGCATTATCTTCATAAATTATAGTGGGAGAATTTGTAACCGGTATTAAACAACAAGAATTATGAATATGCGTTATAACGGATCTTAACCAAACACACTCTCTTCCAGCTTCATATAAAGCAATAATCTCAAAGTGGTTAGAAGATGTAGCTACTAGCGATTGCTTCGTAGAACGCCAAGAAATAGCGGTGCCGTTACAACAAAATAAATACCCGTTTTGAGAGCGAGCCTTATGTGGATCAGATCTATATCCAAAGATCGCATATACAACTAAACCAGAGTTAGTGGAATCCTTAGAATAATATAATCCCAAATCTATGGTTCCTCGGAGATAACGGAAAATATGTTTAACTCCATTCCAGTGTCTCCGAGTTGGCTCAGAACTAAAACGGGCCAATAAATTTACCGCAAAAGCGATATCTGGTCTCGTACATTGTGCCAAGTACATCAAAGCCCCAATTGCATTGAGATATGGTACTTCAGGACCAAGTATCTCTTCATTTAATTCTCTAGGACGAAATGGGTCCTTTTGGGGATCTAGAGACCTTACAACCATAGGGGTGCTCAATGGGTGAGCTTTGTCCATGTTGAAGCGTTTAAGCAATCTTTCAACGTACGCTGATTGATGGACGATTATTCCATTTGCTTTATGCTCAAGCTCTAGACCAAGACAAAGTTTGGTTTACCCAAATCTTTAACTTCAAACTCCCTTTTTCAAATACTCGGCAGTTTCAGCTAACTCTTCGAGTTCCAATTAAATTTATATCGTCGACATAAACTGCTATAATAGCAAATCCGGTTTCTGATTTCTTAATAAACACGCATGGGCAGATAGGATCATTCTTGTACCTTTCCTTAATTAGGTACTCACTTAGGCGTTGATACCACATGCGACCAGATTGCTTTAACCCGTACAAGGATCTTTGCAATTTTATTGAGAATAAATTGCGGGGAGTGCATGCTTCAGGCATTTTGAATCCCTCGGGAATTTTCATATAAATATCAGAGTCTAATGAGCCATATAAATATGCCGTCACAACGTCCATAAGACGCATTTCCAATCTTTCAAAGATTGCTAGGCTAATGAGAAAACGAAATGTAATCATATCCATCACAGTGAATATGTCTCATTATAATCAATCCCGGTCTCTCTAGGAGAATCCTTGGGCAACAAGTAGGGCTTTATACCTGACAACCTCGTTTTTCTCATTTCGTTTTCGGACAAATACCCATTTATATCAAACGGGCTTTACATTATTGGGGATACGAGTCACGGGTCCAAAAACCTTTCGTTTATCTAGGGAAGCTAATTCAGCTTTAATTGCTTCCTCCCACTTAGGCCAATCTTGCCTTTGACGACATTCAATAATAGATTGCGGCTCACAATTATCATCCATAAATTTATGAGAAACTGAGAATGCAAAAGCATCATCAATGATGATTTCATTTCGATCCCAAATTTCATTACAATATGTAATGGAATTCTCGGTATTCCCGGGATTGGTGTTCCTTTCATGGGTTTGCGCCTCTTCAGGGGTAATAAGCTCTTTAGGAGCAAGTACAACGCCAAGCTCTTCTGGAGCGGATTCCTGATTCTTTCCCCTTCGTTTTCGAGGAGCAGTATCTTTTGATCCTATCGGTCTACCACGCTTCAAGTGCGGGGGATTTTGATCCATTTTAGCCTATCCTTCGGGAATAGCTATCCTAGCTGGAGCATTTGCAGCTGGAATATGAGACTTCGTTACCTTAGTAGCATCATTAAATGCGTCAGGAAGTCTATTGGCCATATCCTGTAAATGGATTATGCGTTGCACCTCGTTTTCACATTCAGGAGTCCTTGGGTCTAATTGAGATAAAATTTTCTCATTCCAGGAGAAAACCTTAACTAGTTTTTGTTTTGCAGTCATGGAAGTTGTAGGTATCCCAATTGATGGAAACCTAGTCTCATCGAAATGACAATCTGCAAATCTGGTAGTAAAAAGATCACCAGTAGTTGGCTCCAAGAACCTAATGATAGATGGTGAATTAAACCCAACATAAATACCCAAACGACGTTGGGGACCGATTTTCGTCCTTTTTGGCGGTGCTACAGGCACCTATCTTGCACAACCAAATGTGCGTAGATGTGAAATATCTGGTTCATAACCAAGAACCATTTGAAGGGGAGATTGTAAAAGATTAGCAGTGGGGCGTAATTTTATTAGAGCTGCCGCATGCAAAACTGCATGACCCCATGATGTATCGTTGAGATTCGTTCTCAATAATAGAGTGCGGGCAATGATTTGGATACGTTTAATCAAGGATTCTGCCAATCCATTTTGAGTATGAACATATGCAACCGGGTGCTCAACCTCGATTCCGAGTGAAGCACAATATGTATCAAAACTCTTTGATGTAAATTCACCAGCATTATCCATCCTTATGCTCTTAATTGGATAATCGGGAATTGTGCCCGGAGCTTTATAATCTGCGCAAGTAAACGTGCAAATGCGACATTGCGCGTAGATAATAGGCAAACATGGGACCATCTACAGGATGCGTCCACTAGTACCATAAAATATCGAAATGGTCCACTTGGTGGTTGTATTGGTCCACAAATATCACCCTGAATTCTTTGCAAGAATAAAGGAGATTCAAGATTAACCTTTGTTATAGAAGGTTTGATGATGAACTTTCCTTGTGAGCAAGCCTCACAAGTATAATCTTTGGACAACAATACCTTTATATCTTTTAAAGGGTGCCTTTTTGTATTTTGAATTATCCTACGCATCATTGAAGCGCCAAGATGACCAAGGCATTCATGCCACAGTCCAAACTGATCAGGGCTTACCAATCTCCAGGATGTGGTAGCGTAGGTTTCAACAGCCTTAATCATAATGCAATACAAACCCATAGAAGAAGCTTCTAGCTTCTCATGGATGGTCTTCAGGCCCATCTTATAAGAGGAAATGCCAATATATTCTTTATCTTGCTCATAAATAGTCTCGATATGGTACCCATTATGGCGTACATCTTTCAAACTGAGCAGATTCCTTTTGGGTCTAATGCTTAGAAATGCATTTTCAATATGTAGGATGGTGCCATTTGGCAAAATAATTGTGGCATTTCCAAAACCATCAATAATCGGAACATGACCTGATATTGTATGGATTTGTGCCTTACGCAATGTCATACTCGAGAAAAAGTGTCTACTACGAAATATAGTATGTGTTGTTGCACTATCAAGCAAACAAACATCTTCCTTTTTCTCGGTATTTTCCATTTGCATTTATATTGACAACTTCAAGTGTCAAGTATCATAAAAGTTGCATATTAGTCATAGAGTCAAATAAAATTTCAAAATAAATATTATATAAGATTCATAAGCATTTCATAACCATATTAAAGAACAATAAAAAGTAATACATTTAAAGCGAAACAACATAAAATTCGAAGTTCAAATTATCATCCACCACTTTGATGCCTCATTAAAGTAATCGAGGTCCTCAAAGAAATCGAGACATCCAAGGATGCATTTGCTACTTCAGGAGCAAGAGGAGTCCCACCAACGGAGATATTGTTGGCCTCAACAATGGTTATGGCAGTAGGATTGATTTCAATGGCATGAGATTCACCACGCTTGCCCGTATTCTTTAGAGATGCCTGGTATAGATCAACAAAATGTTTTGGCGTACGACAGGTACGTGACCAGTGCCCAGTCATGCCACAGCGATGACAAATACTTTCATTAATCACCTTCTTTGGCTTCTTTTCTTTGCCATGATTTAGGCCATAGTTTGATTTTCTAGGGCGGTTAAATTTCTTGCCATCCCTTCTAGGATGATGTTCTTGCTGCGCTTATAGCCCTTAAAATGGCCAGTATTTTTCTCAAAGTTAGCATGTGCTTCAGCAATACTTTTGAGCCAAAGGGTCTAAGATCATGATTTTTCAGCAGCAATTCATTAGTTTGCTCGGCAAAGTAAGAAGCACAGAAATTAATTCGAGTATGTGGCAACCGAGCCTTTGTCGGTATTGCTGTTGCAATACAATATTTGAAGCATGGAAGGTGGAGAAAGTTTTCTCTAACAATTCCGCATCAGCGAGTCTAATACCGCATAACTCAAGCCGAGAAACGATATCAAATAAAGCGGAATTATAGTCAGACACTGATTTAAAATCTTGCGCCTCGAGATTTTGCCGTCATATTGTGCTTGAGGGAGGATAACAGTCTTGGTATGATCATACCTATCCTTCAACCTCCTCCACAAGATATGAGGGTCTCGAACGGATAAATATTGAGTCTTGCGGGCTCTCATGCAAATGACGGCGAATAAAGATCAGCGCATTTGCTTTATCCTTTTCATTTGAGGTTCTATCCTCCGTGATTGTATTAGCGAGACCTTGCCCTTGAAGATGCATTTCCATGTCAAGGCACCAGGATAGATAATTCTTTCCACTCACTTCCAGGATGTGGAATTTGGGCTTTTCAATATTTGCCATAATCCTTGCAAAATGAATCCTTAAATTAATTAGAAGGATTTCTAAATATCCACCGCTACTTCGGGAGCGAAGGATACTTTTAGATTTGAAATTTTGGCTTCGGGCCAAGAAAAATAAAAATGAAGAATTGATAGAAGAAGATGAAGTATAAGTTGATTAATAAAAAGAATACCCACCTTGCAAAAATTTACTCACTCAGTCGGTAGATCTTCGTGCTGATAACGTGTTGTAAAATATTGCGTTGTGGTGAATATATAATAGAGAAGAGATTGAGAAGAGAAAGCAAGTGAACACCAGAGATAGTAGAGAAAGCCAAATGAGAGAATTTTATTTCTAGTGACTGTTGTATCTGATAGTTGTGATTGTACATCAAAACTAAATTCCTATTTATAGGAGAACAAGAATGTACTTATCATTAATATCAATGTATCGAATGATACATGTATTGGATAAGGGAATGAACGTTCATTGTATAGGGAGATGTACTTAGAAAGTATAATACAAATGTACCATAATAAGTACATTAGATAAGATGAATATGATGAGTATTCATTCATGTATCTCATTCATTCATGTATTTCATAACATAAATCTATTGTATTAGTATCAATTCAGTCCTAAACATTTTAATTGGATCAATTTAGTCCTAAATATTTTTACATTGCTATTAATTTAATCCGTCCGTCCAATTTAAGCCGAAAATCGCCAACTTGAACGCCGGCCGTCCTACATAGCACGACCAACGCTAACGTGAACATTTTAATAATATTTTAATAATTTTTTGAATTTTTTGAATTTTTAAAATCTTTTTTTCTTTTATTTTTTTCCATCTCCTTCTTCTTTGCTTTTTCTTTTTACCGATGGCCATTGCTAGCCATTGGCCATAGCCATGGCTGGTGAGGGCTGGCCTAGCTTGGGTCACCTTCGCCGGTCGCAAGTGATGGTCAGCCTTGCGGGGCCGCCTTTGAGCGTGGGCAAGCGCCGACCATCCAAACGAAGCCCCCTTGCCAGATCTAACGACTGACCATTGCATAGCGAGGGCAAGGCTGGCCGGGCCTCGCCATCACCCACGCGGGGCTCACCAAGCCTCACCCTCGCCCAGGCAAGCCTCGGCGAGGCTAACCCTTACTTAGGCGAGGTGTGGCAAGGCCACCCTAGCCTAGGCGATGGTCGACCTCGTTAGATCTGGTGAGAGGGCCTTGCCTGGCCACACCTAGACTGCCAGCACTCCCCCATGCCCACGCCTTTGCCCAAAGAAATTACCATCAGATAGTTGCATATATGTTGCATTGCTATATAAACAAAGAAATTACCACTATGCAAGGCGCCTATTTAAGCAATAACATACGTTCTTCATTCAAATTATCCTATGGAAAATTGAATAGCAGTATTGTGTTGCTGATTGGAGAGCTTACCTTGTACTCTAACGATTATACCGCACATAAATAGATAATGTTTCCTTTCGATAGATTAGTTCTAGAATATATAGAATTAATGAGTGTAATATCTTTTAAGACACTATCATAAGGGCGTCAATTAGATATAACAAATGTGATTGTCCATCGACAAATTAACCTGGCTCGAACCGGTCGACCAACCCTAGCAAGAAACTATTGATTCAAGTCGGTTCGGGTTTCAATTTGAAATTTGAAAAGAACAAAAACTAACCAACCCATATCTAGCAGAAGAACGAAATTTGGAGTGTCTGAATCTACACAATAGAAAACATAATTCTCAAACCAAATTATATTTTCCAGTTCAGAGTAAAACCACAGATATGGTCCGAGATTTGATCATTGCTAAGTGAAAGGGCTTTGGGAGTCTGAATTTGATTTTAAGAAATTTCTAAGGGTATATCAAAAGTTTTAGGTAAATGCCAAGTCAATGGGGTCGGTTTCCTCGACAATTTCTTAAGTAGCAAATAGGTCGCATCAGAACTTGTTATTGCTCTGCCAACTTTGACTGCGTCATTGATAGATGCGGGGTGCTTTCATTACATTGCCAAGACTTGAGAAGTCAAGCAAATCAACGGCAAGCGTATGCAGTGGGGGAGAAATCACCACCCCAAAACAGGAGAAAGAGAAAGAAGAAAAATCAACCAGAGTGGAGTGATTTGAGCTAATATTGTATGCATGAAATGTGTTTCAAGGTGGATGGGTTTTATACTCTGGAAATTTGTCTTTTCTTGTTTCTAGACTGTATATATGCATTATGAAAAGGAATAATGGGTAGCTTCAAAATAATTAATAAACTAGCTTTAAAGAGATAAAATATCAACTTTTTAATTATTGTGTTACGATAAGATTTTGAAATAAGATTCCGTTATATACTTTTAATTAAGAAAAGATACTCCGCATGCAGTTTTTTTTTTTTCCTTTTTCTGGGCTAGAATTTCCAACTAATATGGATTGTGGTTGATGCACATTTGTGGAGAATTATCATCGTCAACAATTTTATTTTTCCTTTTCCTTTTTCTGGTCAAGTGACTGTAGTTATTAGCTTATTTTAAGCTGTGGAGTTAACATCAGCAGGTCCTGGAGACTTGCATGAGACGATTCCACTGCAAATCCTCATGTGACGAAGCCTTTGTGCGGTGCGGTGCGGTGCGCTTATAAATTTTCCAATGCACTATTTATTTGACATATATTTCTTCAATCTTTCCTCCCCGCTCATCCAGAAAAACAGGCCATTGTGGGGGTAGAGACGGGTGCACAATTGTCACAGAAGAGCTGCTCTTACTTTCCAGGTAATCCGCGGGAAAGAAACGGTCTTGGTCTTCTCCTTTCCCAGTCGATTTTTTATACTTTGGTACATTGAGGATGTTACTTCTGCGCATGGCAGATTTTTCTTTTGGGGCGTTGATTAATGCAAAAATTGAAAGTTGATGGCGAAAGGAGAAGACCTAACCTCTCTCTTTCACGAAGAAAGAGACTTCTTGTATAACTCTATATTTGAACAATTCCAAAACTTAATATTACAACTTAACTCTTGGTCGTTGGGCGGCAATGATAGATGAAAAAGGCCAACTAGTTCACAAATTTCATCAGTTAACTTACAATAAGGTATAATTATCTTTAGCCATGTCTTTCTACAAATCCTCAGATTTCTTTGGAGAGACTAATTGAAAATCCCAACGCCGACATAATTGGATGTCGTATTGATAGATGATATGCATCCCAATTGAATAACTTATTAATTAGGGCTTCGACACTCTCCATCATAAGCATCTACAAACTTTTCAAATGGGCTCTTTGCCAACTAATAATACAAGTCCCCTTGTCAAATTTACAAGAGAAATCTGGCCGCAGGAAATGAATCAACACTGACAAATTGACACATGATGCCTACATGGGTAGGTCGAATCACATCGATAATCTAAATCTATCAGGAAGAAAATCGACATTATTTGGAGTGTTTCCTTTGGCAATAGTAAAATTGTATCAGTTGCTAATGGAGCCTAAATCTGGCTCGTCGTTATTGTCTTGTGCTGAATGTCAATGTGCCCGTCGTAGCCCGTGTACATGACCACCGTAATGTCAAAACAGCCGATTTGAGAAGGCAAGTGCAACATCTCTAACAAGAATTGGAGCAATCTCGATTGTTAAGGCCTGGCGATCCCCACCGTGACCAAGAAGAGGAGATTAACACCTTCCACGATGTTCATTTTTGACGCAGCTTGTGAAGTGGCTCCTTTGCATAACTGGTATTGGAATCGTAATTCTAATGATTTCGATGTTAAAGTAGACATTTCAAACTTCCGAGGCACTATGCATCGGAAGACTTCGTTAATTGGCTCGACACGACCGAGCAAGTTTTTGATTACGAGAATATGATGGAGAATCGAAAGGTGAAGCTTATGGCCATCAAGCTCAGAAAAGCATGCTTTGATTTGGTGAGAAAATCTGAAGTGTCAAAGAACTCGTGAAGGAAAGCTGTGTATCGAAACATTAGATAAAATGGAGGAGCTCAAGAGGAAGCATATCTAAAAACGGAAGATATTGAGATCATTTTTCAAATAAGATCCAAAAACTAGAAAAAATTTTCGATCATATATTACAAAACAAAAGAAAACTAATCATTTTCTAGAAAAACGATATTCAAAAATATTTTTAGAAACAATACGTTTTCCGTGAAATAAGCACACCCTAAATATACATGCAAATCCACATTTCAATCAGTCACCTCATGCCTCATGCGGAGCAAGTTTTTTTATCCCATCACCGTCCCTTGCAATTGCAAGTATGCGATTTTAACTATTATTTTATCCCACCGCATAATAATATCAAGTCTTAAAATTAAATAAGCCTAATTAATGATTGTAAGAAGATAGACGTAAAGAGGAAAGGAGTAAAAGAATTGTCATAGGTAATAAAGAGATTATTGACATCTAAATTTGGATTACACGTTTAGTTATTTATTGCATAAAAAATTTTATGGATCAAAATCGACCCCTAGACAAGAAATTTTAATTTTTTGCATTGCATTTTAGGCATTTAGACATTATAGGGCATGTCCGCATCCAATAAATTTCATCTAATCTAGCTTCATCGTGCTTGAATTTGAGAAGCCAGGGAAATACTTTCAGTCGGTACTCGAACTAGCAAATATCTTCGAGATATGCTCGATTATGAAAGAGGCAAGTAGATTGTGCGCATGGCATGGGTGACGAGGAAGCAAATCAAGAAGACCAATCAATCCAGCAAATTCTCCGCCAGCCAAGAGAAGAGAATTGTGGAATGTTTTCAAAGTGCAGCAAGTGAGAGAAATAAAGAAATAAAAATAAGAGGAGCAAGCCGGATGAATGATTGCGGTAATGGGAAAGGAAATAGAGATTTCCTCCATCAGCCTTACCATCGAATCTCCATCAAGCCGAGCGTCCTGCATCACCTTCCACGGTTGATTCCAGCAACATCAGTCTCTCCTCCCCCCCAATCGTGCTTCAGATTGACGCCTAGCGAGCAACCTGCCGCTGTCTGAGATCTCCACTGTCCAGGCGTTCACTGCTTGAAGTCATCGTCCATAGCAACGCCTACGATCTCCTGGCGACAATCTACATCTGGGCCTGTATATCAGCCTTCGTTGAGCCGAATCTCAGCCGCCACCGTGAGCCACACCAGCATTGCCCATGCTCGGGTCTTGCACAGCCCTTGAAATGAACACGCCAGGCCTTGATCTTTCCGTGCAGGTTTTTCGGCGCTCCAATTCAGTCCATCCGCAAAGCCTCGCTTGTTCTTGCCGTCATTGCAACTCAAGCCCACTGTTGCTGCTGCCATCTGTGACTCATCAAGCCCATCTTGGGGATAAGATAGTCAAGGTTTGACTCATTTCATGCAATAGTTTTATTTTATAATATAATTTTAAATGCATCATAAAAGTCGCCTATTATGATAATTTTAATATACTAACATGATAGTATTTAGAACTAATTCCATAATATGTCATTAAGAACTCATCATGCATATCATATAGCTGTATCATTCTTGCATGCCATTTAGTTATTTAATTAGTGCATGTAAAATCGATCTCTGTCATACAGAATGTTAGGGTTCGTTTCTTAAGACTTGCATGTTAATTAAATAAAAAAAATTAAAAATTTGTCGTACAGATGGCATGTTAGTTAGTCCTAGTCCATCTATAACCATGCATTTTGCTTGCATATTTTCTCTATCATAGTTTACAGAAAATTTGTGATGATGGATAGCAAATTGCTTTGCTTGCTTAGCATATCCAAATTCTTTAAAAATTATCTTTAATCCAGTTATTGATTATTGGGCATTACATTCCCTGCTTGTGCACTCATATAATCAATCCTCACATGTCAGTGGCATAGGGTAACAAATAGATGACAACTGCATGCAAAACATTTTCAGAATAATGAATAAAGGTATCGAAAGAGCGTTAAATTAATCTAGTAAAATCAAGTTAAATTAATCTAGTAAAATCAAGTCTCCGAATCTGTTTAAATCTCTTGTTCGCAAAAGTAAAATGTAGTCCTACATTTTACTTTTGTCTAATTAACACATAATTGATCAATGGCAACTCCAAAAGGTAAGATTAATTATATTTCGAATTGAGTGCTAAGTTGCGATTAATAGATTTTGGGAAAGTCTCGTGCTAAGTGCCTTACCCTCGTGGTCTAGGCATGGGAAGGTTGTGGCAAAATAATATTTTGAGCTAATAGCTTGCCAAATTTGAGATGACTATAAAAGTTTAGTGCTTTATATTGGGCAAGTTTGAAAATTCAAGTTAGAATTTGAGCCATCCTTACGATTTGTGCGGAATTAAGCTGTGTTTATTATATAAAGTTTTCAAGGTTAAATGAGGAAAGAATATTGGTAAAAAAACTAAAGGTAGAAAATCTTTAGGAGGAATAAAGAAAGAACCAGAGGAAAAGAAGGCTAGCCATATCTATTGCTCCCCCAACCGGAATGTGGAGCAAAAGAATTTTACCATATCTCACCTGAAAATCCATTGATCACGGGCTCACTCATTTTATTTAGGACTAGAAAGTACTTGGATTGATAAAATAGCCACCCCTATGTGTGCGTCTTGTTACAGTCCTCCCAAACGAGTGTTGGGGAAACAAGGGGTTTAGAGGTAATGTTGAGTTGAGCGCCAATGGTCCTCAATCATCATGAGTCCTCTCAAATTCTTCCATCTCCCGAATTTTTTATTATTTTCCGGAAATAAAGACTCGGGCTAGGTCCTTGGGCTTAGTCCGAATTTGGACCCAGCTTGGACCTCGCAGGTCCAGGTCACAGAAAACATGAAAGGCCTTAAAACGAAATGCCCGTATTTGCTCAAGTCCAATTCAAATTCATCAAACCTATTCAAGCCCAAGCTCATTAAGCCTATTCCAGCCCAAAGCTGATTAAGCCTAATTAAATCCAAAATTACTAATCCGACTATGAACTAAACAAGCCCAACTTAAACCCATTCTCTGTTATACCCCTTTAGTTCTCCTTTATCATCAACGATGTTCTTCCTATCGGCTGAGTTAATTACACCTATTTTCTTTTATTGCATATATAATATATATTTCTTTTTTTTTTTTTTACTTCTATTTTCTATACCCATCCATACACAATTCTACTCCTTGATTTAAATAGTAGCAGGCTAGCAGTGGCCCAGGGGGTGATGACGACGAGAGGCAGTGAAAGCCAGCTTAAGCATTTCAGAGATTGGAACCTCGTAACACCCTTTCTCTACTCCTCTGTCAACAAAATAAATTACACATTCCACCAAACGAACTTCATTAAATGTTTGAACAAAAAAAGAAAAAGTTGTTCATTTACATAAACCCCGAATGCAATTCTCTGCAAACAATCCGAAATTCATTTCCTCTGATCACCAGACCGAAGCAAGCTCTGATCGTCAGCCAGCTTTTTTGTTGTTACTCCTGCTGGTCTTCTCGTACCGTTTCAGCGAGGTGCTATTGTCTCCCGATTTCCATCCCCGACCAGAGGTCCTGCGAATCCACTGCGGATTTCAAATGGGCCCGATCTGAAGAAATCGTCGGGCAAGAACTCGAAGAGGCAGGCCAAACCGGAAGCCGTCGGTGATGATCTCGAGGTTGATTTCCGGGATTTCAAGGACGAGTCTGAGTTAGAGACTCAAGAGTTGAGGACGGTGGCGAGTCGGCGTCGAAGAACTTGTGGAAAGATGGAGATTTGGTCTGGACCGGCGAAATTTAAGGCGGAGACGGTGAGAGAGTGAGAGAGACAATGATGGATTAGCCGATTGTGATAACATCGAGATGCTTGACATTTCTGTCAAGGATCGCGACGTGGGCGTTATTTCAGTCGGTCGAGACTGCTATAACTCTTCCGGGTGCGATGAGTCTTCAAGCGACTATCCGTAGCTCAGATTAGCTGAATTCCCCGTATTTAGCACGAAGAACAAGTTCGCTGCGGCCGGTTTTGATTGCCGTGACCAACCATCGTCTATTAGCCGGGAACAAGTTCACCGGCAGTCTCGGCAAATAGCCGACGTGTCGCAATTGACTGCGGTGAACACGTTCTTGGTGCCGGCCATGGGGAATTCACCTAGTGCCGCGGACAATCGCTTGAAGATTGATCGTACCCAGAAGAGTTCTCGACCGATCGGCATCGATAATGCGGTGCAGAGTACAGCTCTTTATGAAAGTTCGTAACGATTGCACAAACAGCTAAAATGGAGCCCCTATAAATTTATAGCACTTTGGTGGGTTGAGATTTTTTGCTTTTCATTGTCCATATTAATACATATCTAGTTGTGGAGATTCGATTGAATTTGCTTACCGCTTATGATATTATGAAACTTTGATGGATGCCAGCCACAATTGTCCATATCTAGATATTCATTGATTCTATGCATTGTCCTTCTGAAGTGGTAATTGATAGTCTGACGCGATGAGTAGTATTTATGTTCAATTAAGTTTTGAATTGAGTTCTAAGTAGTTTACCCCAGAAGAAGTAAATACAGTTCAATGCTTACTATATAAAATATATCCAACAAAAAATCCCTCGTGCCATCTTTAGCTCCTCAGTCTTCCAATCGCAAAGCGTTTATATGGAACACCGAGTCAAAGACGCGCGTATCGACCACCAGTAAAGGAATCTTTGATAAATTCTTAGTACTTGATAACTCTCTCCGATGGAAACAATTCTATATCTTGCCATGTTTATGCTCTGCTATTTAAGGTGTGTGCTTTGGCCTGCGTTCATGCACGGTGCAGAGACGAAAGTTCGTAGCAATTGCAAAGAGGCTGTGCTTTCCAAATCCCATTCTGGCTTTTCATTATTCCTTTTGAAATGCCAACTCAGCGTGTTTATCTCGGGCGGTGCAAGAGACGAAAGTTTAGATAAGCGCGTTCATGCTGTTCTTCTTAACGTCTTTGCTGGGGCCTGTGGTCAGGCATGGTGCTTTCTTGAATTGCCAAGTTTTTTTTACTGAAGAATTGCCAAGTTAAGATAATTTTTAGGGCAGCATAATAATCTTCTGTTGCTAGAAACTTCGGCCATTAGAGAGACAGACTTACAAAAAGAACTGATATGTAATTAGCGATAGCTTTCATATTGAAGAGTTTTAACACACTCTATAAGAAGCAATAGATCTATCATGCAAATCCGTGGGTCGTTATAAGTTAGAAGCCTAGATATGGGCTACTGCTCCAGTAATTAGTAGAATCACTGTGTCCATCTGACCAAGGGAAACTGGAAATTGGAATTCAAATGTTGCCGCACATTTTTTATTACTTTCGGCTTTCGTAATTATCGTGAATTTCTCCAACAGCGCTCCTTGAATTCAAGTACCATGCTTCGATCTTGAACCAGGACTCCAGGCTCCTTGTAGTTCCCTTATCTTTCAAGGACTCGAGGACATTGATAATGGCGCACGCTCAAGCATAGAGCGCCGTTCACAGGGCGCATGATCAAATTAAAGCCCATCTCTTCAGCTTCTCGGCGGCGTGCAATGGTTTGACTCCACCTTCAATCATATTGCATACTCTGTAGCCTTTCGTACACCGTCCTATCTCCTTGAGCTCGTCGTCATCCCTTTGTGCCTCCACAAAGCATGCATCAGCTCCTGCCTGCAGGTTTTATCACAATAAACAACGCGAGTTATGAAACCAAAAAATCGTTTTCAATTATTCGTTTCAAACGAAATTCTATCAATGCTCTAGGAGGAAACACTATGCTCCATCTTGAAGAGTCTTGAAAGAACCAATAAACATTGTCCAAACAGCTCGACCATCCAGCGAATGCTAAGAAACTACGAGCGGATTCACATAGTAAAATGAAAAATTGACAGAAATCATCATGCAAACATTTGAACGGTTAGGATATGTTGCTGATATTTACTTTCCTTTTCCTTCTTCATACAGAGCATTAGACAGCAAATGTCTTCACGATTCTAGCCATTGGGTGAAACAACTAAAAGATCTTTGACATGTGATTTTCGTGAAGAGCAATTGTATCCCTGCCTGTAGTAAACGACTGGGCTCAATCACCTCAGTTCCAACTGAAAAAGCTCTAATTTTGACTTCACAAGCCACATTTACGACCAGTCTAATAGGGTATGACTTCCCCAGGATGGTTTCATCGATAAGCTTAATCGCTGATTTCCTTATGTTGCCAAGAGCAGTACTGGACACAATGGTCATAATGGGAGGGGTGATAATGGGTGTCAAGAGCGCAAGGGTTAAAGGAGAGGCAAATGGAGCACAAAATAAGAAGTCATATGATATAATCTACGCTTGAGTTATGGCAGAAGCTGCATGAGTTTCTGGATAAATGAAGTTATGAAATGAAAAAGTGGAGATCTCCCAATACATAAGATGCCAAACTGTCTATTTCTCGTGATTAGCTTTGGGTTGAACATCTAGCCATCACTTGAATACTGTAATAATTTCAAGAAAGAGGTGGCATATGCACTGTAAACCTGTGTCTCAGCACACGATGACCCTGTGACTCCTTAGATTAGTATTTCTGCTTCACAACAAACAGCAGCCTCACTCCACGATAGACCATGACAAGAAGCAGAGGATCAGTCAGCTAGTACCTCCATGTAAAGATTAACCCTTACAATGGCATCAGACGGCAGTTTTTGGCTGATGTTGCGTGTGCATCAGTCCTAGCCATGAGGAAGAAGTCAGAATTCCCAATAGCATCCCTCACAGGTGCTATTTTGTCAGCATGCTTCTCAGCTGTTATGACCTATAAATGAGGCAGTCTCAGAGAAATCGCATTTTTACGTGTTTCTATGTTCCTGAGTTTTGAAAGAGAATATCGCAGCTCAAATTCATCAAGGGCAGAGTTCTACTGTGCATATGCCCTGAAATGACAATGACATGGATACTTATCAGCATGCTAAACATAAAGAAGGAAGAAAGGGCATTTGCCTGAGCTCCACGAGAAAGAGATATAATCTTACCACACTTCTTTGGCCATGCTTAATCCTGAAGAGGAAGTAATTTGAAATCAGTAGACGCAAAGTTGTCTGACAGAATTCAGGAACAACTAACTCGAAAAATAACAATTGACCCACATTTTGCTAAAAGGTGTACGTGTAATAACTTCTTTCACAGAATGTTTGATTGAATAAAATTCAACATATCTGAAACTGAAAGATAGGCTCAAACTCGGCTAATTTACAATTTGGGACTTGGTAGTTCATACTAGAAATTTAGCACTCATGTAGTGAGTAATTAAAAGGTAAGGCTGAGAGCTTTGTAGAAGGAGCAGCATTATATCTCTCTCAGCCGATACCAGTACCTCTAGAAAACACCAGCAGCTCCTGCTGCTATCAAGTCTTTCAGAGTCCTCTGAACAATCAGAGCATTTCCACCTCCTGTATCTACAACAACGATAATCTTCTTTTATGGGTAAAACATTCAATAATAAGAACAGCCAAATACCACCAACATCTCTCGTTCCCCAAGTATGAACACAAAACAGAACTCGTAGCTTTCCCCTCACCTGCAACAGCGGAGCAGTACTCACCAGATTTTGATCTCTTTCTTCTCATTCACCACTTCATGCATTTGCAACTTAGAAATGAATGTGGGGTCTACACTTTCCAAAGTTCCAAGCTAATGATCGAACCCAGATATGACAATGAGCATAGTGTCATGCAAAATTGCAAATTGGGGGCAAATAATGGTTCGTATAAATGTTCCTGTGTTTTTAGAGGATTCAGGAGTCGATTTCCTGCTGAAATCAACCACAGAACCATGGCCGGTGATCCTGCTATATTTCTTGAACATGGAAAAGATGTCAAACCATAGGAAATGTCATTACACAGGTCGAGAGACGTCACTGCAAATTATTTCCTTTTTCTTGCCGACATCTACTTCCCTCTCATTCACAGCTGGACTCATCATACGCTGGCCAGCAGACAGACAACAAGTAAAGCACTATGGCAGTTATTTGTCTTATGTTATTTCTTGAGATGTCCATGCTTCTTTAATGCTCAAGAACCATCTGGTCAAATACGGAATTGAAATTCTATTATGAAAGTATTCTACTACGCAGGTCAATTATCCGATTCCTCTTCAGTCCTGCTTCATATTTTTCAACCATCCTTTCACTCAGGCAGATCGCTTGGTTAGCGTGTGCTTAGGCTTTCTCACTGCATCGGCTTGCTCAAGAAGGAAAATATCCGGAGAGAAAATGCAAATCATGCTCTTGAGCTGTCTCTCGTCTTTTATGTTTTTACTGCATTTGTCTTGGTAGTTTGTCCTCTTCAACAGGTTCTTAACATCTACATCTACATAAAAAAAGTATCCTGGAAACATGCATTTCGCGATCAGCATTCCATTCTAAATGCAAATCAAGTGGCGCGGATCTCATTAACCCAACATCTGGGGAACCAACAAATTCTCTGAGTTCTGCCACAAATGAGCGTACAATTTCACCTGTGTCCGCAATTATGACAAGTGTAACCAAACCAAATCCAAGAGGCACGTCTACTAAACTCATCTTCGTAGCTTCACCAACAGAGTTCCACTTCCCTCTTCTGTAAAGATTCTGTAATCTGGTATGTCAATATGGCATATGTTGGTATGTCAATCAAAATTAGGTTGGTAATTTCAGATGAAAGTTAGTGAATTCAAAGGTCTTTCTAAGCACAGGAATCAAGGGAAAATTGTTCAAAAAGTATTAAATCTGTTACACTTTTTCCAATTCAATCCTAAGACTTTTAATTTTGTTAATTGAATCTATCCGACCAATTTTGGCTAAAAATTGCTAATGTAGACACGGACCGTCTTACGTAGCATGACCGAGGCTGAAAATTAATAATAATAATTTAATATTTTTTCAATTTTATTAATTTTTTCCTCTTTTTCTTTTCTTCTTTTTTCCTTATTTTTTCCTTCTTTTTCTTTTTCCTCTTTCTTTTTCCCTTTTTCCCCTCCACCGGCCACCCCTTGCCATGGCCAGCAGAGGTGGATGGCCTCAGGCGAGGGATGGCTGGGTCAGGCCTGGTGAGTAGAGTAGCCAATTCAAGATGACCAGCCAGTTGATACCCAATTAGTTGCATTTGCTCTAATGTGATGATAACTATTTTATCCACACATATGCCACACCATCTTAATTACAAATAATTAGGAGGATCTCGTACTAATTCTCGGTTTCTTTTTCGGTGAAAAGATCCGCCTTAGGTAATTGAGTCCCGCACCGTTGAAATACGAACTTCTATTGGACTTTATTTTCCTTCCTCACTAATCGGAAGGAAATGTGTTTGATTGGTTGATTATTAATATGGACATTAACTACGTACAATTTGACAACAAATGGACATGAATGATGTTCATAATTGTGATTCAATAAGTTAAATATGACCCTACCCCATTGAATGTATGGACGAGTGACACATGAGCAAAAGTCAAACGTGAAATTTAATTCAGTTGATGGTGTATGGAATTGAACATATCTAATACTTATAATCGATACACGAAAGTTTCATTGTATTAATGTAAGGAAAGACAGTGGAATTGCCCGGGAAAAACCGATTCATCCTAGGTGGACAAACTACATCGACAAGCAAACAGAAATCTGCACTTCCATATCATTTTGGTACATTCAAAGACAATAATAGAGCTCCCAAATCTCAAGAGCACCGCCGAGAAACAGGGAAACTATATTTAGATCCCGACACCGAGTTGGATCCAAAGCTTTCTTACGCCAAATTATCCTGCATTGACGGAAACACTTATTGAATCACTACACTGACTTTATTGTAAGGCTAGAATTTTCAAGAGTTCTCTTCCACTCATGGAAATCGTTTGATGAACTAGTTTCAACATGAAAGAACCGAATGACTAGTGCAGCCAATGGAGACCTATTGCAACCATAACATCCGTCACAACATACTTAAACTTATATAGATAACCTTATTATTGTCATATCCCACTACTAACTAGTGGCATGACATGGTTTTTCATGCTATCTGTGCACCCAGTGCTCGTGCTCGCAACACTATCCATGTACACATCAGTCTTCTCTCCCAATAAATGATTCGTCTCTTCTGGGTTCACATCGATACCATTGACCCATGGATGGTTGGCCATTGCTCTAAGTCCCTCCAGTTCCATTGCTACTTCCTTCATGGTCGGCCTCTCCTCGCCTTTTATTTCCAAGCATCTCTTGGCAAGATTGGCAACTTCCCTCACCTGTTCATTGTTTCCTTCATATGCAATAACTTCCTCAACAATTTGAAGCAATTTGTCGTTTTCAATGATGAAAGAAAATATGTTGCCAAGCTCCGCTCTTCTTTTGGTCGGTCAAAAGAGAGTGCCTCCTTCCCTGTCAATAACTCAGCTAGCACAACCCCGAAACTATAAACATCACTCTTTTCTGTCAATTGGCTGGTTTGAAAGTATTCGGGGTCTAAGTATCCCAATGTTCCTTGAACCATTGTAGACAATTCAGCTTGATCAAGCGGGACTAATCGTGAAGCTCTGAAGTTAGAGACTTTCGCGGTGTAATTAGCATCCAAGAGGATATTCGTCAACTTGACGTCTCGATGGATTATAGGAATGGAAGCTGCAGAGTGCAAATATGATAGGACTCCTGCAGTTTCCGAGGCAATTCTCAACCGGGTCTCCCAGGACATCTTGGAGGACTTGTTCGGGTTGTGGATATGTTCGACGAGAGTCCCATTGTCCACAAACTCATACACTAACAGAGGCATTTTTGTTTCCAAACAATACCCCAGTAGCTTCACCACATTTCGATGATTAATTTGGGAAAGCACTATAACTTCATTAATGAATTCCTCAATTTGGCTCTCGTCCACCAACTTGGACTTCTTAATGGCAACTATAGTGCTATTAGGCAAGATCCCTTTGTAAACAGTGCGATATCCTCCTTGGCCGACTATTCTACTCTTATCATAATGGTTGGAGGCCACCTCTAGCTCTTTAGCACTGAAGATTTTCGTGGCATTTGTGGTTCTATCATGTTCATGAAATTGTTGCTGCAAAAGTAAGCCACCATTTTGCTTGAAGTATTGTTCTTTGAGCCTAATGAGTTTCCTTTTCTTAAGTCCCAAATACAGAAAGCCTGTGCTGATTATGCCCACACCAAGACCTGCGTGAAACACAATTTTTGTTAGAATACTTTATATCAGTGTACAAGGAAAGAACTCCTAGTAAACATCAGCCGCAAAAGTTTGTAAAGTTTCTGCAGACACTATACCATAATCTTCGTTGTCAAGACACTAGGCAATTTAGGGAGAATTTGACCCTAATTTAGCGAAATGAATATGGATAAAAAATTATGAACGCATAGTTTAATTTAAATCATGAAGCCAATATGCTTAAAAGGGAGAACTCAATATATTCCCGTCGAGCAAATTTGTATCAGAGTGACTACCTATAACAATGTTCAGAATTTTAACCTTCTATTCCCTTCTCATTCTTAAAGAAAATCTATCTACTAATAGAAACCACTTATCTTCACCACAAATTTTTCAATAGAATACTATTTGAGGAATTTTGAGTGATCTACACTAATGCCCAAAGCGAAAGCTGCAATGGTGATTATAACGAGTAGCGGTACAGTTTTCTGAGTCATCGACAGTCCCTTGCCTCAATAAAAGCTGTTTGAAGGGTCTTGTTCTGAACAAATGGATGTTGCATGATTGAGTCTAAACAATTCAATTAGAGGTGCTAGTTTCACCAAGTCCAGCAAATATTATTTTGCAACAACTTCTATATTAAAAGTCGAAGCGGCAAGCTTGACTTTAGGACTCTGAAAACAAATATTCCTACGGTGGGCTCAATGATAACGAATAGTACAGCATTTTTCCTTTTTTTTTTTTATTTTAAAAATTTTATATAATTTAAGTTATATGCGAAAGAGACTAACCAAATCACTGATATGTTCCGAGCCATCCATAGTTCTAGATTTCAATAATACAGAAACACTAATTTTGCTGCATCTATATTTTTATGATCATCTTGACAGATTCAATGACGCTTACTGACGGGTTCACGTGAAAATAGTTTTCAATAACAAGTATGGAACATCACGTAACTATGGTAAAGTCATAGGATCGCAATGTGAATACAATTCATGAAAAATGTGTTCACATTGACCCAAGATCATTGAGTCTAAACAATTCTTGAAATATATGAATTTCTTTTATACCAATCACAAAAATTGAATATCCACGGAAGAAAGAAGGCCCTTCACCTGGAGACGCTGGCAGTCCTCTCATAGCTTTCCTTCTAAGTTGGTCAGAATTTAGGCCCAATTTCCACTGCCGCTTTTCTGCCTGCCGAATAGGCATATCCCATCTTTATTAACCAAGAAATAAGATGCCGACAGGGAAATCAAGCCTACTTCTGCGACTAGAACAAATGATTGGCTGAATCCAGAGAGCATGTATGCAATCCCCACATGATATCGACCCACTTCGTCCCCAATAGAAATATCATTGTTTCCATCGATTCTTTACTACAAAAGACCAGTGATCACAAAAAAGAACTACTCACCTTCCCTCCCGTCCCTCCATTCCTGGTGTCTGAATCGGTGCTGACCTGAGAGAAAGGCTCGGAGAGCACCGTTCTCGGGAACGATGGGCAAGAACCTGTCTGGATCCCAATAGAAATATCATTAATTCCGTCGGAGTTTTTACTAAATAAAAAGGTCCACCTCGGTCAGCTCGTGCTCACAAAAGCGACGTACTCACCTTCCCTACACTCTCGGTGTCTGAATCAGTGCTGGATGGAGAGTAAGACCAGTTGAACACCATTCTCGGGAAGGATCGGCAAAAATCTATCTGGATCGATTCTGAAACTGACGGGAATTTAGGATCCACAGCAACGAAGGTGTAGCAGATATACGCGAGTTTCCGGATTTGCGGGGTACGCGTTCTGATTCTGATGCATCAAAAGGGACGGAAACTTCCTTGTTGAAATAGACAATTAAAACGAAAAAGAAAAGAAGTGTGCTTTTTCGAAGAAACTGCGGAAGCGGACAAACAGTCAGTCAACCTGGGCCGAAATTTGTCACTCCTTACAGGCCGGGCATCATGCCCTCGCATTCTGAAGCTTTTGTAGTCGAAGTAAGGGTGTTTTTGGAAGGGGGGAAAATGGTACGGGTGTTTCGTGGAAATTTCTCCACCGACGGAATATCGTTCACCGAAGATTACTGAGACAGGTTTTGCACCAGACAGGAAACATCACAAGTGACAAAGGACGTGGAGATATATGAGTTGGCTATTCAGGTCAAGGTCAACTTCGTGTTGCATGGTGCTCAGAACGTGTTGGCTACGCAAGTTGTTGCTTTACTTTTCAGGTCAAGGTCGACGTCAATTGCATCTGATGCTTCGGACAAGGAACAGCACTGAATATATCTTTGTTCTAAGCCGAAAAAGCAAAGGAAGTTGCTTTTCATTAGAGAGTTAAATTAAGAGAAATGGTGATAGAGATTTTACTTTAATTTTTCCTAATGTTATTTGATTAAAATCAGGCATGGCTACTAAACGGGAAAAGAAAAAAAGGAGGAAAATCATAGGATCTTATTAGTTTTATTAACTGCTACAAAAAGTATGTCTAGATTAATAGACTATACACAATTTATTATTTAAGTATTCACCTGATCAATCAATGTTACTATTAATGGGATAAGTTTCTGCTTTCACAAACCTTCTAAAGCTCTTCTCTCTCCCCAAAAGGATGGCTCTGACCATTTCTCTGATCACTCTCAAACATGTCATCAGCTTCTTGGAATAAGCACAAGTGCTTGCTATTGGTGATGATCACTCTTGTGGCATTCACAGTTGCATCAGAAGCATCAAGAGTGCCCAAAGAGTATTGGGAGCAGATGTTGCCCAAGAAGTTCCCCACTCCTTCCTCTTCTCCATCGAGAGGCACCAACTCGGTCTCTGCTTCGGCTTCCGTGACAGTGAAGATGGACCAGGCTCATCCCTCATCAGACGGAAAGGTTTAGATTGATGCTGATTGTAGATATTTGGTTCCCACATTTGACTTTTTGCAAGATGGTTAGTCCCGAAGAGAGCACTTTTGGAAGGAAAGGGCACGAAATTTTGTTGACGCAGCAGTGATCTAATGTTCATGGACAGAGATAGAGAAGCTGGGTTTTCTTGACTTCTTGGGCAGAAATGAGGCTTTGGCATGCGTTACAGACTAATGGATAGATGCTCATAACATGACGAGAAGTTAAATCCTTGTAGAAAAGGATTCAAGAGTTTAATTCAATTATTGGCGGGATCTTTCTTGTAGTTATCAAGCCGAATATATCCTTACTGCAGGATAGTCTTTGCAGATATATTGCCAAATCTGGGATTCTCGACACTGATTCTTCCTGTAATTTCTAATTATGTAGTTATGCTCAAAATTAACTAGCATCCAAATCTGATGTTATCTCAATTGTCTTACCCTCCTTTGAGTAGCAAGAATATTTGGACATTGCATAAATTTACATAACAAGCTTGCCTGTTGCTACATAATTGATCAAATCTGGTTGTGCAATGCATGGCAAGGGTCCAATTAAACCTCTATGCATCTTTCCATCAACCATATTTTCAGTATCATCCTTCCTCAGCTTTTCATTCAAAGCAGAGGAAATGACAATTTTCCTTGATCTATCTTGAATTTCCCTTCCCTGGCAGAAATTAACATAAATATATTTCTCGAGAGAACTAGATTCCTTCATTGGATTGAGAAATTCGAATGCCCAGAAAGTAACTTATAAACCTGAGCGCGATCAATTGGAAGTTCTTCACGGTTCTTACTGCAATAATCATTGCTGAATCACTTCCAGCCACAACTAGCGAAGTACCACCATACAGACACACCGTCAAAACTCAAGTTGTGCTTTCAAATGAAGTTTGGCCTCACTTCGCTTGAATTCGCACCATGAACAATCCAGCTGAACCAGGTTCAAGGAACTTGTTTGCTTCCCTGCAATGCTTCATTCGGCTTGGGCACTATTTTGCTCTTTGCATGTGACAGATCCCAGCTCCTAAACTGGATAAGTCAGCTCTTGAGTCAATCCATACAAAATCCTTCTAATGGAAGGGAATTCAGGCAGAGACTTACAGCAGGGTGATATAATTCTGACAATGGATTAGTTGATCACTAGCCTAATACGACAGTAACGCATGGACAGTGTACGAAAAGTCGCTTAAGTATGCCGTCACATTAGTGTCTGTCAGTATCTGAAAACATTACAGATCTCCTGAATTAGTACATTAAACATGAGAGATACCCCCAACTAAAACCCATGTACATTATTATCTCCCCATGTTCTGTTTATTCAACAGAAAGGAAAAGAGAGTTCCATAGACACTAGAAAAATGTACCTTTTTACTATTGGCTTATAATGACACTGACTAATGAATAATGAATATTAGGAATGTCAAGGGTATAATGTTGTACGATCTTCTCATCTGCCACTATTAACTGGTGGCATGACATGGTTTTTCATACTATAAGTATTCCCAGTGTTTGTGGTCTTACTACTATCTGCATAAACAATGGAGTCGGTCATCTCTCTGAGCAAATGAACTGTCTCTTCTGAATTCAAATCGATATTAACCCACGGATGGTTAGCCATTGCCCTTATTCCATCCAATTCACTTGCCACTTCCTTCATGGTTGGCCTCTCTTCTCCTTTTAATTTCAAGCACCTCTTTGCAAGATCGGCAACCCTCTTCACTTGCTCATTGTCTTCGTGTGCGATGAGTTCCTCAACAATCTGAAACAACCAATCTTCTTTCAACGCCGAAAGAAAGTACATGGCCAAGCTCCTCTCTTCTTCAGGTCGATCGAAAGAGAGTGCCTTCTTCCCCGTCAACAACTCGACTAGCACAATGCCAAAGCTATAAACATCGCTTTTTCCGTCAATTGACTAGTGTGCGGTATTCGGGGTCCAAGTATCCCAATGTTCCTTGAACCATTGTAGACAATTCAGCTTGATCAAGTGGGACTAATCGTGAAGCTCCGAAGTCAGAGACTTTCGCAGTGTAATTAGCATCCAAGAGGATATTTGTTGACTTGACGTCTCGATGGATTATAGGAATGGAAGCTGCAGAGTGCAAATATGATAGGACTCCTGCACTTTCGGAGGCAATTCTCAACCGGGCCTCCCAGGACATCTTGGAGGACTTGTTCGGGTTGTGGATATGATCGAAGAGAGTCCCATTGTTCACGAACTCGTACACTAACAGAGGCACTTCTGTTTCCAAACAACACCCCAATAGTTTGACCACATTTCGATGATTGATCTGGGAAAGCACTATGACCTCATTAATGAATTGCTCGATTTGGTTCTCGTCCACCAGCTTGGACTTCTTAATCGCAACTATAGTGCTATTAGGGAAGATCCCTTTGTAAACGGTGCCATATCCTCCTCGGCCGACTATTCTGCTGTCATCATAATGGTTGGTGGCCACCTCTAGCTCCTCAGCATTGAAGATTTTTGCGGCATTTGTGGTTCTATTGTGTTCGTGTAATTGTTGCTGCAAAAGCAAGCCACCATTTTGCTTGAAGTATTGTTCTTTGAGCCTAATGAGTTTCCTTTTCTTAAGTCCTAAGTACACAATGCCCGCACTGAATAACAGCACTATTATGCCCACACCAAGAGCTGCGTGAAACACAAATTTTGTTAGAATACTTGATATCAATGTACAAGGAAAGAACTCCTAAACATCAGCCACAAGAGTCTGTAAAGTTTCTGCAGACACTTTACCATAACCTTCGTTGTCAAGAAACTAGGCAATTTAGGGACAATTTGACCCTAATTTAGCAAAATGAATATGGATAAAAAATTTTGAATGTATAGTTTAATTTAAATCATGAAGCCAATATGCTTAAAAAGGAGAACTCAATAAATTCCTGTCGAGCAAATTTGTCCATTTTGGACCTTTGGCCCTCACGGCTTTAAAACGCGTTACACAGGCTAGATAACCCAAGTCTTATAAACTAGTCTAGGACTCCACCCCTAAGCGATGTGGGACAGGAGACGCGCCCCCTCCCCGTGCACGTCCGGAGACTAAGGCGTGAACGCACCGCCATCCCTCCTTCCCATGCACCGCCACTTGGGCCGTCACAAGAGTGACTACTTACAACAATGTTCAGAATTTTAACCTTCTATTCCCTTCTTATTCTTAAGGAAAATCTATCCACTAATAGAAACCGCTTATCTTCACCACAAAAAGTCAATAGAGTACCGTTTGCGAAATCTTGAGTGATCTACACTAATGCCCAAAGCGAAAGCTGCAATGGTGATTATATTGAGTGTCGGTGCAGTTTTCCGAGTCATCGACAGTCTTTTGCCTCAATAAAAGCTGTTTGAAGGGTCTCGTTTTGAACAAATGGATGTTGCATGATTGAGTCGAAACAATTCAATTAGAGGTGCTAGTTTCACCAAGTCCAGCTATAGATATCGCTTTCAATGACATGGAAAATGGCAAGAAATAGCATCTTTGCATAACATTTTGCAACAACTTCTATTTTAAAAGACAAAACAGCAAGCTTGACTTTAGGACTCAGAAAACAAATATTCCTAGAATGGGCTCAATGATAACGAATAGCGCAACATTTTTCCTTTTTTTTTTAAATTCAAGTAATAAGTGAAAGAGACTGGCCAAATCATTTATACGTTCCAAGCCGTCCATGGTTCTAGATTTCAATGATATAGAAACACCAATTTTGCTACATATGTGCTGTTTATGGTCATCTTGACAAATTCAACGATGCCTACTGGTGGGTCCACCCGAGAATAGTTTTCAATAACAAGTATGGAACATCACGTAACTATGGCAAAGTCATAGGATGGCAATCATAATGTGAATACAATTCATGGAAAATGTTTTCACATTGACCCAATATCATCGAGTCTTCCATGGCCAAAGATGCTCTAAACATTGTCAAGAGTGAAATCTAGCCTTTAAATTTTAAGATAGCTACTTGGAATTAGTAATCCAATTTGATGCCCAATCTCTTCGCATAGGAATTTCAGTCGAAAGGATAGAGATAGATTTGTTGTAAACTTACTCAAAGAAAGCAAAATACACAGGAAAATCAAGCTAAATATATGTATAGTATTTTCTCGTAAAACACATCAAATTGAAATCATCACCCAAAAAGCTAAATAGTCAGAATGGGCTTACCAACCAAAATGATCACCAAATGTGATGATTTAGGATTTGCAATGCATCCTGATCCATCTCCACCCTTCTTGCCATCACCACGGTAACCCTTTGGGCATGAGCATGTATAACTTCCCTCGGTGTTATGGCAAATTCCGTCGCACGGGTTCTTCGCTGGATCAGCACATTCATTAATATCTGCAAAAATTAAAGGCACATTAAATGGAAACTCCAAGAGAAAAAGAAAGAACAATAGCATCAAAATATCATCATCAATGACTCAGAATATATACCAACCTTCACAGCCAAGGTATGGATTCCCCTCATACCCAGAAGAGCAATTACATCGGTAACCGGGCACATTGGGAAAATCAAAGCACTCGCTGTGCGCCTTACAAGCAAAGCTCGCCGGGTCCTTCGCTGCTTCGTCACAAGTCTCCTTCCAAACGGCCCAGTCGAGCACCGAGGGGACCAGCGTGTTCTTCATGCCACTAAGATCCTCCCTACTGAAATTGAAGGACTTGTCTTCGACTAAGAATGCATAACTGCAAGGATTGAAGCTCCACACGTCGGTGTGGTTCTTCAGGCTGACCACACTGGCATTATAATTAAGGAGCATCTCCGGTATAGTGGTCTGGCAACACCGGATGCCATCGCATGCCCCATCGGTCACGTCGTCAATCCCGGTGCACACCGAGAGGCAACCGCTCGAGAATCCGTTCCCATTGGATCCCGATCACGGCAACGGTGTCGCACCCGATGGCCGTGAACTTGTTCTTGGTGTTAGAGAAAGGGAACGCGGGGAGGATGGTGTAGGCGAAAGTGCGCAGCTGTTGCTGTACGCCGGACTCGGTGTAGCAGTCTGTGCCGATGAAGGTGTAGATGCGGAGCTCGCCGTCGAGCGATATGTCGAGGACTTCAATGTTGGCTGTCCTATTCCATAAGAAGGGCTTGGGGGTGGAGGCGGCGGTGTTGTCGCAGTGGATGGAGAAGTTCTCGTTCAAGGAGCAACCATCTCCGATGCCGAAGGGGTAAGGCACGGCGACGTCTCCGCAAGTTTCTTGGCAGTTGGGAGATACAGTTTGAGAAGATGATAATGACGATGATATCAGTACTAACTGTCCGACCACTAACAACATCCTCATTATCTCCAAAGGATTCCACTCTGAACCCATGGCTCTCTCTCTCTCTCTCTCTGTAAATTTGGTGTATCGTGGAAATGGATCGCGCGTGTTCTTATAACAAAGGAACGCGTTCGCTCGTTGACGAAGCGCAGCCTTGAAGCTTCTCATGTTCTTGTTTGAGAAAAAAAAAAAAAAGAAGAAGGGAAATGCCACTTTACGCCCTCGAAAACAATGCAATGTCGTTTTGCTCCTTTCACCTAATGTCGTTTTACTCCTCAAAATTTGTCTAATTTACTCATGCAGTTTGAAAATGTTAATTTGTTAACCTCGACTTCTATAACAACAAATAGGAGAAGTTTTGACTACGGTGTGGAGATTTTTCTTCCTTTTTTTTTTTCTTTGTTTTCTTGGGGTTCTGTTAGCTAGGCAAGGAAAAGCAGTCTGGAATTTATTTGCTTAGGCTATGGTCAATTAGGGTAAAGCGAAATTTTTTCCACCAATTTAGGGACTAAATTGTCACAGATTTGGGTACAAGAGGAGGGTTTGACTTTCCCATAAAACGTGGGCGGCAAATTGACGTTTTTCTTATGTAAGATAAAACGCGGATCGACTTGGACTTGACCCTTTCTCATTTTGGCCGCTCTCTAAAAAAGTCTTCTTAAGGCGGGCAAATTGCCCGATTCAATTGGTCAAAGATTCCGTCAAAAGTAAAAAAAAAAAAAAAACACGCTCTCTAAAAAAGTCATCTAAGGCGGGCAAATTGCCCGATTCAATTGGTCGAAGATTCCGTCAAAAGTAAAAAAAAAAAAAAAAAGAAAAAGAAAAAGAAAAAAACTCTCTCTCTCTCTACACACTAGAGAGGTGGGTAATGGGCCAAGCCAGGGCATGGCCCGGCACGTCTGGGACGCGCCGAGCATGAGCCCGTTTTAAACAAGGCCATGCCTCATTTTGGGCTTAGATGGGGTCAGGCCCAAGGGCCCTAATGAGCTAACACAGGCTCAACAACTTTTTTTGGTTGGTGGGGCCACATGGCCCAACCTTTAAGAAAGTTGGATTTTTTGAGGAATTTTTCTTACCCCGGCATTTGTCTTATCACTATTCTCGCGACTACTCGGATTTCTCTACCATTCCATCCCAACGCCCACGCTAATATCAATTTTTAAGATTTCTGTGAGCGTGATTCATGCTTGTAAGAATATAAAAACGACGTATAGAGTAAAAGAATAAACGAATGTGTCACAGGAAATCAAAAGATGACAACACTTTACCGGAATTGCATAAATATTTAGGCTACGTTTGATAGTCAGGATAAAATTTAGGAATTTATCCTATCCTGCATTTATTGCCTACTCAAAATAAGATAAAGTCAGATATAAAGGGAATATAGACCGGGATATATAATTATCTTATGGAGAGATAAAATAAAGGTTAATAGGATTTTTAATATCGATAATAAAAAGTTATTTTTCTCGAATAACAAACTTCTTAAATTAACAAAAGTAAAATTTTATTTTAATATAATTAATATTTGAATTCTAATATAAGAAATTCAAAATAAAAATATAAAAATTCAGTTATTTTCATTTAATCTTATTTTTTTATACATTCGAGTTTAATTATATTTTATAATATATATTCAATATATAAATTTAAATATATACTTATATTTATTATGTATTTTAGGTGTTTTAATATTTTAGGTATATTAGTATAATTTACTATTTAATAAAATTTTATTAGAGAATGATGGAAGGGGAAGAAAGAAAAAGTAGAGGAAAATAAAATAAAAATAAAGTAGGCAAGAACGTTGTGAGAGATTTTTACTATCTCCGTTTATAATATTTTTGATATAATATGAACATATCTGACTTTATTATTGCAATCATCAAACAATAGATATGATAAAGCAAAATCCCTGGATTTCATATTCTATTTTATCCAATCCTATCATAATTAGAAATTTGGATGACTAGACATAGTATTAGAGCTTACAGCGTGTCGGGTTTGGGATAGCCATAAAAAATTAGCATTTTAGTTCGACACGTTTGAGAGTTAGGGAAATTGGGTAATCTCTAAATTGCAAAATTAAGTTGTGTTTTAGTATATAAAGTTTTCACGGTTATATGAGGAAAGAATACAAGAAATAACACTTGAACAGGAATATCTTTAAGGTTTGCTATGATGCAGGAAGGTGGCTGACCAACCTACAATTCCACGCTATACTTATACGATTAATAGCACCGAAGAAGACGCAAATTACAATTCAGTCGGTGCAGATATTATTGTTCACAATGTGACCTCTGGTGAAGGAAAATGTATTCACTTTTACACAAAACCCAAGGTCACTAAGTCAATAGATGATCTTAGAGTAGAAACATTGACCTGAGTGAAGTTAATCTATTTTTGGATTTTTAGATAGCTCAATTGTGGTGTAATTAGTAACACGTGATGTGCTTACTGCATTGGATAATCTCATTTATCTTTTGCATAGAAACTTTTTTCTTTATCAGATTGCATAGAAACTTCGTTGATTAGAATACACCAAGTAAAATGTGAATAGTTAATTTCTCCTAAACCAAAATAAAATTAAGTCATGTATTCTCAAAATAAGCTAGGATAGTATGTCTCTTGAGTCAGGAACTCCAAGTAAAATGAAAGAACTTACCAACCAAAATCTTCATTAAATGTGATGGATTAACAATGCATCCTTATCTATCTCCACCGCCATTCTTGCCATCATCATGACAACCGCTTGGGCATGATTGTGTATAAACTCCTTCAACATTATGGCAAATCCCTCAACTGGGTTCTTCTCTAGATCCACACGTTCATCAATATTAACACAAACTAAGCCCGCACATCAAATGTATCTAGTTTTCTCAGGCCATATAATATAAAGGACAAGTTCAAGAATGTTGATGTACTAACTTACCGGGACCTTCCAAACATACCCGAATCCTTTTTTAGCGTCGGCGCAACTGGTGTTCTTGGTGCACATGTAGCTCTTGCCTTTCTTTTTTGGCGTCCTGGCATGTTTTATCCCTTATCACCCAGTCGAGAACTAGAGCCCAACTCTTTAAATTTAAGCTCCGAAAGATCACCAACCCAGAAGCCGTAGGCAGGATTGGAAAAGCTCTCAACGGAGATGTCATAGTCGAAGGAATTCCTAGGGATGCTCGTCTCGCAGCAACCTATACCGGAACCCGACCTGTTTGCTGACGTTCGAAATGTTGCTGCACGAAGACATACGCTCGAAAGAGAACTTCCCTCGGCGGTCTACGAAGGAGGCTATGTGTTTGCAATCGAGGGGGGAACTTCTTCTTGGTGCTGGATATTGGGAATTCAGCTAGGGTGAGTTCCGCATAATTCCTCAATGGCCCATCGAGAAGAACAAGCTATTCTTGTCACAAAACGAGCTGCTCTTACTTTTCAAATAATCTCGAGAGAATAGTCTAGGATTCTAGACTTTAAAGAAATGTCTCTCATTCCGTGGGAAAGAAAAAGTCTGGTCTTCTCCATACCCAATCAATTTTTCGTAGTGTGCGTGCGTGGCAAATTTTTTCGTTTGGGGAGTTGATTAAGGCAAAAAATGAAAGTTGATTGGGAAAGGAGAAGACCTGACCATTTCCTTTTATACGAAGAAAGGGACTTCTTGTTAAACTCTATGTTTGAACAATTCCAAAACCTAATATTGCTCCATAACTATTAGTCGTGAAACAACAATGATAGACGAAAGAGGCCAACTAGTTAACAAATTTCATCAGTTGAATGATAAGAAAGTATAATAACCATAAAAATTTCTCTATACAATATTCCAAGATTTCTATTAGGGCGTTTGAATCTTAAAATAGAACAAAACATCACGTATTGGCTTTTCTAATAAACTCAAAACAAATTTTATATTTTGAAGACGATTATGGATCATCATATGTATCCGATCGTATATTTAATTTGCGTACTTCAAAACATTTAAAAAAAAAATCCGTTTAATAAAAGTCAAATTGTGAGAGCAAATAGTAAAAAGCACTCAAAACATTGTGCACAATTCCACTTACATCTCCGAAAAGAATTTAATAAAGACATGTCGTTTTCTACCAGGTTTAAGGCACCAAATTCCTTAAATTAGCTTACTTGCTCAAAACAGCTTTAAACTCAATGAGACACTAGGCTCCCACTATTAAATAAACTAGCAAGATGGAGGTAGGTTGCACAGGTCAACAAATCTTCACGTCTATTTAGATTTCCGCTAGAGTTTACATGGAGTTTTACATAAATGGATCCGACCGTATCATGTAGATTTGTCCTCTGATTGAAAGAAGAGATAAATCGCAAAATTGCACTATCGATCGAATCATAATGTAGGCACATGCGATGTTCGAGCATGCAAAATAATCCGAGTCACTATGAACATGAAAGCATAAAGTAAAAATGCGAATCCCTTCTTTTTGATACGTTTCATCCATTTATTGGAAAACTTCACCTTTGCCATATGTCATGCGCGGTTGTTATCGAAATCTTCATGATTAGGTTTTGTGTTAGCTTGAAATTGAATGTGGGAATCAATAGTTATAAGAGTTTGTCGATACCCAAATTTTGGTTAAAAATTTAAATTTTCATTCTCGTGAAAATACAAAAGTAAAGATGGCAAAAAAATAAATAAATAATAAATAAGAAAGGAAAAAGACTCCAGTCCATTTTCTTCTTTCCTTCGGCTCGTTCCAGGACGGAAGAAGAAGGCGCGGGAAACGGACAACCGAGATTGAGGTCAGACACCGATCCCGGACGTTGCTGGCCATTTCTGACGCCGTGCATCAGAGCTTCACCCTGCTCCGTTCCTCGGTCGGAAACGAAGTGGCTCAACTCCCGTTCGAGATTCCTTCGCTGGTGCCAATCTTCATTGTTGTTGAACGTCCAAGTTTAGTTCCTCGATCTTCGTAGCTTCGCCTTGCTTCACTAATCAGGTATTCTTTCTTCACTGTTATGCCCTGTATTGAGGTAGGGAGTAATAGAGCCAAGAGAAGATGCCCTAGATTAGGATCGAATTTGATTCAACTCGAATCCACGGCTGTGCTTGTAGACATCTTCGATTGACTTTGTTTGAACTCGATCTCTAATCCAAAGCCACTGTTGTTTTGTTTCCCCCCTTCATCGCCGATTGCATGCACAGCATTTTGATAAATGCCTTTGAAACATGAATAAAAAATAGCCTATGATTTTGCCTGAACCCAAGGACGCGTCGACATAGATTGACTAATATCACTTAATTTGTTAATATTTAGATTTGAGTTCGGACATATTTCATCTTACTCTGTGGCCGAATCCAAACACCTCTTTTGTTTCTTTTTGTTCTATGTTCTTGTGTGCTCCTGCATCATTCGATAGCTGATTTCAGCGAGGAATAATGGAGGTAGATCGTATGAGTCTGGACGTCCGCTTCCAGGTCCTTATTACCTTATTCTTTTTTCATGCCTGTATCTTACTTGAATCCGTGAAGTGGTGACCCGCGGTGGCTGTCAACACGGTAAAGAATGTCGTTTTTGGCTAAAGAAATAACAAGCGTGGTTCACTGTGGAAGGTGCTTGAAGAAGAAAACTTTTTGATTACACGATGTTACAAAGAAAGATTTAATTAGGTTTAATGGATTTGGGTTTTAGTCGCTTAGTAAGCTCAGGCTCATTTCAGTTTTAAGGTGTTTTAGTTGGAGACTTGGGAATAGAAATTCCGTTTCAAACATATGGTTCTGGGCCAAGCACCAATATCCGATGGTATTTTGGAAAATATTTTTTCGACTATTTCAAGCAAGAAATAATTTCCTTCAATTTGAGCATAGTTTTTCGTTGATTAGGAAATTTTTTTTGTTGACTAATTTTTTTAGGTAATTTTTTTTTAAATGAGAAAAATGTTTTTCCGGAAAATATTTTCCGCAGTGCAGTTCGGCTACATTCAGAAATGGGCTTAAAAAACACAGTGAAAAGGGGGTTCAAATCAGTGTTCATGAGATTGGGCTTAGGGCTAAACGTTGTTATATTAAAACTAGGCTTGAAGAGCCTGTGTCTAAAAGAGGGCTTTGTGTGACAAATCCCAACTTGTGACCATAGCCCAGACCTACAAAATCCAATGCTGGCTCACATACTGACCGGGCTCAAGGGCCCGACCCATGCTCCTTCTAGTAAATAATAAAAGATAATAATAATAAATAAAATCCAAAAAATATAATAAAATAAAAAATGGAAAACTCGATTGGGAAAATAAACCTTGATTTGATCGTTAGGTTAGATTTTAGTATTATAATTAATTTAGTTTCATTTAGATAGTACATACATGGTGTAGGGAAATTCATGATTCTCTAGTTTAGTTTTAAATAGTTTAGTTTATTTAGAGGTAGAACTCAATTTGAACTAAACTTATGGGAATTGCTGTCCTAGAGCTTAATGACAAGGCCATGTTATATTTTTTTGCCTGTCTCATATCGGATTACTTTACTACAATTTACTTTTTATTCAATCTGTCATTATTATCTTTGATGAATTAATTGTATTTCTTTTATATTATTTTTCAATGTAGGTTACCATTTTTTTTTTATGATCAGTTTAAAAACAAAAAAAATTGCATGGGCACTTAGCGGACAAAATCCTCAGAATTTATAATTTGGTAGAAAGACTACTTAGGCGCCTTAGCTATAAAATAATCAAATTTAGGAACCGAAAGAGCATTGCTTCTTTAATTAGTATAATCAGGTCCCGGATTCTAAATTTCTGATTGTATAGGAAGTGAGGTATATTCTCATTTTTCATTTGGTTTCTATCCAATCCCAATAGGTCAGCAGCAAAGCCAATGTTAATGAGGTAAGGGTTTGGGAGAACTACATTGGTCCCCCATTCGACATTATCTTTAAAACCATCCGTTTCCTAGTTGCAACGCAGAAAGAGTGTTGTGACAGAGTTTTTGTGCATCAATGAGTGCATTTATGTTGGTAGATTGAAACTTCGTATATTTTCCATCTTTAGAGTTGTCAACGAGAAAGGTTGTATAGAGCCAAACATTCGCATGACGTGTGTCTCGCGAAACATTTGCATTCTGTGGATTAATTATTTGTATATTCAATCAGAACTTGAAGATAAATCTTCCCCTACTTCACATTTCAGTAACAATGAAACCCAGCAGTTACCTAGAGTCGTTCTAATGAACCAATAAGCTAATTCAACTTTGCTAAGAAGTGTTACATGCCACATCGGCATCCTACCTGCCAATTGGCTCATTTTATCATGTGAAAAATAGTTTTGACCAATATTTTCTCTTTATCAAAAACACAAATTCTCGGTTTTTAGATATGCCGTATGGTTGCATTCGATACTTTTGTTGTGCCATGAAAAGACCCTCCTTAGGTAAGTGAATACTGAGCCCATAAAATACATATGTTCATTGGACTTTATTTTCCTCCATCACTACTTCAAGGAAATATCTTTTATTGGTTGGTTAAAAATATGGATATTATACTTCACAGAGTCAATTAGAAAAAAAAAGTGTAGATGATGTTTATTTTGTAATTTAGTAAGCACAATAAGGAGTGGAGAAAAATATGGCCCTTACCCCACTGATCTTATGGACTAGTAATATAAAGCATAAGTCACCCGATGAAAGACCCAAACGTGAAGCTTATTTCGGTTGGCAGTGTGTGGAATTAAATACATGTCATGCGTATAATTGGCACACAAAAATTTCGTTCTAGGCAAAACAATGGAATTGCCCAAGAAAAATATTCAACCAAGTTGGACAAACTATATCCTCGAACTCAAAGACAAGATAGCTCCCTAATCTCAAAGACATCACAAACATACGGTAGACGGAAGAGACAATTTTTACATCCGTTTGCTGAGTTATATATAAAAGCCCTCTAAAGCTAAAATACGCCCACATATCTATCACAACACATCAAGATATGTATTAGTAACTTAAGTATTCTCATCTCCCACTATTGAATATTGACATGTCATGGTCTTCCATGCTATCCGTGTACCTAGTGTTCATGGACCCACTAATATCCATGCACACATCGGTCTTCTCTCTTTGCAAATGAACCATCTCTTCCTGATTCACATTTGTATGACCATCGCCAGTAAGGTCAACCATTGTTCTGAGTCCCTCTAATTCAATTGCTACTGCCTTCATGGTTGGTCTCTCCTCTCCTTTTATTGTCAAGCATCTCTTTGCAAGATTGGCAACTTTCCTCACCTGCTCATTGTTTCCTTCATTTGCAATAACTTCCTCAACAATCTGAAACAATTTGTCGTTTTCTAGTGATGAAAGAAAGTACATTGCCAAGCTCCTCTCTTCTTCCGGTCGGTCAAATGAAAGTGCCTTCTTCCCTGTCAATAGCTCAACTAGCACGACCCCAAAGCTGTAAACATCACTTTTTTTTGTCAATTGGCTTGTGTGCAAGTATTCAGGGTCTAAGTATCCCCATGTTCCCTGAACCATAGTGAACAATTGCGTTTGATCAAGTGGGATTAATCTTGAAGCTCCGAAGTCAGAAACTTTTGCAGTGTAATTAGCATCCAAAAGGATGTTTGCCGACTTGACATCTCGATGGATAATGGGAATGGAAGCTGCCGAGTGCAAGTAAGAGAGGACTCCAGCAGTTTCCGATGCAATTCTCAATCGGGTCTTCCAAGACAATTTTGATGATTTGTTTGGGTTGTGGATGTGATCAAAGAGAGTTCCATTACTGACAAATTCGTACACTAATAAAGGCACCTCTGTCTCCAAACAACATCCCAAAAGTTTGACCACGTTTCGATGATTAATTTGAGAAAGCACGATGACTTCATTGATGAACTGTTCAATTTGGCTCCGGTCCACGAACTTGGACTTCTTAATCGCAACTACCATATCATTTGGTAACGATCCTTTATAAACAGTACCATATCCTCCTCGGCCGACTATTCTACTCTCATTATAATTGTTGGTGGCCTTCTCTAGCTCTTCAGCGCTAAAGATTTTTGCAGTTTTTGTGGTTTTGTCTGGTTCATTTAATTGTTGTTGCAAAAGCAAGCCCCCATTTTGCTTGAAGTATTGTTCTTTCAGCCTAATGAGCTTCATTTTCTTGTGTCCCAGATATAGAAAGCCTATACTGAATAGTAGCGCTATTATGGCTCCAGTAACACCTATATACAACACCATTTCATTCATTGACCATATTATTAATTGCACAGTAAATCATCCCACCATGTAAAAGCAGCCACACTTTGAAACTTTCTGCAGAATTATATCATGAGGTTTCCTCGAAAACCTTAGTGGCTTTGGGACAATTTGAGTCTGAATTAGGACAATGGATTTGGTTAAGCTAATCTACCAAAACACGCACACACACACGGAGAGAACTTCCATGGCCTATAAATAATGTCATCAATTTAACAGGTTTAAATCGATGTGAAAGAAATAATAAACTCAAACTAACCACAAGAATATGTATTTTCTTTTCCCATGGCACTACAGTATACTTGCTTATAGTTTTCTAGGTCTTACTCAACCAAATTCGCATCATTTAATGCATGCATGTATAGAGATCTTTTCATTGAACTAAGCATACGTCTAAATAACTCAATGCAAGTCCTGTCTCTATAATTTGCTGTATCCCTTGTGATGACACAAAAATGGGAAGGACTAGTAGCTTAGAAGAAAATTTTGAAAATGGGTTAGTATAACTTCCTCTTTACTCATGTCATCTCCTTGAATATATGTTGTCAAATCAATAGTAATTAACTCGCTATTTGAATAATATCGTGGTAAATATGGCTTGTGTAACAAATAGAAAAGTTGTATAGGTTGTGCATCACACATAAAAGAAAGACGAAACAACCCGTCGAACCATTTCTATCGATTGTTAGACGCTAATCAAAACACGAGAGAGAAAGGAACAAGTTTGACTTTAAGGAGGAAAGAGGAAAAAAAAAAAGCACATGCAGATCCACAATTGAATCAATCACCTTCTTCGTTTTACCGCTCACTGCATTTAAGAAAAGGGAACTCCAGAAAAAGAAGCAATTGAGCATGTACTTGGGGAACGCAATGAGGTGGGGCAGGACAAGGGCGGGGTTTACGTCCCCCATCCCCCGCCCCCAACTTAAAACTAGTACCATACCCATTTCATGCCTCATGTAGGACAAGTTTCTTTATCTCATCACCATTCTCGCGATAATATCAAAGTTTAAAAGCAAAAAAAAAAAAAAAAAAAAAAAGATAAGCACAATTCATGATTGTAAGAAGATAGAAATGACGTAAAGAAGAAACGAATGAAAGAATGTGCCATAGGCAGGAAAAAGATAATAACGGCATGCAAAAATGGTGTAAATATTTTGAGCCAACTGCACGCCAGGTTTGGGATTACTGTCAAAGTTAGTCCTTTATTTTGGCACGCTTGGAAGTTTTGGCCAGAACTGAGTAAAATCCCTACAGTTTGTGCAAAATTAAGCCGTGTCTATTAGTTAAAGTTCTCAAGGTTAAATGAGGAGATAACATAGGAAATAACACTACAAATAGAAAATCTCAGGAGTAATAAAGAAAGAGTAAAAGGAAAAGAAGGCTAGCCATATGCATTCCTCACATTGGCCTGGACGGGGAGCCAAAAAATATTACCCGGCCCCGAAATCCATTCATCATGCATGGGTTTTCACTCATTATATGGGGCTAAGAAGTAAGGAAGGATATCCTCTTGGATCGATAAAATAGCCATCCCTAAGCTTGCTCCCCACCAGTTTTCGCCCACACGAGTGCTCGGCAAAGAGCCACCAACCGCTCTTGCGAACAAAAACCTATGCCCCCTGGAGGTCATGCTGTGAAATTGGAGGATGTTCACCTCTCACGTGACAACAAATCTCTGGTTGCCTGAGACAGGTGACCTCCCTCCAATCAAATACCGAAGGTTGCACACACCGTAAAATAGTGGGTTTTCAGACACAGTACTAACAATAATATTCGCGACGTGATTTCAATCGCTGGAAAAAGTTTTTACCTTCACACAAAGCCCAACGTCGCCGCATCAAAAGACGCTCGAAGAGTATAGACATTGAAATGAGGAAACTTAATCTATTTTTGAATTTTAAGGAAGCTCAATTGTGATGCACTTAGTAACGTGTAATGTACTCAATGTATCAGATAATGTCATTTATCTTCTACATAGAAACTTCAGTGAGAAGGATTTTTAAAGTTTCATTTTGAATTTTTCCAATCAAGGACCGTGGAAGAAAAATTGGGCGAAATTGTGAATAGTTAATCTTCTACTACAACAAAAAGAAATCAAATTATATATTCTCAAAATAAGCTTAGAACTTACCAACCAAAATCTCCATCAAATGTGATGAATTAGCAGTGCACACTTGTCCATCTCCATCGCCCTTCGTGCCATTACCATGATAACCCTTTGGGCATGAACATGTATAACTCCCGTCAACGTTATGGCATTTTCCTTGACATGGGTAATTATTTGGATCCGCACATTCATCTATATCTACGCAAATTAAACACACACATCAAATGTATCTAATCTTCTAAGATCATTTAAATAAAAGGTTAAGTTAACATTATGTTATCAACGTACCATGACAACCAGTCGCAAAATAAGGATTGCCTTGGTAACCTTCTAAACAATTACACTTGTACCCGGATCCATTTTCGGCGTCAGTGCAAGCGCTGTTGTTTTTGCACATGTAGCTCGTCCCATTCTTCTTGGCGTCCTCGCATGTTTCATTTCCTATTGCCCAATCGAGAATTAGCGTGGACTTATTAAATTTAAGCTGCGTAAGATCGCCAACCGAGAAGTTGTATGAGCCAATTTCTGCGAAAAAGGCAGAGATGCAAGGATTGAAATCCACGACATAGGAATGATCTAAAAAGCTCTCAATTTCGATTCTGTAGCCGAAGGAATTCTTAGGGATGCTTGTCTCACAGCAACCAATACCCAAACACGACCCGCTGCTGACATAAGAAACATTGCTGCACCAAGACGTACACCCGAAAGATGACTTCCAATTGAGGTCTTGGAAAAATGCCCACATGTTGCAACCGACGGCGGTGAGCTTGTTCTTAGTGCTGGATATGGGGAACATATTGTTCTTAGGGCTGGATATGGGGAACGTAGGTTGGAATAGGGCCGCATAACTTCTTGACACACTATTCCCGGAAGAGTCATAGCAGACTTGACTGGTTGAAACATTTACTCGTATCTCATGGTCCTCAAGAGAAATGTCAAGTATTTGCAAGTCAGATGAGTCACCGACTCTTCTATTCATGTAAGGTATGGGAGGATCTGTAGAGTTATCACAAACGACTCTAAATGAGGGAGGATCGATGCGGCAATGGGGATCACTGTCGGCCAATCCGAAGGGGTATGGAATAGAGAGGTTTCCGCAAGTACTTCGACATCCACGCTTCGTCATTGAATCAACAGCTTCTGTCATGTGATTGTGGTATCGACCCAGAAAGGCCCCAATCACCACAACTCTCAGGAGAAGCTTATGGAAGACCATGTTTCTTCCTTCAACTCTCTTCAAATATTCTTTTGTTTTGATGAATTACTTTGATGGGTTCGGGGGAATATAAGGAGACGAAAGATGGCTTTCTTCATTTCTTCTATTTTTTTTTTGTTTTTTTTTGGGGGGTGGTGGTGAGGGTGGGGTGGGGGACGTCAGCTGGTCCTATCCACTTGCATGAGACGATTCCCTGATAATTGCTCAAGTAACTGTAGCATTGTGAGCCAAAGATTGGAGTACCCTAGTCACAAAATGAGCTGCTCTATCACGTCATAACGGCGAAAATAAACATATTCTCCGTTGAAATTTCCCCCAAAAAGTTTTAGCTAGAGGCAGCATCTGTTTTGCACATCGTGTTATAGAGCTAAGGTAGGACACTTCACAAGAATTAATTTCTTGAATCTGTTTAAAATTTCATAGACCACATGAACCAAAACTTGAAAATAACAGAAGTTTATGAGGAATCATATTGAACGAAATCTTGAAATTACAATTTAAGATGACAGAAAAATTATAAACAAAAAACATAGGTTCATCATGCAAATTCATGTTTTTACCTCGGTCAACATGGTCCGTGAAATTCTCAAAAAGTGTCTTTAGTAAAAGACATGCTGTGGGGTCCACCTTTAAAAGACACACCAAAATTGACATTTTTATTTATTTATTGGAATTTCATACGAAACTATTTGAAATTTAATTGATATAGAGATAGCTTTTATAAAGTCTCTTGTTGATACGTTCCTACTTTAATTCTCCATTAACAACTGTAGAGTAAAGTTATATGACGACAGTATCAGGTCAAGGTCGGCGTCAATTACACGTGATGCTTTGGACAAGGAAATGCCACTGAATATATCTTTGCTTTAAGCTGAAGGAGCAAATAAAAAGATGCTTTTCTCTAGAGAGTTAAAATCAAGAGCGATAGTGATAGATTTTACACTTGAACTTATCCTGACGTTATTTGGTTAAAATCAGGTATGGCTACATAACGAGAATTTAAAAAAAACAAAAATCATTGGATCTTTTGGTTTTATTGACTGCTACGGCAAATTATGTCTACGTCAATAATTAATATACAATTAATATTTAAGTATTAACCTAATATATTAATGTTCCTATTAGTGGGATAAGTTTTTTTTTTTTAAATTAAAGTACATAATAATGAGAATAAAGCTATGTTGCAATGTGGCTATACAATTTCATTCTAGTCACTTTGCTACTTATATGTTAAGTCCTATCATCCCAACGTAACATTGAAGATGTAGAGTCCAATCCATTCAAAACTTTCTTTGGTCGCCAAAAAAAAAAGGCCAACTTTTTTTTCTGTCGTTGAACTCTATTTATAATGGTTGATCAAAAGAAGTCCAACAGTAAGCTCAAGTCGTGGAGTCAACGTCAGCTGGTCCCCGGCTGCTTGCGTGAGACGACTCCACGATTATTCCTCGGGTGATGAATCCAGTGCAGTGCATTGCACGTGACATCTTCCCAATGCACGATTCATTTGAGAGTCCATCACTAATATAGACAAAATCATATGCTCCATCACGTCCTAAAAACCTTTTAAAGCAATTGTTTTCTTCAATTTGTACGTGTAAAGAAATCCGCAATAATATTTTTCCCCAAGAAGGCAAATGAAGAATTTCTTTTATAAATTTTCAGTATATATTCAAATATTCATTATAGTGAAAAATTTGTTTCTCCACTTTGAAGTTTAATTTGGTCGCATCATTATTAGTGATTGATCTTTTTTCCTTACTTAATTTACCATGTGTAATGTGTCATGTGGACATTCATGCCATAATACTGGAATATCAACAGAGTCCATATTTATTGATAAAATATGGAGATTGTGTAATGGACAGAAAATAATTTTTTCCTCTATAAACTTTATGTAATTAGGGTTTTGCTAAAATTTTATTTTATTTTTTATATTCATCTATTTTTAAGAACATCATGTAATACGCCTAATGAACCTCCAATATTATTTATTCAACAAATATGAGCCACAATGTTAAGTCGCACTTTATATGTCAATTAGACGCACATATAATCATTGTGAACTACCATTTTAAAAATTTAAATTGTTAGTAAAAGGCATGATTTTTAATATTTAAATAATTTAACACTCCCTTTACGATTAAGTTGGATTTTGTATAATAGTAGAGCGTTGAATTATATGGTAGAGAAGACATATAGAGACCTCAAAGGATCTAAACTCAACATGTCGTGTTCTAATATCATGGGGAATTTTGTAAAATTTGTGCCAACTATTCAAACAATTTAATTTATCTGATGAGGACATGATTATTAATATTAAGTACTTTAGTATATATTGCCGTATCCCTCATATAACAGGAGGCATAAACACAATGGCAACTGGGGGAAAAAACCGTCGTTACATGTCAAAGTCCCTTTTTTTTTTTTTTTTTTTTTTTTACCCAAAAAGGAGTTCTCAGGCAAGGGATTCCTTTGGCGGTTGAAATGACCATCAAAATAGACTAACGCATTTCAATTATTTTCCTCTCTATCTGTCCGATTTGTAGCAGAATTTTACCCAAAAGTGAAGGACTTTTCCATCAAATCTGATTTGATAGTGCCAATTTCACACAGTGACTCCATATCAATTCATATTTTTTCGTTGTTTTCTCCTTTTTTTCAGCCAAACGATTTAGATCGTCACTCCTAATGGATGAAGAAGTCTTCCTTATCAAAGACAGTATGGGTGAAATGGATTGAAATTATCTTAACTTAGATGAGTCAAGGAGGGGTGAGTTATATAGCATGTCATAATGAGGAAATAAACCATATTCTACGTTAAGATTTCCAACAATTTTTTTTTTTTGCTAGAGGAAGCAACAGGTTTTGCAAATCATGTTATAGGCTAAGGTAGGACAATTCACATTAATCAATTTCTATTATCTATTTAGAATTTCACAGACCACATGAGCTAAAATTTGAAAATAACATAAGTTTTTGAGGGATTGCGTTGAATGAAGTTTGAAATTACAAATTAAGATCACAGAATAATTATAAAGAAGACATTGGTTCATGGTGCAAATTTATGTTTTAACCCAGTCAACATTGTTGGTGGAATTTTTGGAGAAGAATCTTTGGTAAAAAGACATGCTTTATGGTCCACCTTCGAGAGGCACACCTTTTTTCATGGAATTTTCATACTAAATTTTTTGAAATTTGACACACAATAGAGACAGCTTTAATAAAGTCTCTTTGTCAATATATTACTACTTTAATTCTATGATAGGAGTTGTATGGTATAGTTCTGTGATGACAGTACCGTTTTTCCCATATAATATTTGGCGAAAAAACTTTAATCATTGTGCTATATCTACCAAGGAAGTTTATGTTTTAACCCAGTCAACATTGTTGGTGGAATTTTTGGAGAAGAATCTTTGGTAAAAGACATGCTTTATGGTCCACCTTCGAGAGGCACACCTTTTTTCATGGAATTTTCATACTAAATTTTTGAAATTTGACACACAATAGAGACAGCTTTAATAAAGTCCTTTGTCAATATATTACTACTTTAATTCTATGATAGGAGTTGTAGGGTATAGTTCTGTGATGACAGTACCGTTTTTTCCATATAATATTTGGCGAAAAAACTTTAATCATTGTGCTATATCTACCAAGGAAGTTGAGAAATCAACATTAACTAAACTATCTTCTTTATTGAGAATTGTAGGTTTACCTTCTTTTTTTCTTCATTCCATTTCGAGTTAAGTTAGCTTTGTTACACACGAACAAATTGAATCCATAGTGCAAGTCTCTATTTAAGTTTCAAATCAGCTTGAACATTCTTACAATGGATTGTAATATGACAACGTGAATTGCAAGCGAACCCCGGATTCGGGATCGGCCAGAAAATTAAAGCTTACAGGCCTTCGAATGGTAGAGACATCAGTTGGCCACGCAAGTAGCTGCTTGGCTTATCAGGTCAAGGTCAACTCCGTATCACAGGTGTGTTCGGGTCGTGGAGATATGAGTTGGCTATGCAAGTCGTTGCTTTGCTTTTCGGGTCAAGATCGACGTCAATTGCATCCGATGCTTCGGACAAGGAACAGCACTGGGTATATCTTTGTTTTAAGCTGAAGCAGCAAAGGAAGTTGCTTTTCTTTATAGAGTTTAAGTCTAGAGAAATGGTGATAGAGATTTTACTTTAATTCTTTCAAATGTTATTTAGTTAAAATCAGGTGTGGCTACTAAAGGGAAAAGAAAAAAGGAGGAAAATCATAGGATCTTATTAGTTTTATTAACTGCTACAACAAAGTATGTATAGGTTAATAGACTATACACAAATTGTTATTTAAGCATTAACCTAATCAATCAATGTTACTATTAGGGGCGTAAGTTTCTTCTTTCTAATTAATGTAAAAAGTAGCGAGAATAAAGATCATCACTCCTAGCAGACGCCAAAATGGATCAGATCATCACTCCTAGCAGATGAAGTCCTCTTCATCAAGGATAGTAAGGGTAAAATGGATTTGTATGAATCTTGGAGACTATCTTAACTGTGGAGAAAATAATGGGTGGTGACTTACATATTATGTCATAACCATGCAAATTAACATATTTTACATAAAAAAAATTCCTATCGAAAATTTTATCCAGAGTAAACAAACGATTTGGCCATTCGAGTCATTGCTTTGCTTTTCAGGTCAAGGTCAATGTCAAGCGTGCATGGTCCTCTTTGAAGGGTAGCCAGCCAAGTAGAAGGCAATTCACCCTATCCACTCACCCAGAAGTGGCAGGCTATTATATCTACATATATAGTAATAAGAACTGAAGTTTTGATGTGATATCTATTTTCACCACCGTGGCTCCCTAATTTCCAGGCATGTTTTTTTCTTCCTAGTGCACAAATGGTCTTGTCAAGGCTCCTCTAGTAGAGAGAGAGATGTGTGTGTTGGGGGGGGAGGAGGAGGAATTTCCGGCTGAAGGAGCAACGAAAGTTGCTTTTCTTAAGAGAGTAAAAATCAAGAGCAATAGTGACGGGTATTTTACCTTAATTTTTCCTAATGTGATTTAGTTAAAATCAGGTATGGCTACTAGATGGAAAACGAAAAGATCAAAGGATTCTTTTAGTATTATTACTTGCTACAGCAAAATATGCATTCCTTAATAAACTAATCAATTAGCGCTACCGTTAGCTGGATAACAATGACTCCACATAAGTTCATATGCTTTTGTTGTTTTCTATTTTTGTTAGCCAAATGATTCAGATAATCACTCCCTATAGACTAAGAAGTCCCCTTTATCAAGGACAGTAAGGGTGAAATGGATTCGAATGAATCTTGGAGATTGTCTAACTGTGGATGAAATAAGGAGTGATGAGTTATATATCTTGTCATATGGATCAATTTCTTGTATCTGTTTAGAAGTTCACAATCCACAAGAACCAAAATTTGCAAACAACATAATTTTGAGAGGGATCATGTTGAATGGAAGCTTGAAATTACAGATTAAGATCACATAATTAATAATAACAATAATAATAATAACAACAACAACAACATAGGTTCATCATGCAAATTATGTTTCCACCTCAGCCCACATCGTTGGTGGAATTTATAAAAAGTATCTTTAGTAAAAAGACATGCTATATGGCCCACCTTCGAGAGGCACACCAAAATTGACACCTTTTTCATGAAAGATAGAGACAGCTTTTACAGAGTCTCCTGTCGATATATTGCTACTTTATTTCTCTGATAACAGCTTCAACAATGACAGAACCATTAAGAAGAATTTCATTAACTAATGTTCTCTTTGGAGGGGAGGGAATGTCTCGTTAAAAAGATAATCTTTGTCCACCCTTTACTTTAATAAATTCGGCAAAGCAAACTTTAATTATTTTGCTATATCCACCGAGGAAGTTGAGAAATTAATATTAATCAAACTATATATATATTTTTTTATCAAGAATCCTACTTTTACTTTTTCTTCGTTTCATTTCGAATTAAGTTAGTTTCGTTACACACGAATATATTGGATCCTTAGTACAAGCATCTATTCACATTTGAAATCAATTTGGAAATTTCTAGGACTGATTGTAACATCACACGTGAATCGCGTTCCTGATAAAAGCAAACCTCGGATTCGGAATCGGCCAATTCATTAGAGCTTATAGGCCTTCAGATCGTGGAGACATCAGCTGGCCACGCAAGTCGCTGCTCGGCTTTTCAAGTCAAGGTCAACGTCATGTCACATGGTGTTTGGATTGTACAGATATGAGTTGGCTATGCAAGTCCTTGCTTTGCTTTTCAGGTCTAGGTCGTTTTCAATTGCATCTTGATGCTTTGGACAAGGAATAGCACTGAATATATTCTCGTTTTAAGCAGAAGGAACAAATAAAAAGTTGCTTTCCTTTAGAGCGTCAAAATCAAGAGCAATAGTGATCGATTTTTCACTTTAAACTTTTCCTGATGTTATCTTGTTAAAATCAGGTATGGCTATAAGACGGAAATTTTATTTTTTAAAAAAGCAATGGATCTTTTTGGTTTTATTAACTGCTACGGCAAAGTATCTCTAAGTCACAAAACTATACACAAACAATATTTAAGTATTAACCTAATATATTAATGTTACTATTAGTTGGATAAGTTTCTTTTTCTAATCAAAGTACATAATAGTGAGAATAAAGCTCTATTGCAATGGGGTTATACAATTTCATTCTAGTCATTTTGTTACTTATTTATTTGATCTAATCATTCCAACATAACATTGAAGCTATAGAATCCGATGCATTCAAAATAGGGGTGAGCATCGGTCCAGGGTCAACCCTGACCGACTGGACTGGCCCAACCCTATCGGTCTTGATCCGGTTCCTAGGAAGGTTGGGTCAGTCTTTGGTCTTGCGATCCTTAGACTAACACTGTATGGATTGGTCATTGATCTTGTAAGTTGAGAATTGGTCTAACTTGGACCAACCCTGACTATATATATTACATATTATATATAACATTTTTATATCTATTGTAAAGAGCAAACCCCAACTTAAACAGCATTAAATAGCATTAAACGGCCTCCACCTCCAGTACTCTTGTTCTCCTTTCTTTTTTATCATCTTCTTTCTTCTTTATCCTATTCAATTTTTACTTGAGAGTGGGGGGGGGAGGAATTTCCGGCTGAAGGAGCAACGAAAGTTGCTTTTCTTAAGAGAGTAAAAATCAAGAGCAATAGTGACGGGTATTTTACCTTAATTTTTCCTAATGTTATTTAGTTAAAATCAGGTATGGCTACTAGATGGTAAACGAAAAGATCAAAGGATTCTTTTAGTATTATTAATTGCTACAGCAAAATATGCATTCCTTAATAAACTAATCAATTAGCGCTACCGTTAGCTGGATAACAATGACTCCATATAAGTTCATATGCTTTTGTTGTTTTCTATTTTTGTTAGCCAAATGATTCAGCTAATCACTCCCTATAGACTAAGAAGTCCCCTTTATCAAGGACAGTAAGGGTGAAATGGATTCGAATGAATCTTGGAGATTGTCTAACTGTGGATGAAATAAGGAGTGATGAGTTATATATCTTGTCATATGGATCAATTTCTTGTATCTGTTTAGAAGTTCACAATCCACATGAACCAAAATTTGCAAACAACATAATTTTGAGAGGGATCATGTTGAATGGAAGCTTGAAATTACAGATTAAGATCACATAATTAATAATAACAATAATAATAATAACAACAACAACAACATAGGTTCATCATGCAAATTATGTTTCCACCTCAGCCCACATCGTTGGTGGAATTTATAAAAAGTATCTTTAGTAAAAAGACATGCTATATGGCCCACCTTCGAGAGGCACACCAAAATTGACACCTTTTTCAGGAAAGTTCATGCGAAATTGGCTGATATTTAACATAGAGACAGCTTTTACAGAGTCTCCTGTCGATATATTGCTACTTTATTTCTCTGATAACAGCTTCAACGATGACAGAACCATTAAGAAGAATTTCATTAACTCATGTTATCTTTGGAGGGGAGGGAATGTCTCGTTAAAGAGATAATCTTTGTCCACCCTTTACTTCAATAAATTCGGCAAAGCAAACTTTAATTATTTTGCGATATCCACCAAGGAAGTTGAGAAATTAATATTAATCAAACTATATACATATTTTTTTTTTTTTTATCAAGAATCCTACTTTTACTTTTTCTTCGTTTCATTTCGAATTAAGTTAGTTTCGTTACACACGAAGATATTGGATCCTTAGAACAAGCATCTATTCACATTTGAAATCAATGTGGAAATTTCTAGGACTGATTGTAACATCACAACGTGAATCGCGTTCCTGATAAAAGCAAACGTCGGATTCGGAATCGGCCAAATCATTAAAGCTTATAGGCCTTCAGATCGTGGAGACATCAGCTGGCGACGCAAGTCGCTGCTCGGCTTTTCAGGTCAAGGTTAACGTCGTGTCACGTGGCGTTCGGATTGTACAGATATGAGTTGGCTATGCAAGTGGTTGCTTTGCTTTTCAGGTCTAGGTCGTTTTCAATTGCATCTTGATGCTTTGGACAAGGAATGGCACTGAATATATCCTCGTTTTAAGCTGAAGGAACAAATAAAAAGTTGCTTTCTTTTAGAGCGTCGAAATCAAGAGCAATAGTGATCGATTTTTCACTTTTTAACTTTTCCTGATGTTATCTTGTTAAAATCAGGTATGGCTACCAAACGGTAATTTTATTTTTTTTTAAAAAATCAATGGATCTTTTTGGTTTTTTTAATTGCTACGGCAAAGTATGTCTAAGTCACAAAACTATACACAAACAATATTTAAGTATTAACCTAATATATTAATGTTACTATTAGTAGGATAAGTTTCTTTTTCTAATCAAAGTACATAATAGTGAGAATAAAGCTATGTTGCGATGGGGTTATCCAATTTCATTCTAGTCATTTTGTTACTTATATATTAGATCTAATCATTACAACATAACATTGAAGCTATAGAATCCGATGCATTCAAAATAGGGGTGAGCATCGGTCCAAGGTTGACCTTGGACCGACCTCGGACTCGCCCAACTCTCTATCGGTCTTGATCCTGGTTCCTGGAAGGCCGGGTTAGGTCTTTGGTCTTGAGATCCTTAGACTAACACTGTACGGATTGGTCCTTGATTTTGTAAGTTGAGAGTTGGTCCAACTTGGACCAATCTTGACTATATATATCACATATTATATATAATATTTTTATATCTATTGTAAAGAGCAAACCCCAACTTAAACGGCATTAAATAGCATTAAACGGCCTCCACCTCTAGTACTCTTGTTCTCCTTTCTTTTTTATTGTCTTCTTTCTTCTTTATCCTCTTCAATTTTTACTTGAAAGAAATGACTTTTCGCTCATGAGCAACCTTGCCCCGCTTGTTGCGTGGCACTCGCCCTCCTCAGCACTCGCCATTGGACACTCGCGCCACTTGCTACTCAACGCCCTCACCACTCGCTACCTGACGCTCACGTCACTTGCCTCACGGCTTGCCTTTGTTCGCTCGCCTCATGGCTCGCCCTTGTCTTGTGGCTCGTCCTTGTAGATGGATATGTAGTTTAAAATAATAAGTTTGTCTTTTCAAGGAATACAAAAAATAAAACAAAAAAATTATCGGTTGGTCCATGGTTAACTCTAAAACCAGACCAAATTCATAGGGTTGATTTGGTCTTTGGTCCCAGGCTCAACCAGGTTGGTTCTCGGTCCAAAATCAAGGATCAACACCGCATGTACGATTGATCCTTGGGTTAGGTACTAGACCAGCCCAATCTGGACCATGATCGCTCTTAATTCAAAATTTTCTTTGCTCGCCCCGACAAAACAAACCAAACCATTTTTTTTTTCTGCCATTGTACTCTATTTATAAATTTTATCTGGAGAAAATAACTGCCTATAGGAATCCAATATGGTAACATATATAATCCTACAATTGGATATGTGGTGTCTGTCTCATTTCTTGCACATTTTATAATAGCCACCGAGTAAAGTCAATTTAGTAAGTGACCAGCAAGCTAATGATATCTTGTGGGTCCTGACAACATCGACTCTATTAAGTGGCCATCGAATTTCATCTAGATTGATTCTTCCTTTTCCCTTCAAATAAAATCACTCAACATTATAATTAATGCCTCAATACTGTTATATATATATATATATATATATATAAACATGATTAAATTTGATTTGATGTATGACAAATTCATCTTTTGAAATACATCAAAGTTTCATGCTATATGCTATGTTTGATTTCTCAAAATAATATGTAACTTTAAATTCAAGAAAAGCAAGAAATAATATGGATAACAACATGAGTTAATGGGGATAATTGGTTTTTGATCCGATCTTATCCAAGAACCAAGAATCGGACCAAGAGGACCAAAATCGGGAGGTAGACCACATAGTCCTAGAACCGATCCAGTCCAGATCCCAAGTGGTCCAATGGAATTGATGGAGAGAGAGGATTTTTCTTCTTTTTTTTTTTCCGGCAAAGTGTATATGCTCTCCAAAAATTTTTGTCCAGCTAACAGACGCTTATATCTCCTAGAGAGAGAGTGGATTATGTTATGGCATTGTCTCCACATGTGTTTGATTCCCTCAATTTGCTTCGCTAATGCGCTTGTCTTTCCTTTACGTTTGCAGACGTGAGTGAAAGAGTCGAGGAGAGAGACAGAGAGAGCTAGCTTTCTTTTTTAGTGGCATGGGCTTTCCTTTTGTTGTGGGCTTTTACTCTCTCTAGGCACACTTATTTCTCTACCAAGTGGGCTATTATTCTTGGTGGGCTCATAGGGGCTTTGAGCTAATTGAGGACTTTCAATATTGGACCAGTTTCCATCCTGAAATCGGGGATTGGATTGCCATTCACCAGTTCCAATTTTATGGAACCGGTAACCGAACTGACATCCCTCGAAATCACTTAAAACCAGTCAGTCCAATCCGGTTCAGGCGGTTCCCATTGCACATCCCTAGGGGATAAAGTATCAAGAAGAAGAAGATTTAAGATCAATTTGCCATTACACTACATAGGCTCTTCCTTCAGCCATCAAAATAGGACTGACTTTTAATCTACAAATTTCATTAAGATGGTCACCTTGAGACTCAAAAGGCTCAATATTAATTTGGCTTTTTGATCACTAGATCACCTTGACTTGTAAATGGAGAGATTACTTGCTTCACCGAAAATCGGGGTATCACAATAGCAAAGACCTGTTCCTTTCCTTCAAATGACAATATGCCTGAAGAACGACGAAGTTTGCAAGAACATGATAGAAGAAAATATGACGGCTTTCCGGAAGTTCACCACCATTTTATTAAAGTGACACTAGCACAATAAAGTAGGAAGATTTTTGCATATAATTTTAAAGCATAAAGCTCACCCATTCACAATCAGGCAAAATTCCTACACACATGGTGCATAAAAAATTAGGGTCCTCGAATGAGTTGCTGTACTGTTGGGATATAACACGCTGAAACGATATGACCTTGCAATTTACGTCAATGAGAAATCGCCAGAGAAATAAACGAGAAAAATAAGGACATCAGAAATTTACGTGGTTCGGTCCGAGTATCGGTACCTACGTCCACGGGGAGAGCCAGTAGCAAATAATCCACTATAATCGGAGAATTAGAGTTTACAATCGCTCACACGCTCAAGTGTTTCCCACACCTAGATTTAACCCCAAACCCAAAGTGTTTATAAATAACAACTTGCTTGGGTATAAATTCACAGCACAAAATTACCACGCGTTCAAGCTCAAAACAATACGCTCTACGTACAGCTTTGCGTATCTCTTCAAAGCTTCGCGCGGAAGACTTGCGACTTCATGGACGTGCGGCTTTTTATTTCTTCAGCGGCTTCAAAAACGCTGGACGTGCGGCTTCGTCTCTCGGCATGTACGTGCAGCCACCCACCGAAAAAAAGAAAAACTGCGTAATAGTTCTTTATGCTTTCCAACTAACTGCACCACCCGCTAGCGTAAACACGTACCCTGCTAAAGACCTGCAATCATCCAAGTCACCGGCGTGATCCGAATCCACAAAACCAGTGGTCTCACTGCCATTGTTGTCCCTCCGGTATACTATACCCACGTCTGTTGTCCCCTTCAAATATCTGAGGATCCACTTCACAGCTTCCCAATGAGCTTTACCAGGACGTTTCATGTAGCGACTAACCACGCTCACAGCTTGTGAAATATCAGGCCTAGTGCACACCATAGCATACATAATACTACCCACGGCACTAGAATAAGGAACACGGGACATATGCTCCTCCTCCTCCTCAGTCTGCGGTGATAATTTATCTGAAAGTTTAAAGTGTTTCGCTAAAGGGTACTTACAGATTTTGCTGATTGCATATTAAAACGTGCTATGACCTTCTCAATATATTTCTTTTGAGATAGACATAAAACTCCTGCAGCCCTGTCACGCAAAATCTCCATACCCAAAATTTTCTTTGCAGCACCTAAATCTTTCATCTTAAATTCAGCATTTAACCGCCTCTTCAACTCATCAATATCAGACATATTCTTAGCCGCTATCAGCATATCATCAACATATAAGAGTAGATAAATCAAAGAACCATTCTCCAATCTCCTATAGTAGACACAGCTATCCATCTGACTTTTTTTGAATAGTTTTGACTAGCCATGAAAGTATCAAAATGTTTATATTGCTGCCTAGGAGATTGTTTCAGCCAATACAAAGATTTCTTTAACAAGCAAACATGATCTTCCTTACCCGGAATAGCAAATCCCTCTGGTTGCCTCATGTAAATCTGCTCCTCCAACTCACCGTGAAGAAACGCAGTTTTCACATCTAGCTGCTCTAACTCGAGATCCTGCGAAGCAACTAAGGCAAGTAAAACACGAATAGAAGTATGTCTTACCATAGGAGAGAACACCTCATTGTAGTCAATGCCCTCACGCTGTGTATACCCCTTCGCCACAAGTCTCGCCTTATACCTTGCTGCCTCGACACCGGGAATGCCTTCTTTCCGTTTAAAGACCCATTTACTTCCAACAATCTTTTGGCTCTTAGGTACTTTGACCAGCTCCCATGTCTGATTTCGATGGAGTGATTCCATCTCTTCACTCATAGCCCCTAGCCACTACGACGACTCCAAACTAGCCATCGCCTCAGAGTAAGACGAAAGCTCATCTGTCTCCACCTCATCACCTATAGTCAATGTATAAGCAATATCTGTATAACCATAACGTACTGGTGATTTTATTTGCCTTCTTTGTCTATCCGCGGCTATAGTTTGCTGTGGCTTTGCTGGTTATTCACTATCACCAACTTCAGGAACTGCGGCTTTATCTGCAGTCTCAACTTCTGTTACCTTCGAGGTCTTTGGAGTCTCCACCTGAAGCTCCACTTCACTCATGACACCATGATTTGTCTTCTCTGCTTGTTGTGTCTTAGAACTCCTCTGTTGAAGCATTGCAGTCTCGTCGAAGATCACATCTCTGCTAATTAGAAAACCGGGTGATCTGGGATCAGTGCACCACAGCCGGTAGCCTTTCACCCCATGTGCATAACCCAGAAATATGCACTTCTTCGCCCTCGGCTCAAGCTTACCATCATTCGTATGAGCATACGCAGGATATCCGAATATACGTAATCCGGAGTAATCAATAGGTTTTCCCGACCATACTTCCTCAGGAGTCTTCCACTCGATAGCAGATGATGGAGATCGATTAACCAGGTAACAGGCCATGTTCACTGCTTCGGCCCAAAATTCCTTGCCAAGTCCTGCATGCGAAAGCATACATCGAGCTCGCTCAAGCAAAGTTCTGTTCTTCCGTTTTGCAACGCCATTCTGCTGTGGTGTCCTAGGTACTATGCGGTGTCTTACAATACCTTCTTTCTCGCAGAACTCGGTAAAATATTTACCACAGAACTCCATGCCATTATCGGTTCTCAAGCACTTGATCTGTTTATCTGACTGCTTCTCAATCAATGCCTTAAATTTCTTGAACTGATCAAACACATCATATTTGTGCTTCCGAAAGTAAACCCATACCTTCCTCGAATAATCGTCGATAAACGTCAGCATATATCGGGTACCTCCTTTTGAAGGAACCGAAGACGGGCCCCGCACATCCGAATGAATATATTCAATCGGTCGTTTGGTCGAATGAATAGTCAGTAGTAAACTTAACTCTGTCCGCTTCCCATAGATGCGGTGCTCACATAAGTCCAAATTTTCCCGTCTTCGACCCTTCAACAACCCCCTTTCACTCAGCATTGTCATACCTACCTCGCTCATATGCCCTAAACGCATATGCCATAATTGAGTCAAGTTAGAATCTGACTCACTTGATGAAACTGCAGCGGTTCCGGTCACGGTCTCTCCCAGTAGATGATAGAGAGTATTCACTTTATTCCCCTTCATCACTGTCATGGCACCTCGAGAGATCTTCAGTACTCCACCTTCAGCGGTGTACCTGCACCCGATGTCATCGAGTGTCCCCAGAGAAATAAGGTTCTTCTTGAGCTCTAGTACATGCCTCACATCTGTCAATGTGCGAACCACCCCATCATGCATCCGGATCCGAATTGTCCCTATCTCCACAGCCTTACATCGCATTATTCCCCAAAAGAACTCTACCACCATCTGCAGCCTCATAAGTAGTAAACCAGTTCTTATGAGGCGTCATATGATAAGAACACCCCAAATCCAACACCCATTCGTCTCCTGACGAAGTAGCAGTCACACGTAAAACAGCTTCTGCATCACTATTGCTCCCCTCGACAACGTTTGCCACACTGCTTGTGGCATTCTGCCTATCAACTTTATTCCTCCACTTAGCACAGTCTCTCCTAATGTGCCTCTCCTCGTGACACTCAAAGCACTTCACGCGTCCCTTGGACTTTCTATGGTGTGATTTTGATCTCTTTTACCTCTCGCTGCTACTAGGCCCTCGATGTTGTTCTCTACCCCAAATCATCAGTGCTTGCGCTGCTCCTTGCGCCAGACCGTCATCTCGCAACTTTCTCTGCCACTCCTTAGAGAATAAGGCAGACTTTACCTCTTCTGATGTAATTGTAGTACGCCCCTGCAATAGTGAATCAGTAAAGTGCTCCCATGACTCTAGTAAAGAGGCTAACAACATCATGCCCTGCTCTTCATCATCAAGTATCTTACCAACGTTCTTCAGATCCAAAATGAGTTTATTAAATTCATCTAGATGGGTTCTGATAGACGTACCTTCAGTATATCTAAATTGAAATATCTTCTTCAGCATGTACAAGCGATTGTTCAAACCTTTCTTCACATAGAGTGCTTGAAGTTTTGCCCATAATGCTACGGCATCCTTCTCCTCAGCAACCTCTAGTAAGACCTCATCCGTCAAATTTAACAGGATTATACTATTTACTTTTTCCATCAACTCTACCCTCTCTGAGGCTTTCATTATAATTGGCAACTCATCTTCACCATCCAGTGCCTTGGCCAAACCTTGTGTTGTCAATAATGCTCGCATCTTGATGCTCCATAACACAAAGTTGTTGCTCCCATTAAATTTCTCAATTTCAGATTTCCTCTCGAGACATAATTGCAAGAATGAATTTCCAGATAATAATCGAGACAAGCAAAAGCTCCAAATCACAATCAAGAAATCCAACCCGAAGCTCTGATACCAATTGTTGGGATATAATATGCGGAAACGACAGGATCTTGCAATTTACGTCAACGAGAAATCGCTAGAGAAATAAACGAGAAAAATAAGGACACCAGAAATTTACGTGGTTCAGTCCGAGTATTGGTACCTACGTCCACGAGGAGAGCCAGTAGAAAATAATCCACTATAATCAGAGAATCAGAGTTTACAATTGCTCACACGCTCAAGTGTTTCCCACACCTAGATTTAACCCCAAACCCAAAGTGTTTATAAATAACAACTCGCTTGGGTATAAACTCACGGCACAAAATTACCACGCGTTCAAGCTCAAAACAATACGCTTTACGTACAGCTTCGCGTATCTCTTCAAAGCTTCGCGCGGAAGACTTGCAGCTTCATGGACGTGCGGCTTTTTATTTCTCTGGTGATTTCGCGTTGACGTAAATTGCAAGATCCTGACATTTCCGCATATTATATCCCAAGTCGTTGTACTAATGATACATGTTATCTGGATAAAATATACGCCTATCCAAAGTCTCAAGGGTTTTGGGAGAAATAAATTGACGCTGCTTGATTATGCTCGTGTTCTTCTAAAGTTCATGGACAGAGACAGAGAAGCTGGGTTTTCCCGACTGCTTGTGCAGAAATGAGGCTTTGGCATGAGAAATAGACCACGGATAGATGCTCATAACATGAAGACAGCTTAAATCTTTGTAGAAAAGGATTCAAGAGTTTCATTCAATTATTGGCCAGATCTTTCTTGTAGTTATCAAGCCGAATATATCCTAACTGCAGGATATTCTTTGTAGATATATTCCCAAATATGTGATTCTGGACACTGATTCTTCCTGTAATTTCTAAGTATGTAGTTATGCTCAAAATTAACATTATGTAACTGGCATCCAAATCTGATGTTATCTCAAGTATCTTACCCTCCTTTGAGTTGCAAGAATATGTAGACATTGCATAAATTTACATAACAAGCTTGCCTGTTGCTACATAATTGATCAAATATGGTTGTGTAATGTATGGCAAGTTGCTAATTAAACCTCTATGCATCTTTCCGTGAACCATCTTTTCAGTATCATCCTTCCTCAGCTTTTCATTCAAAAGCAGAGGAAATGACAACTGATTTTCCTTGATCCATCTTGAATATCCCTTCCCTTGCAGAAATTAACATAAATATATTTCCCAAGAGAACTAGATTCCTACATTGGATTGAGAAATTCCAATGCCCAGAAAGTAACTTATAACCTGAGGGCGATCAATCTGAAGTTCTTCATGGTTCTTACTGCAATAATCATTGCTGAATCACTTCCAACCACGACTAGCAGAGTACCACCATAAAGATACACCGTCAAAACTCAAGTTAGACTTTCAAATGAAAGTTTGGCCTCACTTCTCTTGAATTCGCACTTGATAGATTATGAACAATCCGACTGAACCAGGTTCAAGGAACTTGTTTGCTTCCCTGCAATGTTTCACTCAGCTTGGGCACTATTTGCTCTTTAAATGTGACAGATCCCAGCTCCTAAATTGGATAAGTCACAGCTATTGAGCCAATCGATACAAAATCCTTTTAATGGAAGGGAATTCAAGCACAGACTTACAGCAGGGTGATATCATTCTGATAATGGATTAATTCTCTAGCCTAATACGACAGTCACGCATGTACAGTGTGCGAAAAGTCATCGCTTAAGTATGCTGATTGCTGACCGTCATATATTGTCCGTCAGTATCTCGAAACATTACCGAACTCCTGAATTAGTCCATTTAACATGAGAGAAACCCAACTAAAACCCGTGTATATTATTCTCTCCCCATGTTTTGTTTATTCAGCAGAAAGGAAAAGAAAAGAGTTCCATGGAACACCGGAAAAAAAACTACCTTTTCCTATTGGCTTATAATGCTACGACTTATGAATAATATTCATTATGAATGTCAAAGGTATAATTTTGTACAATCTTCTCATCTGCCCCTACTAATTGGTGGCATGACATGGTTTTTCATGCTATCAGTATACCCAGTGCTCATGGTCTTACTACTATCTGCATAAACAGTAGAGTCGGTCATCTCTCCGAGCAAATGAACCGTCTCTTCGTATTCAAATCGATATTAACCCAGGGATGGTTAGCCATTGCCTTTATTCTGTCCAATTCAATTGCCACTTCCTTCATGTTTGGCCTCTCATCGCCTTTTAATTTCAAGCACCTCTTTGCAAGATCGGCAACTCTTTTCACTTGCTCATTGTCTTCATGTGCAATGAGCTCCTCAACAATCTGAAACAACCGATCTTCTTTCAACGTCGAAAGAAAGTACATGGCCAAGCTCCTCTCTTCTTCCGGTCGATCGAAGGAGAGTTCCTTCTTCCCTGTCAACAGCTCGACTAGCACAACGCCAAAACTATAAACATCACTTTTTTCTATCAATTGACTAGTGTGCAGGTATTCAGGGTCTAAGTATCCCAATGTTCCTTGAACCATTGTAGACAATTCGGCTTGATCAAGTGGGACTCATTGTGAAGTTCCAAAGTCGGAGACTTTCTCAGTGTAACTAACATCCAAGAGAATATTCATCGACTTGACGTCTCGATGGACTATAGGAATGGAAGCTGCATAATGTAAATACAATAGGACTCCTGCAATTTCTGAGGCAATTCTCAACCGGGTCTCCAAAGACATCTTAGAGGACTTGTTCGAGCTGTGGATATGATCGAATCCCATTGTTCACGAACTCATATACAAATAGAGGCACTTCTGTTTCCAAACAACATCCCAATAACTTGACCACATTGCGATGATTAATCTAGGAAAGCACTATGACTTCATTAATAAATTGCTCAATTTGGCTCTTGTCCATGAGCTAGGACTTCTTAATCGCAACTATTGTGCTATTAGGCAAGATCCCTTTGTAAATGGTACCATATCCTCCTCGGCCAACTATTTTGCTCTCATCATAATAGTTGGTGGCCTTCTCTAGCTCTTTTGCACTGAAGATTTTCGTGGCATTTATGGTTCTATTGCATTTATGTAATTGTTGTTGCAAAAGCAAGCCACCATTTTGCTTGAAGTATTGTTCTTTGAGCCTAATGAGTTTCCTTTTCTTAAGTCCCAAATACAGAAAGCCTGCACTGAATAATAGCACTATTATGCCCACGCCAAGACTTGCGTGAAACACAAATTTTGTTAGAATACTTGGCATCAATGTACAAGGAAAGAACTCACAAGAAACATCAGCCACAAGAGTCGTAAACTTTTTGCAAACACCATACCATAATTTTCGTTGTCAAGAAACTAGGTAATTTAGGGACAATTTGACCCTCATTTAGCAAAGGAATATGGGTAAAAAATTACGAACGTATAGTTTAATTTAAATCATGAAGCTAATATGCTTAAAAAGGAGAACTCAATAAATTCCCGTCAAGCAAACTAATACTAGAGTAACCGCCTATAACAATGTTTGGAATATTAACCTTCTATACCCTTCTCCATCTTAAAGAAAATCTATTCACTAATAGAAATCACTGATCTTCACCAAAAAATTTCAATAGAATATCATTTGTGAAATCTTGATTGATCTACACTAATGCCCAAAGCGAAAGCCGCAATGGTTATTAAAACAAGTGTCGATGCAGTTTTCCAAGTCACCGACGCCTCTTGCCTCCATAAAGCTGTTTTGAAGGGTCTCGTTACGAACAGATAGATGTTGAATGATTGAGTTTAAACAATTCAATTAGAGGTGCTAGTTTCACCAAGTCTAGCAATAGATATCGCTTTCAATGACATGGAAAATGGCAAGAAATAGCATCTTCGAGTAATATTTTGCAACAACTTCTATTTTAAAAGACAAAACAGCAAGCTTGGCTTGAGGACTCAGGAAACAAGTACTCCTACAGTGGGCCTCAATGATAACTAATAGTGCAACATTTTTCCATTTTTTTTTTTATTATTTTTACAATTCAAGTTGTAAGTAGGGGTGGCAAATGGGTGGGTCGGGTCGGGTATGGGTCGGGTCGAAAATGGGTCGACCCATATTTGACCCATTTAACCCGTTGTGACCCATATTCTTGTAGTGTAAATTTAGTGACCCATACCCGACCTGAATTTGCTAAAACCTATTAATATTCTAGGAAAACCCACTTCTACTATATGCTAATTGGATTAAAACTTCAAATCAAATTAAAAATAGTAAATAAAATTTTTAAAAAAGTGAAAAAAACCTATAAATTGAAATATTTATAAAAAAATTAGACTATGCACATGCTTCTCTTATTTGAAGTGAACATACCATTGAATGAGTAAAAATTGTAACATGAAAATTTTTAACTAAACCTAAAAAGCTCATTTTTATGATTTTTTTTTATAAAAAAAAAGTATTGTTAAAATATTTTTATGCAATACAAATTTAATGGAAATTTTTTATAATTCTTTTTAAAATATTTTTAAAAAAATCAATTTTTAATTTTTTAATATTTTTATTTTTAAAAAATATAATTTTTAATTATTTTTATTTTTAAAAATATTATTTTTACTTTTAAAATTATAATTTTTATTTTTAAAATTATAATTGTTAATTTTTAATAATTATTTTTTCTTTTTCTCTTTTCTTTTTTTTCTTTTTTTCTTCTTCTTCGGTGGCCGGTGGCAACCCGCCACGCGAGATCGAGCTCGCCGGCTTTGAGCGAGGGCTCGATCTCGCCGATCCGGCGAGGCTCGAGCCTCGCCGAATCTAGCGAGACTCGATCTCGCGGCGTCGGCTCGTCGGGCTAGTGGTCGGCGAGGCCGAGCCTCGCAGATCTGGCGAGACTCGAGCTAGCCGGCGTCGGGCGGGGCTCGATCTCGCCGATCCGGCGAGGCCGAGGCCCCGCCTGGGCCGGCGAGCTCAAGTCTTGCCGATCTGGCAAGGCTCAAGCCTCGCCCCCTGGCTTTGTCGCCCGCCGACGGCTAAGGAAGGAAGAAAAAGAAAGAAAAAAAGAAAAGAAAAGAAATTTGAAATATGAAAATAATTATAATTTCGATTTTTTTATTAAAAAAGTTATAAAGTTAAAGATGAAAAGATTGTATGGGCTTGAGTTGAAAATTTACTTCCAACCCACTTGATATTTTAAATGGGTCAAAAATGGGTCAGAACTTCTGACCCATTTAAATCAGACTCACTTTTTTGACCCATTTTTAGTTGGATTTTTAAAAAGCTCTGACCCATATACGACCCATATAACTAAAATATGGGTCAAAAATGGATCAATGACCCATTTTGACACATCTAGTTGTAAGCGAAAGAGACTAATTAAATCATTGACATGTTCCAAGCCATCCATGGTTCTAGATTTCAATGATAAAGAAACACCAATTTTGCTACATATGTAGTTTTATGGCCATCTTGACAAATTCAATGACGTCTACTTGACGGGTCCACGCGAGAATAGTTTTCAATAACAAGTATGGAACATCACGTAACTATGGCAAAGTCATAGGATAGCAATCACAATGTGAATACAATTTACGGAAAATGTTTTCACATTGACCCAAGATCATCAAGTCTTCCATGGCCAAACATGCTCTAAACATTGTCAAGAGTGAAACCTAGCCTTTAAATTTTAAGATAGCTACTTGGTATAAGTAATCCAGTTAGATGCTTAATCTGCTCGCATAGAAATTTCAGTCAAAAGGATAGAGATAGTTTTGTTGTAAACTTACTACAAGAAAGTGAAATATACAGGAAAATCGGGCTAAATATATGAACAGTATTTTCTCGTAAAACACATTAAAATTGAAATCATCACCAAAAAAGCTAAAAAGTCGAATGAACTTACCAACCAAAATGATCACCAAATGTGATGATTTAGGATTAGCAACGCATCCCGATCCATCTCCACCCTTCTTACCATCATCATGATAACCCTTTGGGCATGAGCATGTATAACTACCCTCAATATTATTGCAAATTCCGTCGCATGGACTCTTCTCTGGATCATCACATTCCTTGATATCTGCAAAAATTAAAAGCACGTTAAATGTAAACTCCAAGAGGAAAAAAAAAAAATAGCATCAAAATATCATCATCGGGGACTCGGAATATACACCAAACTTCACAACCAAGATATGGATTCCCCTCATACCCAGAAGGGCAATTACATCGGTAACCAATGTTGGCAAAATCAAAGCACTCGCTGTGCGCCTTACAAGCGAAGCTTGCCGGGTCCTTCGCTGCCTCGTTGCAAGTCTGATTCCACACGGCCCAGTCGAGCACCGAGGGGACCACCGTCCTGTTCCTCATGCCATTGAGATCCTCCCTACTGAAATTGAAGGACTTGTCTTCGACTATGAATGCAATAACTGCAACGATTAAAGCTCCACACATTGCTTGGGTTCTTCAAGCTGCTTACGCTGGCGTTGTAGTTGAGGAGCATCTCGGGTATCGGGTGCAGCAACACCCGATCCCATCGCACGCCCCGTCGTCACATCATCGATCCCGCACACACCGAGAGGCGCCGCTGAGAATCCCCGCCAATTGGATCCCGTGATGACGGCGGCCGTGTTGCACCCGATGGCCGTGAACTTGTTCTTGGTGTTAGAGAAAGCGAACGCAGGGAGGACGGTGTAGGCTTTTGTGCGCGGCTGTTGTTCTTTGACACTTGTTGGAAGATATGCGGATTGTCCGATATCTTAATTGATCATGTTTTGTGTATATATGACAATTGAAAATATTAGGTTTAGATCTAGATTGATTCTTTAGATCATTTACTTCCTTGCACAGAATACAACTTGTATTATATATCAAGGGATTTGTACATTCAGTGAATATATCGAAAGAATACAACAAAATTCTTTCTACGTCGTTCTCCTACATTCTTCCTTCTTCTCTTTGCCTTCTTTCATGGTATCAGAGCCTCTCGGTTTCTGAACTCGCTTCCGCCTCAAACTGCTGCTGAAGAAAATTCCCAACCTGCAAAGGGATTAATCTTTCGGCATTAGGCATACTCTCGAAGGAAGAGGAATTTAAACTCACCATGACTTCTCAGCAGGACTCCAATCTGGCTTCCGACAACAGGACCACCAGAGAAGAAGGTAGTCCCCAAGTTCCGCAGATCGAGAATCTCCCCGTGCAAATCTCGGTATCCGACCAACAATTAACTCGGGCCCAACCCGTGCGGTGGCGGCCCAAACGGCTCGAGATCCGGTTGGGCAACCCACGACGGGCCAACCATACCAGTGGATCCCATATCCACTTTATTTTGGGCCAAGCCCAAGATCCTCATCGCCTGTTTTTATGGGCCACCGAGTTACGATGGGGGCCCGCCAGCCACGAATGGGGCAAGCCCAACCATCGGGATAGAGCAGACGGGCAGGTCGGGCGAATCGGGTACGGGACATAATCCCTACCCGGGATATCTCAATGCGGGTTATTCGGTCGGGTCGAGTGAATCGGGTCAAGGGACGAATCCCTACCCGAATTTCATGCCCGGATTTCTGCTAGTTCCAATGGTGGCGTTCACCGGGCGACCAGAACTAGGAGACCCTTTGTATGTCTCCACCGCCGACGGACCGGAGCTTCGACTGATAAGCCAGCAACTGACCGGAGTAGAGATCTATTCGAAGTGGTCACAGGAGCTTCGGCGAGCACTGGTGACAAAAGACAAAGACGGGTTCCTCGACGGAACCGTCGCAATCCCCTCAGATGAACGCCTAGCCCGACACTGGCGGAAGTGCAATCAACTCGTCCGAACATGGATCGGGAATTGTATATCCCCAGAAGTCGCAGCTGGGCTTCCACCCACAAAGGATGCCAAAACTATGTGGGAAAACGTACGAGAAATGTATGGTAAACTGGATCAAGCAAAGATTTTTAATCTCATGCAGGAAATCAGCGAGCTCAAACAAGGAAACACGACGGTCACGGCCTGCTTCAACAGGCTATCGTCTCTCTAGAATCAACTCGAAGCAGTAGAAGAAAAGCTTGAAGGGCCAGAATCTACCCTCAAGCAGTATAAACAGATCAAAGAAAGAGAAAAAGCCACGCGATTCCTCATGATCCTAAATGAATCGTACCTCACGTTTCGGTCACAGATCCTTGCCATGGATCCCATGCCACCGATCGGGCGTATTTTCCAGTTGGCGATGCAGGAGGAGAGTTAGCGACTCGCATCAACCGAACACACGAGAAATAGCGAGAGCATCGCTCTCGCTGCCCGCGGTGAACGGAGAGACGCGGCCGCCAAGACAACCCTAACCCTATCTCGCGAAAGGGAGAGAGAGAATCCCTTAGGGTTCGGCAACACTGATTCATGCTACCTTAAAAGGGACGTGATGAACGGCCCAGATTCCACGCAAGGATCGGACGGTTCTCAAGGGGGCGAGATTGTGGCTAGATCGGACGGTGGACAGGAGATCACGTTCAAAGGAGCGGACGGCTAGATCTTCGCCACGTCATCCAGGAATTTCGCAAAGAATTTTAAAGGAAAGGGTAAATTTTTTTGCGCTTATTGCAAGCGTACTAATCATACCATTGATAGTTGTTGGAAATTGCACAGAAAACCAGGAGATAAGGAGAAAAAAATTTCCACAGCTTATCAGGTCACTGGACCAACTAGTCCAAAAATTGACCAGCCTATTTCATATGGTCAGTACCAGCAACTCATGCAGGCATTATAGAAGATGGATATATCCAACAAAGGGGGAAGTTTCTCAAGTATTTCACATTGCCTAATTAATTCTATTTCCAGAAAGGCATGGATTATAGACTCTGGGGCAAGTGACATATTATATGCGACAAGGGATTTTTTTCAAATATGAATGAAAACTTACATTATCCTGTCTCCGTACAATTACCCAACGGCAGTATTACTCATGTCAAAGTGACAGGAATAGTGAATCTCAGTTCTCAGATTGTTCTCCAGAATGTGCTCCATGTCCCATAATTCCAATTCAACCTCATATCTGTGTCTAAAGCCTGCAAAGAAAATTCATGCCGGGTATTTTTCGATGCCGACACTGTTTATTTTAGGCCCTTTCGACTGCGATGGGCTTGGGTAATCTTTACGAAGGACTCTATTTCGGACGAGTTTTCCAAGTAATTTCAATTTTTCCTGCAATTCTTTGAATAAGAAATCATTGTGTAATTCCACTACCAATGATAGAAATTTTACTATGCATATGAGATTGGGTCACAGTGCCTCCCTTCCATATCCTGAGTGTCCTATATGTCCTCTTGCAAAGCAATCACGTACACCATTCCCTTCTAGTACTTCACGAACTAGTGAAATTTTTGCATTAATTCATGTGGACATTTGGGGACCCTATCATACAGTCAATCATGATGGTTCTCGTTATTTTCTTACGATAGTAGACGACTATTCTCGAGCAACATGGATTTTCCTGATGCAATCTAAGAATCGGGTCTTTTCTCACCTGAAAAATTTCACTCTGCTATCCAAGAATCAATTCAGGAAATCCATTCAGCGGATCCGTACTGATAACGGGAGAGAATTTTTCAGTCATGAATGCTCCCTGTTATTCAATTCTCATGGTATTCAACACGAACATTCATGCGTTTACTCACCACAACAAAATGGAGTGGTCGAACGAAAGCATCACCATCTACTGGAAGTTGCTTGTGCCTTAAAATTTCAAGCATCCATTCCAGAAAGTTTTTGGGGAGACTGTGTCACCATAGCAGCTTATCTTATTAATCGAATGCCTACTCGGATCCTCGATGGGCGAACGCCATTCGAGCTGCTGTTTGGGAAGAAGCCTGAATTGAATCACCTCAGGATCTTCGGATGTCTCTGTTATGTCGCAACAATGGAATCTCGAGATAAATTGAGCCCACGTGCACGGCGATGCATCTTCATGGGATATCCCAATCTGCAGAAAGGGTATCGGGTTCTTGAGATTTCCACAAGAGAATTCTTACTAAGTCGTGATGTAATTTTCCATGAGAATATTTTTCCGTTTTCTAAAAGTGCATCTCCAGATGAAGGCCCAGAGACAGTCTCCAGCCATCATAATTTTCTCTCTGATGAGGCATCATATCAAGATCTCTCCTACATACCAGTAGCACAGCCAAGGAGTCTTGATCCTCCTCCAGCTTTGGTTCTGCTGAATTTTGATACAAACTCGAATTCTTCAGAACATATTCAGGAAGATACAATAGAAGATTCCATTGCCAATGTGGAAATTCATGACACTGCACCAACTTCCTCACCAGAGACATCACAGTCTACAACTGGAGTTGAGTATCCTAGGTGATCTGGACGGGCTACAAGACCTCCAACCTGGACAAAAGATTATGTCTGTGCTACTCACAACTCTCCAGGTATTCAGTATCCAATCTCCTCATATGTCTCTTTTCATAGACTATCTCAGAAGCATGGATGTTGTATTAGTCGTCTATCCGACGACAAGGAACTGTCCAGTTATGACGAAGCCTCCACTAATCCAAAATGGCAAGAAGCCATGAGGGCAGAATTGAAGGCACTTACTGATAATCATACATGGGATCTTGTCCCATTACCACCTCATCGCAAATTAATTGGATGCAAATGGGTCTACAAGATCAAGTATCGTGCTGATGGCTCCATTGAACGGTACAAGGCAAGATTGGTAGCAAAAGGGTTCACCCAAAGAGAAGGTTTTGACTATCACGAGACGTTCTCTCCAATTGCCAAAGATGTTACAGTACGTTCATTCTTAGCTGTCGCCGCCATTAATGACTGGCATTTACACCAGATGGATGTCCATAATGCCTTCCTCCACGGTGATTTAGATGAAGAAATCTACATGGATATTCCTCAAGGCATACGGAGACAGGGGGAGAATAAGGTATGTTGTCTCCGTAAATCCCTTTATGGATTAAAACAGGCATCCAGACAATGGTACACTAAATTTGCCAGCGCTCTTACAACAGTAGGCTTCAAGCAATCCAAGCACGATTATGCTCTATTCTCAAGAATTAAAGGTATGTTATCTATCTATTTGATGATTTACGTCGATGACATACTTGTTATGGGAAATGATAGAGCATCCATAGAGGATTTCAAGGAATATTTGCATGCCACCTTCCATATTAAAGACTTAGGAGCACCAAAATATTTCCTTGGAATTGAAATTGCGCGATCTGACAAAGGAATTTCCCTTAGTCAGCGGAAGTTCATATTAGAGATCATATCACAAGCAGGCCTATCAGGATGCAAGCCAGCTGTAATTCCCATAGAGCAGAACACTAAGTTGATCACCGCAGACTATGATAAAGGGATATCACGAGATGATGATCCCGTACTCAATGATTCGTCAGGCTATCAAAGACTTGTTGGGAAACTTATATACCTGACAATGACTAGACCTGATATCTCATATGCGGTTCAGACACTTAGCCAGTTCATGCACCAGCCAAAGCGTTCTCATTTGGATGCAGCCTTAAAGGTCGTGAAATATCTGAAGAAATGTCCAGGACTTGGGATATTTTTATCTAAAAAATGTGACATGAGGATGACAGCATATTGTGATGCAGACTATGCAACATGTCCTATTAGTCAAAGATCTGTCACTGGATATTGCATTAAATTGGGAGAATCTCTACTTTCTTGGAAGACCAAGAAACAGGCCATTGTGTCTCTATCCTCAGCCAAAGCAGAATATCGAGCTATGGCCAAGGCCACTTGTCAAATAGTTTGGATACAAGGATTACTTAAGGATCTTGAAGTAGAAGTGCATGGATCCACGAAGCTGTATTGTGATAATGATGCGGCTCTTAAACTTGCATCTAATCCTATAGTGCATGAAAGAACCAAGCATATAGAAGTGGATTGTCACTTCACACGGGAAAAGATCCAAGAATGAGTAATTGAGACAAGAGGAATCGGGACAACGGAACAGCCAGTAGACATGTTCACCAAGCCCCTATGTCAGAGACAACACGCATATCTACTAAACAACCTAGGCGTCTTGGACATCTACAAGCCACCAGCTTGAGGGGGAGTGTTGGAAGATATGCGGATTGTCCGATATCTTAATTGATCATGTTTTGTGTATATATGACAATTGAATATTAGGTTTAGATCTAGATTGATTCTTTAGATCATTTACTTCCTTGCACAGAATACAACTTGTATTATATATCAAGGGATTTGTACATTCAGTGAATATATTGAAAGAATACAACAAAATTCTTTCTACGTCGTTCTCCCTACATTCTTCCTTCTTCTCTTTGCCTTCTTTCATACACCGGCCTCATTGTAGCAGTCCGTGCCGATGTAGGTGTACATGCGGAGCTCGCCGTCGAGCAATATGTCGAGGACTTCAATGTTGTCTTTCCTATTCCATAAGTAGGGCTTGGGCGTGGAGGCGGTGGTGATGTCGCAGTGGATGGAGAAGTACTCGTTCAAGTGGCACCCGTCTCCAATGGTAAGGCACGGAGACGTCTCCGCAAGTTTCTTGGCAGTTGGGAGATACAGTTTGAGAAGATAATAATGACGATGATATCAGTAATAACTGTCCGACCACTAACAATATCCGCAAGTCAATCTAATATGTTCTTTTTATAGCAAAGGAACGCGTTCGCTCATTGACAAAGCACGCAACCTTGAAGTTTCTCACACTCTCTTTTGAGGGAGGATTGACTCGGCGTTTGGAAATATCACCACTAACTACACCTTGTCCCGGAAGTTTGAGATTTGTCCAATTTTACGTCCTACGATTCAATTCTTCTCGTATCTGTGCCCTCAAATATTACAGGTGCTGCCAATTCTATCCCAAAATATTGCCACAAGTAAAAATATAAAATAAAATAATTGATTAGAACTAGAAGTTACCATTCGGCCTCGTGCTACTCGCTTACTCCCGGTTAATTAAGTCTGGTAGGATACACGAATTTCTTCATAATTGCAGTGTAATGGCTAGCATACCATATAACATCCAGTGATATTCATATAACATCCACGTGCGTCATCATTATGATAAATAAATTTCGAGAAATGGCACTTTACATCTAAGATGTGAGAGGGGAAACAAAGGAAAAGATAAGAGACTAAAAGAAAACTATGACAAGATAGAAGATGTTGCACAAAAATGACGATATACCTTATTTCTCCAAACTTTATTGATCCAAAATCTATTGCAATTATGTTAGTTCTGTCCTAGACCTTTTCTTTTTGCTAATTGAGTCATAAACCTTTTGTATTTATGTTAATTCAGTCCATCTAGCTAAATTTGGCTGATTGGTGCTAAGGTAACACAATCGACACTAACATGTAATATTTTAATATTTTTCATGTCTCTTTAATTATTTGTTGTTTTTTTTTTTTCTTGCCTTTCTCTTTTCCTTTTCTTTTTCATGTTCCTTCTTCCTTTGGCCGGTTGCTGGGCGAGGAGATCGACCGAGGCGAGGGCCAACAAGGCTCGACCTCACCAATTCAATGAGGGCTCGCCTCGCCTCGCCCTTGCCCCCACTAGCCTTGCTATTATTGCGCGAGCTAAGCCTCACCTAGCCCCCAAGGGCTCACCTCGCTAGTGGTTGTGCAAGCTCACCTTGCCCAGCGATGGTGAGGCCAAGCCTCGCTAGGGGTAGACTAGGGGTAAACAAGGCTTGACCTTGTTGGCCAGAGAAAGAAGGAGAAGGAAAAAATATAAAGACAAAGAAAAGACAAAAAAAGAAGAAGAAGAAAATACCTTAAAATTTTTAAAAAAATTTAAAAATTTAAAAAATTATTAAAAATTATCCACGTTAGCGCCGGTCGTGCCAAGTCAAGGTTGGTGGCTAAATTTGGCTAAATGAACTAAATTGATACAAATGTAAAAGGTTTGTGACTCAATTGGCAAAAAAAAAAAGTGAGAGTTTAGAACTAAATTGATATAATTGCAATAGGCATAGAATTTTTTTGATAATTTTTTGATCACAAAATGAGCTGCTCTTACTTTTCTAATGATCTCCTAAAGATTAATCTATGATTCTAGAGTTTAAGAAATGTCTCTCCCTCCGTGGAAATAAGAAAAAGTCTGGTCTTCTCCTTTCCCTATTGATTTTTGATACAATGTTACTGGGGATGTTGCTTCTGTGCATGGCAATATTTTTCTTTTGGGAGTTCATATTTATGCAAAAACTAAAAGTTGGTAGGGAAAGGACAAGACCAGACGCTTTCTATGTTTGAACATTTCCAAAACATAATATTGGACCGTAACTGCTAGTCGTTACAAGGCAATGACCGATGGAAAAAGGCCAACTTGTTGACAAATTTCATTTCTCTTTATAATATTCTTAGATTTCTTTTCATCGACTGTTCGAAAATCTGAATTGCTGACTTAATTGGATAATGCATGGATACATGATGTGCGTCCCAACATATTAACTTATTAACTAGGGCTTCAACTCTTGCCATTACAAGCATCTACCAACTTTTTCATTAGGGCACTTGGTTTTTATTTCTTATGATAAAACAAAAGCCGCTTCTTAACTTTTCTAAAAAAATTAAAATATTTTCTAAATTTTGAATCCTATATTAATTTTATATATTACAGACCATTTTAAGAATTTCATGTTTAATAAAAGTCGTGTAAAATTTTAAAAAGATGAGAAAACAAATAGTAAAAAGCATTAGGAACATCGTGCAGAATTCCACTTAGCTCTACGAAGAGACTTTAATTTAGATTTGTCATTTTCTACTTAAGTTAAGGCACGAAATTCCTTGAATTGGCTTGCTTGCCAAAACAGGTTTAAAAACATGAGTTGGGTAGATGTCATGTCGCTAGTTACCAACAAGCTATCTAAATAGTGTCGTCATCAATATGGCTTGTGCAGAAATTGAAAAGAGTTGTGTCGGTTGTGTGTCACACCTAAAAGCAAGACGGAATAGCCAAATTCTGTCAGATTTTAGATGCTTCTCAAATCTAAAGAGAAAAAGGAACAGTTTTGACTTTTAGGAGCAAAAAAGAAAAAGGATTGGACTGTCTCATTAGATTAAAAATACATGCAAATCCACGTTTCAATCGGTCAACTCATTCCTCGTGAGGAGCCAGTTTCTTTACCCCATCACCATCACTTGCAATTGCAAGTATGTGGATTTAACTATTAGTTTATCCTGCTGCATGATGATTTTTAAGTCTTAAATTTCAATAAGCTTAATTAATGATTGTAAGATAACACAAAAACAACATAATGAGGAAAAAAGTAAAAGAATTGTCATAGGTAATAAAGAGATTATTGTCACCTAAATCTCGGCTATACGTTTAATTGCTTATTGCATAAAAAAATTTGGGGATCAAAATTGACCACTAAACAAAAAAATATTAATTTTTTGCATTGCATTTTAGGCATTTAGACATTATAAAGCATGTCCGCATTCAATATATATTATCTGAGCTAGCTTCATCATGTTTGAATTTGAGAAGCCAGGAAAAATACTTTCAGTCGACACCCGAATTAGCAAATATCTTCCAAATATGCGTGACTATGAAAGAGGCAAGTAGATTGTGCGCATGGCATGGGTGACGAAGAAGCAAATCAAGAAGACCAATCAATCCAGCAAATTCTCGGCCAGCCAAGAGGAGAGAATTGTGGAATGTTTTCAAGTGCAGCAAGTGAGAAATAAACAAAGAAAAATACGAGGAACAAGCCGGATGAATGATTGCGGTAATGGGAAAGGAAATAGAGATTTGCTCCATCAGCCTCGCCATCGAATCTCCATCAAGCCGAGCGTCCTGCATCACCTTCCACGGTTGATTCCAGCAACATCAGTCTCCCCGCCATCGTGCTTCATTTCGACGCCCAGCAAGCAATCTGCCGCTGTCTGAGATCTCCACTGTCCAGGTGTCCACTGCTTGAAGTCATCGTCCATAGCCGCGCCTAAAAGTTCCCGGCGACAATCCATATCCTTGCCTGTATACCAGCCTTCGTTGAGCCGAATCTCAGCCCCCACCGTGATCTATTGCGAAAAGCAAGCGATCGAACAATAATATAGACATAAGAAGAAAATATATCGGACACCAGATTTACGTGGTTCAGTCGTAAAGACCTACGTCCACGGGGAGAGCAGCAGCGAATTTCACTATAGATTAAGCGATACAAGGAGATTACACACTCAAGTCACTCAAACACTCTCTCGGTGTTTCCCAAGCCCTAATTACACCCAACAATGCACACAGTGTTTAGTCCTGGAATTCCTCAAGAAATAATTTCTCAATCTCACGAAGGAATTACACGCAAATCTTACCACAAGATTTAAATCGGCTACAAACGCTAATCTTTCTTGGATGTAATTCACGGACAAGAACGACAAAGAGAATCCCTCCCAAGCACTTGACGACTAGACGGCGCTTCAAGAACACTTCTTCAGATCAACGGCGAAACACCAAGCACTCACGCGGCGCTTCAAGACAATTTGTGATCCACACCTCTACCACCCACGGCCACAAGTCTATATATAAGTGAAACCCTTATTCTTTTGCCAACTTCTCATAGGATTCTGTTTCCTATCTAAAACGATTTTATCCAAAACATATCTATGTATATTTTAAATAAAATCCAAATCCAAGTCAAAGTCAAAGTTGAACTTTCCTATTTCAGCGGCCAAATTCTCCAACGCAGATTCAAACTTTGGGAAGTTGATCTTCGGATCTTCTTTGCTCAATTTCAAACATCCGCAACATATTCAATTCGGAATATTCAGAATTTTACATTGGACTCAAACTCGAGACATATTTTAACAATCTCTACCTTGGCTCGACGTTTGAGCCAAGTTGCAATCACTTCGCTAAAATTCAAACTCTGCTACTACTCTTCCATAACCCCCGATGGGCTCAACCGCCACAGATATTATCCAAGTCCAAGCCTCGCTTGAACTTCGCCATAACTGAGGATCTCATCAGAATACCAACTCCACATGCACATTTAACTGTTCCGCAAGGATTTTCCGACACAACCTCCTTAACCGCAGATAAAGCAAAACCATTGTTGCGTCTATATCTATCAGGAGATCGAATATGTACCTTGTTAATTTCAGCAGTTACAGCAACCGTTGACTCTATAAGCTCCACCTCGCTATGAGCACCATCTGTGTTGATTACTTTGCTAGTACTCGTATATGCTACCTCAGGAGTTTCTGGTCGCAACTCCACCTCAAGCTGAACATCGTCCAGATCCGTATTAACACTGCCACAAACATTCCTAGCCAGAAGTACCGGAGACTCATCAAGAGTAACTTCTCTGCTGTTAACAGGTAAATTTATATCTGGACACCACAACTGATCGCCCCGCTCACCTTGTGCATAGCCATGGAATATGCACCTTGCCCTCCAATCGAGCTTACCATCACTCACTCGAAAATAACACAAGCAATCAAACATTCTAATAATAGAATAACCAGCAATGTTACCTGACCACACTTCTTCAGGAGTCCGCCATTCAATAGCAGTTGATGGGGATCTATTCACCAGGCAGCTCATCGTACTAAGCACATCAGCTAGGATTCTTCTAGCAATACCAGCACTAGAGATTATTTTTCGGGCCATCTCTAGTAATGTTCTGCTCATCAATTCTGCAAATTGTTGTGATTTACTGTTACTAGTGCGGTGTTTCACTATGCCATTTTTCATGCAGAATTTATTTGCTAGCTCCGAGCAGAACTCCATGCTATTGTCAGTTCGCACATGCTTGATCGACTTACCAGTCTCCGTCTCGATCAAAGCTCTCAACCGCGTGATCCTGACACCGGCATCAAACTTGTGCATTGGCACAAACACCCGGAGTCTTCCTCAAGCGAGTCAATAGACTCTCGAACGAGATGCATCCGACGTCTCTGCAGCGAAATTTGTCACTGTCTCACCTTGAAGTTTATACATGCCTCCGTGCTTGATTCCTTTCATTATCACCAGGGCACCTCAAACAACCTTTAGAACTCCACCTTTTGAAGAATACCTACAACCAGCTGAATCTAGGGCACCCAAGGAAATTAAGTTCTTTTTCAATTCTGGAACGTGTCTTACTCCAGTCAATGTCCTCACAATGCCATCATGCATTCTGATTTTAACATCACCAACACCCACAACATCGCACTCAGCATTGTTCCCTAACTGGACTTTACCACTACCCGTGCACTGATAAGTGATAAACCAGTTTTTATTTGGTGTGATATGAAAAGAACAACCATAATCCATAATCCATCCATCAAACGATGAATAATCAGTGAAAGACAAGACATAATCGGCATTATCGCCTACAAATCTGCAACATTATCTACGAGAATCAACTATAATTCCCTTACCCTTCTCATTCTTCAGCTTAAGGCAATTCCTTCTAAGATGCCCCCTCTTGCCACAGTTCCAACAAACAACATCACCAGTCCTAGACTGGCTACGCTCGTTCATATTAGTACTACTGTTACCTACACGTGTTTTAGATCTTCTTCTATTTTCACCTACTAAAGTAGCAGATATAGGTTCACTAGATTCTCTTCTACGGATGTCTTCGCTTAGATCAAATCTCGAACCCCATCAAACGTCAAACTTTTGACCCAGAGGAATTACTAACAGCAGTAATAGTAATATTCCAACTATCAGGCAATGAGGATAACAGAATCAAAGCACGTACCTCATCTTCAAAGTCAATCTTAACTGAACTCAATTGACTAACAATCACATTGAATTCATTGATATGATCTGCAATCGACGCACCTTCGCTCATCTTCAAATTAAATAGACGTCGCATCAAATAGACCTTGTTGATCGCAGAGGGCTTCTCATACATATCCGACAAGGCTTGCATCAAATCAGCAGTGGTCTTCTCCTTCAAGATGTTAAACGCAACGTTACGAGCCAACGTCAGCCGAATAACACCCATAGCTCGTCTATCTAGCAAATCCCAATCAACTTGCTTCATCATCTCTAGTTTCTCCCCAGATAAGAGCAAGTGCAGTTTCATCTGGTAAAGATAATCTTCAATCTGCATCTTCCAGAAACTAAAATCCTTCCCATCAAATCTGTCGATTCTCACTTTTACTTCTTTTGTCGCCATCAATTCGCTTCAACTTAGCCAAGCCTGGCTCTGATACCACTTGTTGCGAAAAGCAAGCGATCGAACAATAATATAGACATATGAAGAAAATATATCGGACACCAGATTTACGTGGTTCGATCGTAAAGACCTACCGGGAGAGCAGCAGCGAATTTCACTATAGATTAAGCGATACAAGGAGATTACACACTCAAGTCACTCAAACACTCTCTCGGTGTTTCCCAAGCCCCAATTACACCCAACAACGCACACAGTGTTTAGCCCCGGAATTCCTCAAGAAATAATCTCTCAATCTCACGAAGGAATTACATGCAAATCTTACCACAAGATTTAAATCGGCTACAAACGCTAATCTTTCTTGGATGTAATTCACGGACAAGAACGACAAAGAGAATCCCTCCCAAGCACTCGACGACTAGACGGCGCTTCAAGAACACTTCTTCAGATCAACGGCGGAACACCAAGCACTCACGCGGCGCTTCAAGACAATTTGTGATCCACCTCTACCACCCACGGCCACAAGTCTATATATAAGTGAAACCCTTATTCTTTTGCCAACTTCTCATAGGATTCTGTTTCCTATCTAAAACGATTTTATCCAAAACATATCTCTGTATATTTTAAATAAAATCCAAATCCAAGTCAAAGTCAAAGTTGAACTTTTCAATTTCAGCGGCCAAATTCTCCAACGTAGATTCAAACTTTGGGAAGTTGATCTTCGGATCTTCTTTACTCAATTTCAAACATCCGCAACATATCCAATTCGGAATATTCGGAATTTTACATTGGACTCAAACTCGAGACATATTTTAACATGAGCCAAGCCGGCGTTGCCGATGCTCGGGTCTTGCACAGCCATTTAACGATCACGCCAGGCGTTGGTCATTCCCTGCAGGTTTTTCCGGCGCTCCATTCATTCCATCCGCGAAGCCTCGCTTGTTCTTGCCCTCATTGCAGCCCAAGCCCACTGTCGCCGCCATTCGTGACTCATCAAGTCTATCTTGGGGATAAGGTAGTCAAGGTTTGACTAATTTCATGCAATGGTTTTATTTTAATATATGATTTTAAATGCATCATAATAGTCGCCTATTATGAGAATTTTAATATACTAACATGATAGTATTTAAAACTAATTCCATAATATGCCATTAAGAACTCATCATGCATATCATATAGCTGTATCATTCTTGCATGCCATTTGTTAACTAAATTAGTGCACGTAAAATCGATCTTTGTCATACATAATGTTCGGGTTCGTCTCTTAAGTCTTGCATGTTAATTAAAAAAAATAAAATAAAAAAGATTAGTGTAGATGGCATGTGAGTTAGTCCTAGTCCATCCATAATGATGCATTTTGCTTGCATATTTTCTCTATCATAGTTTACAAAAATTTTGTGATGATGGATAGCAATTTGCTTTGCTTGCTTAGCCTATATGGATTCTTTCAGAATTCTTTGTAATCCTATTACTAATTATTGGGCGTTACATTCCCTGCTTGTGTACCTACATAATTAACCGTCACATGTTAGTGGCGGGGTAAGAAATAGATGACAACTGCACGCAAAACATTTTTGAAATAATGAATAAAGGTACCAAAAAAATGTTAGATTAATCTAGTGTAATCAAGTGTTCAAATCCATTAAATCTCGATTTGCGAAGTAAAATGCACTCCTACATTTTACTTGTGTCTAATTAACACATAACCAATTAATGGCAACTCCAAAAGGTAAGATTAATTACACATCGAATTGAGTGCTAAGTTGGGATTGATAGAATTTGAGAAAGTATGTGCTAGGCGCCTTACCCTCGTGATTCAGATGCAAGAAGGTCATGGCAAAATAGTATCAATGTGCTAGAATTTTGTAAATATTTGAGCTATGGCTTGCCAAAATTGAGATAACTATAAGAGTTTAATGCTTTATATTGGGCAACTTTGAAAATTCGAGTCAAAATTGATCCATCTATACGGTTTGTGTCGAGTTAAGCAATGTTCATTACATAAAGTTTTCACAGTTAAATGAGGAAAGAATATTGGTAAAAACACTAAAGCTAGAAAATCTTTAGGAGGAATAAAGAAAGAACAAGAGGAAAAGAAGGCTAGCCACATCTATTCCTCCCCCATTCTGAATGTGAGGCAAAAGAATTTTACTACATCCTTGCCCAAAAAATCTGTTGATCACGGGCTTTCACTCATTTTATTTGGAACTAGAAAGTAAGGATATCTACTTGGATTGGTAAAATAGCCATCCCCGTGTGTGCGTCTTGTCACTCCCAAACGAGTGTTAGGGAAGAGAGGGGTTTAGAGATAATGTTGAGCTGAGGGCCAAAGGTCCTCAATCAGCATGAGTTCTCTCAAATTCTTCCATCTCCCGAATTTTTTATTATTTTCCGGAACTAAAGACTCGGGCTAGGCCCTTGGGCTTAGTCCGAATTTGGACCCAGATTGGACCTCGCAGATCCAGGTCACAGAAAACATGAAAGGCCTTATAAACGAAATGGGCTCATTTGCTCAAGTCCAATTTAAAATCCAAATTAATCAAGCCTATTCAAGCCCAAGCTCATCAAGCCTATTCAAGCCCAAAGCTTATTAAACCTAATTATATCCAAAACTTACTAATCGGACCATGAACTAATAAACAAGCCCAACTTAAACCCATTTTGTCGTTGTCTCTTTCACCCCTTTTCTTCTCCTTTTATCAATTTGAGTTGTTGCTCCTTTTCGGCTGAGTCCATTTCACCTATTTTATTATCTCTCTCTCTCTCTCTCTCTCTCTCTACTTTTATTTTCTATACTCATCCCTCCACAATTCTACTCCTCCTTGATTTGAACAGTAGTAGTAGTAGGTAGTGGATGCCAGCTTAAGCATTTCAGATTGGAACTTTGTTACTCCCTTTCTCTACTCCTCTGTCAACCAAATAATTTGCACATCCCACCAAACGAACTTCCTCAAATATTTGAACCAAAAAAAAAAAAGAAGTTCATTTACATAAACCCCGAACGCAATTCTCTGCAAACAATCCGAAATTCATTTCCTCCGATCACCAGACCGAAGCAAGCTCTGATCGTCAGCTAACTTTTCCATCCCCAACCAGAGGTGTCGCGAACCGACTGCGGATTTCACATGGGCCCGATCTGAAGAAATCGTCGGGCAAGCACTCGCAGGGGCAAGCCAAACCGGAAGCCGTCGGTGCGTGGAAAAGATGATCTCGAGGTTGATTTCCAGGATTTCAAGGACGAGTCTGAGTTAGAGACTTAAAAGAGTTGAGGACGGTGGCGAGTCGGCGTCGAAGAACTTGTGGAAGGATGGAGATTTGGTCTGGATCCGGCGAAATCTAAGGCGGAGACGGTGAGAGAGCAAAAGAGACAATGATGGATTAGCCGATTGTGATAACATCGAGATGCTTGACATTTCTGCGAAGGATCACGACGTGGGCGTCATCGTTTCGATCGGTCGAGACTGCTATAACTCTTTGGGGTGCGATGAGTCTTCAAGCGATTATCCGTATCTCAGATCAGCTGAATTCCCCGTATTTAGCACGAAGAACAAAGTTCGCTGTTGCCGGATGTGATTGCCGTGACCAATTGTTGGGAATTTGCCAAGAACAAGTTCACTGCGGCAGTCTCGGCGTATAGCTCAAGTGTTGCAGTCGACGGCGGTGAACATGTTCTTGGTGCAGGACATGGGGAATTCAGCTGGTGCCGCGGATAATCACTTGAAGACTGATCGTACCCGGAAAAGTTCTTGACCGATCAAAATCGGTAATGCAGTGCAGAGCACAGCTCTTTACGAAAGTTCGTGACGATTGCACAAACAGCTAAAATGGAGCCCCCATAAACTTATAGCACTTCGGTAGATTTTTTGCTTTTCATTGTCCACATTAATACATTTTTGGTTGTGGAGATTCGATTGAATTTGCTTCCCGCTTTTTAAATTATGAAACTTTGATGGATGCCAGCCATAAATGCCCTTAACTAGATATTCATTAATTCTATGCATTGTCCTTCTGAAGTGGTAGTTGATAGTCTGACGCGATGAGTACTATTTATGTTCAATTAAGTTTTGAATTGAGTTCTAAGTAGTTTACCCCAGAAGAAGTAAATACAGTTCAAAGCTTACTATATAAAATATACCCAACAAAAAATCCCTCTTGCCATCTCTAGCTCCTCAGTCTTCCAATCGCAAAGCGTTTATATGGAACACCGAGTCAAAGGCGCGTATTGAGCACCAGTAAAGGAATCTTTGATAAATTCTTAGTACTTGATAACTCTCTCCGATGGAAACAATTCTATATCTTGCCATGTTTATGCTCTGCTATTTAAGGTGTGTGCTTTGGCCTGCGTTCATGCACGGTGCAGAGACGAAAGTTCGTAGCAATTGCAAAGAGGCTGTGCTTTCCAAATCCCATTCTGGCTTTTCATTATTCCTTTTGAAATGCCAAGCAAGCGTGTTTATCTCGGGCAGTGCAAGAGACGAAAGTTCAGATAAGCGCGTTCATGCTATTCTTCTTAACGTCTTTGCTGTGGCCTGTGGTCAGGCATGGTGCTTTCTTGAATTGCCAAGTTTTTTTTACTGAAGAATTGCCAAGTTAAGATAACTTTTAGGGCAGCATAATAATCTTCTGTTGCTAGAAACTTCGGCCATTAGAGAGACAGACTTACAAAAAGAACTGATATGTAATTAGCAATAGCATTCATATTGAAGAGTTTTAACACACTCTATAAGAAGCAATAGATCTATCATGCAAATCCGTTGGTCGTTATAAGTTAGAAGCCTAGATAGTGGCTACTGCTCCAGTAATTAGTAGAATCACTGTGTCCATCTGACCAAGGGAAACTGGAAGTTGGAATTCAAATGTTGCCGCACATTTTTTGATTACTTTCGGCTTTCGTAATTATCGTGAATTTACTCCAACAGCGCTCCTTGAATTCAGGTACCATGCTTCGATCTTGAACCAGGACTCCAGGCTCCTTGTAGTTCCCTTATCTTTCAAGGACTCGAGGACATCGATAATGGCGTACGCTCAAGCATAGAGCGCCGTGCACAGGGCGCATGATCAAATGAAAGCCCATCTCTTCAGCTTCTCGGCGGCGTGCAATGGTTTGACTCCACCTTCAATCATATTGCATACTCTGTAGCCTTTCGTACACCGTCCTATCTCCTTGAGCTCGTTGTCATCCCTTTGTGCCTCCACAAAGCATGCATCAGCTCCTGCCTGCAAGTTTAATTACAATAAACAACGCGAGTTATGAAACCAAAAAATCATTTTCAATTATTCGTTTCAAACGAAATTCTATCAATGCTCTAGGAGGAAGCACTATGCTCCATCTTGATGAGTCTTGAAAGAACCAATAAACATTGTCCTAACAGCTCCACCATCCAGCGAATGCTAAGAAACTACGAGCGGATTGACGTAGTAAAATGGAAAAATCGACAGAAATCATCATGCAAACATTTGAACGGTTAGGATATGTTGCTGATATTTACTTTCCTTTTCCTTCTTCAGACAGAGCATTAGACAGCAAATGTCTTCACGATTCTAGCCATCGGGTGAAACAACTAAAAGATCTTTGACATGTGATTTTCGTGAAGAGAAATTGTATCCCTGCCTGTAGTGAACGACTGAGCTCAATCACCTCAGTTCCAACTGAAAAGCTCTAATTTTGACTTCACAAGCCACATTTACGACCAGTCTAAAAATGTATGACTTCCCCAGGATGGTTTCATCAATAAGCTTAATCGCTGATTTCCTTATGTTGCGAAGAGCAGTACTGGACATAATGGTCATAATGGGAGGGGTGATGATGGGTGTCAAGAACGCAAGGGTTAAAGGAGAGGCAAATGGGGCACAAACTAAGAAGTCATGTGATATAATCTACGCTTGAGTTATGGCAGAAGCTGCATGAGTTTCTGGATAAATGTAGTTATAAAATGAAAAAGTGGAGATCTCCCAATACGTAAGATGCCAAACTTTCTATTTCTCGTAATTAGCTTTGGGTTGAACATCTAGTCATCACTTGAATACTGTAATAATTTCAAGAAAGAAGTCACATATGCACTGTAAACCGGTGTCTCAGCTCAGGATGACCCTGTGTCTCCTTCTTAGATTAGTAATTCTGCTTCACAACAAACAGCAGCCACTTCACGGTAGACCATGACAAGAAGCAGAGGATCAGTCAACTAGTACCTCCATGTAAAGATTAACCCTTACAATGGCTTCAGACAGCGCAGTTTTTGGCTGATGTTGCATGTGCATCAGTCCTAGCCATGAGGAAGAAGTCAGAATTCCCAATAGCATCCCTCCCAGATGCTATTTTATCAGCATGCTTCTCAGCTGTTATGACTTATAAATGAGGCAGTCACAGAGAAATCGCATTTTTATGTGTTTCTATGTTCCTGAGTTTTGAAAGAGAAAATTGCAGCTCAAATTCATCAAGGGCAGACTTCTGTACCTGCTTTCTGCGCATATGCCCTGAAAAGGATACTTATCAGCATGCTAAACATAAAGAAGGAAGAAAGGGCATATGCCTGAGCTCCACGAGAAAGATATAATCTTACCACACTTCTTTGGCCATGCTTAATCCTGAAGAGGAAGTAATTTGAAATCAGTAGATGCAAAGTTGTCAGACAATTCAGGAACAACTAACTCAAAAAATGACAATTGACCCACATTTTGCTAAAAAGGTATACGCGTGATACTAATAACTTCTTTCACAGAATGTTTGATTGAATAAAATTCAACATATCTGAAACTGAAAGATAGGTTCAAACTTGGCTAATTTACAATTTGGGACTTGGTAGTTCATACTAGAACTTAAGCACTCATGTAGTGAGTAATTAAAAGGTAAGGCTGAGAGCTTTGTAGAAGGAGCAGCATTATATCTCTCTCAGCTGATACCAGTACCTGTAGAAAACACCAGCAGCTCCTGCCGCTATCAAGTCTTACAGAGTCCTCTGAACAATCAGAGCATTTCCACCTCCTGTATCTACAACAACAATAATCTTCTTTTATGGGTAAAAACATTCAATAAAGAACATCCAAATACCAACAACATCTCTCATTCCCAAAGTATGAACACAAAACGGAACTTGTAGCTTTCCCCGCACCTGCAACAGCGCAGTAGTACTCACCAGATCTTGATCTCTTTCTTCTCATTCAGCACTTCATGCATTTGCAACTTAGAAATGAATGTGGGGTCTACACTTTCCAAAGTTCCAAGCTAATGATCGAACCCAGATATGACCATGAGCACAGTGTCATGCAAAATTGCAAATTGGGGGCAAATGGTGGTTTGTATAAATATTCCCATGTTTTTAGAGGATTCAGGAGTCGATTTCCTGCTGAAATCAACCACAGAACTATGTCCGGTGATCCTGCTCTATTTCTTGAACATGGAAAAGATGTCAAACCATAGGAAATGTCATTACACAGGTCGAGAGATGTCACTGCAAATTATTTCCTTTTTCTTGCCGACATCTACTTCCCTCTCATTCACAGCTGGACTCATCATCCGCTGGCCAGCAGACAGACATTAAGTAAAGCACTTTGGCAGTTATTTGTCTTATGTTATTTCTTGAGATGTCCATGCTTCTTTAATGCTCAAGAACCATCTGGTCAAATACCGAATTGAAATTCTATTATGAAAGTATTCTACTTCGCAAGTCAATTATCCGATTCCTCTTCGCTCCTGGTTCATATTTTTCGACCATCCTTTCACTCAGGCAGATCGCTTGGTTAGCGTGTGCTTAGGCTTGCTCACTGCATCGGCTTGCTCGAGAAGGAAAATGTCTGGAGAGAAAATGCAAATCATGCTCTTGAGCTGTCTCTCTTCCTTTATGTTTTCTACAGCATTTGTCTTGGTAGTTTGTCCTCTTCGACAGGTTCTTAACATCTACATCTACATAAACAAAGTATCCTGGAAACATGCATTTCGCGATCAGCATTCCATGCTAAATGCAAATCAAGTGGCGCGGATCTCATTAACCGAACATCTGGGGAACCAACAAATTTTCTAAGTTCTGCCACAAATGAGCGTACAATTTCACCTGCATCCGCAATTATGACAAGTGAAACCAAACCAAATCCAAAAGGCACATCTACTAAACTCATCTTCGTAGCTTCACCAACAGAGTTCCACTTCCCTCTTCTGTCAAGATTCTGTAATTTGGTATGTCAATATGGCATATGTTGGTATGTCAATCAAAATTAGGTTGGTAATTTCGAATGAAAGTTAGTGAATTCAAAGGTCTTTCAAAGCACGGGAATCAAGGGAAAATTGTTCAAAAGTCTTAAATCTGTTACACTTTTTTCAATTCAATTCTAAGATTTTCAATTTTGCTAATTGAATCTATCCGACCAATTTTGGCTGAAAATTGCTAATGTAGACACGGACCGTCTTACGTAACATGACCGAGGCTGAAAATTAATAATAATAATTTAATATTTTTTTTTCAATTTTATTATTTTTATTTTTATTTTCCTCTTTTTCTTTTCTTCTTTTTCCTTCTTTTTCTTTTTCCTCTTTCTTTTTCCCTTTTTCCCCTCCACCGGCCACCCCTTGCCATGGCCAGCGAGGTGGATGGCCTCGGCGAGGGATGGTGGGTCGTGCCCGTGAGTAGAGTAGCCTATTCAAGATGACCGGCCCGGTTGATACCCAATCAGTTGCATTTGCTCTAATGTGATGATAACTATTATATCCACATATATGCCACACCATCTTACTTACAAGTAATTAGGAGGATCTCAGCACTAATTCTCGGTTTTTTTTTTCTGGTGAAAAGATCCGCCTTAGGTAATTGAGTCCCTGCACCGGTGAAATACGAACTTCTATTGGACTTTATTTTCCTTCCTCACTAATCGGAAGGAAATGTGTTTGATTGGTTGATTATTAATATGGACAATAACTACGTAAAATTTGACAACAAATGGAGATGTTCATAATTGTAATTCAATAAGTTAAATATGACCGTACCCCATTGAATGTATGGACGAGTGACACATGATCAAAAGTCAAACGTGAAATTTAATTTAGTTGATGGTGTATGGAATTGAACATATCTCATAAGTATAATCGATACACAAAAGTTTCATTGTATTAATGTAAGGGAAGACAATGGAATTGCCCGGGAAAAACCGATTCATCCTAGGTGGACAAACTACATCGACAAGCAAACAGAAATCTGCACTTCGATATCATTTTGGTACATTCAAAGACAATAATAGAGCTCCCAAATCTCAAGAGCACCGCCGAGAAACGGGGAAACTATATTTAGATCCCGTCACCGAGTTAATTCCAAAGCTTTCTTACGCCAAATTATCCTGCATTGACGGAAACACTTATTGAATCACTACACTGACTTTATTGTAAGACTAGAATTTTCAAGAGCTCTCTTCCACGCATGGAAATCGTTTGATGAACTAGTTTCAACATGAAAGAACCGAATGACTAGTGCAGTCAATGGAGACCTGTTGCAACCATAACATCCGTCACAACATACTTAAACTTATATAGATAACCTTATTATTGTCTATCTCCCACTACTAGCTAGTGGCTTGACATGGTTTTTCATGCTATCCGTGCACCCAGTGCTCGTGCTCGCAACACTATCCATGTACACATCAGTCTTCTCTCCCAATAAATGAATCGTCTCTTCTGGGTTCACATCGATACCATTGACCCATGGATGGTTGGCCATTGCTCTGAGTCCCTCCAGTTCCATTGCTACTTCCTTCATGGTTGGCCTCTCCTTGCCTTTTATTTCCAAGCATCTCTTGGCAAGATTGGCAACTTCCCTCACATGTTCATTGTTTCCTTCATCTGTAATAACTTCCTCAACAATTTGAAGCAATTTGTCATTTTTCAATGATGAAAGAAAATACGTTGCCAAGCTCCGCTCTTCTTCTGGTCGGTCAAAAGAAAGCGCCTTCTTCCCTATCAATAACTCAGCTAGCACAACCCCAAAACTATAAACATCACTCTTTTCTGTCAATTGGCTGGTGTGAAAGTATTCAGGGTCTAAGTATCCCAATGTCCCCTGAACCATAGTCGATAATTGTGTTTGATCAAGGGGGACTAATCTTGAAGCTCCAAAGTCAGAGACTTTCGCGGTGTAACTAGCATCCAAAAGGATGTTTGCCAACTTGACATCTCGATGAATAATAGGAGTGGAAGTTGAAGAGTGCAAGTACGAGAGGACTCCGGCAGTTTCCGAAGCAATTCTCAACCGAATCTCCCAAGACAGCTTTGATGATTTGTTTGGATTGTGGATGTGGTCGAAGAGGGTTCCATTGTTGATGAACTCATACACCAATAAAGGCACCTCTGTTTCCAAACAACATCCCAAAAGCTTGACCACATTACGGTGATTAATTTGAGAAAGCACAATGACTTCATTGATGAACTGTTCGATTTGGCCTTGATCCACAACTTTGGACTTCTTAATCGCAACTACCATGTTATTTGGCAACAACCCTTTGTAAACGGTACCGTATCCTCCTTGGCCAACTATTTTGCTCTCATCATAATTGTTGGTAGCCTTTTCTAGCTCTTCAGCGCCGAAGATTTTTGCATCTTTTGTGGTTCTGTCATGTTCATGTAATTGTTGCTGTAAAAGTAAACCACCATTTTGCTTGAAATATTGTTCTTTGAGCCTACTGAGCTCCCTTTTCTTGTATCCGAGATATAGAAGGCCTATACTTAATAGCAGCACTATTATGCCCACAACAACACCTGTACATAACACCGATTTTTTTAGACTGATTAATCACATAATTTACAGCACAGCGAGTCATTGTACTTTGTAAAAGCAGCCACGCTTTGAAGCTTTCTCTAGAATTGTACCACGAGGTTTCCTTAAAAACTTAGTAGTTTTGGGACAGTTTGAATCTGAATTAGAACAATGAATTCGATTAAGCTAATCTACGGAAAAAAAGAATAGCACAAGGACCAATGCATACTAAAAATGTCATTAATTAACAGGTTTAATTCAACAAGAAGATATAAAGTATAAACTCGAACTAACCACAAAAATGCTTATTTTCTTTTCCCAGGGTACTACAGTATACCTGCTTAAAATTTTCTAGGTCATATGCAACCAAATCCATGTCTTAAAGCATGCATATGTAGAGACTCTTGGGTCGAAATATGCATCAGTTTAAATTACTCAATACAAGTCCTACCTCTATATCTAGCTATATCCCTTTTGATGACAAGAAAATGGCAAGGACTAGTAACTTTGAAAAAATCTTCTCAAATGGATTAGTATATGGTACAGAGGCTGTGTATAACTTCCTCTTTGACTCGTGTCATCACCTCGGATAAATTGTTATATTGCTGGTAATTGACTTTCTATCTAAATTATATCATGATAAATATGGCTTGTGCAAAAAATGAAAAAGTTACATGGGTTGTGTACCACGCATATGAGAAAGACGAAACATCATTCAATCATTACTATCAGTCCTTAGATGCTAATCAAAACATTAGAGAGAAAGGAACAAGTTTGACTTTTAGGAACTAAGACAAGGATTAGGATTCTTTAATTTTGTGGGTATGTTTACACTTATTTTACCTCTTAAAATGAGAATACAGTCCACCCTGATTAGATTAAAAGAGCATGTAAGTTCACAATCTAATCAATCATCTTCTTCATTTTGCCACTTACTGCATATGGGAGGAAGACTGGAGAAAGAATGCAGTTTAAGCAAATACTTGGGGATGGCAAAGATATAGGGCGAGGTGAGGGTGAGATGTACATCCCCCACCCCCACCTCAAATTTTAGTAAAGATGTTGCGTACCCACCGCATGCCTCAAGTGGAGCAAAGTTCTTTTTTTTTTTTTTTTTTCAAGATTTCCTCACCATTGTATCCAGCCCCACAATAATAGCAAGTTCAATAAACTCAATGAGCACAATTCATGGTTGTAAGAAGATAGAAACGGCATAAAGAGGAAATGAATAAAAGAATGTGCCGCAGGTATTAATAAGCTAATAAATGTGCCGCAGGTATTAATAAGCTAATAAATGTGCCACAGGTAGTAATAAGCTAATAACTGTGTGCGAGAATTGTGTAAATATTTAAAGCTTACGGCATGCTAGATTTGGAGATAACTGTCAAAGTTAGTGCTTTATTTTGGCACGTTTGAGAATTTGGCTAAGAATTTGGTCAATCCCTACAGTTTGTTGGGAGTTAAGCTGTGTTTTCTATGTAAAGTTTTGTTACTTAATGTGCAATTTGGTCCCTGAACTTTCGATCGGCTCAATTTGGTCCCTGAACTATTGATAAATGTCCGATTTGGTCCCTGAACTTTCGATCGGCTCAATTTGGTCCCTGAACTATTGATAAATGTCCGATTTAGTCCTTCGTTACTGTTTTTTTTTTCTTTTTTTTTCTTCTTCTCTCTTCCCTCCGACGCCGGTGAGGGCGACCCTCGCCGGACGCCGGCTTCCCTCCGCCGGCTCGGCGGGGAAGAGAGAAGAAGCGAAAAAAAAAAAGAAAAAAAGAAAGAAAAAACAGTAACGAAGGACTAAATCGGACATTTATCAATAGTTCAGGGACTAAATTGAGCCGATCAAAAGTTCATGGACCAAATTGCACATTAAGTAATAGTATAGGGACCATTTGTGACATTTTCCCTAAAGTTTTGACAGTTAAATAAGGAAAGTATATTGTAAATAACACTTAGGATTTATGATTTAGGATTTAGGGTTTAGGATTTAAACTATAAAATCTTTAGGAGGAAAGGAAGGCTAGTCATATCCATTTCTACTGGGCTGGATGGGGAGCAGGAACACTTCACCACTAGCTCCGAAATCCATTGATCCAATTTCATAAAATGGCTAACCTTAGTTTTCTCTAAGTGTACATCTTCACCAGTTTTCGCCGACACAAGTCCTTACCAATGTACCATCAACTGCTGCAGCTATCACCACCTTGGCCCCTTCACTTTCTAAAGGTCACAATGTCAAATCGGAGGATGCTCACCTCTAGCGCGATAACAAATCTGTGGTTGCCTGAGACAGGTGACAATCTCCTTGCGATTGAATACCGAAGATCGCACACATCGTAAAACCGTGTATTTTTTACACAAATGCCCTCCACATGGGCGCGCCCTTACGCACACAGAGGGGGACTTGAGGTGGTAGTGCTGGTTATCTCGGCCGAGCCCAGTTATGACTTCGCCAGAGGTGATGGCTACGAGCGACAGAGGTGGTAATTGATGGAGCTTGTGGCCAGAGAGGGAGAGATTATGATTTAGTGTGTGATTTATTCCTCAAAGGTGAGTGCATTATTTTAAGATCATGTTTTGGTGATCAATGATGACACATAGTTCTCTATCTAGTTCGAGCTTTGTTTTACCATTTTCAACAATATAATTAACATTTATGATGCAGGAAGGCCGCTGACCAAATCATTGACACGTTCCAAGTCTTCTATACTTATGTATAGAAATGGCGATTTTGTGACTTGTGAGATTATCCTAGTCATCATTTCGACAGATCCAATCCCCCGACCTTGCGTGTCCACGCTATAATTACACAATTAATAGCACAGAAGATGATGCGTTTCCGAGTCGTTCAGCAGAGATGTTAATATTCGCAAGGTGATCTCAATCGATGGAAAATGTACTCACATATAGCCAAAACCCAAGGTCACCAAGTCAAAAGATGAAAAAAAAAAAAATGCTAAGAGTACAGACATTGACATGAGTGAAATTAATATACTTCTGAATTTTAAGAAAGCTCAGTTGTGATGTAACTAGTAACGCGTGAAGTAGGTAATGCGTTAGATAATCTCATTTGTCTTCCGCATAGAAACTTCAGTGAAATTGATATTGAAAAGTTTCATTTTGAATTTTTCCAAGTGAGAGATATAGTTGAAGAAAAATCGAGCGAAAATGTCAATAATTAACTTTTCTCATAAATCACAAAGAAATTTAGTTATTTATTCTCGAAATCAGCTAGGATAGTATGTTTCAAGCGGGAGGCACTCCAAGTAAGATCAAAGAACTTACCAACCGAAATCTTCATCAAGTATGATGGATTAGCAATGCATCCTTGTTCATCTTCACCGCCTTTCTTGCCATAACCATGATAACCCTTTGGGCATAAACATGTATAATTCCCCTCAATATTATTGCACTTTCCCTCACATGGGTACTTCTCTGGATCCGCACATTCATCAATATCTACATAAGTAACACTCACACACATCAAATGTATCTAATCTCATTGGATCATAATAATATGGAGGACAAGTTAAATAATGTTGATGTTATCAACGTACCATGACAACCATTCGCTAGGTAAGGATTGCCTCGGTAACCTTCTAAACAGGTGCACTTGTACCCGGAGCCGTCTTTGGCGTCGGTGCATTTGGTGTTGTCGGTGCACATGTAGCTTGCGGGGTTCTTCCTGGCATCTTCGCAAGTTTGATCCCCTATTGCCCACTCGAGAAGTAGAGTGGACCTGTCAGATCTAATCTGCTTAAGGTCGCCAACTGAGAAGTTGTAGGATCCAATTTTGGCGACGAAGGCATAGCTACAAGGATTGAAATCCAGGACGTAGGTATGATTGTAAAAGCTCTGAAAGGAGATTTGGTAGTTTAAGGAGTCTGTAGGGATGCTCGTCTCGCAACATCCAATACCGGAACATGACCCGTTACTCACGTTCGTAATGTTGCTGCACAAAGAGACACACCCAAAAGTGAATTTCTCACCGCCGTCTTGGAAGTAGGCCAAAGTGTCGCAACCGACCACGGTGAACTTGTTCTTGGTGCTGGATATGGGAAATTTAGCTAGGGTGAGCCATGGATAAAAGCTCAAAGACCCATCGCGTCCGGAAGAGTTAAAACAGTCTTGACCGACCCAATGTGATATTCGCATCTCATGATCCTCAACGGAAATCCCGCTTATTTGCAAGTTAGAACTTTTGTTATCCATGTAAGGTGTAGGAGGGTCAGTGGAGTAGTCACAATCGACAATAAAGGATGGGAGATTGAAGTGGCAGTCAGAGGTGCTGTTGCTCAATCCAAAGGGGTATGGAATCAAGAGGTTTCCGCAGGAACTTTGGCATCCAGGCTTCGTGATTGAATAATCAGTTTCTACTGCGTGACTGTGGTATGGACCCAATATGATGATCCCAAGCACCAAAACTTTTAATAGAAACTCATGGATGACCATGGTTCTTCCTTCGACTCTCTCCATATTTTTTTTCTCGATGAATTAATCCGATGGGTCCATGGGTATATAAGGAGAAGTAAGATGGATATTTTATCTTTCGTTTTTTTTTTTTTTTTGGGTCAGGTTAACCGTAATTGTCGGCTTAGTTCAAGCTGCAGAGTTAACATCAGCTGGTCCTAGACACTTGGATGAGACATTTCAACGATAATCCCGCGTGTGACGAAGTCTTGTGCAGTGTGGTGCACGGTTACATTTTCCAAATGCGTGATTCATTCGACATATTTTTCTTGAATATTTTGTCGCTACTCATCAAGAAGAACAAGCCATTGGGAGCCAGAGACTGGAATATTCTTGTCCAAAAAGAGCTGCTCTGACTTTTCAAATATTGTCTGAAAGGATTCTTTGAATTCTGGAGTTTAAGGCAGTGCCTCTCCCTCCGCGGGAAAACGAAAGTCTGGTCTTCTCCTTTTCGAATCGATTTTTGATGGTTGGAATACTGGGGCAAAACTTAAAAGTCTTTTTTTTGTTTTTTTTACAAAGAAAGAGACTCCTTGGTAAACTTTAAAATACAACAATTCCAACTCATAATATTACACCGTAAGTCTCGATCATTAAATGATAGTCTCTTCATTTTTTAATGAATATCATTTGTTGAATGACAAGAACTAATGATAACCTTAGAAATTTTTCTTCATAATATTCGTAATTTCTTTATAGACCTTTCGGAAATTTCTAAATGCCTTTGTTGTGGGATGAGGCATTGGTAATTGTTGTGTCTTTAACTCATTGACTTATTAACTGGGCCTCCCACTCTCCCCACCACAAGCATCTGCAAGCTTTTTATTTAATACACGTGGGTTTTGATTTCTTAAAATAGAACAAAACTTCACTTATTATCTTTTCTAATAAACTTAAAGTGATTGTCAAATTTTGAGAATATTATGAAAAATACATACCTTCCTGTATCAAATTGATATATTTTGAATTTTCTAAGAATTTCACGTCTAATAAAAATTGACAAAAATTTTAAAAAAATCAAAAAGAAAATATTTAAAATTATGGACAAAAGCCATAAAAAAAAAACTCCAAATTATGTATATTGTGACACATTCACTATAATTTTTTTTACATCAAAAACCCAAATTTGTTCCAATATAACACATTTACCCTTTGTCTAGGTTTTGTCAATAAGCACCATAAAAAATCTGCCTACATGAACGACAAAAGGCAAACGGTGTTGATATGACGCCCACGAGACTTAGGTAAAATAAAAACGACATTATTTTAGTTGGAAAATTATCTAACGAAACCTTGACAAAGAGTAAATATCTCGTGCAGGTACAAGTTTGGGGTTTGTTTATGTTACAAGAAAAGTTTAAGGTAAATATGTCATAGTAAACATAGTTTGGTTTTTTTTTTTTTTAATATCACAAATAAAATTAAAGTAAATGTGCTACATGGGACATAAATTAGGGTTTTTGGAGCTTTGTCGCTGAAATCTTTCAAAAGATTGCGCAGAATTTTACTTACATCTCCCAAGAGACTTTGATTTACATGTGTCATTTTCTACTAGAGTTAAAGGCGCCAAGTCCCTTAAAATGGCTTACTTTGCTTGCTGGAAGTAGCTTCATACTCAATGAATTTGCCAGCTCTCAACTGTTGGCTGAAATAGTAAGATGTTGGTGCGCATGGGTCTAAGACCATGCCTATTATATAATTCTAAATATTGATGTTGACTTGAATTTTCAAAAATTATTTTAACATAATATCATAATCAAGTTCTCCATAATAAATGCGGACTATGTCAAAGCCTCTCCTTTAGTGGAAAGAAAAGGTCTGCTCTTCTCGTTAATTTCCCTGTCAACGCTTCTTCGTAGATTTTAGCAATTTTACTAATTGGCACGGGTAATCAGGCGCGATGCATGGCTTTCAAAGTTTGTTGAATTAGAACCTTGTTTAGTTGAATAATGTTGCGTTGCTATAAATACAGAGAAATTACCAATATGCAAGACATCTATTTAAGCGATAACGTACGCTCTTCATTCAAATTATCCGATGGGAAATTGAATGGCGGTGTTGCCGATTGGAGAGCTTACCTTGTACTCTAACAATTATACCACACATAAATAGATAATGTTTCCTTTCGATAGATTAGTTCTAGAATATATAGCATAAATGAGTGTAACATCTTTTAACACATTGTCCTAAGGGTTTTGTGACAAAACGTCAGTTAGATATAACAAACGCGACTGTCCATCGACCGATTAACTTGGCCCAAACCGATCGACCTACCCTGGCAAGAAACTATTAATTCAAGTTGGTTCGGGTTTCGATTTGAACTCTCAAAAGAAGAAAAACTAACCAACCTATATATAGCAGAAGAAAGAAATCTGCAGTGTCCAAATCTGCACAATAAAAAACATAATCCTCAAACCAAATTACATTTTCCAGTTCAGAGTAAAATCACAGATATGATTGAGATCTAATCATTGCTAAGTAAAACGACTTTGGGAGTCTGAAATTGATTTTCAGAAATTTCTGAGGGTCGACCGAAAGTTTTAGGTAAATGCCAAGTCAATGGGGTTGGTTTGCTCGGCAATTTCTTATGTAAGACAATAGGTCGCATCAGAATTTGTCATTGCCCGCCAACGCTGACTGCGTCATAGATAGATGCAGGGTACTTTCATTACATTGCCAAGACTTAAAAGTCAAGCAAATCGACAGTAAGCGTATGCAGTGGAGGAGAGATCACAACCTCAAAACAGGAGAATGAGAAACAAGAAAATCAACAAGAGCAGAGTGGTTTGAGCTGGGGATTGTATGCATGAAATGTGTTTCAAGGTGAATGGATTTTATACTCTGAAAATTTGAATTTTCCAGTTTCTAGACTGTATATATGCATTCTAAAAAGGAATAACGGGTAGCTTCAAAATAATTAATCAACTAGCTTCAAAGAGGTAAAATATTAACTTTTTTTAATTGTTGTGTTACAAAATTAAGATTTCGAAATAAGATTCCATTACATACTTCTAAATTAAGAAAAGATACGTCACATGCAGATATTTTTTTCCTTTTTCTGGGCTAGAATTTCCAACTAATATGGATTGTGGAGGGAAAATTGTCCAACTAGTCCTAAACCTATTGCATTTTTGTCAATTTAATCCTAAACTTTTCAATTTTAAACATTTTTACTTTTTGCCAATTTAGTCCTTAACATTTTCACTTCTTACCAATTGAGTCCATTCGGCCAATTTTGGCCAGAAAGTATTGATGTGTATGGCTGGCGGCGACGTGGCACTTTTTAAATAATAGTTTAATAATATTTTCTTTTTATGTTTTTTTTTTTTTTGGGTTTTGGATCTAGACGGCAAGGGTTGCCAGCCAACCCTCACGGCCACAGGCGAGGGCCAGCCACCCCTCACCAGCTCTAGGCGAGGGCATCACACCCCTCACCGGCTTTAGGCGAGGGCCGCCACCCCCTCACCAGCTCTAGGCGAGGCTTGTGATGCCCTCGATAGCGAAGGTGAGGGCACGCAAGCCCTCACCCAAAAACGGCGAGGACGTTAGATCTGGCCAAGCGAGGGCTTGGCGACCCTCGCTGGCCCGAGGTGAGGGTGGCAACCTCACTCGAGCCTTCACCTAGCCAGATCTAGCGGGGGCTTGGGTGCCCTCACCTTTGCTAGCGAGGGCATCGTGACCATCACCCAGAGCTTGCAAGGGGCGCAATGCCCTCGCCTAAAGCTGGCCTCGCTTGTGGCTAGCAAGGTTGGCTGGCCCTCGCCCGTAAACCCCAAAAGAAAAACCAAAAAAAGTAGAAAAATGAAAAAACCATTGAAAAATTCAAAATATTAGTAAAATATTATTTAAAAAGTGCCACGTTAGCGCCGGCCATCCACATTAGCAATTTCCAGACAAAATTGTCTAGATAAATTGAATTGACTAGAAGTGAAAATGTTTAAGACTAAATTGGCAAAAGTGCAATAAGTTTAGGACTTTTTGGACAATTTTTCTGGTTGTACTTGATACACATTTGTGGAGAATTATCATCGTCAACAATTTTATTTTTCCTTTTCCTTTTTTCTGGTCAATTGACTGTAGTTATTAGCTTATTTTGAGCTGTAGAGTTAACATCAGCAGGTCCTGGAGACTTGCATGAGACGATTCCACCACAAATCCTCTGACGAAGTCTTTGTGCGGTGTGGTGCGCGTTTGAATTTTCCAAATGTACGATTTATTTGACATATAATATTTCAATCTTTTGTCGCTGCTCATCCAGAAAAAAACAGGCCATTGTGGGCCAAGGACTGGTGCACAATTGTCACAGAAGAGCTGCTCTTACTTTCCAAATAATCCGTGGGAAACAAAAAGTCTTAGTCTTCTCCTTTCCCAATTGATTCTTTAAACTTTGGTTCATTGGGGGTGTTACTTCTACGCATGGTAAATTTTTCTTTTGGGGCGTTGATTAAGCAAAAATTGAAAGTTGATAGTGAAAGGAGAAGACCTAACCTCTCTCTTTCACGAAGAAAGAGACTTCTCGATTAACTCTATATTCGAACAATTCCAGAACTTAATATTGCACCTTAACTCTTAGTCGTTGGGCAGCAATTATCGATGAAAAAGGCACACTAGTTCATAAATTTCATCAGTTAACTTAAAGGAAGGTATAATTATCTTTAGCAATATCTCTCTACAAATCCTTAGATTTCTTTGGAGAGACTAATTGAAAATCCCGGCCACCAACGTAATTGGACGACGCATTGACAGATGATGGGCATCCCAACTCAATAACTTATTAATTAGGGCTTTGACGCTCTCTATCATAAGCATCTATAAACTTTTCAAATGGGCTCTTTGCCAACTAATAGTACAAGTCCCCTTGTCAAATTTCCAATAGAAAATTGGCCGAAGGAAATGAATCAACACTGACAAATTGACACAAGATGCCTACATGGGCAGGTCGAATCACATTGATAATCTACATCTATCAGTAAGAAAATGGAGTGTTTCCTTGGGCAATAGTAAAATTGTATCGGTTGGCAATAGAGCCTAAATCTGACTGGTAGTTATTGTCTTGAATTGAATGTCAGTGCACTCGTAGCCCGTGTACATGACCACCGTAATGTCAAAACAGCTTATTTGAGAAGGCAAGTGCAACATCTCCAACAAGAGTTGGAGCAATCTCGATTGTTAAGGCCTGACGATCCCACCGTGACCAAGAAGAGGAGATTAACACCTTCCATGATGTTCAGTTTTCAGGCAGCTTGTGAAGTGGCTCCTTTGCATCACTGGTGTTAAAATCGTGATTCTAATGATTTCAATGTTAAAGTAGACATTTCAAACTTCCAAGGCACTATGCATCGGAAAACTTCGTTGATTGGCTCGACAAACCGAGCAACTTTTTGATTATGAGAATATGGTGGAGAATCGGGTGAAGCTTGTGGCCATCAAGCTTAGAAAGCATGCTTTGATTTGGTGGGAAAATCTAAAGTGTCAAAGAATTCGTGAAGGAAAGTAGCGTATCGAAACATTGGATAAAATGAAGGAGCTCAAGAGGAAGCATATCTCAAAAACGAAAAATTGTCCAAAAAGTCATAAATCTATTGTACGACGGCCTATTTAACTCTAAACCTTTCAATTGTGCCATTTTAATCTTAAATCTTTTAACAACTTGCCGATTTAGTTTTAAACATTTCAGTTATGTCGATTTAATTCTAAACCTTTTGATGATTTGTTAATTTAATTCTAAATATTTTGAAGACTTGCCCATTTAGTCCTTTTGACCAATTTTGGTTGAAAATCGCTAATGTGGATGCCGACCGACCACCGGCCATCCTACATGGAGTGGCTGATTATTGGCTTGTGGCTGACAATCGACCACAAGCGAGGGCTAGCGAGGGTGTCACAGCCCACGGTGGATCTAGAGAAGGCTCGCTTGTGGCTAGGAGAAGGCCACCCTCGTCAGATCGGACAAGGGCTCGACCTTTCCCCAACCACAGGCTTAAGGGAAAGAAAAGGATAATGAAACGAAAGGAAAGAAAATGTAAATTTTTTATTAAAAAATGCAAAATTTATATACGGCAACGTCAGCCATGCCACCTAACCATGCCATCTAGGATGGTCACCTATTGCTGAGTGTCCATGTCACCAATTTATGGCAAAAAAATTTCAAAATGACAAAATTGGCAAAATGTTAGAAGGTTTAGAACTAAATTTGCAGGTTTAAATCTAAATTGGCAAGTTTTCAAAAAGTTTAGGATTAAATTGATACAATTAAAAGGTTCAGACCAAAATTGGCTACAGATTTAGGATTTTTTTGGATAATTATCCTCCCTTGAAACTGATTAATAAGATGCTTTCCATTTTTTTTCTTTATTCATGTAAGGTATAGGAGAGTCAATAGAGCCATCACAAACAATTCCAAATGAGGTATGATTGATGCAGCATTTGGGATCACTATCATTGAATCCAAAGGGGTATGGAATTTCAAGGTTTCCGCAGAAACTTCGGCATCCAGGCTTGGTCACTGAATCATCAGCTTCTGCTATGTGATTGTGGTGTGGACCCATTATGATGATCCCAAGCACCACAACTTTCAAAAGAATGCTCATGGATGAGCATGGCTCTTCCTTCAACTCTCTTCCTATATTTTTGTTGTTTCAGCGAATTAATTTGATGGATTCGCAGGTATATAAGGAGAAGCAAGATAGGGTTTTTTTTTTTCGCTTTTTTGGGAGTAATTGTAGTTATTGCCTAAGTTCAAGTTGTGGAGTTAACATCAAGTGGTCATAGCCACTTGCATGAGACGATTCAACAATAATTCCTCGTGTGACTAAGTCTTGAGCAATGCAGTGAACGTCTCTCTACGAAAGTTCATAACATAAATCTGACATACTTTTCCTGGATCTTTCTTTGTTACTCATCAAGAAGACAAGCTATACTCTGAGCCGGAGACTAGGTAACTCTTGTCACAAAATGAGCTGCTCTTACTTTTCAAATTATCTCCGAAAGATTAATCTAAAATTCAAGAGTCTAAGAAAATGTCTCTCCCTCTGTGGGAATAAGAAAATGTCAGTTCTTCTCTTTCCCTATCGATTTTTGATACAATGTATATTGGGGATGTTGCTTCTGTGCATGGCAATTTTTTTCTTTTGGAGCATTCATATTAATGTAAAAACTAAAAGTTGATAGGGAAAGGACAAGACCATACGCTTTCCATGTTTGAGCATTTCCAAAACATAATATTGGACCACAACTGCTGGTCGTTACACGGCAATGACCAATGAAAAAGAGCCAATTTGTTGACAAATTTCATCAGTTAATAACCTTTGAAATTTCTCCTTATAATATTCTTAGATTTCTTTTCATCAACTGTTTGAAAATGTGAACTGCTGGCTAAATTTGCTGGAGTGCTCTTGTCACAAAATGAGCTGTTCTTTTTTTTTTTTTTTCAAATAATTTTTGAAAGATTAATCTATGATTCTAGAGTTTAAGAAAATGTCTCTCCCTCCGTGGGAATAAGAAAAAGTCCGGTCTTCTCCTTTCCCTATCGATTTTTGATACAATCGCGGTGTCTAAATCTGCAAAATAGAAAACATAATCCTCAAACCAAATTACATCTTCCAGTTCAAGATAAAGCCACGAGATATGGTCCGAGATATGATCGTTGTTAAGAAAAAAGGACTTTGGGAGTCTGAAATTTTTTTTCAGAAATTTAGTGAGGGTCATCTGTAAAGTTTTAGGTGAATGCTAAGTCAACTTGGTCGGTCTCCTCGACAGTTTCTTATGTACAACGATGTCTCATCAGGATTTGTTACCCGCCAACCTTGACTGCATCATTGATCGAGAACATCAATGATGCAGGCTACTTTCATTACAGCGCCAAGACTTAAGAAGTCAAGCAAAAACAGTAGTGAGCGTATGCAGAGGGGGAAAGATCACAGCCACAAATCAGGAGAACGAGAAAGAAGAAAAATCAACAAGAGCAGACTGGTTTGAGTTGGTGATTGTACGCATGCAATGTGTTTCTGGGTGGATGGCTTTTATACTTTGAACAATTGTATTTTCCTGTTTTTAGACTGTATATACGCATTCCGAAAAAAAAAAATAATGGGTAGCTTCAAATTAAATAATCAACTAGCTTCAAAGAATTTTTTACAAAATTTATTTGATGGAAACATGGTTATTAATATTTAAAAACTTTAGTATATATTGCCATATCCCTCAACCACACGAGGATCGGTCACTATTGCTCTTGATTTTGACTCTCTAAAGAAAAGCAACTTTTTACTTGTTTTTTCAACTTAAAACAAAGATATATTCAGTGCTATTCCTTGTCCAAAGCATCAGATGCAATTGACGATGACCTACACATAAAAAGCGAAGCAACGACTTGCATAGCCGACTCATATCTCTATGTTCCGTATGCCATGCGACACGACGTTGACCTTGACATGAGAAGCCAACCAGCGACTTGCAAGGCCAACTGATGTCTCCCCAATTTGAAGGCCTGTGAGCTTTAATGATTTGGCCGATCCCGAATTTGAGGTTCGCTTTTATTAGGCCCGCAATTCACACTGTGATGTTACAATCGATTGTAAGAATTTTCAAGCTGATTTGAAACTTGAAAAGAGACTTGCACTAAGGATTCAATTTGGTCGTGTGTAACGGGGCTAACTTAACTCGAAATGAAACGATGACAAAAGGAAAAGTAGGATTCTTGATAAAGAAGATGGTTTGATTGATTTTGGCTTCTCAACTTTCTTGGTAGATATAGCAAAAGAGTTAAAGTTTTCTTCGCCGAATATAATATGGCAAAAACGGTACTGTTAAAGTTTTCTTTGCCGAATATAATATGGCAAAAATGGTAGCGTCATCGTAGAACTTTACCCTACAACTCTTACCAGAGAATTAAAATAGGAATCTATCGACAAAGGGACTTTATAAAAGTTGTCTCTATGTCTGTCAAATTCCAAGCAGTCTCGTTTAAAATTCCATGGAAAGGGCGTCAATTTTGGTGTGCCTCTCGAAGGCAGCTCTATAGCATGCCCTTTTAATAAAGACGCTTTTATGAGAATTTCACCGACGATGTTGACTGAGGTAAAAACATGAATTTGCATGATGAACCTATGTTTTTTTATTTTATTTTAATTATTCTGTGATCTTAAATTGTAATTTCAAGCTTCCATTCAACCTGATCCCTCACAAACTTATGTTATTTTTAAGTATTAGTTCATGTGGTCTGTGAAATTCTAAAAATATACAAGAAATTGATCCATGTGAAGTGTCCTACCTTAGGCTATAATATGATTTGCAAACATTTTTTGTGAGAAATTTGAATAGAGAATAGGGTTAGTTTCGTCATTATGACATGATATACAACTCACCACTCCTTAACTCATCCACAGTCAAGATAATTTCAATCCATTTCTAGCCTTTCTGTCTTTGATAAAGAAGATTTCTTCGTCTGCTAGGAGGGTTGATCTAAACGTTTGGCTGACAAAAAGAGAAAACAGCGAAAAATAGGTATTGATATGGAGTTACTGGGTGAAATTGACACTATCAAATAAGATTTAATGGAAAAAGGCCTTTGCTTTTGGGTATAATTCTGCTACAAATCGGACGGTTAGAGAAAAACAATTGAAATGCATTTGTCTATTTTGATTATCATTTCAACTGTTAAAAGAATCCCTTACCTAAGAACTCCTTTTTGGGTTAGAAAAAAATGATATTTTGACATGTACGACACTTCTACTTTTAACTTTTCCTGCTGTTATTTTGTTAAAATCAGGAACCCAGTATAGTAACATATATAATCCTACAATTGGATATGTGGTGTTTGTCACATTTTTTGCACATTTCATAATAATTACCTGGTAAAGTCAATTGAGTAAGTGACTGTCACACCCCGAACCCCGGGCACGCACGCATCCCTTGGCGATCGATTAAAGATGCGACATCCCAGGACGCGTCGCCAACCCATTCTTTTTTTCTTTCAATTAAGCTAATGCGGAAGCGAATTAAATAAACCCCGGCCAACAAATAAACATAGGGATAGTAAAACACGGCAAACATTGCCAAAAACAACATATTCATTTATCAACTGTTAATACTAGGAAGTTTAATACTTACAAGCCTTTCCACGGCCACTGCCTATCAACCCTCTCAAAAACCTCTAAGGATTAGGGTTTAACCTAAACTTCACTAGCGACAGGACCAGCCAAAAGATGTCGCGTCTTGCGCCCACCACATCTACACTCAGTAGATCTCCACGCTACGGCCCTGAAAAATGTTAACAACGACGAGATGAGAAAAAATCTCAGCGAGTCAACAACCTAAACCCCGATTAGAACGCAAATTCGCCTCGAAGGTGGTACTAAACACACACCGTACAAAACTCACCTCGCCTCGGCACGTCCCTGCATATTAGTGCGTCACGTATGCATTTATAGAAACAATAAGCGTAATTAATAACCGGAACACATAATTTTCACCCTTCAAACATTCACACCGGTCCCGATTATAAGGTAAAACCGTTATGACACATCACATACCATGCCACACAATTTTTCCCCATAATCAAGCGCAACTATCACAACCATTTAGGCGTGTTCCGATTATTACGACCCATCGGCTACGGCCAACTCAACAGTCGACGGTCATCCGGCGTAACCGGGCATCGTCTCGCCCCATCGAGCATGGCAATGTCTAGAACCCCTGCCTAGACGGCATTCTATAAAGGAGCATCGGTCCAACCTCCATCGCAACTCAGCTTCCGGACCCCCGCCGAGCATCTGATAAAATCGGGCATCGTCCCCAAACTCCCGTTGGGTGACGGGTTCCACTTAGTGACCATACAAGCACATATTTAACCAAGAACACCATGCTTTGCATTCAAATGCCTTGTTTTCAAATAATGAACTTGGCCAATTTTTCTTCGTATTAGAAATCCCGGTAAAATAATTGTGCGTGGTCACGCATTCAGATCGAACCATCAAACTTAGTACACTCTCATTTTAAAACTCCATGGTTTTATATAGTACATAAAAGTTGGCGTCAAAACCCAATACCTCGGATTTTTCTATTTAAAAGTCTATTAAACCAAGTTTTATACTAAAAACCAATGTCACAACCTATTTTTTCGGGTGCACCACCTAGAGTTTAGGTTAATGGACTACTAAGTCTTAAACTTAGCTCGCGCTCTCCCAAGCCCATACCAATTCGCGACTTAAGGTTCAAGTTCTTTAACACGCAAAAATTATTAACTAGGAGTCGCCACTAATCAATTTATGGTAGGTCGATTAGACACCTAAGTAAAATAATGAGAGAATTATTTTACTCCTACGAACCAGAGATTTTGGGTACGGGGACTTGGTTACGCTAGATTTCTCTAATGCCCTTTCGGTACCATTTCTTTTTATTTTTTAAAAATGTTTTTGCAGGCAGCTAAGATTTATTTTAAACTAAGTTACTATCATGCAAATATGGTGACCACACGGATGCTCATCCACTACTAAACATTCAAATAAAAATAATAATAAATAATAAATTGCATCACACAAAGCAAGCAAACATTTTTTGGGTTATCTTGAAATTAGAATTATTTATAAAACATGCATTTTAACTACATGACCTAATTTTACTAATAAATGAATTCTAATTAAATGAACCTATTATGCAAACTAATTAACATGCACCTAATGTTTTTTGTAGTTTTTATTGAAATTCGGAATTAATAAAAACCCTAATTAAACTATCTAAAAAAGGGATACTTTTCTAATTTATTCTAGGGATTAATTTGACATAAACCCTATCCTATCTTAGAAAACTATTTTTTGGAAAAATGAGATTTAAAATGTGCGAACATTATCTAAAACCCTATTTAAAAAAAAAAATATTTAGGTCAAACCCTAACTTTTTTATCTAAAAATGCAATCCTAAAAATGTAATCCTAAAAAAAAATCTAATTTACTAAACCTACATGTCTGATTTACTAAACCTATATGCTCATGCAGAATTTTGATTTTTGATTTTTGATTTTTTTAGTTTTTTTTAAAAGATAAGTAATTATTAAATAAATATTAAATCTAAACTATCAACAAAATAAAGGATTAAAATAATCGAAAAAATAACCTGTTGTCTCACAAGTCAAATTAAAGATTATCCTAACCCTAATTATCATGACAAATAGTTCAAAATAATTAAAAATTTGATCCGAATTCTTACGGATCAAATTAATAATTATAATGATTTAACAATTAAAATTCTACCAAAAGCCCAAAAATTAATATAATTAAAAAAAAGATCCGATGTCTCTCGGATCAAATTAATAATTACAATAATTCCGGACAAAATTCTTGTGGATAATGCCTACAAAAATTATAGATATTAACATTCAATATTGCAATTTAGATAACTAAACTAAAAAAAAATGCTATCAAATAAAATAAACAGAAAAATAACATAAAAATAAAAAAGTAAAATAAACTAAACTACAAAGAAAGTAAAAGGTCAAAAAAAAAAAAAAAAAAAAAACTACCTAAAGGGACTCAACACAACAGGAGAAGGCACCGCGCGTTGATGAGTGGGCGGATCAGCAGCGTTAATGGGCGAACAGGTCGCAGGCAGAGGCGGCGCGGGCTGAGGTGCGGGACGGCGGATCTGCAAACGTTCGTTGGGCGGCGCTCGGGGAGGGCAGCGCAATCGGGGGCTGTTGGGCGTCGGAGGGCAGCACGGCGACCTGCAAAGGGAACACGGAACAGAAGCAGCGGCGGAGGAGTCGGGCGCGGGCTGCTGGGAGGCGCTAGCGTTGCGACCAGCGGCGACGAACGGCTAAGGAGAAGTCGACGGCTGACGACCAGAGACAAGCGGCGCTCGGGCAGCAGGCGGAGAGGGCGTCGGGCGTCAAGCGTTGGTGCAGTGGCGAGTGGCGCTCGGGCGGCAGCGTCGGTGGCCGGGCGTCGGGCACCAGGCGCGGCAGCGGGTGAGCGTCGGGCAGAAGGCAAGTAGAGGCGTCAAACGCTAGGTTGCGGGCTGTTGGGCAGCAACGGCGTTGGGGCTTCTGGCGTCCGGCACTGCAGGTCGGCGACGAGCGCTAGGTGGATGTTGGCACTCGGTTGCAGCGGCGTCACGGACGTCAGGCGCTGCTGCAATGGCGTCGGCTGAAGGGAGGCGGACCACCGGGTTGCTGGGCGCGGGTTGCAGAGGCGCGGCGCGGCTGGGGACAGAGGCGGAGCAGGGGCCGTGCGGACGTCGGGCAGGCTGGCGGTGCGACGAGCGGCTGTGGCTAGCGTCGGGTTGCAGCAGCGACGAGGCGGACGGCTGCAGGTGGAGGCGAGGCACCAGTGGTAGCGATCGGGGCGATGGGCTGCAGCAAAAGCGGTGATGCGGGTTGCTGGTGGTGGTCGAGCAGGCGGTGGTGGCTGGCGGAGGAGGTGCGACGCGAGCACGGGCAGGGGCGTCCACGCGAAGAAGACGAACAGTTGCTGCTGCTACTTTTTCTTTTTTTCTTTTTCTTTTTTTTTTCTCTGGCCGCACGTCACTTCTTCTCTGCACTTTTTCTCTTTCTTTTGCTGACTTTTCCCTTTCTTTTCTTCTGCAGGTTGTCCGAAGGGAAAAAATAAACTCTTGGACGAGAAAATGGGGTTTCCTCTCTTTTATTTTTTTCTCACTTTCATGAATTTTCTCAACTCTTTTTACGAAATTTTTTTGCGAATTCCCCCCCCGGTGTCACGAAAATTGTGACTCTTTTTATAGTGATTTCCAGCCGTTTTTTATAGCAACTTTTGAATTTCCATCTTATGTTGCATTAAATCAAGCCTGCAAATCAGAGCATGATTTCGCAATCAGCTCGATTTTGGTCCGATTTCTTCCATTTTGTAAAAATTCTTCCCTTTTATTCACCTGATTTTTAAATTACTTATGCATTTATCAAAATCTGAATATTCATCGAATTTCAAACTTCCATGCATAATCAATCAAATCAATTTTCCCCTTTTTTTTTCCACTTTTTCATTTTATCTATTTTGATGCATTTTTTTTTGTTTTTTTAGGGGTTAAAATTAATCTCTAATTTTTATGCAAAAAAATCAATGATTGGGTCGCCAAAATTTAGGTGTCAACAGTTGTCTCTCTTTGAAGGTGAGTTTGTAGAGGTTGCCTTCAAAGACAAATTGAGATCTAAATTTTAATCATGCACATGCACTGAATGACCTTTTTTTTTTTTTTTTTTTAAAATGCATGGGAATGCTAATGCAAATGACAAAGGAACTTACCTGGAATAACTTACCTTCAAGGAGGGAAGAGTAACTCAAGATAGATTGGCGTTACATGTCCAGGACTCGTACCATTCTACGGTTGCCCCGAGAATAGTAACATGGCTTCGTAAAGAGACTGCCTTCCCAAGATCCGTACCATTCTATGGTCGTCCAATATGGCATTATTTGGTTGTGTCTAGGACCCGTACCATTCTACGGTCGCCTAAATGAGGATTCATTTTTCAGGACCCATACCATTCTACGGTCGCCTGAATGGGGAAATAGATGTTGTCTAGGACCCGTACCATTCTACGGTCGCCTAAACGGGGATTCACTTTCCAGGACCCGTACCATTTTACGATCGCCTGAATAAGGAAATAGGTGTTGTTTAGGACCCGTACCATTCTACGGTCGCCTAAATGGGGATTCACTTTCCAAGACCCATACCATTCTACGGTCGCCTAAATAAGGAAATAGGTGTTGTCTAGGACCCGTATCATTCTACGGTCGCCTAAACTGGGATTCATTTTCCAGGACTCGTACCATTATACGGTCGCTAGAATAAGGAAAAAAGGGGTTGTCTAGGACCCATATCATTCTACGGTCGCCTAAACTAGGATTTATTTTCCAGGACCCGTACCATTCTACGGTCGCTTGAATAAGGAAAAAGGGGTTATCTAGGACCCGTATCATTCTACGGTCGCCTAAACTAGGATTCATTTTCTAGGACCCGTACTATTCTACGGTCGCCTGATCAGAATGAATCTGGAAAATCTTTGGGGAGCAACTCCATCGAGTGCTAGTGCTTGAAAATGAATACCTGTACAATGACAAGTATTTAAGGTATAGATAGAGATAAACTTACCTGGTGGCATCTCTGATCCTTAGAGATATGTCTTCCAAATTAATGAGGTGACTCTGGGCTACGAAAGCACACCATGTCGATGAAGGGGAACATCGGGCTACGGAAGCACGCCGATTTGATAGGGGGACTCTGGGCTACAGAAGCACGCTACATCATATCAAGGGACACCCGGCTATGGAAACACGCCGAGTCAATAAAGGGCTATGGAAGCATGTCGAGTCGATGAAAGGGACTCTAGGTTACGAAAGCACGCGAGGTCAATATAAAGGACACCAGGCTACGGAAGCACGTTAGGTCAATAAGTAGGGACATTGGGTTATGGAAGCACACCGAGTCGATGAAAGGGACTCTGGGTTACGAAAGCACGCTAGGTCAATATAAAGGACACCGGACTACGGAAGCATGCCGGGTTGATATAAGGGACTCTGGGTTAGGAAAGCACGCTAGGTCAATATAAAGGACACCGGGTTACGAAAGCACACCGGGTTGATGAAAGGGACTCTGGGCTACGAAAGCACGTCAGGTCAATATAAAGGACACCGGGCTACGAAAGCACATCGGGTCGATGAAAGGGACTCTGGGCTACGAAAGCACGCCAGGTCAATATAGAAGACAGCTTGACCGAGTCAAGTGTTGATGCACTTGGGAGAGAATACCTGCACAATGACAAGTATTTAAAGTATGGGTAGAGATATACTTACCTGGTGATATCTCTGATTCTTGGGGATATGTCTTCTGGAATTTAGATATCCTGTGGAGGTCTTTCACCTCCTGGTAAAATCAAGGATGGACCTTGCATGTTCGTGATGGTTCCTCATCTCCTAATATCATGAGGCATTTTGAAAGTAACTTGAATGTCAGCAGCTCTTGGGTCTTTGAGAAAACATTACCTGTCAGACATGATTAGAGCAAAAGTGCATTCACCAAAGAAATAAGCAATTAATGCTATTCTGGAACGCACACTTCAAAATCCACTGAAATTTTTATCAATTCAATCGGGGTTCATGCATAATGACCTTTGTCTCACCCAAATTTCCACTAGAGAGAATTATCGTTCAAGACAAATTTCACTCATGACATGGATTTCTTAAGAATACTAAATGAGAGACTTTCGATTAGAAATGACTTTCACTCACTCTCATTTAGAAGAGAATCACTCCATCTCACCATATCGACAGGGGTCCGAGTATTCTCGCAAACGGTATGACCTTACCAATCTGAGAGGTCTTTAACAAGGACCATATTGTGGGCTTGGTCAACGGATTAACAAATGGACTCTTTGAGTCAAGGCTATTGAAAGAACAGCTTCGCAAGCATCTTCGGGTTTTCAAGTCAAGAACCCTGCAAAATGAGAAAGAAATAATCTTGCTCGCACTTCTTCGAGCGATGCTTATAAACGTATGAACCCCTACGTTAATTTAAGTGCCCTAATCTGAAGAGACTTTGTAAGGGACGTAACATAGGCCGGGTTCATGGGTTGAGAAACGAAAGGATCATTAGGCTCAAAATATGTGTGAAGGGTAAAAGCTGATGATCATCTAGGCATTATCGCTGGTCTTCTCTTTCGCCAGGGATGCGCCATTGATCTTGACTCTTTGAGTACTTCTCCATTGAGATACAACCTTTTGCAACTGATAGTCACCTATCATGACTCTTTCTTTTTCATTTTTATTGGCATTGCTTCTACTAGGCACATCACTTTTTCATGCCTCTAGTTTTCATGCATTTTTTTCATTTCTTTTTCATGGGCATTGGCCTTGCTTTTACTAGGCACACTTCTTTTCCATGCCCCTTAGTTCTATTTTGATTTCAATCTTTGTGCACAATGCATGCGTTAAGCAACACTTTGAATGACACTCGAACTTTCAAGAATCTTCATCTGCCTTTTGCCTTGCCCCAGTGTGGGAGATGATCACCAACTGGGTTTAAAGAAATGAAATTGCAGGCTCAAGTGGGCTATGCAAATGGTATAAGTATGTAGGATAGAGAAAGAAATGCTCTTCGTCATCCTAAGGCACTTAAATTAACACATGAATTCAATGTAAGAAAACTTCAATTCATTTTCCTCACCTCATGATGCCATTTTATCTTCCAGTTGCCCCGATGTGAGATGATTCTTGACAGGGGTAATTTCAAAAGAATATTCATAAGTGTATGGGCTCAAAAATGTTGAGCAATGGATCACCTATAGTGTTTGGGATAGAAAAATGAATTGCCTCTCATCATTTCGGTTGCCATACCCTTTGCGAGAAAACTCTTTATCTTGTGTATATGAACCTTCCTACACTCATCTCACAAGTGTATGAGTAGGGGACTGTGTATAGGGTAAGGTTTGCCTTTCATCATCCCGACTCGTTTCATTTAGTATGCTCAATCAATTCCACATCATTTATTAAATTAGTCCATCTTGATGTTCTTTAATGGAATTGGTAGATAAAACATGCAAGAGTCATCATGCAAAATCTTTTTTTAAAAAGAGCTCAACAGCTTTAGGCATGAAAAATTGTCAACTCCAAAACAAATAGTTTTCCACACTGCAATATGGTTTTAAGCATTTATTCAAGGATTCATCTATAATGGGATTGCCTCAGTAGTTGATGTCTTTGGATTGCCCTTATTATTCAAGACTGAAAATCCATTTTTGCCCCTGCACAAGAGAATGTGCATGAATATGATACTATGCAACATCAAAGTAAAAGCAAATGGAATATCCATTTTTGCTTGGGTCAAGCTTTTATCCTAGTCATGTTACTACTAGAATCTGTAGTATTCCCAATTTGTCATCTCTTTCACCAAAGATAGATGATCCTCTTTTACTCTATTTGAAAGTGTGTTCTCAAACTTGTTGAGTAACAGTTGAGCAACCCGATGTGCCTTCATATGCTTTCTCATTAGGCCAAGAAAGTAAGGTTCTGAAACATTAAGTAAATGAGTCAGAAAATCAAACAGGGCTAACCTAATGCATGCTTTTAAAAATGGCTTGAAAAATGTTTTTTATTCTCTTTTTTTTTTTGGAATTTTTTTTATGAGGAAGCATGAAGAAACCCGGTCCTCAAAATTCTCCTTGAATGATATTTTCTTTTCATTGTTGGATATCGTCACCGGGCTGGTTTGGCATACCCCGTCATGTCCTCAAAACTTGTAATTTTATTGATATTCATCAATCGAATTACATTTATTAAATGGTAAATGCAATGCTCAATCCCTAAATGAAAAACGAAAAAGAGTGAATTGAAAACATTCCCTAGAAAGCAATAAAAAATTCCCACACAGGGGAGTGTGCGAAAGCAATAAAAGAGTCACTCTCGTGGGCTAGGGCCCATTTCTTCTGATGGTCCTTTGTCAACAACACCTTTAGGGAGGTCATTGAACAGGCTTGTGATTCCTTCCAGTACATCATCAGGGTTCTCCATCTTCGGGGGTGTCGGATCATCCATGACACCCCATCCATCCGGGACTATCTCACGAGGATCAATGTAGTAGCTGGGAGGGGCCGAATACTTCACCAGGTAATCGAACTTGCCACTAGGCTGGCCCAGAGTGTCTATCACTTCCGCTTCATACTGCATCATTCTTGGAGGACCAGGGAATGTCTCATGAATGTTGGGAGGCGACGAGTTTTGCCTTGCTCGTCCTTGCTCAGGTGGTGGGTTTTGTCTTTCTCGTCTTCGTCCTCTAGAATTTTCTTCACCTCTTCCACGGTGCCCTAATCGAGCAGAATGGGACCTCAGAGGGGCTTCAATGGGGTTTTGAATGCCCTGACCCCTTCTTCCAAGACTATATGGTATCATCTTGAACGGTACGACGGATTTCCCCAAGCATATAAGACAATACGAAGGACAAAACATTGTCATGGACCGACGAAAATTGCAACGAAGTAAGTGAATTGTAAAGTGAGAGTTCGAACAACTTACTTTTGGCGGGAAGAGATGACAATCACATAGACACACGCATGAAATGTGAGGCTCAATTTCTATCTAGATGGCTTAACAAAGTGGAGCTAAGAGGATGATCTGACCGTTGCAGTCTCGCATTAACGTGTCAGGTCCCCCTAACTCCGGCTCAGTTGAATGGAATGTCCAATAGTCATGCAGTCTCGCGGATATGGACAAACACATTCGACACCATGAAAAGACTTTCGGGGAAGAGAAGGTCAACCTCCACATAGCGGTCTCGCTTTGGAGGAAGTATCCTTCGCAACATCATCCTAAAAATCCTATCGCAGCCCAGGTCCGGCCACAGGTTGTGTGTGCAATAGTGTAGTGCTAAAAGCAATAAAACATGCATAATAGTTTAAATGCAAACAACACTTCTAAATAAATCATTCATTCCACACCTTCCTACAAGACAAGAATTAGCAAAGACTACTCCCCTTATATCTCCCATTTGTAAGAACATTTAACACCTTAGAAATGTTAGGGACGTACCTGGTGTCCTCGTTTCCAAACAAAAACTTTTTTTTTTTAAAGAAAAAAGAAAAGTTGGCCTAAGTCCACTAAGTGTTTTAACATAGGTCCCCAGCGGAGTCGCCAAGCTGTCGCGACCTATTTTTTTCGGGTGCACCACCTAGAGTTTAGGTTAATGGACTACTAAGTCTTAAACTTAGCTCGGGCTCTCCCAAGCCCATACCAATTCGCGACTTAAGGTTCAAGTTCTTTAACACACAAAAGATTATTAACTAGGAGTCGCCACTAATCAGTTTATGGTAGGTCAATTAGACACCTAAGTAAAATAATGGGAGAATTATTTTACTCCTACGAACCAGAGATTTTGGATACGGGGACTTGGTCACACTAGATTTCTCTAATGCCCTTTTGGTACCATTTCTTTTTATTTTTTAAAAATGTTTTTCAGGCAGCTAAGATTTATTTTAACCTAAGTTACTATCATGCAAATATGGTGACCACACGGATGCTCATCCACTACTAAACATTCAAATAAAAATAATAATAAATAATAAATTGCATCACACAAAGCAAGCAAACATTTTTGGGTTTTCTTGAAATTAGAATTATTTATAAAACATTCATTTTAACTACATGACCTAATTTTACTAATAAATGAATTCTAATTAAATGAACCTATTATGCAAACTAATTAACATGCAACTAATGTTTTTTTTGTAGTTTTTATTGAAATTCGGAATTAATAAAAACCCTAATTAAACTATCTAAAAAGGGATACTTTTCTAATTTATTCTAGGGATAAATTTGACTTAAACCCTATCCTATCTTAGAAAACTATTTTTGGAAAAATGAGATTTAAAATGTGCGAACATTATCTAAAACCCTATTTAAAAAAAAAAAAATATTTAGGTCCAACCCTAACTTATTTCTAAAAATGCAATCCTAAAAATGTAATCCTAAAAAAATCTAATTTACTAAACCTACAACCTACATGTCGATTTACTAAACCTATATGCTCATGCAGAATTTTGATTTTTTGATTTTTTTAGTTTTTTTAAAAGACAAGTAATTATTAAATAAATATTAAATCTAAACTATCAACAAAATAAAGGATTAAAATAATCGAAAAAATAACCTGTTGTCTCACAGGTCAAATTAACGATTATCCTAACCCTAATTATCACGACAAATAGTTCAAAATAATTAAAAATCGATCCGAAGTCTTACGAGATCAAATTAATAATTATAATGATTTAACAATTAAAATTCTATCAAAAAGCCCAAAAATTAATATAATTAAAAAAAATGATCCGATGTCTCTCGGATCAAATTAATAATTACAATAATTCCGGACAAAATCCTTGCGGATAGTGCCTACAAAAATTACAGATATTAACATTCAATATTGCAATTTAGATAACTAAACTAAAAAAAAAAATGCTATCAAATAAAATAAACAGAAAAATAACATAAAAATAAAAAAGGTAAAATAAACTAAACTACAAAGAAAGTAAAAGGTCAAAGTAAAAAATAAAAAAAATAAAAAAACTACCTAAGGGGACTCAACACAACAGGAGAAGGCACCGCGCGTTGATGAGTCGGCGGATCAGCAGCGTTAATGGGCGAACAGGTCGCAGGCAGAGGCGGCGCGGGCTGAGGTGCGGGACGGCGGATCTGCAAAGGTTCGTTGGGCGGCGCTCGGGGAGGGCAGCGCAATCGGGGGCTGTTGGGCGTCGGAGGGCAGCACGGCGACCTGCAAAGGGAACACGGAACAGAAGCAGCGGCGGAGGAGTCGGGCGCGGGCTGCTGGGAGGCTCTAGCGTTGCGACCAGCGGCGACGAACGGCGAAGGAGGCGTCGACGGCTGACGACCAGAGAAAAGCGGCGCTCGGGCAGCAGGCGGAGAGGGCGTCGGGCGTCAAGCGTTGGTGCAGTGGCGAGTGGCGCTCGGGCGGCAGCGTCGGTGGCCGGGCGTCGGGCACCAGGCGCGGCGGCGGGTGAGCGTCGGGCAGAGGGCAAGCAGCGGCGTCAAACGCTAGGTTGCGGGCTGTTGGGCAGCAACGGCGTTGGGGCTTCTGGCGTCCGGCACTGCAGGTCGGCGACGAGCGCTAGGTGGATGTTGGCACTCGGTTGCAGCGGCGTCACGGACGTCAGGCGCTGCTGCAATGGCGTCGGCTGAAGGGAGGCGGACCACCGGGTTGCTGGGCGCGGGTTGCAGATTCGCGGCGCTGCTGGGGACAGAGGCGGAGCAGGGGCCGTGCGGACGTCGGGCAGGCTGGCGGTGCGACGAGCGGCTGTGGCTAGCGTCGGGTTGCAGCAGCGACGAGGCGGACAGCTGCAGGTGGAGGCGAGGCACCAGTGGTAGCGATCGGGGCGATGGGCTGCAGCAAAAGCGGTGATGCGGGTTGCTGGTGGTGGTCGAGCAGGCGGTGGTGGCTGGCGGAGGAGGTACGATGCGAGCGCGGGCAGGGGCGTCCACGCGAAGAAGACGAACAGTTGCTGCCGCTACTTTTTCTTTTTTTTTTCTCTCTAGCCGCACGTCACTTCTTCTCTGCACTTTTTCTCTTTCTTTTGCTGACTTTTCCCTTTCTTTTCTTCTGCAGGTTGTCCGAAGGGAAAAAATAAACTCTTGGACGAGAAAATGGGGTTTCCTCTCTTTTATTTTTTTCTCACTTTCACGAATTTTCTCAACTCTTTTTACGAAATTTTTTTAACGAATTCTCCCCCCCCCCCTTAGTCACGAAAATTGTGACTCTTTTTATAGTGATTTCCAGACGGCCGTTTTTTATAGCAACTTTTGAATTTCCATCTTCTGTTACATTAAATCAAGCCTGCAAATCGGAGCGTGATTTCGCAATCAGCTCGATTGTGGTCCGATTTCTTCCATTTTGTAAAAATTCTTCCTTTTTATTCACCTGATTTTTAAATTACTTCTGCATTTATCAAAATCTGAATATTCATCAAATTTCAAACTTCCATGCATATTCAATGAAATCGATTTTCCCCTTTTTTTTTCCACTTTTTCATTTTATCTATTTTGATGCATTTTTTTTAGGGGTTAAAATTAATCCCTAATTTTTATGCAAAAAATCAATGGTTGGGTTGCCAAAATTTAGGTGTCAACAACCAATAACTAATGTCAAGCAATCAATTGTATATCATATAACATATAAACCATCAGAATCATGCATAATGCCATCATATAGGCAAGAATACCAAAATCCCTTTTCAAAAATCAACTTGGCAACTCTTTTTTTTCTTTAAAACTTTTGGAAATAAATTCGTACAGGGTCACGTATTTGAAATCAACCCGTCAAACTTTGCACGCATCTAATTTAAAACCTCACGGTTTTATTGAGCACATGAAACTTGGCATCCAAACCCGACACCAAATTTCTTTTCTATTTCTTTGTCCAACCACCATTTTTGGAAACACTCTTTTGTAACCCCCTTTTTTTTTTCTTTAAAACTTTTGGAAAGAATTTCGTACATGCTCACGTACTCAAAATTAATCCGTCAAACTTTGCACACTTCTACTTTAAAACCTCCTTATTTTGTTGAGCAAATAAGTTTTGGTGTCCAAATCCGACACCTCATTGTTTTTCTATTTAAAAGCTCATAAATCCATCTTTTGACCTAAAAATAGGAACCAACACAGAGCAACCAATCTCATAATATCACGCATAAGTTCTCAGCATGCCAAAACTCGACCAAATCACAAAATATACATTTTCCAGCAAGCAAGACACCAAGAACAACCACAAAACCACAACCGGCTCTTACCGGCAGAAACCGAGTCCACTCGCATGTCTCCAAAATTAATTTCAGAAACATAACCAAACGAGTTCAAAAAATTCTCAAATTTAAATATGTTATAAAAAACACTTAAACGAACACTTTTTATGAAGACACCTTGACCTAGATCTTCCTAGAATAAGAGAAGTAAATCTCTCAAGTCATTACCAAAACCGTGTTCGTGTCCAGAATTTATGTTTTCCAGAACCAGCTGGGTTCGAGGTCCAAAACTTGTCCGTTTACTCTGAAATTTGACTATGTTAAAATTCAAGATGTGATGAAAGTTTTTAGTGAAAAAACTCTTTCAAAAATCGAACCTTAAGAGTCGATAAAAATTCTTTAAACACCAAAAGGTCACTCGTTCTAGCACAAACCGAGATTCTGTTTTGCTTGTAACGAAGCTGAAATCTTATTTTTGTAAACCCAAAAAATCTTGAGTAAAATATATGTCATAAATGAAGATGTTTAGAATATTTTTCAAGAAGGAAGTAATCTCAAAATCGTAGCACATCTTAACCCACGAAAATAGCAAACAGCAAGTGTCCGGTAATCTGCGGTTAATTAAGCTAATCCAACTTAATTAACCTAATCACGATTAATTAACATAACCATGGTTAATTAATCTAATCAAGGTTAACTAACCTAACCATGGTTAAATAACCTAACCAAGGCTAGTTAACACTAATATAGGATTAACTAAACTAATCCTCATTAGCACTAATCTAACCATGATTAGCACTAATCTAAACACCCCTTAAGCGCAATTAACAACCTAATCAAGGATTAAGGAGTTAACTCACCAGATTAAGACGGCAGCATGCTCACGGCGACGGCAACACAGCGGTGGCGAAAACTCAAGACTATTGTGCCTTGAACGGAAGCCCAACGGTGACTAAAATCAGCCCCACAAGTGCTCGGCCAGGGCTGGACTTGGTTGTGTGGAGCTGCTGGTCCTTGCTGGTCAGGGCTGCTTGTGGGGGCTGAAGTTGCTCGTGGCACGGCTGTGGGATGTTGGGTGCTGTTCCGGCTGATGTTGGTGGAAGTGGGCTGGAAGCGTGAGGCTGTTGGTGGCGTTGTGACAGCGGAAAAATGGAATGACATGGAGCAAGGAGGCTAGCGTTGTGGTGGCGGTGAGGTTGGACTTCGGTGAGGGCGTGATGGTGGGTGAGTGATTTGGCGGTGGATTTATGGTGGCAGCAAGAAGATGAAGGAGCTGCTGGCGTGGGATGGCAGCTGGGATGTGGTGCGGTGAAAAGGAGAATAAAGGGGAGGGGAATTGGGGACGTGAGGGAAGGAGAAGGAAAATGGGGGTGGGCTGTTCTGCCGGGGCTTGCACGCATGGAGGGAGAGGGAGAAGTGGGAGAGAGAGGAAAATGGAAGTCAATTGGTGAGCCAATGGGAACTTAGCCAAAATATCTCAATACTCATTACATTCCCCTAAAGTCTTCATGCCCAAAAGTCCAAGGCTCAACCAATAAGAAATTTGCTCTAATTTCCCCAAAAATCAGCCAAAATAGGGTAGAAAAACCCTATTTTTCCTCCATCCGAATTTCCACTTATTTTCTTATTTGTCCGAAAATCGATTTTTCGCAAAAATTCCAAACTCAACGAAATTTTGCCGAAAGATGAGACGACGTCCTATAAATGAATCGTGACACGCTCGAACGTCCGATTCCCGAAACCGAAATCAATTTCACGGTTAAAATCAACCGAACGCGATTTTGGTACGACCTAACCTATTGGGTAGCTTTTAGGGATTTTAGCGCGTTTAACCCATGGTCGATAATTTTCGATCCACGTTTGTGCATATCCGAATCGTAGACGACTCTCGGTTGTCATAATATCGCGAGGTTTGAATCACATGTCCCAAGTATAATATCGATAGGAAAATCGGTTTATTGCCGTTCGGCGCGAATATTGCAATCGTGTGGAATCACCCGCAATTTGACTACGTGATTCTATCGAATCGACCTATATCCGTTCGCTAATCGATTTATAATGGTGTTGTATTGACCATTGCCGATTATGGTCGAGCGGTCGATTTTCGATCGAATTCTCCAGTCTGTCGCGTTTATATCCCTTAACGGCCTCACCTAACAAGTTAGTTAACTCGTGACGGACCAACTCTGAGTAAAATAACCATAAGCGCGTCGACGAAAAAACCATTTCGTATAATCGAAATGGGGTCAGATTTTAGGATGTCACAGTGACCATCAATTTCAAGGATACCATGTGGCTACTGACAACATCCACTCTATAAAGTGACCATCGAATTTCACCTAGATTGGTTCTTTCTTTTCACCTCAGATAAAATCACTCTACATTATAGTTAATGCTTCAATCCTATTATATATATATATATATATATATGTTAACATAGATTAAATTTGATTTGACGTATGACAAATTCATCTTTTGGAATACAACAAAGTTTCATGCTTATGCTATCATCATTTCCCGAGGCATTGCTTTTGAGGGTGCCATCACATTTGCTTGTGTTGGAGAAAACTTCCTTACTTGTTTTGATGTCGACAAAACATTTTTCAGTCTAGTCTGAAGACTCGCAAACTCTTCCGTCAAAGTCTGAAGACCGTCAAAGTCTGAAGACCGTCAAAGTCTGAAGATCGCCAGACCACCAGACTCAAGATGTAAAGTCTGCCCTCATTGATAGTTTCTAGACCGACGAAGAAGATTTATCCAGATTCAAGTATTTCTTTAGGGATTTGATTCGAGCGGTTATAGAAGATCTCACGGCTGGAGATAGCACCTCAAAAATCGATTATTCGGTTTGATTCAAATTTGAATAAATTGGATTCGTTGATTGGCGAAGTATACTTGGAAGGTTCTACTTATGGAAACCTAGATCCCGATTGTATGGGCGAGCGGGATTGGTGGGCTATCTTCACATTCCTTAAGTAACTCGAGATCTCCCTAATTGATTCTCGTCCAACGAGTAGATTGGAAGAACTCCTTTGGAAGGTGCCAACGGTTATGAAGGCATGGAGGAGTATATAAGGAAGACGCTCCGGTTATTTGAGTGTGCGCGAAATAGATAAATTCCAAAGTCTGAAGCTTCTTGTTCTTTGTCAATTGTTGAGCGTAAACTTGTACTCAAAAGAGAGTTTATAATTCTGTGAAGCCTTGAGGAAGTGTAGTAGAGTCTCTACACTTTGTGGAATCAAGGAAGTGATACTTGTAACGACTCTTTTGATTCATAGTGGAATCCAGCCGGTGGGCTGTCGGTGCGGAGAGAGTGGACGTAGGCTTGGATTAAGCCGAACCACTATAAACCTTGTGTTCTTATTCTCTTCCTTGAACCCTTTTACCTTGATCGTAACTCTATTTAATTGTTCGAGCCTAATTTTCATTTTAAAGTCTATTGCTAAACAGATTTGAAATTATAATTTCTGGTTTACTTTGCAAAAATTGTTTTCGCACCTATTCACCCCCTCTAGGTGCTCATACTAGCGTTTACAATTGGTATCAGAGCCCGTGTACTCATTTAAATTGAAGTGTTTTTACTTCAGAGTTAACGATCCATGGCTAGTATGTTAGCTCCAGGTCTGGTTGAAGGGCAAAGCATTACAAGACCACCTTATTTTGATGGAAAAGATTACAGCATATGGAAAAACAAGATGAAGGCATTCCTAAGATCTAAAGATCCTATGGAATGGGACGTGGTAGACAAAGGAATCACTCCTAAAGCTACAACAGTCTCGAAAGGGGAAAGGAAGCTATTGAGTCCGCGGGATGACTCAAGAAGAGATAACCAAGAGACAAGCTCTCGATGCAAAAGCAATTTATTCCTTATATTGTGCATTATCTCCCACTGAATATAATAGAATATCTTCTTGTGAAACAGCTAAAGAAGTCTGGATAGGTTGAACATCACCTATGAAGGAACCGATCGAGTGAAAGAAACCAGAATCAATATTCTCGCTCGCCTCCAATACGAAGCCTTCAAGATGAAACCAGGAGAATCTATCACCGACATGTTTAGTCGTTTTACGTAAATCGTGAATGGTCTTGAGTATCAAGGTCAACCAATCTTTGGACCTATGAAGTTCAACAAACTGCTGCGTGGACTTTCCAAAGATTGGAATCACGTAAAGACCTCAATAAGGGAGACACAAAGAATCATGCCACTTTCTATTGACGAATTGGTTGGCACTCTTCAGTCTTATGAAGTGGAGCAAAACAACGAAGATGAAGATCCCAAAGGTAAAAAATCTATTGCTTTAAAATCTAACGATGACTCGATGTTACGATTCTCGAAGATGATATGAACGATGAAGAGCTTGCTCTCATGATAAGAAAGTTTAGAAAACTGAGCAAAAAGGGAAGAAGATTCAATTGGAAGAAACAAAGCTCTCAAAAGTTTCAAAACAAATCAGCGAAGATGATGAATCCAATAAAGATGTGATTTATTTTGAATGCAAGAAAAAGGGGCACATCGGACCTAACCGTCCCTTACTAAAGAAAAAGAAAGGAAAAGCTGAGAAATACGAAATGCTCTCAAAGCAGAAACTTGGAGTGATACCGAATGCGAAGAGAGTGATGATGACTATGCCAATATTTGTCTAATGGCACAATCGGACTCGGACTGGAGACGGACTCGGACTCGGACTCGGACTCGGACTCGAATTTAATTTACATTGAAATCAAGGTAAGTAATTTTAAGATTCCTACTAAAGTTTCTAAATATATTGATGAACTGTGTCTTAGTCTCAAAACCTCTCTCAAGAGGATTTCCGAACTGAAAAAGGAAAATTCTGCATTGAAGCAACAGGAGACTGTTTGGAAAGGAAAGGTCGAAAATTTAGATAAAAGTGTCATTACCTTGAAAGAAAATGTAGACTCTCTTTCTAAAGAAAATGAAGTTTTGAAAAATGATATTTCAAGCATCTCAAAAAGGTTTTCTATAGGATCTGAAAAATTGGAAAAGATTTTTTTAGCACAAAGACCTTACTTTAACAAATCAGGCTTAGGAATGATCTTTGAAACCATTCCTCTAATTGATTTTCCATAAGTGAAGGAAAGAATCAAACAAAGACATACAAAAGACTTTTATAAAACTCACTTTCAAAAGCCTTTGTAAAACCTGTAGGCCGCAATGCTCTTAAATGTTCTAAGTGTAATAGTTCAGAACATTTTGAGAAAGAATGTCCTATGGTTTGGAAACCTGTTAAGAAGGTTTGGGCAAAGACCGTATATTGTACTAACACCATTGGACCCAAGAAAATATGGGTACCAAAAAAGGCTTGAGTTTTCATTTTAAATGCAGGTCACTATCAAGAAAAAGGTCAAATGGTACTTGGATAGTGGATGCTCAAGACATATGACAGGAGACTCAAGTTGTTTCATAAAGCTTATGCAAGTTAATGGTGGAAAAGTTTCATTTGGAGGAAATAGTAAAGGCAGAATTGTCGGACGCGGAACAGTAAAGATTGGAAGTCTCACAATCAGCAACGTTTCTTTAGTAGAAGGACTTAACTATAACTTGTTAAGTATCAGCCAACTGTGCGATACAAGTTTCAAAATTAACTTTCAAGAAGGAATATGTTCGGGAACCAGCGAGAGATTCCTCTCGGACTTTCACGGGACGAAGACATGGGAATATCTATCTTCTGGACAGAAACCAGAAAAATCCCAATGTCTAATCTCAATACAAGAGGAAGCTAATCTATGGCATAGGAAACTTGGCCACATCAACATGAGGCAAATAGCCAAGATCTCTGCAAAGAAGCTTGTTCGTGGACTACCAAATCTGACATATGAAAGATCCGATCTATGCACCCCATGTGTACTGGGAAAACAGGTCAGAAGTTCTTTCAAACCAATAAATCAAGTTTCCACTAATCGTGTGCTGCAACTCTTGCATATGGATCTCTTTGGACCAACTAGAACCCAGAGTATTGGTGGTAAGAAATATTGCCTAGTAATAGTAGATGATTACTCACGATTTACTTGGGTATATTTCTTGGAAAGTAAGTCTGAAACTTTTTCTTATTTTATAAAGTTTGCAAAGAAAGTACAGAATGAGAAGGGGTATGTTATTTCTTGTATACGAACAGATCATGGAGGTGAGTTTGAAAATCAAGATTTTGCTAAATTCCGTGATGAATCTGGTTTTCAGCATGTGTTCTCCTCTCCGTACACTCTGCAACGTAAATGGAGTTGTGGAAAGGAAGAATAGATCACTGCAAGAAATGGCTAGAACTCTTTTAATTGAAAGCAACATTTCTTCTCGCTTTTGGGCTGAAGCGGTTTCTACAGCTTGTTATATTATTAATAGAGTTTTCTTAAGACCTATTTTGGAGAAAACTCCCTATGAATTGTTCAAAGGTAAGAAACCAATTGTTTCCTATTTTCATGTGTTTGGTTGCAAATGTTTTATATTGAAAAATGCAAATGATCAAATTGGTAAGTTTGAAGAAAAATCGATGAAGGTATTTTCCTTGGATATTCAACCACCAGCAAAGCTTACGAGTTTACAACAAAAAGACTCAAAAAGTGGAGGAATCAATGAATGTTAAATTTCAAGACTTCACACAAATTCAATCGATCCGGACTCAACCCGAAGAATCTCGAACTCCTGCTCCGGACTCTACAAAGTCTAAACCCCCGAAGCGCTCGGACTTCGGAAGATCAACAAAGAACAAACATTGAAGAACCGATGAAGAGAAAGATCGGTCTGTCAAACCAACCAAGAATCGGAAGCACAAGTCTAGTCACCCCAAAGAACTCATAATTGGCAACATTGATGAAGGAATCCGTACGAGATCCAAAAGGCATGAAGAGTCTAGTGCTTTGTGGCACTTATTTCTGAAATAGAACCCAAGAGCATAGAAGAAGCCTTAACGATGAAAGTTGGATTGAAGCTATGCAAGAGGAACTCGGGCAATTCAGCATTAACGATGTCTGGGAATTGACTCCTAAACCAAAAGGTAAATCTGTTGTTGGAGCTAAATGGGTTTTCAAAAACAAGATGGATGAAAAAGGAAAAGTTATAAGGAACAAAGCAAAACTCGTGGCCAAAGGATATACGCAAGAAGAAGGGATAGACTATGATGAGACTTACGCACCCATAGCAAGGTTAGAGGCAATTAGATTATTACTTGCCTTTGCTTGTTATAAGAATTTCAGGTTATTCCAAATGGACGTCAAAAGCGCATTCTTAAATGGATTTATCCAAGAGGAAGTCTATGTGGAACAACCTCCCGGATTTGAAGACCCAAGGAAGCCGACTCACGTATTCGGGCCGAAAAGGCACTATATAGATTAAAGCAAGCACCTCGAGCTTGGTACGACAGATTAATTAAGTTTTTAATCCAAAATGGTTTTGTTAAAGGAAAGGTAGACACCACCTTGTTTATTAAAAGAGAAAATAAAAACTTTTTACTTGTACAAATCTATGTTGATGATATTATCTTTGGATCACCTAACGAAAATCTGTGCAAGAAATTTTCTAAGTCTATGCGGGATGAATTTGAGATGAGCATGATGGGTGAACTTTCCTTCTTCCTTGGACTACAAGTAAAACAATTGAAGGAAGGGACTTTCATTCACCTAGAAAAATATGCTAAAGATCTTGTTAAAAAGTTCGGTTTGGAGAATTGCAAAAAGACGATATACCAATGTCTAGTTCTTCGAAGCCGGACAAAGATGAAGGAGGAAAGAAGATTGACCGGAAGCTATACAGGAGTATCATTGGTTCACTTCTTTATCTTACCGCATCTAGACTGACATTTTGTTTAGTGTATGTATTTGTGCCAGATTTCAATCTCGATCCAAAAGAATCTCATCTAAGTGCTGCAAAACGCATCATCAAATACGTTGCAACAACCTCAAAGTTTGGTCTCTCGGTATCCTAAAGAAGGAGATCTTACTCTCCTTGGTTACTCGAGCGCAGACCTAGCGGGATGCGAGTTGATAGGAAGAGCACTTCGTGCACCCGTCAATTGCTTGGGAACGAACGCATCTTGGTTTTCTAGGAAACAAAGTACGTAGCTCTTTCAACGGCGAAGCAGAATACGTGGCTCTTGGAAGTTGTTGTTCTCAAATCTTATTGATAAAACAACAGCTAAGAGACTTTGGAATCGAAGACTCATGCACCGAGATCAAATGTGATAATACCAAAATTAATCTCACCAAGAATCCAATTCTTCATTCAAGAGCAAAGCATATAGAAATTCGACATCATTTTATTAGAGACCATGTTCAAAACGGAGAAGTATTGATTCATTTCATCGACTCAAAGAATCAGCTGGCGGACATCTTTACTAAGCCACTGGAGAAAAGCCAATTTGAGTCTATTCGCTCCAGACTTAATATCTTAAAGTCTGAAGAAGTTCAGACTTAGGGACTAAAGTCTAAGAAGGCTCAGACTCAAGAGATCAAGATCTATTACTGTAAGTTATTTCTACTTTGAAAATTTATCTTTTGGACAAAATCTCAAAAAGGTACGTTCATCTATTAATCTGTAATTGATTGATGTTATCTTTCTAAATTTTCGGAATTATAGCAATCATTCCTTTTCGAAAAGAAGTTATCTTTTTAACAGTTATACATTTTTCAAAAAGGCAGTTATTTTTGAAAAGGTATTTCCTAATTTCCTTTTTGCGACGATTCGTATAACCTGTTTTGTTTGCTATATATACCGATCGTCTTCTTCACAAACCCTAGAAGCACAGAACTTCACTCTTTCACCTTTTCTCTCTAGTTAAATCTTAAAGTCTTCACCTTTCTGGCGAATCGAGTTTGGAATCTCCTAAAGACTGTGATAATGGCCTCTCAAAGAAAATCCTCAAGAATCGCAAGCGGGGACCACCGCCTTTGCGTGAGGGTCCTACGCATTTTGACCTCACCGAGGAAGAAGATTCTCCGAGACAACAGCGAGCCCACAACATTCTCAACCGCGCCGCTCTTCTCGGGCTAGATCACAACAGCCGGCGCAGAAGAAACCGTCGAGGATGCCGCACTGTAAGGTCTCAAAAGCCCGCTTTTACCTACAAACCGTATCTTTTTTAAAGAAGGAGGCTCCGCCTTGAGTTTCATTGACGAGTTTTTAGTAGAAAAGGGGTATAGGAATGAAACCCATTTTTTGCGCACAATGGAACGCTTGGATATTGCTCCTGTGGGCTCAGCAAATAAAGCTTTTGCGAATATTCCAAGTGATCCACGTGTAAGTGGACATAATCAACCCGAAGGAAATGATGATGAGAAAATATTCACAAATTTTAAGTCTATAATGGGTATTGCTGCGAATGTTAGAAGCAACATGAGAACAGATTTGTTTCGTTCGAGAGGAACACAAACGACATTATACTAAGTTGTTGAAGAGAGGGGTGATGAACCCAAGGAGTGTAGACTTTGATTTTCTAGACTCTCTGAAGGTGAACTTGCGGGAGAAATTCGCCTTACTTCAACTTGATAAATTCTGCTCGAGACAACAAAGCACATCCGTAACTTATCGCTTACTTCTATTCAAATCTAAGCTTTTGGATGCGAATAGATTTTCATTCAGCGTTAGAGATCGGGATTATGTGGTTGACATGGACATCCCGGCCGATGTGATTGGGGTTGAAAGAGGGGAATTTCAATCGATCGGCGTGTCTATTGGCTGGGCAACGATGGAACTCGTTCGAGATGGGATGGCCGAAGGACGAATCTCGTACGTGAGGTTGAATGCCTTAAATATTCTTCTTCACAAGATAGTGATCAACTGTCTGAGACCAAAATCGACTTCAAAGACTGATGTTTCAAATTCAGAAGCAATGCTGATGTATGCCATCAATGCTGGAAAGAAGTTCTCCCTACCACACACTATAATGTTTCACATGTACGATCGGTGGTGAAGGACAAAGGCCAACTTCCGTACTCAGCACTTGTTTCCAAGCTGTTCAGACACCTTCACATTCAGCCTCCCAATACTCTTTGTGTTCGATCGTGTGATAAGATGGTGGTAGGACTGAAGATGGTCTCCAAGATGCGTCTGAAAGAGCTAAACAAAGCTTTGGAGCGATTCAAGGAAAAGACTCTTACCAAGACTCATCAAGTCTCTTCGCTGCAAAAGACAGGGAAAAGAGCCCATGACAGCTCCATCCAAGAAAAGAAGAGTACTCCTCTTGGAGGATGAAGAGGATGAGGAAGATGTAACCTTATCGGCTCTTGCTTTAAGCAATCTTCAGCATTCTATTCCACGGACGAGAGGAGAAAGAGGATCAAGACAGAGAAGAGGAAGAACAGAGGGAAGAAGAGAGGGGATTGATAAGAAAAGAGGCGAGTAAGAAAGAACTTCGAAGACGAGGAGCAACAAGAACCGCAGCATCATGACACCGACGAGGAGACGAGCATGAAGAGTACTTCTCTCCACCCGAAGGCACTTTGAAACAGGGGAGTTGCTGACAAAAGAGGTACTTCTTCAATTGCTTTTGCTAGTGAAGATGTGAGCCGCTCACTGCGCAGATCCGAGAAGATGTCTATGCCTCTCAATTTCCGAGGAAGGTCATGAGACTTCTTCTCCAAATCTGGATACTCATGCTCGATGCCATCTTTTGCAAATACTCCTCAATCGACCATGCCGAGGTAAGCACTCGGGCCGATAACTCAGCGGACCTTCGACGAGTGCTTGATATTCTTATGGAGATGCGAGGTCGGATCTACGCTCCGGGTTATGAAGTTCAGAATCTGCGGAATGCCGCCAAGCCTCTTCGATTTCGTTGAATGATCAAATCCAGACTCTTACTCTTCAAGTTCAAGCCAATGCCAAGAGTCATGAAATAGAAAAGCTGAAGGAGGATTTGAAAAAGTTGGAAGACACTGTCCGCCGATTGGAGATTTCCAACTTGTTCGCATTCCAAGACAATCCTAATTTCATTCTCTTTTCATTTCTTCCTTTTTAATGATGACAAAAGGGGGAGAAGCCGAGGGCAGCAGATTTGTTTTAAACTTTACTTTTGTCTGGTTGTGACTGATTTGAATTTAGATTAATGTTTGGATTTGGATTGACTGTTTAAAAATTGCTTAATGCTTGCTTGCAGTACTTTAAGTGTTGGCAAAGATGGTTGTTTATGCTGGACTAACACATTTTCTGTGGATGCAGATTCAATACTATCTTTATTTATTTATGAGATATACATGTTTGCTTAAGTATTGTCTTGCAGGTTAAAAATATCCAAATCTGCAGAAAAGTTTTGTCACCATCAAAAAGGGGGAGATTGTTGGAGAAAACTTCCTTACTTGTTTTGATGTCGACAAAACATTTTTCAGTCTAGTCTGAAGACTCGCAAACTCTTCCATCAAAGTCTGAAGACCGTCAAAGTCTGAAGACCGTCAAAGTCTGAAGATCGTCAAAGTCTGAAGATCGCAGACCACCAGACTCAAGATGTAAAGTCTGCCCTCATTGACAGTTTCTAGACCGACGAAGAAGATTTATCCGATTCAAGTATTTCTTTAGGGATTTGATTCGAGCGGTTATAGAAGATCTCACGGCTGGAGATAGCACCTCAAAGATTGATTATTCGGTTTGATTCAAATTTGAATAAATTGGATTCGTTGATTGGCGAAGTATACTTGGAAGGTTTTACTTATGGAAACCTAGATCCTGATTGTATGGGCGAGCAGGATTGGTGGGCTATCTTCACATTCCTTAAGTAACTCGAGATCTCCCTAATTGATTCTGTCCAATGAGTAGATTGGAAGAACTCCTTTGGAAGGTGCCAACGGTTATGAAGGCATGGAGGAGTATATAAGGAAGACGCTCCGGTTATTTGAGTGTGCGCGAGATAGATAAATTCCAAAGTCCGAAGCTTCTTGTTCTTTGTCAATTGTTGAGCGTAAACTTGTACTCAAAAGAGAGTTTATAATTCTGTGAAGCCTTGAGGAAGTGTAGTAGAGTCTCTACACTTTGTGGAATCAAGGAAGTGATACTGTAACGACTCTTTTGATTCATAGTGGAATCCAGCCGGTGGGCTCGGTCGGTGGAGAGTGGACGTAAGCTTGGATTAAGCCGAACCACTATAAACCTTGTGTTCTTATTCTCTTCCTTGAACCCTTTTACCTTGATCGTAACTCTATTTAATTGTTCGAGTCTAATTTTCATTTTAAAGTCTATTGCTAAACAGATTTGAAATTATAATTTCTGGTTTACTTTGCAAAAATTGTTTTCGCACCTATTCACCCCCTCTAGGTGCTCATACTAGCGTTTACAGCTTGATCTCTCACCAAGCAAATGCCCAGCTTCTTCAAGGTCACAGCTCTGATTCACCCATGGATGCCTGTCCATCACCCTCATCAGTTCCTCCAATTCCATTGCCACTTCCTTGATGGTCGGCCAATCTTTGCCTTTCACCCTCAGGCATCGGTTCGCCAACATCGTGACTTCCTTAATCTCTTCAGGGTTTCCCTTCGATACTCACATCTGACCTCTTCTCTTGAGGTGTGTCACCCGTGTGAGTATGGATCGCGACACTCCGCTATCACTCGGGGTACTAGTTTGAGAGAACTCACGACTTTGTAAAGGAAACTCACAAGAGGTTCGTCCGGGGAATGAGGTGATGACATCCTTATGGTGGAGAACCATGAGGGAACTTTCTTGATCAAGTACCCTAAACCCGACCTTTTCCCTTTCCTTTCCTCACAAGAGGGATTGATGGGCGGCGAGATCAAGTCGCGACAGGGTAAATGTGTTACATTGATCCAAATTTAGGGTTTTAGTTGTCATAATTTTTTTTTATAGTAAATATGCCACAATGGGCATAATTTGGGGTTTTTTTTATGTCTTTCATCCATAATTTTAAATATTTGCTTCTTCTTTTTTTTTTTTTAGTTTTCCCAATTTTTATTAGACGTGAAATTCTTAGAAAAATCGAAATATATCAATTTAATACAGGATTTTATGTATTTTTTCATAATATTTTCAAAATTTGACAATTACTTTATCTTTATTAGAAAAGATAATAAGTGAAAGTTTTGTGCTATTTAAAGAAATCGAAACCCAAGTGCACTAAATAAAAAGCTTGCAGATGCTTGTGGTGGTGAGAGTGGGCATCCCAATTAATAAGTTAATGAGTTAACATACCACAATTACCAATGCGTCATCTGATACAAAGGAAATTTGAGATTTTCGAAAGGTCTATAAAGAAATTTGAGGATATTGTGGAAATAAATTTCTAAGGTTATCATTAATTCTTGTCATTCAATTGATGAAATTCGTTAAAAAACAAAGAGATTGTCGATTAATGATTGAGATTATGGTTTAATATTATATTTTGGAATTGTTGTATTTTAGAGTTTGCCAAGGAGTCTCTTTCCTTATAAACGAAGGGTCAGGTCTTCTCCTTTCCCTATCAAAAGTTTTGCCCCAATATCCCAACTGCCAAAAATCAATTGGGAAAGGAGAAGACTAGACTTTTGTTCTCCCACGGAGGGAGTGACACCGCCCTTAAAACTCTAACATTCTAAAAATACTTTAAGAGAATATTTGAAAAGTAAGAACAACTCTCTTTTGACAAGAGCACTTCAGTCTCTAGCTCGTATTGGGTTGTTCTTCTCGATGAGTAGCGCCAAAAGATTCAAAAACTAAATTTGTCGAATAAATCACGCATTTGGAAGATGTAACCGTGCACCACCACCACACAAGACTTTGTCACACGCGGAATTGTTATTGTGAATCGTCTCATGCATCACTGAGACTCTTCATCAATGATGCAGTCAATGTTGGCGGGCAATGACAAATCCTGATGAGACATTGTCTCACTCAAGAGATTGTCGGGGAAACCGACCCATTGACTTGGCATTTACCTGAAACTTTACAGTCGACTTCCAGAATTTCCTGAAAATCAATTTTAGACTCCCAAAGTCATTTTACTTAGCAATCATTAGATCTTGGACCATATATGTGGTTTTACTCTGAACTGGAAGATGTAATTCGATTTGAATTTGGACACCGTGGATTTAGTTCTTCAGCTATATATAGGTTGGTTAGTTTTTGTTCTTTTCAGATTTCAAATCGATACCTGAACCAACTTGAATCAACAGTTTTTTGCTAGGGTAAGTCGACCGGTTCGAGCCAAGTTAATTTGTCTATGGACAATCATGTTTGTTATATCTAATTGATGTTCTGCCACACTTCTTATATGGCATAGTATTAAAAGATATTACATTCATTACTTCTATCTATTCTATAACTAATCTATTGAAAAAAAACATTATCTCTTTATGTGTGTCATAATTGCTAGAGTACAAGGTAAGCTCCCCAATCGAGATCACAATACTACTATTCAATTTTCCATCGGATAATTTGAATAAAAATGTATATTATTGCTTAAATAGACGTCTTGCATGCGATGAGGTAATTTCTTTGTATAAATAGAAATGCAACATATATACAACTAAACAAAGTTCTAAGTCAGCAAACTTTGAAAGCCATGCATCGCGCCTGATTACCCGCGCCAATAAGTAAAATTGCTAGAACCTACAAGGAAGAGTTGACAGGGAAATTAACGAGAAGAGCAGACATTTTCTTTCCACTAAAGGAGAGGCTTTGACATAGTCCCCGTTTATTAAGGAGAACTTGATTATGATATTATATTAAAATATTATGTGAAAATTGAAGCCAACATCAATATTTAGAATAATATAATAAATAGTCTTAGACCCATGCGCACCAACATCTTACTAGTTTGAGAGCCGGGCAATTCATCGAGTATGAAGCTATTTCCAGCAAGTAAGCCATAATAAGGAATTTGGCGCCTTGAACACTAATAGAAAAAGACACATGTAAATCAAAGTCTCTTGGGAGATGTAAGTAAAATTCCGCACAATGTTTTGAATGATTTTAGCAAAAAAGCTCGAAAAACCCTAATTCATGCTCAATGTAACACATTTACTTTACTTTTATTTGTGATATTAAAAACACCAAATTATATTACATATTTACCCTAAACTTTTCTTGTAATATAAACAAACCCCAAACTTGTACCTACATGAGATATTTACTCCATGTCAAAATTTTGTTAGATAATTTTCCAACTAAAATAACGTCGTTTTTATTTTACCTAAGCCTCGTGGGCGCCATGTCAACATCGTTTGCCTTTTATCGTTCATATAGGCAGATTTTTTATTGTGCTTATTGATGAAACCTTGATGGAGAGTAAATGTGTTACATAGGTATAAATTTGGGATTTTTGATATCACAAAAGAAAAATTATAGTAAATGTGTCACAGTAGGCATAATTTGAAATTTTTTTGATGGCTTTCGTCCATAATTTTAAATATTTTATTTTTGAGTTTTTTTTTTAAATTTTGCAATTTTTATTAGACGTGAAATTCTTAGAAAATTCGAAATATATCAATTTAATACATAATGGTATGTATTTTTTCATAATATTCTCAAAATTTGACAGTTACTTTAAGTTTATTAGAAAAGATAATAAGTGAAGTTTGGTTCTATTTTAAGAAATCAAAACCCACGTGCGCTAAATAGAAAACTTGCATATGCTTGTGGTGGGGAGAGTGGGAGTCCCAATTAATAAGTCAATGAGTTAAGACACAACAATTACCAATGCGCCGTCCCACTACAAAGGCAGTTAGGGATTTTCGAAAGGTCTATAAAGAAATTTAAGGATATTGTGAAGAGAAATGTCATGCCCTGATCCTCAAACGCGTGCCCATCCCTCACCTGGTCGATTTAAAAATTTGCGATATCCTAGGACGTATTGCCGACCCTTTATTTTAATGCACATGCGGAAGCATATAATAAATCCCCGAGACAATAAAACATTGGGATAGAACAAGTAGGACTAAATTTCAAACCTTCACTCTTATATACATTGCAAACTAGTGCACGTATATATACAAAGTGAACTATCAAGTCCAATTCACATTCAGCCAGTTTAAAAACAAGGTCTACAAGTAGAAGTGGGGTTCTATAAGCTATGGGTCCCCATCCTCCTCTTCATCATTCTCTACACTCCAACTGGAGCCTTTAGCAGACTGCACCAGACTTTCGAGATCTTCAAAATCCAAGTCTACTGCATCTAGGGACCTGAAATGGTTATTCAATAACCAATGAGACAATGTCTCAGCAAGTTCTACCCCCTAAGACCCGATTAGTAAACCAATACACCTTAAGGCTGCCTATGCACAACACGAGTCAGAGGACTTACCTTGGCCTCAGATTCCGCCCTGCATATTAGCACAGGTCAAATAGGCACCCAAGCAATCACATCACAAATCGAAGCATCGATCAAATCGATTTAGTCGATTACGTCTCAAACGAACCATTCACCGGTCATTTCCACTCAATCAATCAATTCACAACAGCATATCAAAGCAATGATCAATTGACTTAGTCGATTACATGTCAGTCGGGCCATCTCTATGTCATTTCACTCTTCACTATATAACCTCCAACAGTACACTTGGTCACAAAGCTACATCAATGCTCTCGGGCGTCGTTTCCACCAAGGTGTCGTATGCAATAGATAGCACTCGTGCGTTCTTTAAGGCGCCGTTTTCACCAGTGATATCTTCAATCACCGAACCATGTATGTCTATAAGCCAAGGCGATGTATGTAATAGACAGCACTTGTGCGTTCTTTAAGGCGCCGTTTTCACCAGTGATATCTTCAATCACCAAATCACGTATGTCTGTAATGATGCATGCAGTAGACAGCAGTCGTGCGTTCTTTAAGGCGCCGTTTTCACCAATGAATTCCTTATCACCGAACCACGTATGTCTATACTAATGCAGGTAATAGACAGCACTCGTGCGTTCTTTAAGGCGCCGTTTTCACCAGTGATTTCCTTATCATCGAACCATGTATGTCTATACCTCATACCTGATCGGTCTCAGCCAAGAGTATTCCCAATCCACTCTCACGATTCTCTCCACTTTACAACTCATCAAGGCATTATTAATGCTAAATAACCATATTCAGCCATCTACCAATCAATCATTCAATTCCACTCAATTTCAATCAATTTAGGAATAATTCCTCAAATTGCACAATCAATTCAATTCAGCACAATGTGGAGCTCAAATAAATAAACGGACTGCACCACGACAATCGGCACGAAATTTCGATCACCGGCCATCCCGGTTAAATTTCCGGAAAAATAAATAATTAAATAATTAATTTCGAAAATTAAATAAATAAATACTAAAAATCCAATTTAAACCATAATACCTAATTGGAACCCGAAACGGGTCGGGAAATCCCAAGATTGCATTCAATAAATATTAGAAGCTCTCTACTTGCCAATGACTAAGTCTAACCACCTAACATACATCATTAAGTCACTAATTTAATTGTTCTAAACTAATCTAACCACCTAAGTGCACTTAATTAAATCTAACCAACCCCTAAGCATCATTAGCAAACTAAGAAAGCATTAGTGAGTAAAACTCACTTGGCAAAGTGAAGACCGGAACACCGCGACGGCGACACGATGGCGGCCGAACTTCGAAATTTCGGCGGCGACAATAAACACTCTGGCCGAGCCAAGAAACTTTGCAAGCTCGCAGAAATTCTGGGCTTGGGCCTACTGAAATTCTTGGGCTGAGCTTGATCTGGGCTTCAAGAATTCGCTGGATTAGGCCTCAAAATTTCGCTAGGCTTCGCTGAACTCAACTGGGCTTGGACTTCAAATAGCTGGGCTGTAACTTAAATGGACCAAGCTGAAGCGGGCCTAAAAAACTGGGCTGCTGGACTGAAGTTCACTTGAGGTTAGGCTTCACGACTGGGCTTCCGGTTGCTGGGCCTCTTGGTCTTGTGGGCTGACGAACCCGGCTTTTCTCGGGCACGAAATTCATGGAGATGTTGGGCCCGAAATAAATTTGCTGGCCTGCTTTCTTGGGCTAGAGGAGATGGGCCGCATGGGCTGTTGACACGAGCAAGCGGAGATGCTTTGGGCCGGCGCGGCTCGTGGGCTTGAAGACGCAAGCTGCTGAACAGATCCACGAAGATGCTGGCTTCGTGCGAGAGACGCGGATGAACGAGCAGCAGCTTCGGTCTTCGCTACTAGATCCTCGTTGACCGGTGAAGACAAACCGAAGAGGAGCTGCAGCGTCGACGTGGAGATGGACGAAGGAAGCAGCTCGCTGGCATTGAAGACCGACTGACCTTGCTGGAGAATCTCGTTGGCGTCGAGCTGGGGGAAAACCGAGTGAGAACACACGAGCCGAAGGAGATTGGCCGAGCCGGCGTGTGGACGACGCCGCTTGTTTCGGTGGATCTCGCGGGCTTCACGGCAAGGGGAACTAACCGAGTGAGAGGAGACTTGGACGCGTGGGGCTAGCGTGGCTGCAAGATGGAGGGATCTTCAGTGGATGAGTTTGTTGACCGGAGGAGTGTGTTGGCAACAAGAGTTGGTGGAGGGGTCAGCAAACCGAAGTCAGCTTCGGTGGAGTTGGGGTTGCTTCAGCTCGTCTTCATGCAGCTGGATGAAGATACGTCGAAGAAAAAAAAGAACAAAAGGGGCGAAGGTTTCGGTAGAGGTGGCGGTCCTCTGAGAGGGAATGAAAGCAAAGCGGAACCGCGAGATGGAGTCGGTAAGCTGGCTGAACGTGAGGAGAGGCTGCCGAAGGAAGAAGTCCACAAGGTCTATCCTCTCCATTGAATGCTTGGTCCCTTTAATTGAATGTTTGGTCTCCCTTGAGCCTACACAAATATCTCCATGTTCCCCATAATTCTTTCTTCGCTTAATATCCACCAATAATCCAACTTAAAACCAAATATTGTACCCCCTCCTTGAAGCTCCGAATTTCACTAACTTTTAGCTCCAATTTCTTCGACAAATTCCCAAATTGACGTCCAATTTGAATGAAGACAAAGCCCGTAGAATTTCTACAAGTGCCCCTCGTCAAATAGCTCGGCTTGCAAGTCCAAATTTCCATCGATTTAGCCCATCTGAGCTTCCGCTAATTTTCCGCAACATCCGACATGGTTTTCCGTAAAAATCCCGGAGTCTTTGAAAAATCTTATAAGACTGAGTCAACATTCCTAGAATTGATCGTGACAACACGAAACTTTCCATTTCTGAAATTGAACTCGAATTCACGGTTAATTTCTATTCGACGCGTTTTTAGTGTGACCTAAGCTACCGGGTAACTTTCAGGCATTTTTAGTGCAAATGACCCATGGTCAATTTTCTTCGAGCCACAATGAATCCCCTCGACTCATTGGCGACTCTCAGTTGTTGTGAAAATCTCGAGGATCTAAATACGGACACAGGGTACCAAAACAATAAGAAAATCAGTCTAGTGCCGGTCGACGAGAATTTTCCAATTTAGTGGTGTCACCCACGATTGGCCACACATCTCTATCGAACCAGCCTATTTCTGATTTCAAATCGATTTTATACTGTGCCGCAATGGCCTCTAAAAATAGACACGGTCGAGAAGCCGATTCCTAGTCGAATTCTCAAGTCTATTTGCCTTAAAATCCTTATTGGTTTCCCCAGATAGTCTAGTTATCTCGAGAGTGATCAACTCTGAGAACAGCCCTATAGGCGTCAATAAAATGCCCGATTTATCCAAAGAGTAAAAACGAGTTGAAAATCTGGGATGTCACAAAAAATGTCTAAGGTTATCATTAGTTCTTGTTCTTCAACAAATGAAATTCGTTGAAAAATAAAGAGATTGTTGTTTAACGATCGAGAGTTACGGTGCAATATTATGTTTTGGTATTGTTGTATTTTAGAGTTTACCAAAGAGTCTCTTTCTTGTTAAAAAAAAAAAAAAAACTTTTAAGTTTTGCCCCGGTATTCCAACCATCAAAAATCGATTCGAAAGGAGAAGACCAGACTTTTGTTTTCCCACGGAGGGAGAGACACCGCCTTAAACTCTAGAATCCAGAGAATCTTTCCAGAGACTATTTGAAAAGTCAGAGCAGCTCTTTTTGGACAAGAGTACTCCAGTCTCTGGCTCCCAATGGCTTGTTCTTCTCGATGAGTAGCCACAAGAGATTCCAGAAAAATATGTTGAATAAATCACGCATTTGGAAAATGAAACCGTGCACCGCACTCCACAAGACTTCGTCACACGCAGAATTATCATTGAAATATCTCATGCAAGTGTCTAGGACCAGCTGATGTTAACTTCGCAGCTTGAACTAAGCCGATAACTACAGTTACTTGGCCCAAAAGAAAAACGAAAAGGAAAAATCCATCTTACTTCTCCTTATATACCCTTGAACCCATCGAATCAATTCATCGAGAAAAAAAACAACATGGAGAGTCGAAGGAAGAACCATGGTCATCCATGAGTTTCTTTTAAAAGTTTTGGTGCTTGGGATCATCATATTGGGTCCATACCACGCTCACGCAGCGAAGCTTATTATCCAATCACGAAGCCTCGGATGCCAAAGTTCTGCGGAAACCTCTCGATTCCATATCCCTTTGGATCGAGCGACCGCAGCTTCGATTGCCACTTCAATTTCTCATCCTTTATTGTCTATTGTGACCACTCTACTGACCCTCCTACACCTTACACTCGGGCCGGAAGATCTAACTTGCAAATTAGTGACATTTCTATCACGGATCACGAGATGCGGATATCACTTTGGGTCGGTCGGGACTGTTATAACTCTTCCGGATATAATAGGTCTTCGAGCTATTATCAGTGGCTCACCCTAGCTAAATTCCCCATATCTAGCACCAAGAACAAGTTCACCGCCGTCGGTTGCAACACGTTGGCCTACTTTCAAGACGACGGTGAGAAATTCACTTTTGGGTGTGTGTCTTTGTGCAGCAACACTACGAACTTGAGTAGCGGGTCATGTTCCGGTATTGGATGTTGCGAGACGAACATCCCTACAGACTCCTTAAAGTACCAAATGTCCTTTCAGAGCTTTTACAATCATACCTACGTCCTGGATTTCAATCCTTGTAGCTATGCCTTCGTCGCCGAAATTGGATCCTACAACTTCTCAGTTGACGACTTTTTTTTTTTTTGTCGGAAGATAGTAAATATCATTGTTAACCCACAAAAGGGGCACCGTTAGATGGAAAGTCTAAACAAAGTATTGAAATTAAAGGTTGAGCAGGGAAATAAAACCAATTACTAGGAAGGGAGTTGGCTCGATGGGTTTTAGTGACCCAATCCGCAGCCTTGTTGTTTTCCCTCAGCTCATAGAAAACAGAGACACCACTTAGCTGGGCCATAAGGCCTGTGCAGTCAGCAACAATTGGTTGGGCCTGCCAAGGAGGCTCCTCTCGGACCGATAAGCACTCCACCAGAGATAGGTTGTCTGAAGATAGGAGCACCTGCAGATCAGTTCCAACTAAAGCCTCCGGTTGGAGTTCTATTCGTGCAGTTCGATCTGTTCTTTTCTCCTGTACCCACAGCAACGCTTCTCTCACAGCTAGGGTTTCTGCAATCCAAGCGGACGGAGCATGGATCTTCTTTGTAAAGCCGGCGACGAGGAGGCCAGCAGGTGTTCCGGCATACTCCGGACCGAGCCTTCCAACGTCGTGCTACACCAGGAAGCATCGACATTTACCTTCAGCGTCTGTGAATCTGGTGGTTTCCACCTCGTCAAGCTGCTTTGATTAGTCGACTTTCGACTAATTCCAGTCTTCCCTTTGGCGATCCATCTTGTGCACAGATCTGCAGTTATTCGAGCTTCTGATTGGGTGTTGAAAGGGTTGGGCTTTCTCCCTTGGAAGACCGCTGAGTTGCGGGTCTTCCAGATCTGCCATAGAAGAGTAGCAAAGAGAGTCTTCGATCTTGATCTCGACTCTGGAGGTGAGGTTTTCTAAAATCCATCTATCAATGCGAGTAATACATGCTAGATTTGTGTCGGCTTGAAAATCATGGGCTAACCATAACATTTTTGTCCAGTCGCAAAGGAGGAAGATGTGCTCCGTTGTCTCTGGTGCTTGGCTACAGATCTGACAAGTTGAGTCAGGTATCATTTGTCTTCTATACAAGTTTTCATTTGTTGGGAGAGAGTTGTGGCATATATTCCAGAGTAAGAATCTAATTTTGGGGGAAATCGGGAGCCTCCATATCTCATTCCATAGTGATTTTGGAACTTGGTAGGATGAGGATGGGTTTTGTTTGGTGGAGGAGTCGGCTGTGTTATGTATTCGGTTATAGCCGCTCTTGACAGTATATGAACCCGAGCTGTTAGCTGTCCACACAAGCTTATCTGGGTGGGGATGCAGGCTAAGAGGATGAGCTCAGATCTCTTTCGCTACATTTTCCAGAAAAAGTCCATTTACTCTGTGCGTGTTCCATTCCTTTGTATTGTGATCGATTAAATCAGCTACCATTCTTGGATCTTCCTTATTTGCTGGGCCTATGATTCTTCCAGAAGGTAGCCATACATCTTCTCTAATTCGTATTGTCTGTCCATCACCAACCTCCCATCTTGTGACAGGTTTGATTGCATCTCTCCCCACCAATAAATTTTGCCATCCCCATGACAGGCGGGTTCGTTTTTTTGCTGCCCAGAAATCCCCTCGAGGGTAGTAAATACTTTTCAAAACTTGGCACCATAAAGTGTTCAGTTTTTTGACAATCCTCCAAGCCTGTTTTCCCAACATAGCTTTATTAAAATCCACCAAATCTTTAAAACCTAGGCCGCCACAATCCTTCATAATTTTCAAATCTTCCCATTTCTTCCAATGAACTCCTCTTCTAGCTACATTCTGTTTCCACCAAAATGAGGCAATTCTCTTCTCAATAGTGCGACAAATGGAAGTTGGAATTTTAAAAATGGACATCGCATATTGGGGAAGGGCTTGAATGACTGTCTTGATGAGAATTTCTTTACCCGCTGTTGACACCTAAATTTCACCTAAATTAATTAATTTAAAGTAGCGTTAAATGTTAGGAATTAGTCACAAAAAAAAGGTTTTTAAAAAAAAAAAAAAAACAACAACAACAAAAGAGTTAAAAAAAAATCAAAAAAAAATTCGAAAATGGTCGGGTCGGGCCAAATCCAGCCTTGGCCCAACCCGCCCTTTCTTTTTCTTTTTCCCAGCGCTGAGCCCGGCCCAGCCCATTTCCTCCTTCAGCCCAGCCCTCGAGCGCATCGGTCGTCTTCCCCAACCGGTCTTCGCTACAGGACTTGCAAAGAAAAAAGAACAGAAGCAGAGCAGCGACAGAGGGAGCAAGGGAATCGGTGGCAGGCGAGCGGCATGATCCCCGGGTCGGGGGGGCAGTCCGGCCGGCAAGCTGGCCGCTGCAGAGGCCATGCGCGCTGGCCGAGCATAAAACCGGAGGGAAAAATAGAATCGACACCACAGACACGCGAGAGAGAAAACACCCAAAAAGAAACCAAAGAGAGGAACGGCGCGAGGAAGAGAGGATCCCTCTAAACGGTCGACCACTGCCATTGATCGTTGCCGGAGTCGCCCCTCGCCTCCAACTCCACCGGAGCCCAGTAGACCGCAACACACAGAGAAGCGGAGTGGGAGTTCAAAGGGGAGAGACCGAACCAGAGAGCTCGAGGGAGTAGCTCGTTGTCGCCAAGGCCCGTCCGCCCGCCGTCGTCCGCCGTAGCCCGCCACCAGACAAGGTAGGTCTCCTGAACCCCTTGGCCTCGTTTCTGGAAAACGCCGGACCGGAGCTCGCGGTCGACCGGTTCGCGTGAGCTCCGGTCCATGTCGCCTTTGCATTTTGCTCCTGTCTTCCTCGTACGTCATGTTCGAAGACCCCTGAAGTGCGTCGAGGCTCGATTGAGCCAGAAACCTTTGAGTTTGGTAGTGCCCAGTAGCTGTTCGACAAAATGCCTCTTTGAGATGGCCGAACCCAACCCTTGATTGGAAGCTTGGCTCTTGGTTTCTCTGCGTTGCTCGGGATTATACTGTTGTTGCGCGCCATTCCCGCTGTTTTCCTAGCTTTTCGGTAGATTCCTTCGCGCTATTCGGGTGAGATGAAGCGCGCGCCTTGCCGGGGTCTACCCGGTGCCTCTCGGAACGCCGGCTGACTAGCGGCCGGCGGTGCTCGGCGTCGGTCGGACAGAACCACCGATGCCAGGCGGAGGCCCGGCGACTTTCTTTAGGGCGATCAGTGCTCGCGGTATAGTCGGCGTCGGTCCGGCGGAGGCGCTGCAGAAGCTTCGGCATGCTGCGGCTGCGGGAGAGAAGATCGAAGAAGACAATCCGAAAAGGGAGGAGAAAAAAAAAAAAAAAAAAAAAGCACAAAAGGATTAAAAAAATAGAAAAAGAGAAATGGGTTTCGTGTTGGGCCTTTTTTTTATTTCGTGGGCCGATTGGGTTTGGGCTGGTTTAGGATTTGGACTTGTGGGCTTCCCTTTTTTAAAAAAAATAGATTGGACTAGGCCTACGAGGGGAGTTTCCTCCGCGAAATGGGATTGGGCTTGTCGACAGGCCCAACCCCCATTTGAGAAATGGCCCGGCCACCTCTGGCCGGGCCTAGTTCCTTTTCGAAGCGGGCCGGCCGGCCCGCCTACCCAGCTGGACTGAACCCGTGTCCGGTCTCCGCAGACCAGGCCGAACCGGGTCCGGTCAAACCGGACCCGACCCGGTTCGCCCTTTTTTCAAAAATTATTATTTTTTAAAAATTAAAAATTTAAAAAAAAATCGAATTTTTTTAAAAAAATTAATTAAAAAAATTTAAAAAAAAAATTTCGAAAATTCAAAATGATAGGGTTTGGTTAGGAATTGCTAGGGGTTGTCGTTTTAAGTGTAATTATGCATTTATTTTGATTACATCGCATGTTTAGTTTGTATATCTTGTTATGTTTAATGGTATGTGTGTAGTCTTATGGTGATTAGGACAATGTTAGCTATGATTATTGGTGGATATGTTTAATGGTATGTGTGTAGTCATATGGTATGTTTAATAGTATGTGTTTAGATTGCACCCATATGATCACTTTAATATGTTCATGGATGAGTAAAATCAATCCAAACTGCCTGACAAAAAATCATTTTGTTAAAATGAACAAGATTAGGTACCGAAAGGGCATTAATTGACCAATTAGTGTAAGCAAGTCCCCGACCCTAGATTCTTTGGTTGCGTAGGAAGTGAGGTACACTCCCATGCCTCACTTGGTTTCTAGCCGACCCCAATAGGCTAGTGGCGACTCCTTTTGTGCAAAATTCCTAAAATATATCCCAACGTCACGCGGGGTATGGGCTTGGGAGAGCTCACGCCTAATCATGGGCCTTAGGCCCGTCCTTAGGCAATACCCCTAAACCTATTCCCTCCCCCCAAGGGTAGGTCGCGACATCCGCCTTCGAGATCAACCTCTCTTTCCACCCTTCAAGTTTCCTTTCGACTTTTGCAAGGATCCAAGCAAACATTTGCTTCTTTATTCTGCCTCAGTCAGATGGGATTCCGAGGTATTTCCCTAAACTTTATGAGATAGGAACTCTCAATTCTATTGCTAGATTCTGTTTAAGGTTCTGAGGGCAATCTCTCCCAAAGAAAAGGCCTGATTTATTGAGGTTTATAGCTTATCCTGACACATAGCACTATTGATTCAGTATGTTTGATACATTCTGAGCTTCCCGTATCGTACCATCTAAAAAGAAGATGGCATCATCAGCAAAGAGGAGATGTGAGAGAGTTGGACATGTGGAATTGAGACGAATACCCTTTATGCTTCCGCCTTGTATTGTTTTACTCATAAGGGTCGAGAGAGTGTTGGCCATGATAATAAATAGGTAGGGGGAAAGGGGATCCCCTTGCCAAATTCCTCTAGTGGGTCTAAAGGCAGCTGAAGGTTCACCATTAAGTAAGATTTTGAAGGATACCGATGAGATGCATTGTTTTATCCATTTGACCCATTTCTCATGGAAGCCCAACCTCAGCATATAATCACATAGAAAATCACATTCAACTCTGTCATACGCTTTTTGCATGTCTAGTTTTAGAATGGCTTGTAATTTAAGCCTCCTCCTTCTAGCCCTTAGTTGATGAATCACCTCTTGGACAATAAATATGTTGTCTTGGATCTGCCTGTCACTTATAAAAGCTATTTGTTCTTTAGAAACTATCATTGGCAGCCATTGTTTTAGCCTATTAGCCAACACTTTTGCTATAATTTTATAATTGAAATTGCAAAGGCTGATAGGTCTAAATTGGGTGATGTTCTCTGGGTTTGTTACTTTAGGGATGAGAGTAATATGTGTTCTATTTAGCTCCGGTTCAAACGTACCTTGACTGAAGAAAGATTGCACCATGCTGAAATGTCGTCATTGATAATAGGCCAATGATTCTGGTAGAATAAACCATTTAGCCCATCCGGTCCCGGTGCCTTTGTCGCCCCTAGCTGAAAAACAACAGCTTTTACTTCTTCTTTTGTGACTAGTTTGATCAGATCTACATTCATCTCCTCATTGACCACCGTTTGGCTTGCTCTAGTATAGTTGTCGACCTTAAGCAGCTTAAATCTAACAAGTCCACTCTAGTTCTCGACTGGGCAATAGGGAATCAAACTTGCAAAGACGCCAGGAAGAACCCCGCAAGCTACATGTGCACCAACAACACCAAATGCACCGACGCGGAAAATAGCTCTGGGTACCAGTGCACCTATTTAGAAGGTTACCAAGGCAATCCTTACCTAGAGAATGGTTGTCATGGTACGTTTATAACATCAACATTATTTGACTTGTCCTTCATATTATTATGATCCAATGAGATTAGATACATTTGATATTTGTGTGTGTGTTACTTATGTAGATATTGATGAATGCACGGATCCAGTGAAGTACCCATGTGAGGGAAAGTGCAATAATACTGAGGGGAATTATACATGTTTATGGCCAAAGGGTTATCATGGTTATGGCAAGAAGGGCAGTGAAAATGGACAATGATGCATTGCTAATGCATCATATTTGATGAATATTTTGGTTGGTAAGTTCTTTGATCTTACTTGGAGTGCCTCCTGCTTGAAACATACTATCCTAGCTGATTTCGAGAATATATAACTAAATTTCATTGTGATTTATGAGAAAAATTAACTATTCACATTTTCGCCCAATTTTTCTTCCACTATTTCCCTTTCTTGGGAAAATTCAAAATGAAACTTTTCTATGCCCTTTTCACTGAAGTTTCTATGCAGAAGACAAATGAGATGATCTAACGCATTAAAGTACATCACACGTTACTAATTACATCACAATTGAGCTTTCTTAAAATTCAGAAGCATATTAATTTCACTCGTGTCAATGTCTGTACTCTAGCATTTTTTATTTTCATTTTTTGACTTGGTGACTTGGGTTTTGGCTATATGCGAGTACATTGCCATTTGTGTAGATAGGTATAGAAGACTTGGAACATGTCAATGATTTGGTCAGCGGCCTTCTTGCATCATAAATCTTAATTATATTGTCGAGAATGGTAAAACAAAGCTTGAACTAGATAGAGAACTATGTGTCATCAGTGATCACCAAAAAATGATCTTAAAATAATACACTTACCTTTTAGGAATAATCACACACTAACCATAATCTCAAATTCTCTCTTATCTCTCCCTCTCTGCCCACAAGCTCCATCAATTACCACCTCTGTTGCTCGTAGCCATCACCTCTGGCAAAGTCGGAACTGGGCGCGGCCGAGACAACCAGCACTACCACCACAAGTCTCCCTCTGTGGGCGTAAGGGCGCGCCCATGTGGGGGGCATTTGTGTGAAAAATACACAGTTATCTCCAAATCTAGGATGCCGTTAGCTTTAAATATCTACACAATTCTCGCACACAGTTATTAGCTTATTACTACCTGTGAAACATTCTTTAATTCCTTTCCTCTTTATGCCGTTTCTATCTTCTTACAGTCATGAATTGTGCTTATTGAATTTGTGAAACTTACTATTATTGAGGGGCCGGATACAATGGCAAGGAAATCCGACCAAAAAAAAAAAAAAAAAAAAAAAAAAAAAAAACTTTTCTCCACTTGAGCATGCGGTGGGTACGCAACATCTTTACTAAATTTAAGTTAGGGCCGGAGGATGTAAATCTCACCCTCACCTCGCCCCATCTCTTTGCCATCCCCGACTATTTGTTTAAACTGCCTCCTTTCCCGAGCCTCCTTTCCCAAATGCAGTTAAATGGCAAAATGAAGAAAATGATTGATTAGATTCTGGACTTACATGCTCTTTTAATCTAATTAGGGTGGACAGTGTTCTCATTTTAAGAGGTAAAATAAGTGTAAACATACCCACAAATTTAAATAATCCTAATCCTTTCTTAATTCCTAAAAGTCAAACTTCTTCCTTTCTCTTTAATGTTTTGATTAGCATCTAAGGACTGATAGTAATGATTGAATGATTGTTTCGTCTTTCTCAAATGTGTGGTATACAACCTAGGTAACTTTTTCATTTCTTGCACAAGCCATTTAGATAGAAAGTCAATTACTAGCAATATGACCGACCAAAAAAAAAAATTACTAGCAATATGACAAAATTTATCCGAGGTGATTACACGAGTCAAAGAGGAAGTTACACACAGCCTCTGTACCATATACTAAGCCATTTGAGAAGATGTCTTCAAAGTTACTAGTCCTTGCCATTTTCATGTCATCAAAAGGGACATAGCTAGAAATAGAGGTAGGACTTGTATTGAGTTATTTAAACTCATGCATGGTTCGACCAAAAAGTCTCTATATATGCATGCTTTGAGACATGGATTTGGTTGCATAAGACCTAGAAAATTGTAAGCAAGTATCTTTGTAGTACCACAGGGCAAAGAAAATAAGCATTCTTGTGGTTGGTTCGAGTTTATACTTTATATCTTTTTTTCTTGTCGATTAAACCCGTTAATTGATGATAATTTTATTATGCATTGGCCCTCGTGCTATTCTTTTTTCCGTAGATTAGCTTAACCAAATCCGTTGTTCTAATTCAGACTCAAATTGTCCCAAAACTACTAAGTTTTAAAGGAAACCTCGCCGTATAATTCTAGAGAAAGTTTCAAAGCGTGGCTGCTTTTACAAGTTACAATGACTCAATGTGCTGTTAATTGTGTGATTAATCTTTCTAAAAAAAGTGGTGTTATACACAGGTGTTGCTGCGGGCATAATAGTGCTGCTATTTGGTATAGGCTTTATGTATTTCGGATACAAGAAAAGGAAGTTCATTAGGCTCAAAGAACAATACTTCAAGCAAAATGGTGGCTTGCTTTTGCAGCAACAATTACATGAACATGACAGAACCACAAAAAATGCAAAAATCTTCAGCGCTGAAGAGCTAGAGAAAGCTACCAACAATTATGATGAGAGTAGAATAGTTGGCCGAGGAGGATACGGTACTGTTTACAAAGGGTTGTTGCCAAACAATGTGGTAGTTGCGATTAAGAAGTCCAAGCTTGTGGATCAGAGCCAAATCGAACAGTTCATTAATGAAGTCATCGTGCTTTCTTAGATTAATCACCGTAATGTGGTCAAGCTTTTCAGATGTTGTTTGGAAACAGAGGTGCCTTTATTGGTGTATGACTTCATCAACAATGGAACCCTCTTTGACCACATCCACATTCCAAACAAATCATCAAAGCTATCTTGGGAGATTCGATTGAGAATTGCTTCAGAAACTGATGGAGTCCTCTCGTACTTGCACTCCGCAGCTTCCACTCCCATTATTCATCGAGATGTCAAATCGGCAAACATCCTTTTGGATGATAGTTACACCGCGAAAGTCTCCGACTTTGGAGCTTCAAGATTAGTCCCACTTGATCAAATGCAATTGTCGACTATGGTTCAAGGAACATTAGGATACTTAGACCCTAAATACTTGCTCACAAGCCAATTGACAGAGAAGAGTGATGTTTACAGTTTTGGGATAGTGCTAGTTGAGCTATTGACGGGGAAGAAGGCGCTTTCTTTTGACCAATCCGAAGAAGAGAGGAGCTTGGCAATGTACTTTCTTTCATCATTGAAGAAGGGAAAATTGTTTCACATTGTTGATGAAATTATTGCAAACGGAGAAAATAATGAGCAGGTGACAAAAGTTTCCAATCTTGCAAAGAGATGCTTGAGAATAAAAAGCGAGGAGAGGCCAACCATGAAGGAAGTAGCAATGGAACTGGAAGGACTTAGAGCAATGGCTAACCATCCATGGGTCAATGGTATCGATGTGAATCCAGAGGAGACAGTTTGTTTATTGGGAGAGAAGACCAATGTGTACATGAATAGTATTGCCAGCACAAGCACCGGGTACACGGATAGCATGAAAAGCCATGTCATGCCAATAGTTAGTAGTGGGAGATGACCATAATAAGGTTATCTATATATGTTTGGGTATGTTGTGAGAGATTATATGGTTGCAATAGGTCTCCATTGACTGCGCTAGTGATTGGGTTCTTTCACGTTGAAACTAGTTCACCGAATGGTTTCCATGCATGGAAGAAAACTCTTGAAAAGTCTAGCCTTATAATAAAGTTAGTGTAATGATTCAGTAAGTGTTTCGTGAATACGGGATAAGTTAGCTTTAGAAAGCTTTGGATTCAACTCGGTGAAAGGATGTAATATAGTTCCCTCCTTCTACCTTTTCTTGGTGGTTGCTTGTGAGATTTGGGAGCTCTATTGTCTTTGAGTGTACCGAATATAATATGATATGGAAGTGCAGATTTTCTATTTGCTCGACGATGTAGTTTGTCCACCTTGGATGAATTGTTTTTTCCCGGGCAATTCCATGGTCTTGCCTGACATTCATACAATGAAACGGTCGTGCATCGATTATTCATATGAGAAATGTTCAATTCCATACACCATCATCCGAATTGAATTTCACGTTTGACTTTTGCTCGTGTATTACTCGTCCATACATCGAATGGGGGTACGGTCATATTTGCCTTATTGAGATGTAATTATGAACATCATTCATATCCATTTGTAGTCAAGTTTTTACAAAGTTAATGTCCATATTAATAATCAACCAATCAAACACATCTCCTTCGATTAGTGAGGAGGAAAATAAAGTCCAATAGAAGTTCGTATTTCACAGGTGCTGGACTCACTTATCTAAGGCGCATCTTTTCACAGGAAAAAAAGAAACCGAGAATTTGTGCTGAGATCCTCCTAATTCTTTGTAATTAAGGTGGCGTAGCATATATGTGGATATAATAGTTATTATCGCGCTAGAGCAAGTGCAACTGATTGGGTTGATCAACTGGCTACTCTACTCACCAGGCCTGGCCCGGGCGTCCCTCACCTGATGCCAGTGAGTCAGTGACCTCTGCTGGCCATCAGCAAGGCCTCGCGGTGGCCGGTGGAGGGAAAAGGGGAAAAAGCAAAAAGGAAAAGAGAAGAAAAGAAAAAAGGGGAAAATTTTTGAAAAAATAAAAAAACACTAAATTATTATTAAAGATTGTCACTATCGGATGTGCCACGTAAGAAGGTTGGTGTCCACGTCAACGATTTTCGGCCAAAATTAGTCGAATGGACTTAATTGGAAAAATTGAAAGGTTTAAGATTGAATTTAAAAAAGTGCAATAAGTTTAAAACTTTTTAAACAATTTTTCCTTGATACTTGTGCTTAGAAAGATGTTTGAATTCACTATCTTTCAATCGAAATTACCGACATATGCTATATCGACATACTAAATTACAGAATCTTGACGGAAGAGGGAAGTGAAAATCTGCCACGAAGATGAGTTTAGTAGACGTGTTTTTAGGATTTGGTTTGGTTACACTTGTCGTAATTGTGGGCGGAGGTTAAATTGTACACTCATTTGTGGCATAGCCTTGAGAATTTGCCTGTTATAGTTGATTCCCCTGATATTGGGTTGCTGAGATCCGCGCCACTTGATTTGCATTTAGCCGGGAATGCTGATCGCGAAAAGCATGTTTCCAGGATTCTTTGTTTATGTAGATGTGGATGTTAAGAACTTGTTGAAGAGGACAAGCTACGAGTGTAGAGTGCACGTTCATTTCTAAGTTGCAAATGCATGAAGTGGTGAATAATAAGAAAGAGATCAACAATATCTGGTGAGTACTGCTGCGCTGTTAAAGGTGAGGGGTAAGCCACGAGTTCCAGGTTGTGTGCATACTTTGGGAATGTGAGATGTTGCTGAATTTTAAAATTTTCAATTTACTACTATCTGAACGCTTCTCATTGAATCTTTTTTTTGTCGGTATTTGGCTGTTAATTATGACTGTTTCACCCATAAAAAGAGATTATCATTATTTTGGATACTGGAGGTGGAAATGCTTTGAATGTTCGGAGGACTGCGAAAGATTTGATAGCAGCAGGAGCTGCCGCTGTTTTCTAGGGGTACTAGTTTCAGCCGAGGGAGGTATAATGCTGCTCCTTCTACGAAGCTCTCAGCCTTTTCTTTTAATTACTCACTACATGAGCGCTGAAGTTCTATTATGAACTACCTAGTCCCAAATTGTAAATTAGTCAAGTTTGAGCCTATGTTTCAGTTTCAGATATGTTGAATTTGAATCAGTCGGACATTCTGTGAAAGAAGTTATTACAAGTATACACCTTGTAAGCAAATTCTGGGTCAACTGTCATTCTTTGAGTTAGTTGTTCCTGAATTCTGTCTGACAACTGTGCATCTACTGATTTCAAATTACTTCCTCTTCAGGATCAAGCATGGCCAAAGAAGTGTGGCTGATAAGTATCATTATCATTGTCATTTCAGGGCATATGCGTGGTAAGCAGGTATACAAGCCTGCCCTTGGTGAATTTGAGCCGTGATTTTCTCTTTCAAAACTCAGGAGCATAGAAACACATAAAACTGCGATTCCTCTCAAACTGCCTCATTTATTGGTCATACCAGGTGATGAGCATGCTGATAAAATAGCATCTGCAGGGGATGCTATTGGGAATTCTGACTTCTTTCTCATGGCTAGGACCAATGCACATGCAACATCAGCCAAAAACTGCTCTGTCTGATGCCATCGTAAGGGTTAATCTTTACATAGAGGTACTAGTAGACTGATCCTCTGCTTCTTGTCATGATCTACTGTGGAGTGAGGCTTCTGTTTATTGTGAAGCAGAAATTCTGGTCTAAGAGGGCATCGCAGGGTCATCCTGTGCTGAGACACAGGTTTACAGTGAAAATGCGGACCTCTTTCCTGACATTATTACAGTATTCAAGTGATGACTAGATGTTCAACCCAAAGTTAATAACAAGAAATAGATATTTTGGCATCTTAGTATTGGTAGATCTCCACTTTTTTAATCCTATACCTTCCTTTCTCCAGAAACTCATGCAACTTCTGCCATAATTCAAGTGTAGATTATATCATATGACTTCTTAGTTTGTGTTCCATTTGCCTCTCCTTTAACCCTTGCACTCTTGACGCTGATTATCACCCATTATCTCCTGTACTGCTCTCTGCATCATAAGGAATTCAGCAATTACGCTTACTGACGAAACCATCCCAGGTAAGTTATACATTTTTAGACTGGTCGTGAATGTGGCTTGTGAAGTCAAAATTAGAGCCTTTTCGGTTGGGACTGAGGTGATTGAGCTCAATTGTTTACTTCAGGCAGGGATACAATTGCTCTTCACGAATCCGCTCGTGAAGGCATTTGCTGTCTAATGCTCTGTCTGAAGAAGGAAAAAGGAAAGTAAAAATCAGCAACATATCCTGACCTTTCAAATGTTTGCATGATGATTTCTGTCAAAATTTCACTTTACTATGTGAATCCGCTAGTCGTTTCTTAGCATGCGCTGGGTGGTCGAGCTGTTCTGACAATGTTTATTGGTGTTTCAAGACACTACAAAATGGAGCATAGTGTTTCCTCCGAAAGCATTGATAGAATTTCGTTTGAAATGAATAATCGAAATCATTTTTTTTGGGTTTCTTAACTCCTGTTGTTTATTGTAATAAAAGTCGCCGGCAGGAGCTGATGGATGCTTTGTGGAGGCACCAAGGGATGACGATGAGCTCAAGGAGATAGGACAGGACGGTGTACGAGAGGCTACAGGGTATGCAATATGATTGAAGGTAAAGTCACACCATTGACCGCTGCCGAGGAACTGAAAGAGATTGGCTTTCATTTGATCGTGCGCCCCGTGCACGGTGCTCTATGCTTGAGCGCGCGCCATTGTCGATGTCCTCAAGTCCTTGAAAGAGAAGGGAACTACAAGAGAGGATCTCGACAAGATGCCTATGTCTGAGGAATTTAACCAGTTGGTCGGAGCTTGGAGTCCTGGTTCAAGCTCGAACCACGGTGCTCTGAATTTAAGGAGCGCTGTCGGAGTAAATTCACAGTAACTACGAAAGCCGAAAGTAATCGAATATGTGCGGCAACATTTGAATTCCAATTTCCAGTTTCCCCCAAGGCTTCTAACACATAACGCCCCACGCACTTGCATGAGAGATGCACCGCTTAGAGTGTGTTAGAACTCTTTTCAATATGAATGCTTTTGCTAAGTAATTACATATCAATTTTTATTTTTATTTTTAAGTAAGTCTGTCTCTCTAATGGCCGACGATTCCAGCAACAGAAGATTATTATGCTGCCCTAAAAAATTATCTGAACTTGGCAATTCTTCAGTCAAAGAAACTTGGCAATTCAAGAAAGCACCATGCCTGACTACGGGCCACAGCAGACGGGTTAAGAAGCATAGCATAAACACGCTTATCTGAACTTTCGTCTCTTGCACCGCCCGAGTTAAACTCGCTTATTTGGCTTTTCAAAAGGAAGAGTGAAAAGCCAGAATGGGATTAGGAAAGCACAGCCTCTTTGCAATTGCTACGAACTTTCGTCTCTGCACCAGGCATGACCACAGGCCGAAGCAAATACCTTAAATAGCAGAGCATAAACATGGCAAGGTACAGAATCGTTTCCATCGGAGAGAGTTATCAAGTACTAAGAACTCATCAAAGATTCCTTCACCGGTGCTCGATACGGGTGTATTTGACTCGGCGTTCCATATTAACGCTTCGCGATTGGAAGACTGAGGAGCTAAAGAGGGCAAGCTGGATTATTTGTTGGGTATATTTGATGTAGTAGGCTTTGAGCTGTATTTACTTTTTCTGGGGTAAACTACTTAGAACTCAATTCAAAACTTAATTGAACATAAATAATACTCATCGCCACAGACTATCGACTACCACTCTAGAAGGACAATGCATAGAATCAATAAATATCTAGATATGGACATTTATGGCTGGCATCCATCAAAGTTTCGTAATGTCATAAGCGGTAAGCAAATTCAATCGAATCTCAACAACTAGATATGTATTAATGTGGGGTAAGGAACAATCAAAAGAAAAAAATCTCAACCCACCAAAGTGCTATAAATTTATAGGGGCTCCATTTTAGCTGTTCGTGCAATCGTTACAAACTTTTGTAAAGACCCATGCTCTGCGCCGCATTATTGATTTCGATCGGTCGAGAACTCTTTCGGGTGAGATAAGTCTTCAAGCAATTATCCACAGAACTAGCCGAATTCCCCATGTCTGGCACAAAGAACATGTTCACCGCAGTCGATTGCGACACTTTGGCTATATGCCGAGACTGCCGCGGTGAACTTGTTCTCGGCAAATAGCCAACGATTGGTGGCAGCAATCGCAACTGGCTACAGCGAACTTGTTCTTCATGCTAAATATGGGGAATTCAGCTAATCTGAGCCACGGCCAGTCAGCTTGAAGACACTCATCACACCTGGAAGAGTCATGGCAGTCTCTACCGATCGAAACGATAATGCCCAACTCGTGACCCTTGACAAAAATGTCAAGCATCTCGATGTTATCACAATCGGTTATTTCGTCACCGTCTCACTCTCTCACGTCTCCGCCTTAGATTTCGCCAGATTTAGACCAAATCTCCATCCTTCCACAAGCTCTTCGACGCCGACTCGCCACCGTCCTCAACTCTTGAGTCTCTAGCTCAGACTCGTCCTTGAAATCCCGGAAATCAACCTCGAGAACATCTTTTCCACGCACCGACGGCTTCCGGTTTGGCCTGCCTCTTCGAGTGCTTGCCCGACGATTTCTTCAGATCGGGCCCATATGAAATCCGCAGTCGATTCGCGAGACCTCTGGTCGGGGATGGAAATCAGGAGACAATAGCGCCTCGCTGAAACGGTACGAGAAGACCAGCAGGAGTAACAAAAAAAAAGCTGGCTGACGATCAGAGCTTGCTTCGGTCTGGTGATCGGAGGAAATGAATTTCGGATAGTTTGCAGAGAATTGCATTCGGGGTATATGTAAATGAACTTTTTTTATTTTTTTGTTCGAATATTTAATAAAGTTCGTTTGGTGGGATGCGTAATTTATTTGGTTGACAGAGGAGTAGAGAAAGGTTGTTACAAAATTCCAATCTCTGAAATGCTTAAGCTGGCTTCCACTACCTCTCGTCACCATCATCCCCTAGGCCCCTAGCTACTACTGTTCAAATCAAGGAGGAGTAGAATTGTGTAGTGATGGGTACAGAAAATAGAATTAGAGAGAGAGAGAGAGAGAGAGAGAAAAAAAAAAAAAAAAAAAAAAAAGGTGTAATGGACTCAGCCGAAAAAGAGCAACAACTCAAATTGATTAGAGGAGAAGAAAAGGGGTGCAAGGGACAATGACAAAATGGGTTTAAGTTGGGCTTGTTTGGTTCATAGTCGGATTAGTAAGTTTTGGATCTAATAAGGCTTAATAAGCTTTGGGCTTGAGGCTTCATGAGCTTGGATTTTAAATTGGACTTGAGCAAATAAGCTCATTTCATTTATAAGGCCTTTCATGTTTTCTGTGACCTGGACCTGCGAGGTCCAGGCTGGGTCTAAATTCGGACTAAGCCCAAGGGCCTAGCCCGAGTCTTTATTTTCGGAAAATAATAAAAATTTGGGAGATGGAAGAATTTCAAAGAACTCATGCGATTGAGGACCTTTGGCCCTCGACTCAACATTACCTCTAAACTCCTCTTTTCCCCAACACTCATTCGGGAGTGTTAAGACAAGACGCACACATAGAGATGGCTATTCTACCAATGTAAGTAGCTATCCTTACTTTCTAGTCCCAAATAAATTGAGTGAAAGCCCGTGATCGAAGGATTTTGGGGCAAGGATGTGGTAAAATTCTTGTGTGCCACACTCAGGCTGGGAGAGGAATAGATAAGGGCTAGCCTTCTTTTCCTCTTGTTCTTTCTTTATTCCTCCTAAAAATTTTCTAGCTTTATTGTTTTACCAATATTTTCCTCATTTAACCGTGAAAACTTCATCTAATAAACGTAGCTTAATTCTACACAAACCGTAGGGATGGATCAAATTCTGACTTGAATTTTCAAAGTTGCCCATATAAAGCATTAGACTTTATAGTTATCTCAAATCTGGCAAGCCGTTAGCTCAAATATTTACAAAATTCTGGCACGTTGATATTATTTTGTCATGACCTTCTCGCAGCTAAACCACGAGAGTAAGGCTTTTAGCACGTACTTTCTCAAAGTCTATCAATCGCAACTTAGCACTCAATTCGACGTGTAATTAATCTTACCTTTGGATGCCATTAATCGATTATATGTTAATTAGACACAAGTAAAATATAGAAGTGTATTTTACTTTTGCGAACTAGAGATTTAATGGATTCAAACACTTGATTACACTAAATTAATCTAACACTTTTTGGTACTTTTGTTCATTATTTTGAAAATGTTTTACATGTAGTTGTCGTCTATTAGTTATCATTTCACTAACATGTGAGGGTTGATCATGTAGGTACGCAAGCAGGGAATGTAACACTCAATAATCAGTAATACGATTATAGAGAATTTTTAAAGAATCCGGATAGGCTTAGCAAGCAAAACAAATTGCTATCCATCGTCACAAAAATTCTGTAAACTATGATAGAGAAAATATGCAAGCAAAATGCATGGTTATGGACGGACAACGACTAACTAACATTCATCTATACTAATCTTTTTTATTTTATTTATTTAATTAACATGCGAGACTTAAGAAATGAACCCTAACATTCTGTATGACAGATCGATTTTACATGCACTAATTTAATAACTAAATGGCAAGCAAGAATGATACAGCTGTATGATATGCATGATGAGTTTTTAATGACATACTATGGAATTAGTTCTAAATAAAATCATGTTAGTATATTAATAGGCGACTTTTATGATGCATTTAAAATCATATATTAAAATAAAACTATTGCATGAAATTAGTCAAACCTTGACTACCTTATCCCCAAGATAGACTTGATGAGTCACGAATGGCAGCAACAGTGAGCTTGGGTTGCAATGGGGGCAAGACAAGCGAGGCCTCGCGAATGGACTGAATTGGAGCGCCGGAAAAACCTGCAGGGAATGATCAAGGCCTGGCGTGGTTGTTAAATGGCTGTGCAAAACCCAAGCATCGGCAACGCCGGCGTGGCTCATGGTGGGGGCTGAGATTCAACTCAACAAAGGCTCGTACACAGGCACGGATATGGATTGTCGCCGGGAACTTGTAGGCACGGCTATGGACGATGACTTCAAGCAGTGGATACCTGGACTGTGGAGATCTCAGACAGCGGCAGGTTGCTCGCTGGGCGTCGAAATGAAGCACGATGGCGGGAAGACTGATGTTGCTGGAATCAACCGTGGAAGGTGATGCAGGACGGTCGGCTTGATGGAGATTCGATGGCGAGGCTGATGGAGCAAATCTCTATTTCCTTTCCCGCTACCGCAATCATTCACCCGGCTTGCTCCTCTTATTTTTCTTTCTTTATTTCTCTCACTTGCTGCACTTGAAAACATTCCACAATTCTCTCCTCTTGGCTGGCCGTGAATTTGTGGATTGATTGGTCCTCTTGATTTGCTTCCTTGTCACAATCTACTTGCCTCTTTCATAGTCGAGCATATTTTGAAGATATTTGCTAATTCGGGTGCCGGCTGAAAGTATTTCCCTGGCTTCTCAAATTCAAGCACGATGAAGCTAGATTAAATGAAATTTATTGGATGCGGACATGCTTTATGATGTCCAAATGCCTAAAATGCAATGCAAAAAATTAAAATTTCTTGTCTAGGGGTCGATTTTGATCCCAAAATTTTTTATGCAATAAATGACCAAACGTGTAGCCAAACTTTAGATGTCAACGATCTCTTTATTACCTATAAAAATTCTTCTACCCCTTTCCTCTTTATTTTTTTCTATCTTCTTACAATCATTAATTAGGCTTATTGAATTTTAAGACTTGCTTCTATTATGCGGTGGGATCAAATGATAGTTAAATCCGCATATTTGCAAGTGCAAGGACGGTGATGGGATAAAAAACTTGCTCCACATGCGGCATGAGGTGACTGATTAAAATGTGGATTTGCATGTATATTTAGGGTGCATTTATTTTACAAAAAACATAATATTTTTGCAAAATCTTCCGAAAAATCATTTTTCTAAAAAATGGTTTGTTTTCCTTTATTTTGTGATATGTGATCGAAAAAGTTTTTTAGTGTTTGGATCTTATTCAGAAAATGATCTCAATCTCATGATTTTATCTTAGGGGGAAAATTCGATTTTTTAAATATTTTATTTTCTTCTTTTCTTCTTTTCTTTTTCCTTCTTCCTCCCTCCACCGGTCTCCGAGCCTCGGCGAGGGCTGACTTGGCCTGCCTCGGGCAAGGTTCGGCCTTGGGAACTTGAATATATGAAGAGAAAAAAAATAGAGAAGAAACAAGCGAGAATTTTTATGTGGAAAACCAGCCCCAAAATCAGGAAAAGGGAAAAATTACGGTGCTGCACTAGGTAGTGGAAGTATGATCTAGGGTTACAAGTTTCAGCATTACCTTTTACCCTATATATAGTAGGAGTCTAGGGTATACATAATTAATATGGAAATTACATGTATGCTATTAGCAACAATAAAATCCCTAGTGTCTGCTTTAACACTACGGGATGGGTGACCTATTGGGAATTGCCTCGCCTAAAATAAATTGTTTCTGCACTTGAATATTATTTTCCTCTATTAGACTCCATAACTCTATCAATCTCCCACTTGGAGGCTAATCTTAAAAATAAAAATAAAAATAAATAAAAAAGCAATATTTTTTTATAGTCTTTATCTTTGTAGCTCAAATTGTCCTAGTGCGGCGGTCTCCCTCATCACTTACCATGGAGGCCAACTAAGGCAATACATAGCCTCAATTTCTTAGTGGTAACAACCTTTGTTGAAATATCTGCTGGATTTTCTGCACCAACAATCTTTTTCAATGACAAAGTCCCATCATCTATCAACTGACGAATTTGATATACTTTAACTCAATGTGTTTTGTCCTTGAATGAAATACTAGATTCTTTGCAAGACAAACAACACTTTGAATGTTGCTGAAAATAACACTGTTATCCTGCTCCTTGCTTATCTCCTTCAAAAAAATTTCAACCAAATCATCTCCTAACCAACTTCAAATATAGCAACATCCTTTGTCTCGGTGGTTGAATTATATAGAAGCCCGAGAATGTTTCTGGCACCTTCCATTTTTCAAATATCGTCCGAATGTTATGTCACACAAATATAGAGGGCAGATACTCTATTTGGACGTAGCATCTGAACATTGAGCACATAGAACAAGCAACTAAATAGACAAAAAAAAAGAAAGAAAAAAAGAAAAATAGTACAAGGACCAATATTGCCATGAAGTCTCATCTTCCGCTTTCAATTTCGAAGGGCACTTGGTTGCTTATGCTATCATCATTTCCTGATGCATTGCTTTTGAGGATGCCATCACTTTTGCTTGATCTCTCACCAAGCAAATGCTCGATTCTTCAAGGTCACAGCTCGATTCACCCATGGATGCCTGTCCATCACCCTCGTCGCCTCCCTCCGTTCTATTGCCGCTTCCTTCATGGTCGGCCGATCTTTCCCTTTCACCCTCAGGCAGCGGCTCGCCAGCATCGCGACTTCCTTAATCTCTTCAGGGTTCCCCTCCTTCAGCACCCTCAAGTCAATGATTTCGAACAGCCTCTCGCCCTTTATTGCAGAAGTAAAATACAAGGACAAGTTCCTCTCATTCTCTGCCCGATCAAAGGACAAGGCCCTCAGTCCAGTCAGCAGCTCAGCCAACACGACCCCGAAGCTATAGACATCACTCTTCTCATTCAACTGGCTCGAGTGGAAGTACTGAGTCCAAGTACCCGAGGGTGCCTTGAACCGGCGTGGTCACCGCGCGTCCCTGGCCGAGGGGGACTAGCCTGGGAGGCTCCGAAATCGGCAACCTTTGCAGTGAAATTTTCATCCAACAATATGTTCGTGCTCTTTATGTCTCGTGCAAAATCTCGAGCAGATGCATCGGAGTGCAAGTACGAGAGCGCACTGCGCCTCCCCGCAATGCGCGAGACGAGCCCTCCGGGATAATGTGGACTCATGGCCACACTTGTGTATGTGGTCGGCAAGGGTGCCATTGTTCACAAACTCATAGACTAATAAGGGGACCTCTGTCTCGAAGCAACAACCGATTAGCTTAACCACATTGCGGTGATTAACTTGGGAGAGGATGATCGCTCGTTGATGAATTCTTCGACCCGACCGCAGTCCAAAATCTTGGCCTTCTTGATGGCGACAACCGTATTGTCCGGTAAGATCCTCGATATACTTGTTCCTTGGCCTCCTTGGCCTAGGATTCGGCTTTCATTGTAGTGGTCCGTGGCCTTCTTGAGCTCTTCGTCGGTGAATATTCTCGCCGATTCAACGAAGCCTTCGTGCTCGAAAGAAGTCTCTACAACATAAGGTGGCCCCCATTTTCTAGGAAGAACTTCTCTCTCTGTCTGCTGATTTTCTTTCTCTAAGCCCCCAATATAACCAGGAAATGACCAAAAGAACCAGCAGGAAGCTTATGCTCACACCTAGGAAAAGACGTCACATTCGGCGTACAAACAAATCGTCGTCCATCACCCTATATAAGGTTCACACACCCAAGAAAAGGGGGAAAAAAGAATCGAAATATGCCCAACTCTTTCTTTTTCATTGCTCAAACAATCTTGTGTTAATTTGGCGAAAAAAAAAAAAAGAATCGAAATATGCTTAACTCTTTCTTTTCATTGCTCAAACAATCTTGTGTTAATTTACTTCCCTGTCCTGCTTTCTTTTCTCCTCCATCAACTTGAAGCTTTTGTATTAAGACGAACCTTGATAATAGCAAAATAAACCTAAATATATAATTATGCTGAGAGTATCTTTTGATAACAGGAATGATATAATGCATCAAGTGGATAAAATGTGCTTGATTCTTTTTCAACAACAAAAGAACAAGTGGTTGATTTTGTTAATATCGAATTGAATAAATTGAGATGACAATACATGTGTATAATATCAATTTAATTCATGGACACAATTAATTCAAAGAGAAAGATTTACATCTGAAAAATCTCAATAACTAACAGCAGAAGATGGAACAATGACATAATAACAACATTTAAAGAATGTGAATGAATTACAAGATAAAAGAAGCTTTTATATGATGAAAAGGTTTGAGCAATGTGTACGACTTACTGACCTAGCACAATGTTGTTTGAGCGAAACCTCTTTTCATGGATGATAGGAGTACAACCCTTGCCATCTTTTCTTCCATCTCCTTGGGAACCCTTTGGACATGAACAACTATACGTTCCTAGCAAGTTCGTACATATTCCAACGCAAGGTTGTGAAATCACGCATTCATTGACATCTGAAGGAACATATTCCAAATAGAAGAAACAATCCGACACCATTTCAATTGGAAGAAACTTGAAAAAGTAAATAGAATTCCACGATTTGTCAACACTTTCAATTTTGAGAGGACATATTGAGTCGATTTGCTTTTCCTAAGATCGTGATACCTCACCACACTTTTTAAGTGATCAGTCATTATCTCAAGAGCCTAAGCTTAACCAAGCACTTGATCTTTGTTTAGAATAGAAGATTTAAGATTTATCCAACAAAATTGTGCCATTACTAACTGGAATAACATATCACATAGAAAAAAATTAAAAATAATTGTCTATAAATACAGAATAATGCTGGATGTATTAATATCGGTGCATGAAACTGATTTACAAGCTAATTTGACCCATTCATATTGAGGGTTCGGTACGGACCATTTGTTTATAAACTCAATTGCAGTCGACCGCTTCAGTTTGTAAAACAATTGTACGGACTAAACTTAAGAGAGAAGAATGTCTAGCTATATCTGGAATGATTGCTGTGAAAATTTACAGATTATTGCTAAGCGCTTCATAGGTCATAGTAAATTTCAAGCAATGAAAATTCGTGCATCCGAAAGGAAAAAAAAAAAAAAAATTATGATTGTATTTAACGGCCTAGATTGTTATGATTTTTAAGATTATAAATGTTACGTGATTACTAGGAGAATCGTTCGAAACATGTACCATTCATCAAGTCAAAATTCGGTCCTCTGACTTGAAGTTCTAAGAATTTCTTTCTCTGGGTTACTTATGCAATTGGATCCATTTAACATGGCCGCCCTTATGGAAATAATGATCCACGATTCTAAACAGGAGCACTCGTTCGGATGTGAGGTGGGTCTAATGAAAAGACTGGAAAAGGTACCTTGACAACCATTTTGGAGATAGGGGTTCCCTTGAAAACCCTCCAAGCAGCGGCACTGGTACCCGTTTCCATTCTCAGCATCTGTACAATTGGAGTTCTCTTGGCACATGTAGGTCGTTGTATTCTTCTTTGCATCATCGCATGTTTGATCTGGAATTAACCAATCGACAACTATAGGGACCATATCAAATGGCGGCTCGTGCAGATTGTCTTTAGAGAAGCTAAAGAAGCTGTCTTCCGCAACGAAAGCGTATCCGCATGGATTGAATTCCCAGATGCCGACATGATTGTTATAGCTAGTGACAGAGATGTTGTATCGGTAGGCGTCTCGAGGTATGCTAGTCTCGCAGCAACCAATGCCTGAGCACGACCCATTAATCACGTCCGAGATGTTGCCGCATGAGGACAAGCACCCCGTCACATACGTGCTTCCGCTGAAGGTTGCGTACGTGTCGCATCCCACGGCGATAAATTTGTTCTTGGCAGAAGATATGGGGAAATCGGGAAGAATGAGCGAAGGTTTATCGTTGTACAAAAATCCGCCAGACGAATTATAACAATCTCTGGCTACAAACACTTTTACAGTAATCTCGTGATTCTCAAAAGATATATTGAGTATTTGGATATTAGAATCTTTACCGTACATATAAGGAGTGGGAGTATCAGTCGAGTTGTCGCAAAAGATGTAAAAAGAGTCTGATTTTTGAAGTAGCAGTCGTTGCCGGCGTTGTTCATCCCAAATGGGTACGCGAAGGTGAGGTTGCCACATCTGTTCGCGCATCCGGGCTTTGTTGTTTGGACTACATCCGCCGTAACAACTGAGAATGTAGCCACCAATGAGCACAACAACAGCACAACTCTCAAGGGAAGTCTATGGAGCAGCATGGATCCACCCATACTCTTCCTGAAATGAAGTGATTGTTTGCAACAAGATGATGAGCTTCATAGCCTGATGACAACCTTTATAAGCGATGATGGAGCTTCTAGAAAGCTAAGTAGTATATGCATTATTCATAGTCCCCACTATATTGATAGTCTTCGCGGTGATTACATATTTAGTAATCAATCATACGGTTTTGTCCACCATCCAATCCTAGCATATTCTTTGTCAGTTGTGGGGTCGTGCATGTTGTCAGCTGTTCGATCCAAAACTTGTAATCATCGACCGTAAGATCCCGCTGCCAAGTAACTCCATGAAAAATTAAAGTAGAAATTTCTATCACTGTTGCTCTTAATTTATACTCTCCAAAGAAAAGCAACTTTATTTGCTCTTTTAGCTTGCATTCAGTCCCATTCCTTGTCCAAAGCATCAGATGCAACTGACATTTACTCTCTACGGCTCTTCACTAAGAAGCCTTGACAAGCCTGTCGTGATTCACGTTGTGGCGTCGCAATCATTCGTAGGAATTTCCAAACTGACTTGCAAATAATAAAAGTCGTGAATAGATAGATATTTTTTCTTTTCAATCTCAGAATTAGTTTCGATGGGTGGTGCTCATAAACTATTGCATGCACATCTCTAACGTATGAACTCCTTAAATATTTATACAAATATCAACATCATATTTAAATCTTTATGCGCAGTGTAATATTTCGATTTATGCTATGTACAATTAAAAAAAAAATAGGTACATCGATGATAAGTAATAAAGATTAATTAGATATGGCAAGAAACTATTGATTCGGGTCAGTTCGAATTTGAATTTGAAAATCAAAATAGTACCAAACAACCCAAATATAGAAGACGAATGAGAACGAAATTTGCGGTGTTTAGATATGATTTGCTAAGTAAAAGGACTTCAAGAGTCCAAAATTGATTTTGAGAATTTTCTTAGATTTGCCTATAATGTTTCAAGTAAATTCTAAGTCAATGCGGTCAATTTTCTTGGCAATTTCTCAAGTATGAGAATATGTCTCATCAGGGTGCTTTCATTGTCCTGCCAAAGACTTGAAAAGTCAAGCAAGTATGAAGTGTATGCCACGGGAGATGACAATCCCTAAAATTCGTTAAAGAACTCATTGCCCTCGAGGAAACCTTAAGAGGTTTTATAATAGAAAATTAGCAAGAAAAAAATTCTAAACCTATTATACTTGTACAAATTCAATCATAAAATCTTCAATTGTGCTAATTAAAACTCAAACCTTTTGAAAATTTATCAATTTTCTGATCAAATTTGACCAAAAACCACTATAGTATATAATTTTTATAATTTTTCGGAAAAGGCCAAGTCAAGGCAGCCAGTTTCCTTGGCAATTTCTAATGTGCGACAATATGTCTCGTCTGGAGTTATGGCCCCCCAAGTTTGGGTGCATCATTAATAGAGAGTATAAATGAGACAGGATGCTTATTCCGCCAAGACTTGAAAAGTCAAGCAAGTACTAAGCGTATGCAATGGGAGATCACAATTAGAAGTGATTGGTTCCTAGATGGTTCTCCACCAAGACTTGAAAAGTCAAGCAAGTACTAAGTGTATGCAACGGGAGATCACAACTAGGAGTGATTGGTTCCTAGATGGTTCGAACATGCCCTGAAATTAAGAACTGGACCAAAAGGATCAATTCCTTGTTTCTAAAATCATGAATCAGACTAGTGCCCTTTAAACTGAACTGACCAATTTGGTTCAATTCCCTGGTGGATTATGGAATCGGTGGCATGTTCAGATTTTTTATTTATTTATTTGTCATTAATGTTCAAGATGAATTTAAGATGTTCTTGATAACCAAGACATTTCTACAATCAATGAATTACGTGTAACAATATAGGTTTCACATAATTTTTTTTTCCAATTGTGGCAAAATTTGGTTTAAATAAGCAACTATTGTTATGCTTTGATTTGTTCTTGTCATCTTACTCACATCCTCAAACCAAATTACATTTTCCAGTTCAGAGTAAAACCATAGATATGATCCGAGATCTGGTCACTGCTAAGTAAAAGGACTTTGAGAGTCTGAAATTGATTTTCAGAAATTTCTGATGGTCGAACTTTCTGAAATTGATTTTCAGAAGTTTCAGGTAAATGCCAAGTCAATGGGGTCGGTTTCCTCGATAATTTCTTATGTAGCACAATAGGTCGCATCAGAATTTGTTATCGCCCGCCAACTTCGACTACGTCATTGATAGATGCAGGGTGCTTTCATTACATTGCCAAGACTTGAGAAGTCAAGCAAATCAGTGGTAAGCGTATGCAGTGGGGGAGAGATCACAGCCCCAAAACAGGAGAATGAGAAAGAAGAAAAATCAACTAGAGTAGAATGGTTTGTGCTGGGGATTTTGTGCATGAAATGTGTTTCAAGGTCGATGGATTTTATACTCTGAAAATTTGTATTTTCCTATTTCTAGACTGTATCTATGCATTCTAAAAAGGAGTAAGTGGTAGCTTCAAAATAATTAATCAACTAGCTTCAAAGAGGTAAAATATCAACTTTTTTAATTGTTGTGTTACAAAATTAAGATGTTGTAATAAGATTCCGTTATATACTTTTAAATTAAGAAAAGATACGTCACATGCAAATATTTTTTTTCCTTTTTCTCGGCTAGAATTTCCAACTAATATGGATTGTGAAAGTAAAATTGTCCAAATAGTCCTAAATCTATTGCACTTTTGTCAATTTAGTCCTAAAATTTTCAATTTTGCCAATTAAATCCTAAACATTTTCACATTTTGCCAATTCAGTCATAAATCTTTTCACTTCTTGCTAAGTGAGTTTATTCGGCCAATTTTGGTCAAAAATTGCTAACATGAATGGCCGACGCTAATGTGGCACTTTTTAAATAATATTTTAATAATATTTTATTTTTATGGTTTTTTTTTTTTTTTTTTTGCCTTTTTTTTTTTTTTTTTTTGGTTTCGAATCTAGTCAACAAGAGTTGCCGGCCAACCCTCGCTAGCCACGGGCGAGGGTCGGCCAGCCACAAGCAAGTGTGGGCCGACCCTCGCTAGCTTTGGGCAAGGGTGTCGCGTCCCTCGCCAACTCTTGAGGGCACGCAAGCCCTCACACAGAAATGGCAAGGCCTGCGATGCCTTGCCAAATTCGGCCAAGCGAGGACATAATGACCCTCCTTAGCCCTAGGTAAGGGGGTGACCTCACCGGCAAAGGTGAGGGGGTGCCAAGCGAAGGCCTTGAGTGACTGAATTGGCAAAAGTGTAATAAATTGAAGGCTTTTTAGACAATTTTCCCGATTGTGGTCGATACGCATTTGTGAAAAAGTATCATCATCAAGAATTTTATTTTTTCTTTTCCTTTTTCTAATCATGTGACTGTAGTTATTAGCTTATTTTAAGCTGTGGAGTTAACATCAGCAAGTCCTGGAGACTTTTGCTAGACGATTCCACTACAAATCCTCGTGTGACAAAGTCTTTGTGCGGTGCCATGCGCGTTTAAATTTTCCAAATGCACAATTTATTTGACATATATTTCTTCAATCTTCCGTTGCCGCTCGTCCAGAAAAACAGGCCATTGTGGGCCAGAGACTGGTGCACAATTGTCACATAAGAGCTGCTCTTACTTTCCAAATAATCCGTGGGAAACAAAAAGTCTTGGTCTTCTCCTTTCCCAATTGATTTTTATACTTTGGTACATCGGCGATGTTACTTCTGCGCATGGCAAATTTTGTCTTTTGGGGCGTTGATTAGTGCAAAAATTAAAAGTTGATAGCGAAAGGAGAAGACCTAACCTCTCTCTTTCACGAAGAAAGAGACTTCTCGTTTAACTCTATATTTGAACAATTCAAAAACTCAATATTGCACCCTAACTCTCAGTCGTCAGGCAGCAATCATCGAGAAGACAAGCTGTACTCTGAGCCGGAGACTGGGGAACTCTTGTCACAAAATGAGCTGCTCTTACTTTTCAAATTATCTCCGAAAGATTAATTTTAGGATTCTAGAGTCTAAGAAATTGTCTCTCCCTCCATGGGAATAAGAAAAAGTCAGGTCTTCTCTTTTCCTATCGATTTTAGATACATTGTATATGGGGGACGTTGCTTCTGTGCATGGCAATTTTTTCTTTTGGAGCGTTCATATTAATGTAAAAACTAAAGGTTGATAGGGAAAGGACAAGACCATACGCTTTGTATGTTTGAGCATTTCCAAAACATAATATTGGACTGTAACTGTTAGTCATTACACAGCAATGACCGATGGAAGAGCCAACTTGTTGACAAATTTCATCAATTAATAACCCTTGAAATTTCTCTTTATAATAATAATAAAATAAAATAAAAAAATTGGGCGAAATGGGTCGAGAGACAGGCCCTACTAAACCGACCCGAACCTTATCGGTCTGGATTGGGCTAAAACCAGGCTGGCTTCAAAGCCCACTACGATTCTACCCTTTTCTAAGCCAATTGAAAAATAAAATAAAATCCCAAGCAAGCCCACTCTTCCATTAAAGCTACACCAAGCCCAAGCTCAGCTAAATACCAAAACCAGCCCATATTTGCCAAGCTTCAATTTGAGTCCAAAACCCACTAATTCCGTCGCTAGAGTTCAACCCGAAATTTCTATTCCCCTTCCTCATTCATTCTTCTGTCCAGTGTCCAACACGCTCCTCTCCACTGTTTCCCTTTCTCACGCTAAGGCCAACCAACCAATGGACGAGGAGTTTGAGAAACCTTAGACTAAGCTTACGACTAGGAAGCTAGGTCACGAACAAAACACTTCACAGTGGGTATAAAAATATTCTTCGCCCAACTTTCATCATCAGCTACCATATCCAAGCATGATCGCCGTCCAGCACCCATCCGAGATTTTACAAAATATGGTCACAACATGATTGAGCCAAACAATGGCATTTTAAGGAACCCAACAGACAAGCTGGTATGGACTCATTCAGGACAAAGAAGAGGGTAGGCAAAAACGTTGAGGGTAGCCACGAATCGTACAAAACTTCAACATATCAGTTCGTCGAACGAACACTATATAAAACAGAACATGCTATGCTTGGACTTACTGTTACGTCAGCCAGAATAAGAGAGAGAAGCTCACGACATCGGTTTACACATTTCAGCAAACAGCCGGCGAGCGCAGATTGAGAGGAAAATATTGACCGCTTTTAGAACCCGAACTCAAGTTTGGACTCAACGAGACAACCGAAATCAACAACAACACCCAGCTCAAACCCGGCATGCGTACGGGCTTAAGGAAACCAGTCTCGGCTTTGCTTCGATCAAAACAGCGAGGAATAACAGGGATTCACGAAAACGACCGTCGAATCGCGGAGTTCCCTACCCGACTCGGAGACGGCGGCAAGCGGGCAAGCTCGTGACAAACCGGGCTATGGTCTGCCGCCTTGGTATCTTTGAGCCGGGATCCTCGGGCAATATAGTTTCGAACCAAGTAAAGAAACTCACATAGCAACGCGGAGATTTGGGAGCGAAAGACCGTGTGCTCGCGGGCGTCAGCTAGAGGTCGTCGGAGAGGGTCCGGGCGTGGTCGATCTGCTGGAGAACTCCCTTCCGCTCTCCCTCAAGCTCTCTGCTGATCCCCTTCTCAGTGCGTTCTGTTCCCCTCCTCCCTTCCACAGTTCCACTCCTGCGGTTCTTCTTTTGTTCTCTCTCGGTTCCTGCGGTGCCGTCCCCTGCTCTGCTCTGCTGCTTTTTCTTTTCCTAGGTCTCCCGCGTGCGAGGATGGCCAGGAAGGAGACAAGCTGGCGCGGGCCGGGCTGAAGGAAAAAGGCCGGGCCCAACGCAGGGGGATAAGCTTGCTTCTGAAGAAGCTTATCCCCCCCCAAAAAAACCGACGGCCCGACCCGACCCCCTATGCGTTTTTTTTTATTTTCCATTTTTTTTGTTTAAAAATAGGTGTCAACAAGATAGATTATGTTTTTTTTGTTTAAAAAAATTGTGGAAATAAAACAAAATTTAAAAAATTGGTCCAACCAAGGTGGTCGGTTCCACACCCGAATGTACATCCACGTCAACAATTTCCAACCTAAATTAGTCAGATGAACAGAATTGGTGCAAATGTAAAAAAGCTTATAACTAAATTGGTCCAATTAAAAGGTTTAATATAATAGGTTTATAACTTTTTTAAATATTTTTCCTGAATTACAACACATTTATCATACGCCCTAATTTACTTTATTTTAACGCTCCATTCGTTTCGCGGAAAATATTTTTCGAGAAAATATTTTCTTCATTTTTCGATGTTCAGTTCACTTAGATAAATGAAGCAAGAGGAGTTGTCCACAGAAGACTTGTCTTAGTGAGCTTCATATTGTGGAATATTTTGCTTCGGAAGACTTTGTTGATTGGCTCGACAAAATCGAGCCAATTTTCAATCATAAGAATATTGCGGAGAATCGAAAGGTGAAGCTTGTGTCCAAGATGTATAAAATGCATGCTTCGATTTGGTGGGAAAATCTAACTTCTCATAGAACTCCCGAAGGAAAGCGGTGAATTGTAACATTGGATAAAATGAAGGTGCTAAAAAAGAAGCATTTTCCAGAAACTTATCAGCAAGATGCCTTCGATAAATTCCACAATACAAAGAGGGATCCTCTAATCTTGGGAGTTCGACTTTAAAACCTTTGTCGCGATCGAAGGAAGCCGTTGAACAAAGGAGGAGCATCTAAAATCAATTAGCCAAACGAAGCTGACAATAAACCAAGACTGTTGGAAATGTCATGGATTTGGTCGCATCACCTCGAGTGTCCTAATAGAAAGATCATTTCTCATTTACACGATGAGCAACGGGGGAGTCGCAACACAACCCTTTGCTCCAAAAGATTGAAGGAGCTGCGAAGAAATCGTTTACAGAGATCAAGGAGCTCTTGTCATTCAAAGGATGATGATTGGCTTTGCAACGACATACTCCATACAACACTGCACTTCTCATTTTAAAGTACGTGATGCCATTATCGATAGTGGATGTTGTGAGAACGTTGCGTGGATCACCATGGGAGACAAGGTGCATCTCAAGGCAGAGGATCATCCACATCTTTAAAAGCGTTCTTGGCTCAAGAAAGGGGGTGAGATAAAAGTAAATAACCGGTGCTTGATTTCATTCTCTATTGGCAAAATATATAAAGATGAGGTTATGTGTGATGTATAACACCTGTCCCTTTGTCAAAGACCGCGTCAAGATTACACTGGGCCCTCGCAAGACGGAGAGTTTCCAAGCCCACTCATGGGAAAGGAACTAATCTTCTTTCCAAGTCCAACTTTTCCTAGGCATCGGAGGATGCTTGTGAGGCTTACGCTCTTGTTATAGTTGAAGAAAATGAAGCAAAAAGAGGAGATCCCAACCATTTTGCAGCGGTTGCTTGAGGATTTCTGTGAAGTCATGCCAATGAAATTCCATCCAACCTTCCTCCTATGAGAGAGATTCAACATTATATCGATGTTGTGCTCGGTGCTTCTGTTCGATCGATTGAGCTCTGAGAAGCATGAAGAACTTCAAAGGCAAGTTGATAAACTCTTAGCCAGAGGAGCAATACAAGAAAGCTCGAGTCCTTTTGCTGTCCCGGCACTCCTAGTTCCAAACAAAAATGGCTCTTGGCAAATGTGCATTAATCGGTGAACAACATAACCATCAAGTTTTTCCTTTTCCTTGCCTTGGTATTGCTTGATCAACTTCACGGAGCTTGTGTGTTTTATCAAGATCAATCTTGGAAGCAGCTATCGTCAAATCCGGATGAAAGTAGGAGATGAAAGGATGACAGCTTTCAAAACTAAGAATGGTCTTCTTAAATGCATGGTGATTCCCTTGGACGTTTCTAATGCTTCTAGTACTTTTATGCGTCTTATGATCCTGTTTTTAAACCTCTCATTGGGTGGTTTGTCCTGTATACTTTTGATGACATCGTGATCTATAGCATAGCGAGGCACAAGTGGAGCTTTTGGAACATCAAATTCTTAAGTGCTACGGGAACAACCTTGTATGCCAACCTGAAGAAGTGTCACTTCTGCACAAGTTTCCTGGTTTTCTTAGGCTATATTGTCTCCAAGGACGGTGTTAGAGTAGATCTTAGCAAGATGGAGGCAATAGAAAGCTGGCCAATTCCTAACACGCTGAATGAGATAAAAGCTCAAGAATGTTTTTGGCCTTTTTATTTTCAAATATCGTCCCAATGTTATGTTACACAAATATAAAGGCCAGTTACTCTACTTGGACGTAGCATCTGAATTTTGAGCACATAGACAAGCAACTAAACAGACAATAAAGAAAGACAAGGAAACGCAAAAAAAGGTAAAAACGAATAATAGTAAAAGGGCCAACATAGCCATGAAGTCTCATCTTCCACTTTCAATTTCGAAGGGCACTTGGTTACTTATGCTATCATCATTTCCCGATGCATTGCTTTTGAGGATGCCATCACATTTGCTTGATCTCTCACCCGGGCAAATGCTCGGCTTCTTCAAGATCACAGCTCGATTCACCCGTGGATGCCTGTCCATCACCCTCATCGGTCCCTCAATTCCATTGCCACTTCCTTCATGGTCGGCCGATCTTCGCCTTTCACCCTCGAGGCATCGGTTCGCCACCATTGCAACTTCCATAATCTCTTCTGGGTTCCCCTCGTTCAGCACCCTCGGGTTGATGATTTCGAACAGCCTCTCGCCCTTTATTGCAGAAGCAAAATACAAGGACAAGTTCCTCTCATTGTCGGCCCGCTCGAAGGACAAGGCCCTCAGTCCAGTCAGTAACTTTAAATTTTTCAATCTTTCCTTTGGAATCCTTTTTAGTTTTATATACTCATTTGCAGCCGATAGGTTTATAACCTTCAAGCAATTCAACAAGCTCCCAAACACCATTGTGTTTCATAGATTGCATCTCATCTTTTATCGCATCTAGCCACAAAACTGATTGAGGACATGAGATGGCATCCGTATAAGTCACCGGATCGACAACATAGCCAATATCATAATCATGCTCTCCTAGGTAGACTACATAGTCTGGTGATATAACTGAACGTCTTTCCCTAGTCGATCTTCTGAGTGGAGCTACTTCAACCTCATTCTGAATCTGAGGGGCTTGAGGAATTTCATCACGAACTGTCTCAACAATAGGATCTTGAGCCATAACAGGCTCAGTTTGAAGCATAGGAAGCTCCATAATCGTCTGCACAAGATGAGACAGGGATCCAATAATCCCATCATACTATCATCTTCAATAATTTGTGAGTAGCTACCCTTTTCCAAAAATTTTGTCGTCTAAGATTCCATAATTGTTGTACCTCCATTAGAGTTATAAAAACGATACTCCTTTGAATGATCTGGGTAGGATACGAAGTAATACCGAGTAGTTTAAGAATCCAACTTACTCAACGTTGGATTATATAACTTCACTTCTACAGAACGTCCCCAAACTTTAAGATAATTCAAGCTAGGTTTGCGTCCAGTCCACAACTCAAAAGGAGTTAATGGAACCGCTTTAGTAGGAACACGATTTAAAATATAAAGAGCTGTTTTCAAAGCTTCACCCCACAGGACTTCAGGTAAATTGGTCATACTAATCATACTTCTCATCATGTCCATAAGAGTATGATTACACTTTTCAGCTACACCATTTTGGTCAAGACTTCCGGGCATAGTAAATTGACCTATTATCTCAGAATCCTCTAAGTATTTAGCAAATGGCCCTTTAAGTTGTCCAACATCACCGTGCCTACCAAAATACTCACCACTACGATTAGATCTGACAATCTTTATAACTTTTCCCAACTGTTTCTCCACTTCTGTCCGAAAAATCTTGAATTTGTCAAGAGACTCGGACTTTTCTTTAATCAAGTATAAGTATCCATATCGCAAAAAATCGTCAATAAATGTGATGAAATAAAAATTTCTGCACAAAGTAGCTGTGTATGGTCCACTAATATCAGTGTGAATACCCTCAACAAGTCGAGACTCGTACGACGAATTTCTTCTTTATCTTAGTCATCTTACCTCTACAACAGTCTACGCAAGTTTCTAAATCACTTTTAAGAGTAGGCAAGATGTCAGCCTTTATAAGCCTTTCTACTCTTTTTTTAAAGATGTGATCAAGACGTTTATACCACAATGCATAAGATTGTTCCTTAGGTAGAGGCCTTTTAAAAACAACTTTTTCAGCTGAATGAGTAATGTATATGTTGTTGGGAGATAAACTCAATCAATACAATCAATTGGATAAATTACAACACCCAACCTTTTTTGAATGATAAAACATAGAAATACTATTGCTCTTTATTTCAAAATAGTATCCACACATGTCCAAATAAGACACAAAAACTAAATGCCGCCTAAAATAAGTTACGTAAAAAGTGTTTCTCAACATCATCCTAAAATCAGAATCTAAAAAATTAAAATGACATCTCCAACAAACTTAACGTCAACTTCAATGTTGTTTCCCACAGTGAGCTTTGATTCATCATGATTTGGTGTTATTCGATTTATGAACCCCTGTATAGTAAATGCAACATAATTAGTTGCACCACTATCTAGCCACCAAGAATTGGTCAGGGTTTCAGATAGATTGGATTCACAAACAAATGCCAAATAATCATTACCTTTAGGCTCATCCTTGGTTCTCTTGGACAACCAAGCTTTATACTTATTGCAGCGTTTCTTTACGTGTCCTCTCTCCCTACAAAAGTAGCAAAGAACACCATCCTTCTTGAATAATGCTTTCTTAGGACCCAAACTGTTAGAAGGACCAACAGCTTCAGATTTCCTTTATTGGTGGAAGGACCAGCAGCTCTAGAATTGCCCTTATGAGTATAATTTTTCAACTTCTTACCCTTAGCACTACTAGAACTAGAAGCATAAAGGGTAATGTGCCCTTTATCTTTTTTTTTTTTTTCAATTTTTCTTCCTCTGCCACTACCCTTGCAATCGGTCATTAATTGATCGGGTTTCATCTTGAGAATTATAATTGGTCTTAATGATCCAAAAATCAGGGAGGAAGAGTATTTAGAGCTTGATGCACAATGCAATAATTGAGAGCCTCAAGCTTTGTCTGCAAATCTACCTTCCTTAGAACATAATCTCTAACCCCACCTGAACCATCATACTTCATATTAAATAGTATTTGCAGGTGTGTCCCTATCTCAGCATTAGACGAGACACAGTTTCTAGCCACCAAAGCTTCCATCATTTGCCTAACAGTGTAGTCTACGGGCAAGCCACTTTTCAAGTGTTCCTAAATGGAACACTTCATGGACAGTAAGTAAATTCTATTGCCCTTTTTTTAGGCAACAAAATGTGCTTTTTGAGCTTGTGTACTCTCAGCAGTAAGATCTGTCAGCCAATTGGCAGTAAGAGCCATATGAACGTCTTCCATCTTCATGGCAAACAAAAAATCTTCTCTCCATCTCTTAAAATTCGAACTAGCAAGAATCTCAATAGTGACAAAGTTACCGTTTACAGAAAATGTGATTAAAAAACAAGCAATGTATATAATTAGTATCATGTGAGCATTGTGTAACTTGACGTACAAGTACACATCTAGAGAGTTACATGCAAAATCACATAATCATCTTTAGACAGAATATATGACATGCAGTTGTACACTCCCTATATGATAACGGTTATGAAAATATATTCTAACATTCGTGAATTCATCACCTTTGGGCATATGAACCACTAGGATCAGTCACTCCTTTACCACACCATCATGTATCCCTCCATGAACTAATACATAATCACCTCCTTTGGGAGTATGACTACGCATTATATCAGAAGACATCACAATTATAAGATACCGAAATTTCTCAAATCCAATCAAGTGTGCCACTTTGGCAGTCACAACTCAATTGAATCTTTGAAACTCTCTCATACCAGGGATATAAACTTTACTTCTCACATACACCATATACATGTGATTTTAATTTTAGTGATAAGGGCAGTAAATCAGTAAAATCACATATCATGCTAATTACACCGCTTTATTCATTAATAAAAATTAAGCTTTATCGTAAATTATTAATGGATCACACTTTTGTAATGTCTATATGATAACATACTAGTAACCCAACACTTGTTTTTCCAAAATTACAGAAAAATACAAGAAAAATAAGTAAAAATACACTAAAAATACATGTATTTAGGGTTTTATATGTATTTTCACATCCATAAAATCATCAAACATGTAAAATAAATACACCACAAGTTAAAGAATGCCCATATGAACTTGTAGCCGCCAACCACGTGCCGATCGAAGGCTCCACGTGCCCGCACGCACCGCCTGAGTGCGCGGCGCGTGGAGCCCATGCACGCGCGAGCGTAAAGACCAGTCAAAACCGGTCCAATTGGTAGTGGTCCGACTGGTTCTCGGCTCGACCGTCCTGTCCAACCGCCTGATCCGATCGGTTGACCGGTCTAGTCAATAGTTGACCGGTTCGGGGAGGTCAACGGGTTGGGTCGGGCCCGGGTCGCTAACGTCGTCATGACGTCGGCCCCCACGTGCGTCGCACACGCGAGCAGTGCCCCCTGCATGGGGGCACGTGAGGTTGCGTGATCACGCGTGGGGCGCGTGCTCAACGCCCTGGCGGCGCGTGGCCATGTGTGGGGCCGCGTAGGCCTTTCCCCGGCGACGCACTGCCCACAAATTTGCTCGTCTCACCGAGCCCAATCAAATTTATAATTTAATTTGATTTTTATTGAACGAAAAATCATGAAAATCTCAAAATTAGGGCAAAAATTCTATGCATCCGAGTTCTAGGGTTATGGTTGCTCCAATATCATATGTAGGATGCAAAACATGCAATCCCAAGATCTCCATAACTAGAACAAGAGCACAGATGATTGAGTAGAAAGATTAACGCACTTATTTTGGAATCCATCTTTCTTGATGCGGAAGCGCGATGATCCACGCACAAGTCATTCTCCTCTATTACCCTCGTATCACTAACTCAATGAGACGACCCCCTCACCTTTTAGCGCTAGGTAAACACGCCTTATGTGAGGATACTAGTGAGAAATTAGGGTTAGAGGAGATATTTGAGCACTATTTATAAAGTTTCCAGCCAGACCCTCTCATTACGAGCTAGGCTTAACTCGATTTACACTAGTATCAATTGATGTTGTAACGACTTGGACCCCACTGTATAATATTATCCGCTTTGGACACTGAGTCATCATGGCTTTAAAACGCGTTATACAGATTAAAGGGACCCAAACCTTTATAAACTAGCCCATGACTCCCTCCTTAAGCGATGTGGGACGGGAGACATGCCCTTAGCCTCACCCGCGTACTGCCAAGGCGATCTCAGTTCATCCCTCCGTACTGCCCCGGGTTTGGGTCTTCACATTCTCCTCCCCTTAAGGCACAGCGTCCTCGCTGTGGCCCCCACACGCAGTCGGGAGTCGGCTCTGATAGAATTTGTAACGACCCGGGCCTCACTGTATAATATTGTCCGCTTTGGACACTGAGTCCTCATGGCTTTAAAATGCGTTATACAGATTAAAGAGACCCAAGCTTTTATAAACTAGCCTAGGACTCCCTCCCTAAGCGATGTGGGACGGGAGACATGCCCTTAGACTCACCCGCATAGTGCTAAGGTGATTTCAATCCATCCCTCCATAGTGCCCAGTGCAGGTCGTCACATTCTCCTCCCCTTAAGGCACATCATCCTCGCCGTGGCCCCCACACGCGGTCGGGAGTCGACTCTGATACAATTTGTAACGACCGGGCCCCATTGTATATATTGCCCGCTTTGGACACCGAGTCCTCACGGCTTTAAAACGCGTTATACGATCAAAGAGACCCAAGCCTTTATAAACTAGCAGGGACTCCCTTCCTAAGCGATGTGGGGCGGGAGACATGCCTGCGCCTCACCAGCGTCTGCGGCGATCTCGATCCCATCCCTCCGTCTTGCCCTGGTTTGGGTCGTCACAAATGTAGTTCATATTATGAAAACTCTCACACATGGTTCTTCCTCTACTTTCTTCAAATATGTTATTCTTTTGATGAATTAACTCGGGGGCTCCGGGGAATTATAAGGAGAAGTAATATGGGTTTCTTCTTCTTTCTTCTCTGGTTAAGTACGTGTACTTATGGGTAGATCAAAGGAAGTCCGACAGTAAGTTCAATTCGTGGAGTCAACGTCGGCTGGTCCCCAGCTACTTGCGTGAGATGACTCCTCGATGATTCCTCGGGTGACGAATCTAGTGCAGTGCAGTGCACATGACATTTTCCAAATGCACGATTTATTTGAGAGTCCATCCCTGATATCGACAAATGCTCTAGAATCGTTTTTTTGCTACTCATCAGAAAAACACGAGCTACTCTGAGCCAGAGACTGGAGTACTCTTGTCACAAAATCATATGCTCTATCACGTCCTAAAAACCTTTTAAAGCAATTGATTTCTTCAATTTGTACGTGTAAAGAAATCCGCAATAATATTTTTCCCCAAGAAGGCAAATTAAGAATTTCTTTTATAAATTTTCAGTATAAGAATATTCAAATATTCATTATAGTGAAAAATTTGTTTCTCCACTTTGAAGTTTAATTTGGTCGCATCATTATTAGGTGATTGATCTTTTTCCTTACTTAATTTACCATGTGTAATGTGTCATGTAGACATTAATGCCATAATAGTGGAATATCAACAGAGTCCACATTTATTGATAAAATATGGAAATTGTGTAATGGACAGAAAATAATTTTTTCCTCTATAAACTTTATGTAATTAGGGTCTTGCTAAAATTTTATTTTATTTTTATATTCATTTATGTTTAAGAACATCATGTAATATGCCTAATTAACCTCAATATTATTTATTCAACAAATATGAGCCACAATGTTAAGTCGCACTTTATATGTCAATTAGACGCATGTATAATCATTGTAAACTACTATTTTAAAAATTTAAATTGTCTGTAAAAGGCATGATTTTTAATATTTAAATAATTTAACACTCCCTTTACAATTAAGTTGGATTTTGTATAAGAATAGAGCGTTGAATTATAGGGTAGAGAAGACATATAGAGACCTCAAAGGATCTAAACTCAACATGTCGTGTTCTAATATCATATGGAATTTTGTAAAATTTGTGCCAACTATTCAAACAATTTAATTTATCTGATGAGAACATGATTATTAATATTAAGTACTTTATTATTTATTGCCGTATCCCTCAGATAACAGGAGGCATAAACACAATGGCAACTGGGGAAAAAAAAAAAACAACTGTCGTTACATGTCAAAGTCCCTTTTTTTTCTTACCCAAAATGAGTTCTCAGGTAAGGGATTCCTTAGGCGGTTGAAATGATCATCAAAATAGATTAACGCATTTCAATTATTTTCCTCTCTGTCTGTCCGATTTGTAGCAGAATTGTACCCTAAAGCAAAGACTTTCAAATCTGATTTGATAGTGCCAATTTCACACAGTGACTCCATATCAATTCATATTTTTTCGTTGTTTTCTCTTTTTTTCAGCCAAACGATTTAGATCGTCACTCCTAATGGATGCAGAAGTCTTCCTTATCAAAGACAGTATGGGTGAAATGGATTGAAATTATCTTAACTTAGATGAGTCAAGGAGGGGTGAGTTATATAGCATGTCATAATGAGGAAATTAACCATATTCTACGTTAAAATTTCCAAAAAAAAAAAAAAATGCTAGAGGAAGCAACAGGTTTTGCAAATCATGTTATAGGCTAAGGTAGGATAATTCACATTAATTAATTTCTATTATCTATTTAGAATTTCACAGACCACATGAGCTAAAATTTGAAAATAACATAAGTTTTTGAGGGATTGCGTTGAATGAAAGTTTGAAATTACAAATTAAGATGACAGAATAATTATAAAGAAGACATTGGTTCTTGGTGCAAATTTATGTTTTAACCCAGTCAACATTGTTGGTGGAATTTTTGGAGAAGAATCTTTGGTAAAAGGACATGCTTTATGGTCCACCTTCGAGAGGCACACCTTTTTTCATGGAATTTTCATACGAAATTTTTGAAATTTGACACACAATAGAGACAGCTTTAATAAAGTCCCTTTGTCAATGTATTACTACTTTAATTCTATGATAGGAGTTGTAGGGTATAGTTCTGTGATGACAGTACCCTTTTTCCCATATAATATTTGGCGAAAAAGCTTTAATCATTGTGCTATATCTACCAAGGAAGTTGAGAAATCAACATTAATTAATTTATCTTCTTTATTGAGAATTGTAGTTTTACTTTTTTTTTTCTTCATTCCATTTCGAGTCAAGTTAGCTTTGTTACACACGAACAAATTGAATCCATAGTGCAAGTCTCTATTTAAGTTTCAAATCAGCTTAAACATTCTTACAATGGATTGTAATATGACAACGTGAATTGCAAGCGACCTCGGATTCGGGATCAGCCAGATAATTAAAGCTTACAGGCCTTCGAATGGTAGAGACATCAGTTGGCCACGCAAGTCGCTGCTTGGCTTTTCAGGTCAAGGTCAACTCCGTATCGCAAGTGTGTTCGGATCGTGGAGATATGAGTTGGCTATGCAAGTCGTTGCTTTGCTTTTCGGGTCAAGATCGACATCAATTGCATCCGATGCTTCGGACAAGGAACAGCACTGGGTATATCTTTGTTTTAAGCTGAAGCAGCAAAGGAAGTTGCTTTTCTTTATAGAGTTTAAGTCTAGAAAAATGGTGATAGAGATTTTACTTTAATTCTTTCAAATGTTATTTAGTTAAAATCAGGTGTGGCTACTAAAGGGGAAAAGAAAAAAGGAGGAGAAGTCCTCTTCATCAAGGATAGTAAGGGTAAAAATGGATTTGTATGAATCTTGGAGACTATCTTAACTGTGGAGGAAATAATGGGTGGTGACTTACATATTATGTCATAACCATGCAAATTAACATATTTTACATAAAAAATTTCCTATCGAAAATTTTATCTAGAGTAAACAAACGGTTTGGCCATTCGAGTCATTGCTTTGCTTTTCAGGTCAAGGTCAATGTCAAGCATGCACGGTCTTCTTTGAAGGGTAGCCAGCCAAATAGAAGGCATTTCACCCTATCCACTCATCCAGAAATGGGACGCTATTATATCTACCTACATGGCAGTAATCAGAACTGAAGTTTTGATGTAGTATCTATTTTCACCACCGTGGGCTCCCTAATTCCTAGGCATGTCTTTTTCTTCCTAGTGCACAAATAGTCTTGTCAAGGCTCCTTTAGAGAGAGAGAGTGTGTGTTTCGAGGGGGGGGGGAATGTATCTTGGTTTCCAGATGAAGGAGCAACGAAAGTTGCTTTTCTTAAGAGAGTAAAAATCAAGAGCAATAGTGACGGGTATTTTACCTCAATTTTTCCTAATGTTATTTAGTTAAAATCTGGTATGGCTACTAGATGGCAAACGAAAAGATCAAAGGATTCTTTTAGTATTATTAATTGCTACAGCAAAATATGCATTCCTTAATAAACTAATCAATTAGCGCTACCGTTAGCTGGATAACAATGACTCCATATAAGTTCATATGCTTTTGTTGTTTTCTATTTTTGTTAGCCAAATGATTCAGATAATCACTCCCTATAGACTAAGAAGTCTCCATTATCAAGGATAGTAAGGGTGAAATGGATTCGAATGAATCTTGGCGATTGTCTAACTGTGGATGAAATAAGGAGTGGTGAGTTATATATCTTGTCACATGGATCAATTTATTGTATCTGTTTAGAAGTTCACAATCCACATGAACCAAAATTTGTAAACAACATAATTTTGAGAGGAATCATGTTGAATGGAAGCTTGAAATTACAAATTAAGATCACATAATAATAATAATAATAATAATAATAATAATAATAATAATAATAATAATAAGAACAACAACAATAATAGGTTCATCATGCAAATTTATGTTTCCACCTCAGTCCACATCGTTGGTGGAATTTATAAAAAGTATCTTTAGTAAAAAGACATGCTATATGGCCCACCTTCGAGAGGCACACCAAAATTGACACCTTTTTCATGAAAGTTCATGCGAAATTGGCTGATATTTAACATAGAGACGGCTTTTACAGAGTCTCTTGTCGATATATTGCTACTTTATTTCTCTGATAACAGCTTCAACGATGACAGAACCATTAAGAAGAATTTCATTGCCTAATGTTCTCTTTGGAGGGGAGGGAATGCCTCGTTAAAGAGATAGTCTTTGTCCACCCTTTACGTTAATAAATTTGGCAAAGCAAACTTTAATTATTTTGCTATATCCACGAAGGAAGTTGAGAAATTAATATTAATCAAACTATATTTTTTTATCAAGAATCTTACTTTTACTTTTTCTTTGTTTCATTTCGAATTAAGTTAGTTTTGTTACACACGAATAAATTGGATCCTTAGTACAAGCATCTATTCACATTTAAAATCAATTTGGAAATTTCTAGGACTGATTGTAACATCACAGCGTGGATCGCGTTCCTGATAAAAGCAAACCTCAGATTCGGAATCGGCCAAATCATTAAAGCTTATAGGCCTTCAGATCGTGGAGACATCAGCTGGCCACGCAAGTCGCTGCTTGGCTTTTCAGGTCAAGGTCAACATCGTGTCACATGGCATTCGGATTGTACAGATATGAGTTGGCTATGCAAGTCCTTGCTTTGCTTTTCAGGTCTAGGTCGTTTTCAATTGCATCTTGATGCTTAGGACAAGGAATAGCACTGAATATATCCTTTAGAGCGTCAAAATCAAGAGCAATAGTGATCGATTTTTCACTTTTAACTTTTCCTGATGTTATCTTGTTAAAATCAGGTATGGCTACAAAACGGAAATTTGATTTTTTTTTTTTTAAAAAAAAAATCAATGGATCTTTTTGGTTTTATTAACAGCCACGGCAAAGTATCTCTAAGTCACAAAACTATACACAAAAAATATTTAAGTATTAACCTAATATATTAATGTTACTATTAGTAGGATAAGTTTCATTTTCTAATCAAAGTACATAATAGTGAGAATAAAGCTATGTTGCGATGGGGTTATACAATTTCATTCTAGTCATTTTGTTACTTATATATTAGATCTAATCATTCCAACATAACATTGAAGCTATGATTCAAAAATAGGGGTGAGCATCGGTCCAGGGTTAACCCTGACCGACGCTGGACTGGCGCCCAACCCCGTTGGTCTTGATCCTATTCCTGGAAGACTTTCGATCTTTGGTCTTGAGATCCTTAAACTAATAATGTACGGATTGGTCATTGATCTTATAAGTTGAGGTTGGTCCAACTCGGATCAACCCCGACTATATATATATATATATATATATATATATATATATATTACATATTATATATAATATTTTTATATCTATTGTAAAGAGCAAACCCAACTTAAACGGCATTAAATAGCATTAAACGGCTTCCACCTCCAGTAGTCTTGATCTCTTTTCTTTTTTATCATCTTCTTTCTTCTTTATCCTCTTCAATTTTTACTTGAAAGAAATGACTTTTCGCTCGTGAGCAACCTTGCCCCGCTTGTTGCGTGGCGCTCGCCCTCCTTAGCACTCGCCATTGGACACTCGCGCCACTTGCTACTCAACGCCCTCACCACTCTCTACTTGACGCTCACGTCACTCACCTCACGGCTTGCCTTTGTTCGCTCGCCTCATGGCTCGCCCTTGTCTTGTGGCTCATCCTTGTAGATGGATATGTAATTTAAAATAATAAGTTTGTCTTTTCAAGGAATACAAAAAATGAAACAAAAAAAATTATCGGTTGGTCCATGGTTAACTCTAGAACCATACCAAATTCATAGGGTCGATTTGGTCCTTGGTCCCAAGCTCAACCAGGTTGGTTGTCGGTCCAAAAAATTGAGGACCAACATTGTATAGGTTGATCCTTGGGTTAGGTACTGGACCAACCCAATCTGGACCATGATCACTCTCAATTCAAAATTTTCTTTGCTCACCCCGACAAAACAAACCAAACCATTTTTTTTTTCTGCCATTGTACTCTATTTATAAATTTTGTTTGGAGAAATAACTACGTATAGGAATCCAATATGGTAACATATATAATCCTACAATTGGAGATGTGGTGTCTGTCTCATTTCTTGCACATTTTATAATAGCCACCGAGTAAAGTCAATTTAGTAAGTGACCATCAAGCTAATGATATCTTATGGTCCTAACAACATCCACTCTATTAAGTGGCCATCGAATTTCATCTAGATTGATTCTTCCTTTTCCCTTCAAATAGAATCACTCAACATTATAATTAATGCCTCAATACTGTTATATATACAAACATGATTAAATTTAATTTGATGTATGACAAATTCATCTTTCGAAATACATCAAATTTTCATGCTATATGCTATGTTTGATTTCTCAAAATAATATGTAACTTTAAATTCGAGAAAAGCAAGAAATAATATGGATAACAACATGAGTTAATGGGGATAATTGGTTTTTGATCCGGTCCTACCCAAGAACCAATAACCGGACCAAGAGGACCAAAATTGGAAGTAGACCACCTAGTCCTAAAACCGATCCAGTCCAGATCCCAAGTGGTCCAATGAAATTGATGGAGAGAGAGGATTTTTTTTTTTCCGCAAAGTGTATATGCTCTCCAAAATTTTTTGTCCAGCTAACAAACGCTTATATCTCCTAGAGAGAGAGTGGATTATGTTATGGCATTGTCTCCACATGAGTTTGATTCCCTTAATTTGCTTCGCTAATGCGCTCGTCTTTCCTTAACGTTTGCAGACGTGAGGGAAAGAGTCGAGGAGAGAGACAGAGAGAGCTAGCTTTCTTTTTTAGTGGCATGGGCTTCCCTTTTTGTTGTGGGCTTTTACTCTCTCTAGGCACACCTTATTTCTCTACCAAGTGGGCTATTATTCTTGGTGGGCTCATATGGGCTTTGAGCTAATTGAGGACTTTCAATATCGGACCAGTTTCCATCCTTTCACCAGTTCCAATTTTATGGAACCGGTAACCGAACTGACATCCCTGGAAATCACTTAAAACCAGTCAGTCCAATCCGGTTCAGGCGGTTCCCATTGCACATCCCTAGGGGATAAAGTACCAAGAAGAAGAAGATTTAAGATCAATTTGCCATTACACTACATAGGCTCTTCCTTCAGCCATCAAAATAGGATTGACTTTTAATCTACAAATTTCATTAAGATGGTCACCTTGAGACTCGAAAGGCTCAATATTAATTTGGCTTTTTGATCACTAGATCACCTTGACTTGTAAATGGAGAGATTACTTGCTTCATCAAAAATCGGGGTATCACAATAGCAAAGACCTATTCCTTGCCTTCAAATGACAATATGCCTGAAGAACGACGAAGTTTGCAAGAACATTATAGAAGAAAATATGACAGCTTTCCGGAAGTTCACCATTTTATTAAAGTGACACTAGCACAATAAAGTAGGAAGATTTTTGCATGTAATTTTAAAGCATAAAGCTCACCCATTGACAATCAGGCAAAATTCCTACACTCATGGTGCATAAAAAATTAGGGTCCTCGAATGAGTCGCTGTACTAATGATACGTGTTATTTGGATAAAATATACGCCTATCCAAAGTCTCAAGGGTTTTGGGAGAAATAAATTGACGCTGCTTGATTATGCTCGTGTTCTTCTAATGTTCATGGACAGAGACAGAGATGCTGGGTTTTCCCGACTGCTTGTGAAGAAATGAGGCTTTGGCATGAGAAATAGACCACGGATAGATGCTCATAACATGAAGACAGCTTAAATCCTTGTAGAAAAGGATTCAAGAGTTTCATTCAATTATTGGCCGGATCTTTCATGTAGTTATCAAGCCGAATATATCCTAACTGCAGGAGAGTCTTTGTAGATATATTCCCAAATCTGTGATTCTGGACACTAATTCTTCCTGTAATTTCTAAGTATGTAGGTATGCTCAAAATTAACATTATGTAACTGGCATCCAAATCTGATGTTATCTCAAGTATCTTACCCTCCTTTTAGTTGCAAGAATATGTGGACATTGCATAAATTTACATAACAAGCTTGCCTGTTGCTACAGAATTGATCAAATATGGTTGTGCAATGTATGGCAAGTTGCTAATTAAACCTCTATGCATCTTTCCATGAACCATCTTTTCGGTATCATCCTTCCTCAGCTTTTCATTCAAAAGCAGAGGAAATGACGACTGATTTTCCTTGATCCATCTTGAATATCCCTTCCCTGGCAGAAATTAACACAAATATATTTCTACAGAGAACTAGATTCCTTCATCGGATTGAGAAATTTGAATGCCCAGAAAGTAACTTCTAAACCTAAGGGCGATCAATTTGAAGTTCTTCATGGTTCTTACTACATAATCATTGCTAAATCACTTCCAGCCACAACTAGGAAAGTACCACCATACAGATACACCGACAAAACTCAAGTTGTGCTTTCAAATGAAGTTTGGCGTCACTTCTCTTGAATTCGCACTTGATAGAATTATGAACAATCCGGCTGAACCAGGTTCAAGGAACTTGTTTGCTTCCCTGCAATGTTTCACTCAGCTTGGGCACTATTTGCTCTTTGCATGTGACCGATCCCAGCTCCTAAATTGGATATGTCACAACTATTGAGTCAATCCATACAAAATCCTTTTAATGGAGGGGAATTTAGGCAGAGGCTTACAGTAGGGTGATATCATTCTGACAATGGATTAATTGATCACTAGCCTAATACGACAGTCACGCATGTACAGTGTACGAAAAGTCATCGCTTAAGTATGCTGTCACATTAATGTCTGTCAGTATCTAAAAACAATACCGAACTCCTGAATTAGTACTTTAAACATGAGAGACACCCCCAACTAAAACCCGTGCATATTATTATCTCCCCATGTTCTGTTTATTCAGCAAAAAGGGAAAAAAAAAATCCACGAAACACCAGAAAAAAGTATCTTTTCCTATTGGCTTATGATGCTACTGACAAGTGAATAATAAATATTATCAATGTCAAAGGTATAATGTTGTACAATCTTCTAATCTGCCACTATTAACTGGTGGCATGACATGGCTTTTCATGCTATCAGTATACCCAGTGTTCGTGGTGTTACTACTCTATGCATAAACAATGGAGTCGGTCATCTCTCCGAGCAAATGAACCGTCTCTTCTGAATTCAAATCGATATTAACCCACGGGTGGTTAGCCATTGCCCTTATTCCATCCAATTCATTTGCCACTTCCTTCATGGTTGGCCTCTCATCTCCCTTTAATTTCAAGCACCGCTTTCCAAGATCGGCAACCCCTTTCACTTGCTCATTGTCTTCGTGTGCAATGAGCTCCTCAACAATCTAAAACAACCAATCTTCTTTCAACGCCGAAAGAAAGTACATGGCCAAGCTCCTCTCTTCTTCAGGTCGATTGAAAGAGAGCGCCTTCTTCCCTGTCAACAACTCAATTAGCACAACTCCAAAGCTATAAACATCGCTTTTTTCCATCAATTGACTAGTGTGCAGGTATTCAGGGTCTAAGTATCCCAATGTTCCTTGAACCATTGTAGACAATTCGGTTTGATCAAGCGGGACTAATCGTGAAGCTTCAAAGTCTAAGACTTTCGCAGTGTAATTAGCATCCAAGAGGATATTAGTCGACTTGACATCTCGATGGATTATATGTGGCACCCCTCGATGGCCCCCGATCCGTTAGGGTCGCCACAGTTCGCTTACCTTTCACTTTCCCTAATAACATGTCACTCGATACCACTTCGCTTGCAGCGGGTCCATACAACTCCGGGGGTTTACATTTTTTTTTAATCGGTCCCTTGCGCAATTCATCTAGCGGAAGCACATCCATCAACTCCTTCCCTATATTTAGAAAACGATGCACACCAACTAAACATTTATAGGTAAAAGCCGAACACTTTTATTTACTTAAACCAGATGGACATCATTCATCGGTACATCAAAATACCATGGTTTTCTATACTTGGCTATACTTCAAAAGATGACCGACATCTCCTCCAACAGTCATATACTCAAAGTCCATCGTTCAGTGTCGGCGTCCAAAAGTTCCTTCCTCTGCTATCCTCCTCCTCGCAGTCATATCCAAACACTCGATCCATCTACCGGTGGTAGTGGCAGCAAAGGAATCTTATCTAGTCTGAAATGTTAATCCCCAAAAGGGGTGAGTACAACCACTCAGCAGTAAAGATCCACCAAACTACTCATTGCGTCAAACGAGAACAATAAAGGCATCATAACAAAGCACATATCATTCATGCATTCAAGCATAACTTACCTTGCAGCCATGCATATGTCACCATGCCATATGTGCATATACCACCATGCACTCATCATCAAGCATTCATGCGTATATCACCATGCCATATGTGCATATACCACCATGCACTCATCATCAAGCATTCATGCGTATATCACCATGCCATATGTGCATATACCACCATGCACTCATCATCAAGCATTCATGCATATCCATGCCATATGCATACACCCATGCACATGATTTATTTTCAATTCTTATCTTTCACAAGGATCTCATCAGTTTTTCTTTCCGGGGACCAATGTTTGCATCCCACAATTTATCGCTCGCATCCAACCAGGCATCGCGAGGAACCTACGGGCATGTATTCAAAATACAACCGGGCATCCGGCACCCCCACATTCCGGGCATCTCGTATCCCAACCGGCATCACGAGGTATCCCTCGGCACACACCTCCGAGGCTTCCGGGATTACGTACCGACATACCACCAGGATCCCCCCTGGAATTACGTACCGTATACCACCGGGCATCTCGAAACTCCCGAGGACATCCGGGCATGTATCGTAATACAACCGGGCATGTATCGTAATACAACCGGGCATCCGGCACCCCCACATTCCGGGCATCCCGACACTCCCGGGGCATCGTCGGCTCACACCTCCGACGGCCTTCTCATCACCACAATGCATATTCCCATACATCTCATTTTCAATTTCACATTTGATGCAACAATGCCAATGATTTGACAGCAGCCCTTTTTAAAATCATATAATATGCCTTGGGAAAAGTATCATTTGATGCAATGGTTTTGAAAACTTCATTGAGTTCATGAAAATCCATCAATCCTTTGATGTCATACGAAATGTATGGATGTCATCATGTCATTGCACGAGTAATAATCCAGGATATCATGATTTACATAATAAATCCAATAAGCAGTAAATAAAACAACTTCCAGCTTAAACAGAATGCGTACTATTCATGAAAGATTCTAGAAAATTAGCAAACGATGGAAATAAATTCTGAAAATTTACCACAATGTAGATAAGATCTAAGAAAACACATTTCGTGAAGAACACCATATCAAACAAGGCTTCACAGAATACGTACAGGTCCATGCATCACCGAAAAAGGATTTTAACATCATCCATGCACAGTTTTGAAAACAATTTCGATTAATCCCTTAAATAAACTCAGAAAATTATGAAATTTGGACACGCTGTATTTAAGACCTAGAAGTACAAGTTTCATGAAGAAATCGTAGTCCAATTCGTTCTGGATTAAAAGATAAAATCGATTTACTTTTCCTATTCTCGGTATCGTTTTCCAGATCTACCCGTGTTGAAGAAAAATCGTTTCCTTGGTCATTACTGGTCCATTTACTCTGAAATTTCAGTATGTTGTTCCTCAGAATATTACCTACAACTTTCATTAAGGACACACTATCAAATTTTAAATGTATGATTTTATAAAAATCCCGAAATCATACTAGGTCGAAGCAGCGTTTTTCCCAGATCCAGTTTCTTCAAAAGACAACGGTTTCACCGACCTATTTTCGTTCATTTCCTCTAAATTTTTGATATGTTCTACCTCAAGAAGTATACTACAACTTTAGTTAAGATATCAAAGTGAGATTTCAACAAGAAAGTTACTTTACAGACCACGAAACCACTGAAGGTCATCACGACGAATTCCAGATCTAGTCTCTCCAAAGGAAAATCGTTTCACCAAGAAATACTTGTTCGTTTTATCTCAAATTAAGATGTTCTCTACAACTTTCATGAAGAGGTCGAAGTGAAATTCCAAATAAAAAGTCACATGCGACACACAAACTCGCGGACGGTCGGACTGGTCTTTCCGAAATCAGCATGCATGACCAACGAATCTCTTTCAAAGCACCGAAATCTCATCCCATCTACCACAACCAAGACTTACCATCTACTACACATACACACAGCAATGCAAAGAGTAGGTTTTAGGACTTCACTTGCCTTAGATTCAAGCACAAAACAGCAGCAAACAGAGGCAAAGCAGCAACGAACGGCGGACGAACAGGTGGACGAACTCTCTTCCTCTTTTCTCTCTTCCTCCCTTTCTCTCTTCTTTCTTTGGACGGTACTCTCTCTCTTCTCTCCCTTCTGGTCGAAATCCCCCTCCCTTTTTGCTCTTTGATTAACAAATTTATCTCTATTTTTGCATGTAAGGGACAAGTGGAAGATGCATGGACAAATGGCTTCAAATAATGAACAAGTGGAGGCAATTCAAAGACAAGTGTCCACCATGCTTCACCTCCTTCATGCGTTGGCTACCCCATGGGCTCCATGGGCCGGGCCTTGGGCCTTCATGGGCCGGTCGACCAGGGGGCTGGCGTGGGCTGGTTGGATGGTCTTTGGGCCTAAAAATCAGCCCACCCTCTCCTATTCCTATTCCATTTAACCCTCATTTAAATTAACACTTAATTTCAACTTATAAACTCACAAAAATTTGTAATTTAAATCAATAAAATGCTACTTATAAAGTGCACCACCAAGAATAAGATTTCTATATCAATTTGCACCTTAATAAAATCCTTGGGTCACTTGTAGACACATCTCCTCCAAACAATTGTCCATTACAATGCTCGGCCTTAAATTAATTGAAATTCATTGATTCAATGGCTAATACAAAATCCAATGGCACTTCCATTACCTAATCATGGACTTTAATTCTCCTAGAGATTGCCATGAATTTTTGGGATGCCACATTATAGGAATGGAAGCTGCAGAGTGCAAATACAATAGGACTCCTGCAGTTTCTAAGGCAATTCTCAATCGGGTCTCCCAGGACATCTTGGATGACTTGTTCGGGTTGTGTATATGATCAAAGAGAGTCCCATTATCCACGAACTCATACACCAACAGAGGCACTTCTGTTTCTAAACAACACCCCATTAGCTTGACAACATTTCGATGATTAATTTGGGAAAGCACTATGACTTCATTCATGAATTGCTCGATTTGGCTCTCGTCCACAAGCTTGGACTTCTTAATCGCAACTATAGTGCTATTAGGCAAGATCCCTTTGTAAACGGTGCCATATCCTCCTTGGCCAACTATTCTACTCTCATCATAATGGTCGGTGGCCTTCTCTAGCTCTTCGACACTAAAGACTTTTGCGACATTTGTGGTTCTGTCGCGTTCATGTAATTGTTGCTGCAAAAGCAAGCCACCATTTTGCTTGAAGTATTGTTCTTTGAGCCTAATGAGTTTTCTTTTCTTAAGTCCCAAATACAGAAAGCTTGCACTGAATAACATCACTATTACACCCACACCAAGACCTGTGTAAAACACAAGTTTTGTTAGAATACTTGATGTCGATGTACAAGGAAAAAAGCTCTTGGTAAACATCAGCCACAAGAGTCAGCAAAGTTTCTGCAGACATTATACCATAATCTTTATTGTCAAGAAACTAGGCAATTTAGGGACAATTTGACCCTGATTTAGCAAAATGAATATGGTTAAAAAATTATGAACGTATAGTTTAATTTAAATCATGAAGCCGATATGTTTAAAAAGGAGAACTCAATAAATTTATGTCCAGCAAATTTGTACCAGAATGACTACCTATAACAATGTTCGGAATATTAACCTTCTATACCCTTCTCATTCTTAAATAAAATCTATCCACAAATAGAAACCACTTATCTTCACCACAAAATTTCAATAGAATACCATTTGCGAAATCTTGATTGGTCTACACTAATGCCCAAAGCGAATGTTGCAATGGTTATTATAACCAGTATCGATGCAGTTTCCAAGTCACCGACAGTCTTTTGCCTCAATAAAAACTGTTTGAAGGGTCTTGTTCTAAACAAATAGATGTAGCATGATCAAGTTTAGACAATTCAATAAGAGGTGCTAGTTTCACAATAGATATCGCTTTCAATGGCATGGAAAATGGCAAGAAATAGCATCTCCGAATAACATTTTGCAACAACTTCTATTTTAAAAGAAAAACAGCATGCTTGACTTTGGGACTCAGAAAACGAATATTCCTACAGTGGACTCAATGATAGCGGAAGAGACTGACCAAATCATTGACACATTCCAAGCCGTCCATGGTTCCAGATTTCAATGATAAAGAAACGCCAATTTTGTTACATCTGTACTTTTTATGGTCATCATGACATATTCAATGACGCCTACCGGCGGGTCCACGGGAGAATAGTTTTCAATAACAAGCATGGAACATCACGTAACTATGGCAAAGTCATTGGATGGCAATCACAATGTGAATACAATTCGTGAAAAATGTTTTCACATTGACCCAAGATCATCGAGTCTTCTATGCCAAAGATGCTCTAAACATTGTCAAGAGTGAATTCTAGCCTATAAATTTTAAGATAGCTACTTGGAATTAGAAACCCAATTTGATGCTTAATCTCCTTGCATAAAAATTTTGGGCAAAAGGATAGAGATAGTTTTGTTGTAGACTTACTACAAGAAAGCGAAATACATAGGAAAATCAGGCTAAATATATGAATAGTAATTTCTCATAGAACACATTAAATTGAAATCATCACCAAAAAAAGCTAAAAAGTCGAATGAACTTACCAACCAAAATGATGACCATATGTGATGATTTAAGATTAGCAGTGCATCCGGATCCATCTTCATCCTTTTTGCCATCACCATGATAACCCTTTGGGCATGAGCATGTATAACTCCCCTCAGTGTTAAGGCAAATTCCGTCACACCGGTACTTCTCTCGATCATCACATTCATTAATATATGCAAAAATTAAAAGCACGTTAAATGTAGACTCCAAGAAGGAAAAAAAAAACAATAGCATCAAAATATCATCAATCATTCAGAATATATACCAACCTACACAGCCAAGGTATGGATTCCCCTCATACCCAGAAGAGCAATTACATCGGTAACCGGGCACGTCAGGAAAATCAAAGCACTCGCTGGGAACCTTACAAGCAAAGCTCGTCGGGTCCTTCGTTGCTTCGCCACAAGTCTCCTTCCAAACGGCCCAGTCGAGCACCGAGGGGACCACCGTGTTCTTCATGCCACTAAGATCCTTCCTACTAAAAGCGAAGGACTTGTCTTCGGCTAAGAATGCATAACTGCAAGGATTGAAGCTCCACACAGTGGTGTGGTTGTTCAGGCTGACCACTTCGGTGGGACATCCCGATTTTATAATTCTGGTTTCAATTGAATAGGTTGGGCATTTCATCTGCGCGCCTATAGCTCTCTTCTCTGAGTTGGCCACTCACGAGATAACTAGCTTATCAGGTAAAGCTGTTAAGGAATCTAAATGCAATAGACTTAAGAATTCGACTAGGAAACGACTGCTCGACCGTACTAATTGCAAGGGTCATTGCGGCACAGATCGATTAGAGACCGGAGATAGGTCGACTCAACAAAGGCATGTGATTAAGTGTGGGTGATTCCACCTGATTTCACAAATCTTGTCGATCGGCACTAGACCGATTTCTCTGTCGTTTTGGTACCCTGTGTCCGTATTTGAAAGCTTGAGATTTCTACGACAACCGAGAGTCGCCAATGTGTCGAAGATGCACTTTGTGGCTTGAAAATAATCAACCATAGGTCAGTTGCGTAGAAAATTCCTAAAAGCTACCCGGTAGGTTAGGACACGCTAAAGTCGCGCCAGATTGAAATTAACCGAGAAATTGAACTCAATTTCAGAAATTGAAAGTTCTGTTATGTCACAATTCATTTTAGGAACGTTGACTCATCCTCAGAAGAGTTTTCTACAAACTGAGATTTTTAGCAGAAAAGCAAAGTAAGGCCGTTTTTGATCGGGAAAGTTAGAGGACTGCTTTTGATCGCATCTTTGGGATGCAAGTTGGATCATAGGACGGGGAAAAATCATAAGAGGGACAAGGACACCATGACTGATTTATTTGGACTTCAATTTGGTTCAATTGGAAGGGAATTGAAGGAAATTGATGTACAAATCCTCAAAATTCGTATGCCAAGGGCCTAAGGACATTTGCACCTATTGCCAAGCTTGTAGAGGAAGATTTGAGGAGAGAGAGAAAGGGCTGAGGTCATGTGATGTCATGTGGGGGCAAAGCCAATGAAGTTTGGACAAGTGTTGGCTCTTGAAGGCTCACCAAGGGAGCCCCCCCTCCAACCAGCCTTCTTCCTCCTTGTTTTGTGGCTTTCTCCATTGTAGAGGCCTTGAGGAAGCTCAGCAAAACTAGAGGAGAGCCAAGAAACCGAGCCAGCCCCTTCCCCTTGCCGTCGAGCTCATTTCCCCCTCTGTTTTCCCTTCCGCCGGTTTCTCGCTCCACCCCCTTCGGTGAAAACATGAGTTGAAAGTGATCTTCTCGATCGAATCAGCCAACGCTCCACCCACCATCGTCTCTGGGACATCCAAACCGTACATAAGGACTTGAAGGTTCCCCGAAAGGAGCCTTGTAGCCTCCCAAAATCTAGTGTGAAGGAACGGCCCGCCGGGCCCGGACTCGACTTCCGGTTCCGCTGTTTCACCCGTTTCACGGTTTTCAGCCATTTTCTCACCATTTCGACCCTACCTCCACCCATACCAACCATCAGCAAGTCCCCCTTGACCCCGGGAGCCACCGGTTGCTAACTACCCGCTCGCCGGAGCTCTGATCGGCCCGTTTCCTTGTGTTTCAGCCACCAGTTCAGCCTCTGCAGTTCAAGAACAGAAGCAAAAAACCAGCAAGGGTCTTCAGTCGTCGTGGCCCGTTTTCAAGCCCTTCCCGGTCTCGCTTGGTGTCGCCGCTTCGGGGTTTATCGACCGCCTTGGCGTCGTGGTCGCTGTGGACTCACCGGCTCGCAAAACCGGTGAGTTTACCTTCTAATCCTTGCTTAGTGAGTTAATTATGCTTAAGGGGTGTTTAGATTAGTCTAAGTAGGTTTAGGTGGTTAGATTAGACCATTTAAATGTAAATTAGATTAGTTGTATGATTAGTTTAGTGGTTGATTAATTAGGGCTAATTGTATGTTTAAATTAGTATAATCTAGTTTAAGCCCTAATTAATTATTTTTAATTAATTAATTATTTCGAAATTATAAATATTATTTTATTAAATTATATTAATATAATATAATTTTTAATTATTTAATTTTCGGAATTAAATTTAATTATTTAATATTTTCGAAAATTTTGCCGGGACGGCCGGTCGTTAGAATTTCGTGCTGATCGCAGCAGTGTGGTTAGTTTGTGCTAATTGTATGTTTAATTGAGAAATTGAGTGAAAATGATGATTTTGGATAATAATTCCAAAAGTGTGGGATTGAGTGAAATTGGAGAAGTTGTGGTATTTAACTTGAAAATACCCAGTGTCGGCTTTTGGCACCGTAATTAGCTGGTAGGACCAGTTTGAATCTATTGATTGATTGGATTGAGGAATGGATTGGGTTATTGTTGAATTGATAGCTTTGGCGAGCATTGGTTTATATATATGTATCAGCTTGGGCGAGCAAATATTATATACATATATATACAGCTTGTGCAAGCTATTATATATGCTATAGCTTGTGCAAGCTATTATATATGCTACAACTTGTGCGAGCTATTATATTATCTATCAGCTACAGCTTTGGTGAGCTATCTATTTATACAGCTTGAGCGAGCTACCGTCTATATATTATAGCTTTGGAGAGCATATGTCGTATTAACGACTGGATTGATAGACGGTATTGAATGATAGATAGTATTGGAAGATAGATGGTATGATTGAATTGAATCGTTGGATCAATTGTTCTATTGAGCATTGAATTGTACTGATGTGCAGGAAAGGACTGAGGCGAGGTAAGTCCTCTGTCCTCTTTGTGTGGCTAGAACACTCTAAGGTGTATTTTCTTCCTAATCGAGTCTTAGAGGGTAGAACTCGATGAGATATTGTCTCACCCCGTTGTGGGCTTAACATTTTCAAGTCCTTAGATGGCGGTCGTGGAGGACTCGGAGCCATGGACATTTGTGGAGGTGAAGACCGATGAATCGGCGAACGTGTCTGACTAGTTGGTCATTGGACAGTTCCCTTTTTGTTGAGCCAGTCTATTTTGTAGACAATCCAGTATTGTATATAAACCTATGTGTATATAAGAAAGCTTGTTTGGTTGTGATTGATTGCTTGCTTTTCTATCCCAAGTTAAATGTTGTCAGGGGATTTGTTTCGCTTCCACATGCTTAATAAAAAGAATGGGTCGGCGACGTGTCCTGGGAAGTCGCATATTTCTATCGACCGCAGAGGGATGTGCGCACGCTCGGAGGATCGGGGCGTGACATTCGGCACTGTAATTAAGGAGCATCGCCGGTATAGTGGTCTGGCAACACCCGATGCCATCGCATGCCCCATCGATCACGTCGTCAATCCCGGTGCACACCGAGGGGCAGCCGCTCGAGAATCCGTGCCCACTGGATCCCGTAATCACGGCAACCGTGTCGCACCCGATGGCCGTGAACTTGTTCTTGGTGTTAGAGAAAGCAAACGCGGGGAGGTTGGTGTAGGTGAAAGTGCACAGCGGTTGTTGTACGCCAGACTCAGTGTAGCAGTCCATGCCCATGAAGGTGTGGATGCGGGGCTCGCCGTCGAGCATATGTCGAGGACTTCAATGTTGGCTATCCTATTCCATAAGTAGGGCTTGGGGGTGGAGGCAGCGGTGTTGTCGCAGTGGATGGAGAAGTTCTCATTCAAGGAGCAACCGTCTCCAATGCCGAAGGGGTAAGGCACGGCGACGTCTCCATAAGTTTCTTGGCAGTTGGGAGATACAGTTTGAGAAGATGATAATGACGATGATATCAGTAATAACTATCCGACCACTAACAACATCCTCATTATCTCCAAAGGATTCCACTCGAACCCATGGCTCTGTGTGTGTGTGTGTGTGTAAATTTGGTGTATCGTGGAAATGGATCGCGTCTTCTTTTTATAGCAAAGGAACGCGTTCGCTCATTGACAAAGCACGCAGCCTTGAAGTTTCTCACATTCTCTTTCGCAGCGTACCATATAATATCCAATGATATTCTAACATCCATGCGCGTCATCGCTATGATAAATAAATTTCGAGAAATGGCACTTTGCATTGAAGATGTGAGAGGGCAAACTAAGGAAAAGATAAAGTGACTAAAAGAAAACTATGACAAGATAGAAGATGTTGCACAAAATGATGATATACCTAATTTCTCCAAACTTTATTGGTCCAAAATCTATTGCGATTATGTTAGTTCTGTTCTAGAGCTTTTCTTGTTGCCAATTGAGTCATAAATCTTTTGTATTTATGCTAATTCAGTCCATTCGACTAAATTTGGTTGGTTGGTGTTGATGTAACACGACCGACTTTGACATGTAATATTTTAATATTTTTTCATGTCTCTTTAATTATTTTTTGTTTTCCTTCTTTTTCTTGCTTTTCTCTCTCTCTCTCTCTTTTTTTTTGTCATGTTCCTTCTTCCTTTGGGCAATCTAGCCACTAGTGAGGCGAGAGCCCTCACTAGGATCTGCCTCCACTAGCCTTGCTGTTATTGGGTGAGCTCAAGCCTCGCCTAGCCATTAGTGAGGTGAGCCCCCACTAGGATTTGACAGGGGCTCACCTCGCCAGTGGCTATACGAAATTCATTAGGAATATCGTGCAGAATTTCACTTACCTCTCTGAAGAGACTTTAATTTAGATTTGTCATTTTCTACTTAAGTTAAGGCACGAAATTCCTTGAATTGGCTTGCTTGTCCAAAACAGGTTTAAAAACATGAGTTGGGTAGATGTTGTCATGTCGCTAGTAATCAACAACTATCTAAATAGTGTCGTCATCAATATGGCTTGTGCAGAAATTGAAAAGAGTTTATGTAGGTTGTGTGTCACACCTAAAAGAAAGACGAAGTAGCCAAATTCTGTCAGATCTTAGATGCTCATCAAATCTAAAGAGAGAAAGGAACAGGTTTTACTTTTAGGAGCAAAAGAGAAAAAGGATTGGACTCTCTAATTAGAACCGTGTTTAGTTGCATATATGTTGCATTGCTATATTAAAAAGAAATTACCACTATGCAAGATGTCTATTTAAGCAATAATGTACGTTCTTCATTCAAATTATCCAATGGGAAATTGAATAGTAGTATTGTGTTGCCGATTGGAGAGCTTAACTTGTGCTCTAACAATTATACCACACATAAATAGATAATGTTTCTTTTCGATAGATTAGTTCTAGAATATATAGAATTAATGAGTGTAATATCTTTTAACACGTTGTTAGAAGGGTTTTGTGGCAGAACCTCAATTAGATATAACAAATCGATAAAAATTAACCTGGCCCGAATAGGTCGACCTACCCTAGCAAGAAACTATTGATACAGGTTGGTTCGGTTTCGATTTGAAATCTGAAAAGAACAAAAACTAACCAACCTATGTATAGCAGAAGAATAAAATCCGCAATGTCCAAATCTGCACAACTAAAAACATAATTCTCAAACCAAATTACATTTTTAGTTCGAGTAAAACCACGGATGTGGTCCGAGATCTTATCATTGCTAAGTAAAAGGACTTTGGGAATCTGAAATTGATTTTCAGAAATTTCTGGGGGTGACCGAAAGTTTCGGTAAATGCCAAGTCAAGGGGGTCGGTTTCCCCGACAATTTCTTTATTTTTTTTCGTCGAACCCCGACAATTTCTTAAGTAGCCCAATAGGTCACATCGGAACTTGTTATTGCCTGCCAACTTTGACTGCATCATTGATAGATGCAGGGTGCTTTCTTTACATTGTCAAGACTTGAGAAGTCAAGCAAATCGGTGGTAAGCATATGCAGTGGGGGAGAGATCACAACCCCAAAACAGGAGAATGAGAAAGAAGAAGAAAAAAAAGAACAAGAGCATAGTGGTTTGAGCTGGGACTGTATGCATGAAATGTGTTTCAAGGTGGATGGATTTTATACTCTGGAAATTTGTCTTTTCCCGTTTCTAGACAGTATATATGCATTCTGAAAATGAATAATGGGTAGTTTCAAAATAATTAATCAACTAGCTTCAAAGAGGTAAAATATCAACTTTTTTAATTGTTGTGTTACAAAATTAAGGTTTTGAAATAAGATTCCGGTATATACTTTTAAATTAAGAAAAGATACGTCGCATGCGGATATATTTTTTTTCCTTTTTCTGGGCTAGAATTTCCAACTAATATGGATAGTGGTTGATGCGCATTTGTGGAGAATTATCATTGTCAAGAATTTTAATTTTCCTTTTCCTTTTTTTCTGGTCAAGTGACTGTAGTTATTAGCTTATTATAAGCTGTGGAGTTAACATCAGCAGGTCCTGGAGACTTGCATGAGACGATTCCACTGCAAATCCTCATGTGACGAAGCCTTGGTGCGGTGCGGTGCGTGTTTAAATTTTCCAACGCACTATTTATTTGACATATATTTCTTCAATCTTTCCTCCTCGCTCATCTAGAAAAACAGGCCATTGTGGGGCAGAGACGGGTGCACAATTGTCACAGAAGAGCTGCTCTTACTTTCCAGGTAATCCGTGGGAAACAAACAGTCTTGGTCATCTCCTTTCCCAGTCGATTTTTTATACTTTGGTACATTGGGGATGTTACTTCTGCGCATGGCAAAATTTTCTTTTGGGGCATTGATTAATGCAAAAATTGAAAGTCGATGGCGAAAGGAAGAAGACCTAACCTCTCTTTCACGAAGAAAGAGACTTCTTGTATAACTCTATATTTGAACAATTCCAAAACTTAATATTGCAACTTAACTCTTGGTCGTTGGGCGGCAATGATAGATGAAAAAGGCCAACTAGTTCAAAAATTTCATCAGTTAACTTACAATAAGGTATAATTATCTTTAGCCAAGTCTCTCTACAAATCCTCAGATTTCTTTGGAGAGACTAATTGAAAATCCCAACAGCTGACGTAATTGGATGTCGCATTGATAGATGATGTGCATCCCAATTGAATAACTTATTAATTAGGGCTTCGACACTCTCCATCATAAGCATCTACAAACTTTTCAAATGGGCTCTTTGCCAACTAATAATACAAGTCCCCTTGTCAAATTTACAAAAGAAATCTGGCCGCAGGAAATGAATCAACACTGACAAATTGACACATGATGCCTACATGGGTAGGTCGAATCACATCGATAATCTAAATCTATCAGGAAGAAAATCGACATTATCTGGAGTGTTTCCTTTGGCAATGGTAAAATTGTATCAGTTGCTAATAGAGCCTAAATCTGGCTTGTCGTTATTGTCTTGTGCTGAATGTCAATGTGCCTGTCGTAGCCCGTGTACATGACCACCGTAATGTCAAAACAGCCAATTTGAGAAGGCAAGTGCGACCTCTCTAACAAGAATTGGAGCAATCTCGATTGTTAAGGCCTGACGATCCCCACCGTGACCAAGAAGAGGAGATTAACACCTTCCATGATGTTCATTTTTGACGCAGCTCATGAAGTGGCTCCTTTGCATAACTGGTATTGGAATCGTAATTCTAATGATTTCGATGTTAAAGTAGACATTTCAAACTTCCGAGGTACTATGCATGCGGAAGACTTCGTTAATTGGCTCGACACGACCGAGCAAGTTTTTGATTACGAGAATATGGTGGAGAATTGAAAGGTGAAGCTTATGGCCATCAAGCTCAGAAAGCATGCTTTGATTTGGTGAGAAAATCTGAAGTGTCAAAGAACTCGTGAAGGAAAGCTGTGTATCGAAACATTAGATAAAATGGAGGAGCTCAAGAGGAAGCATATCTCAAAAACGGAAGATATTGAGATCATTTTCCAAATAAGATCCAAAAACTAGAAAACTTTTTCGATCATATAACAAAGGAAAACTAATCATTTTTAGAAAAATGATATTCCGGAACGGACTCAGCACCAAACTTAAAAAAAATCATCAAATGGGCATTCGAAATTAAGCCCATTAGCCCCCAGAAGCCCTGTACTCGTATGACTAACAGGAGGAACAAAACTCAATGCCCTATCCTACCAAAATAGGGCGGAGTAGCGGGGGTTCACAGGAACGGGCGTTTAAAATGAGAGATCCCTACTCGGCTTTGACAGCGGCGACGGGAGGGTGAACTCGAAATGGATCGAGCGATGACTGGCCGTCCCGCGGTGTTCCCGAAGCGAGATCCTCGGGAAGGCGACGCAGCTCGACACAAATCAAAAAGCTATGCACAAAACCTACCTGGTTCAGGGGAAAGCACTGCAAGGACGGCACTTGACGAATGGACTCTGGCGACGATCGACCACCCTCTCGAGCTCCCTCACTGTCTGGTTCTCTCCCCCCCACTTGCTTAAACTCTCCCGAGCTCTTCCCATCTTTCTCCCCTGTAGCTTGAACCCCAAAAGAACCCCCGAACAAATGAGCGAGTCCCTCTCTTTTAAGGGCGACCGGCAGGCGCGCATGGCTCCTGCCATTGCCAGCTTGCCGGCTGGACTGATCCGACCCGCGGATCAAGCTACCATCTGCTCCATGGCGATCCCTCTTTCCTCTGCTCGTACTCTCTTCTTTTTCCTTCTTTTTGCAGGAGTGTGGCTGGCATGAGGGGAGGAAGATGACCTGCATGCGGGCCGGGTTGAAATAAAAGGAGATGGGCCGGCCAAGCGCAAAAGGGAGAAAAGGAAAAGAGATAAGTGGGCGAGCCCACGCATGAAGGAAAACCCTCTACTTGGCCCCATTCGATTTTTCTTATACCTTTTAATGAAATTTTTTACTTTTTTTTAATCTTTTTTTTAATTTTCGATTTTAAAATTTTAATAATTAGTGATAGTTATGTAAATGCTCCTAATGTCTACGCGTAATGGATTTTAATGAAACATGCATTTTGATGAAAGTTATTTATTTTACTCTTTACTTCTTTTTTTTAGCGACTAATTCCTAATTTTGTATGCGATTAAGTCCTAATTAAAATGGTAAAATTTAGGTGTCAATAAGTACTTGATGTCATCATTGATAGTGGATGTCATGCAAACGTTGTGTCAACCACCATGGCAGACAAGTTGCATCGCAAGACACAGGATCATCCACATCCTTACAAGCATTCTCGGCTCAAGAAAGGGAGTGAGTTAAAAGTAAATAACCGGTGCTTGATTTAATTCTCTATTGGCAAAAGATATAAAGATGAGATTATGTGTGATGTATGACACCTATTCCTTTGTAGAGACCGTGTCAAGATTACATTGGGCCCTTGCAAGATGGAGAGAGTGTCCAAGCCTACTCATGGGAAAGGAAGCACTCTTTTTTAAGTCTCATTTATCCTAAGCATCAAATGATGCTTTTGAGTAAGGGTAAGCATGGTTCTAAAGTAGAACCGGGATCCAGAGAATTAGACCGGTGGAAACCAATTGGATTCTAGATTCCAAGGTATACAGGGTATATTCTAAGTAACAAAAATTGAGGGGGTAAGTACACTATCAGTGCTAAAAGTTGTGAACGACACTCACTTTGGTGCCAAAAGTTTCCATCGGATCACTTAAGTGCCAAATCAGAGAAAAAACGATCACTTTGGTGCCACTGGCAACAGATTCTAGCTAGATTAATTACGTGGCTTTTATACTTTTAAAAAAAAAAAAAAAAGTTGCGGTGGCTTTAAAACGACGTCATTTTCCATCCTCCTCAAGAAATGACGTCGTTTTGCTGTCATACGAGGACATTCTCACAGAAACGATGCCATATAGCTCCTATGGGGATTGAAATTAGGGTTTCTTTGTCGTTCACCGCTCGGCCATCGTCGTTCGCTGACCATCGCTCGGCCACCGTCGCTCGGCCACCATCGTAGTTGCTCGACTAGGTGAGTGAGCATTGACTAAGATTATTGCTCAAGCAAGAAGTGGAAGGAAGAATAGGAGGCAAGGGCGGAAGAGGAGGAGGAAGAAGAGGGGTTCAAGGTGCTGCTACTGCTGTTGCTGGTGCCGTTGCTGATGCGCTACTGGTGTTGCTGCTGGTGCCGCTGCTGGTGTTGTTGCTGGTGTTGTTCTTCGGGGAAGAAGAAGAAGACGACATGCCTTCTCTCTCTCAATTTGGGGATTTAGGGTTCTAAGTTGAGGGAAAGACGCCAAACGGTGTCGTTTTGTGATTTAAATGCTGACTGTACTCTCCGGCAAGCCACATCAGCTTCAAAAATTAATAAAAAAATGCCACGTCGGATTTCCGATCAATTTGATCGGAGTTGGCACTAAAATGATCGTTTTTCAAACTTTTTGGCACTAAAGTGATCCAAAATAAACTTTTGGCACCAAAGTGAGTGCCGTACATAACTTTTGGCATCGATAGTGTACTTACCTCAAAATTGAGAAATTGGTTCCAATTGGTAGGTTAACCTGGAACTTAGAACAAGTCTTTGCGTTTTTCTTATTTAGTGTCTTTGTGCAAATCATGCGGTATTCCATGATGTCTGATAATGAGTGTATAATCTGGAACCACAAGTCTGAACTTGCATTTCTAGCGATGTCAATAATTGAGACTTTCACTTTTTACATTTTTTGTGTCAAATATGAGTTGTAGTTAGTATATTATGGTTATTAGAGGTGATTATCTATTGTAATTATTCAATCAAGAATATAGGTAGAACCTACTTAAACCCTGGAACCAGCCTAAAACATATGACAGAGTAGGTTCTAAATTCCAAAAAATGAGGAATCTGTTCCAACAAGTAGATTCCAAGTTTAAGGTAAAACTTGTAAGGAACTTGGAACTAACGGTGATCAGTTTCAAGGTGAATAGGTTTCGAAGCTGAAACCTGGAACCTATCCTGTTATAACTGGTTCCCAATTTCTGAGCCCCGAAACCTATCATGTTTGCCTGGAATTGGTTCTAGAACCTACCTTATTTTTCCGATCCGATCCCAAGATCTACCCGAGAACCTGTTCTATCTTTTTGTTCCTTTTTCATATGAGGCTATGAATAACGAAATGATTCAAAGTAAGAGATAAACAACAGAAATCCTAATCCACAAAAAGAAAACAACAATCCATAAGATGAAGATGTAGTTACATATAATTATAAACGATAAAAAGCTCAAACACATAACATAAACATAAATTAAAAAATTCCATTCCCAGGTGGGTATTTACTCCATCCATAAAAATTTAGGGGAAGAGGAAAGACTGGCAAGGAGTTTCGAGGAATGACAAAGGACGAAGAAGTGCTGAGGTGAGAATTTAGTGGAAAAGAAATTAGGGTTTTGGCTTTTTAGCTAATAAAACTAGTTCCAAAACAGAGCGGTCCGGTCCGATTCCTAGGTGGGTATTCACTCGGAAACTATTCCTAAACCGGTTACAACCAGTTCCAAAAATTTGGAACATGTTCTTGGACTGATTCCAACGGGAACCAGTTCCCGGACCTGTTTTTCGGGTGGTCCGATTTGATTCTCGATTAAAACCAGTTTGTTGCACACCCCTTTCTGGAACCGCTCACTACTATTTGTGAGGCTTTTGCTCTTGTTATAGTGGAAGAAAATGAAGCAAAAGAGGAGATTCCAAACATTTTGCAGCCATTGCTTCAGGATTTCTGTGAAGTCATGCCAATGAAATTCGATATAATCTTCCTCGTATGAGAGAGATTCAACATTATATCGATTTTTGCCCAGTGCTTCTGTTCGACTGATTGAGCTCTGAGGAGTATGAAGAACTTCAAAGGCAAGTTGATCAGCTTTTGGCCAAGGGATGGACATAAGAAAGCTGGAGTCCTTTTGCTGTCCCAGCGCTTCTGGTTCCAAAGAAAATTGGCTCTTGACGGATGTATATTGATAATAGATCGGTGAACAAGATAATCATCAAGTTCTTTCCTTTTCCTTGCCTTGATATTTGCTTGATCAACTTCATCGAGCTTCTCTGTTTTCCAAGATGGATCTTAGAAACGGCTATCATCAAATCCAGATGAAATTGGGAGATAGAACGATGACTGCTTTCAAAACTAAGAACGGTCTTCATGAATGCATGGTGATGCCCTTTGACGTTTCTTATTGCTCCGAGTACTTATATGTGTCTTATGAATCATGTTTTTAAACCTTTCATTGGCTAGTTTGCTGCCGTGTAATTTGATGACATCGTGATCTATAGCGTAGCAAGGCGCAAGTGGAGCCTCTGGAACATCTACGACAAATTCTTCAAGTGCAACGAGAACAACGCTTGTATGCCAACCTGAAGAAGTGCCACTTTTGCACAAGTAGCCTGGTTAGGCTATATTGTCTCCAAGGATGGTGTTAGAGTAAATCTTAGAAAGATGGAGGCAATAGAAAGTTGGCCAATTCCTAGCTCGCCGAATGAGATAAAAGCTCAAGAATGTTTTTGGTCTTTTTTATTTTTCAAATATCGTCCGAATGCTATGTTACACAAATGTAAAGGCCAGTTACTCTATTTGGACGTAGCATCTGAACTTTGAGCACATAGACCAAGCAACTAAACAGACCAAAAAAAAAAAGGCAAGGAAATACAAAAGAAAAAATAATAATAATAGTACAAGGGCCAACATTGCCATGAAGTCTCATCTTCCACTTTCAATTTCGAAGGACAATTGGTTACTTATGCTATCATCATTTCCCGATGCATTGCTTTTGACGATGCCGTCACATTCGATTGATATCTCACCAAGCAAATGCTCAGCTTCTTCACGGTCACAGCTCTGATTCACCCATGGATGCCTGTCCGTCACCCTCATCAGTCCGTCCAATTTCATTGCCATTTCCTTCATGGTCGGCCGATCTTCCCCTTTCACCCTCAGGCATTGGTTCGCCAGCATTGCAACTTCCTTAATCTCTTCAGGGTTCCCCTCGTTCAGCACCCTCGGGTGGATGATTTCAAACAGCCTCTCGCCCTTTATTGCAGAAGCAAAATACAAGGACAAGTTCCTCTCATTCTCAGCCCGTTCGAAGGACAAGGCCCTCAGTCCAGTCAGCAACTCAGCCAACACGACCCCGAAGCTATAGACATCGCTCTTCTCAGTCAACTGGCTCGAGTGGAAGTACTCGGGGTCCAAGTACCCAAGTGTGCCTTGAACCAGCGTGGTCAGCTGCGTCCGGTCAAGGGGGACTAGCCTAGAGGCTCCGAAATCGGCGACCTTTGCAGTGTAGTTTTCGTCCAACAATATGTTTGTGCTCTTTATGTCTCTGTGCAAAATCTGAGCAGATGCATCATAGTGCAAGTACGAGAGCGCACTAGCAGTCTCCCCTGCAATGCGCAGACGGCCCTCCAGGATAATGTGGACTCGTGGCCACACTTGTGTATGTGGTCAGCAAGGGTGCCATTGTTCACGAACTCATAGACTAATAACGGGACCTCCGTCTCGAAGCAACAACCGATTAGCTTAACCACATTGCGGTGATTAATTTGGGAGAGGATGATCAGCTCGTTGATAAATTCTTCGACCTGACTTCGGTCCAAAATCTTGGCCTTCTTGATGGCAACAACCGTATTGTCTGGTAAGATCCCTCGATATACTGTTCCTTGGCCTCCCTGGCCTAGGATTCGGCTTTCATGGTAGTGGTCCGTGGCCTTCTTGAGCTCTTCGTCGGTGAATATTCTCGCCGATTCAACGGAGCCTTCGTGCTCAGAAAGAAGTCTCTGCAACATGAGGCTGCCCCCATTTTCTTGGAAGAACTTCTCTCTCTGTCTGCTGATTTTTCTTTCTCTAAGCCCCCAATATAACTAGGAAACACCCAACAGAATCAGCAGGAAGCTTATGCTCACACCTAGGAAAAGACATAACATTCGGTGAACAAACAAATCAGTTGTCCATCACACTACGCATGGTTCTCACAACCAAGAAAAGGGAAAAAAAGACGTAATCGAAGTATGCTTAACTCTTTCTTTTTCATTACTCAAACAATCTTGTGTTAGTTTATTTCTCTGTCCTATTTTCTTTTTTCCTCCATCAACTTGAAGCATTTTCATTAAGACAAACCTTGATAATAGCAAATTAAACCTAAATATATAATTATGCCGAGAGTATCTTATGATAATCGAAATGATTTAATGCATAAATGGGATCAAACGTGTTTAATTCTTTTTCAGCAAGAAAAGAATAAGTGGTTGATTTTATTAGTAACAAATTGAATAACTTGAGATGAACAATACACACACACGCGCGCGCACACACACACACACACACATATATATATATATAAATTATCGATGTAATTCACGGACACAACTAATTTAGAGAAAGATTTACATCCGATAAGTCTTGATAACTAACAGTAGAAGATGGAACAATGACACAAGAACAACAGTTAAGAAATGTGAATAATTTATAAGATAAAAGAAGTTTTATGATGAGAAAAGATTGAGCAAAGTGTTCTACTTACTAACCTAGCACCACGTCGATTGAGCGAAACCTCTTTCCATGGATGTTAGTAGTACAACCCTTGCCATCTTTTCTTCCATCTCCTTGGGATCCCACTGGACATGAACAATTATACGTTCCCGGCAAGTTCGTACATATTCCAATGCAGGGTTTTGAAATCACACATTCATCGATATCTGTGGGAACATATTCCAAATAGAAGAAGAAAATCCAATACCATTTCAATTGGAAGGAGCTTGAAAAAGTAAATAGAATTCTTGATTGGGCAACGTTTTCAATTTTGAGAGGATATATCAAGTCAATTTGCTTTTCCTGAGATCGCGATACCTCACCACATTTTTTAAGTGATGGGTTGTTATCTCAAGAGCCTAAGCTTAACCAAGCACTTGATCTTTGTTTAGAATAGAAGATTTAAGAATTATCCAATGTCGCGACCAATTTTTCGGGTAAACCACTTAGGATTTGGCTAATGGATTACTAAGTCTAAACTTAGCTCGGGCTCTCCCAAGCCCATACCAATTCGCGACTTAGGTTCAAGTTCTTAACATGCAATTGATTTTTCAATTAGGAGTCGCCACTAATCTATTTTCGGTAGGTCGATTAGACACCTAAGTAAAGTAACGAGAGAATTATTTCACTTCTACGAACCAGAGATTTTGAATTCGGGGACTTGATTACGTTAGATTTCTCTAACGCCCTTTCGGTACCATTCTCTTTTATTTTGGAAAAAATGTTTGGCAAGCAGATTGAATTGATTTTAATTCACTTCCCTAACATGTGAGGTGACCACACAGATGCGCAAACCACCAATTTAACACTCAAGAAAGCCAATAAAAAAAACGGGACTTACCTCATAGCAACGAAAGCATCTGCGTTGTTAGATTAGAATTCACATCAGCAATCCTAGATATGATTTCTAATTAACAAGCAATCATTCAATTTTTGTTTTCACTTTTTTTTTAAACGAGAACATAATCCATATGCAATGCAATGCTTCTAATCTAATATGAAATAATATGGCATGACAATATGTCCTAAACTATATGAATGAGCAATTTTTTTTGTGATTTCTTAATGAACATGCAATAATTAAATATGTAATCTAAATTAACCAAGATGACCTAATTCTAATGACAAGGAAGTTCTAATTAAATGAACCTAGCAATCACTAAAATGATATGCATTTCATGGGCCTAATTCTATATGACGTGCACATGATTTTTCTATTCTAAAAAAATGCAATCTATCCTGGAAATTGCAACTAATTTATCCTAAGACAAATTTTATGAAATTCGAAATTTAAGAAAAAAAAATGCAAAAATGATCTAGCTAGATTAAGATTCTATCTAATTTAAACTAGGGATTAAGTCATATTAAATCCTAATTTAAACTAAGACATTATCTAAATCTAAAATGCAATTTATCTAAAAAGATGATCTAAATTTAAAATGAAACATGCAATTCTAATCTAATACGCACAATGATTTTTTTTGTGTTTTTTTCTTTATGAAATTCGAAATTAAAACTAACACATAATTAAGCATGCAATTCAAATAAAAAACTAACAACCTAAATGAATGCATTTTTTTGTTTCCTTTTTCATGATTGAAAATAAAACCCCTATTCTAAACATGCAAAGATAATTAAAAAAAACAAACCTAAACCTAATTCAATCTTTTTTTGGATTTCCTTTTCCTTTTACGAAAATAAAACTGATTCAAACACCACGACATCCAATCAAGTAAGATAATGTTGATATCTAAAAATTGGCGAACCATATCTCGTGCATGAGATCGGGTTGACCAATTTTAAAATTAAATCGCGAATCGAATCTCGGGCTTGAGATTGGATCGTCGATTTTTGTAAGGGATTGCGAGTCGGATTTCGGGCGCGAAAATCGGACCGACAACCCCTAATTTGAGGGACTTTTTCATGTCGGAATATCAACCATATATTTTAGGAACAATTCTACTAAAAAAATATAAAGGAAAAATAATAAAAACTCAAGAAATAGATAAATAAATAAATAAACTACCTAATTTTCCTCTTCTTTTTTTTTTTTTACGCAAGGCTTGCTCGTGCGGGGTCTCCGGGCAACAGTCGTCGGTCCGGCAAGGAAGCTCCCGCAAAGAGGAACCGCGGCGATGGCGGCGGCACGGGGCGGAGCTAGGAAGGCTCGGGTCCTGTTCTGGCGTCCGGAGTCGAACAGGGCGCCGCGGACAGAGAGCTGCAGATCCGACTCAGGTGATCGCTCGAGTGTTATTGGATGTGAGCGGGGATCGGCGGCGTCCCGCGGGCAAGAAACCGGCGGTGTGGGCTTCGGTGGCGTCGGGCGGCGGCGGCCCTTTGCTAGAATCGCAAGGGGGTCGGCGACGGGTGGGTCTGGTCGGCTCGGGCTGCAACGGCGTCGTCGTTCGGGCGGAGTCGCGGGAGACGCCGGCGGGTGTGGCGAGCTGCTGCGGCGCGGTGCTCGGGCGGAGATGGTGGGCTGGCGAGGTCGTGGCGACCAGCTCGGATCTGCTGGTGTCGGGGCTCGGGCGGAGGGTTGCGGGCGTGCGGCGGTGGCCGTCGGGTGCTATGCGGGCTGTACACGTGAGCACGACAGGTGGCTGGCGGAGCTTAGGGCTGCGCCGAGCGGCGGCGGTGGTGCGCGCGCTACGGTGACCGGCCGATGGGCTGCCGGTGCTCAACTCGCCAACACCGGACGCGGGCGAGCAAGAAGAAGATGAGCAGTGTTCTGCTCTTGCTGGGTCCCACTCACTCTTTTCCTTGTACTTCTTCTTTTCTTCCCGCCGCACGGCTTCTCTGCACGGTGCTACCCTGCTTTTTCCTTTTTTCACAAAAAACGAAAAATTCTTCCTTTTGTCTTCAGTCTTTGATCGAGAGAAAAGCCCCTTCCCCCTGATAAATAAAAACCCTCTCAACGTGGCCGTATATTTTTACTTGTGTGGCCCCCTAAAACCCTAGGTGCTTTAACCTATTTATAAGCCACGGATTAGGGTTTTAATTTTTTCAAATCGATATCCACGAAGATTTCTTTTTTCAAATGCAATATTTGCTTTTCCAAACGCAATATTTTCTTTTCGGAACGCAATATTTGTCAGATAAATCCGTAAAATCTCCCCAAGGATACGGACTTAGGCCGATTTACTCCTTTCATGGGCTTAGCCCAACTTATCAAATTAAAGTTCTGCACCATCAATTGAACCCATTTGTCACCGGCTCACCGTAAATGCAAATTAAAAATAAATGCATCTAAAACTATATGATATGCAATTAACTATTTTTTCAGGGATAAAATTAATCCCTAATTTTTTATAATACAATAAATGACTAAATGGGTCGCCAAAATTTAGATGTCAACAGCTGCCCCTCTTTGAAGGTGAGCTCGTAGAGGTTGCTTTCAAAGACAAATTGAAATCTAAATTTTGACCATGCACATGCACATGAATGATTTGATTTTTGATTTTTGATTTTTGATTTTTTTTTTTTCGGAAAATGAATCCCATTTTCAAATACAATTTATATGATGCATGGAAATGTTAATGCAAATGCATGATGCGAAAGGAAAGAACGTAGCTACAGTCACTTACCAGTCAGTGCGGTAAAGCATCTTGAGGTACATGATAAATTCCCATTTACTCCACAAGTACCAAACTCTCACTCGGGTTGCTTAAAGAGTGTAACAGGCAATAGATTGAGACATTGAGATTGAGAAGAACATTCACATTCAAAGTGAAATGTTCAACGAAAAGAATTAAGACATCCGGGTCCAAGAGAGAGATGTCAAGATATTTGAAGCTCGAAATACCTAGATCCGTGACTAAGGTATAACGAGGAAAATCGAAGAACATTCACATCCAGAGTGAAATATTCAACAAAAAGAATCAAGACATCCGGGCCCAGACTGAGATGTCAAGATTTTTGTACTCGAAATACCTAAATCCAGACTAAGGTATAACGAGGACGATGGAAGAACATTCACATCCGTAGTAAAATGTTCAACGAAAATAATTGAGACATCCAGATCCAAACTAAGATGTCAAAAGAATCTACCTGGAACAACTTACCTTCAAGGAGGATAGAGTAATTCGAGATAGTTTGTGTTACATGTTCAGGACCCGTACCTTTCTACGGTCGCCTAGTAGGGCAGCAAGGTTTTGTAAGGAAACTACTTTCCTAGGACCCATACCTTTCTATGGTCGCCTAGTATGGCAGTGTTTGGTTGTGTCTAGGACCCGTACCTTTCTACGGTCGCTTGAATGGGGAAATTGCTTTTCCAGGACCCGTACCTTTCTACGGTCGCCTGTTAGGGCAATAAATGTTGTCTAGGACCCGTACCTTTCTACGGTCGCCTAAACGGGGATTCGCTTTCCAGGACCCGTACCTTTCTACGGTCGCCTGAATAAGGAATCATTTTTCAAGACCCGTACCTTTCTACGGTCGCCTGAACTAAGGTAATTGCTTGGCTAGGACTCGAACCTTTCTTCGGTCGCCTAACGTTGCAGCATAGATTATCTGACCAGGACCCGAACCTTTCTTCGATCGCCTTAATCAGACTGAATCTGGAGAAAAATCTTTGGGACAACTCAATCAAGTGTCAGTGTAAAGGACTCTGGGCTACGAAAGCACGCCAGGTCAATAAAAGAAAACCGGGCTACTGAAGCACGCCGGGTCAATCATGAGGGACATCGGGCTACAAAAGCACGCCGAGTCGATGAAAGGGACTCTGGGCTACGAAAGCACGCCAGGTCAGGAACTCCGAGCTACAAAAGCACGCCGATTCGATAAAAGGGACTCGGGCTACGAAAGCACGCCGGGTCGGAACTCCGGCTCAAAAGCACGCCGGATCAAGAACTCCGGGCTACGGAAGCACGCCGGGTCGATAAAGGACATTGGGCTACGAAAGCACACCGAGTCAATGAAAATGAACACTGGGCTACGAAAGCACACCAGGTCAAGAACTCCGGGCTACGAAGCACGCCGGGTCGATAAAAGGACATCGGGCTACAAAAGCACACCGAGTCAATGAAAATGAACACTGGGCTACAAAAGCACACCAGGTCAAGAACTCCGGGCTACAGAAGCACGCCGGGTCTATTAAAGGGGACATCGGGCTACGGAAGCACGCCGAGTCGATGAAAATGACTCTGGGCTACGAAAGCACGCCAGGTCGATATAACTGGACAGCTTGACCAAGTCAAGTGTTGATGCACTTGAGAGAGAATACCTGCACAATGACAAGTATTTAGAGTATGGTAGAGATATACTTACCTGGTGATATCTCTAATTCTTGAGGATATGTCTTTTGGAATTTAAATATCCCGTGGAGGTCTTTCACCTCATGGTGGAGGTTTTTCATCTCCTAATATCATGAGGCATTCTGAAAGGAACTTGAATTACCTGTCAGACATGATTTAGAGCAAAAACTGATATACATTCATCAAAGAGATAGGCCATCTAAGCTACTCTAGAATGCACATTTCAAAGTTCAGTGGAGCTTCCATCCATTCAATCAAGGTTTATGCATAATGACTTTACCATATTTGCATCACCCAAATTTCCACAGAGATAATTGTCGTTCAAGACAATGACATGGATTTCTTAAAAATGCTAAATGAGAGACTTTCAGTTAGAAAGGACTTTCACTCACTCTCATTTAGAATGGCTATTTTGTGAGAATCACTCAATCTCAACATCATCATATCGACAAGGGTCCGAGTTTTCTCGCAAGCAGTACGACCTTACCAATCTGAGAGGTCTTTAACATGGACCGTAATGTGGGCTTGCTCAATGGCTTAACAAAGGGGACTCCTTGAGTCAAGGCTATTGAAAAAAACAATTTTGTATTCATCTTCGGGTTTACAAGTCAAGAACCCTGCAAAATGAGAAAGAAATAGTCTTGCTCGCACTTCTTCGAGTGATGCTTAAAACATGTGAACCCCCATGTTAATTCAAGTGCCATAATCTGAAGAGACTTTGTAAGGGACGTAACATAGGCTGGGTTCACGGATTGAGAAACGAAAGAATGATTAGGCTCAAAATGTGTGTAAATGGTAAGAGTTGATGATCATCTTGGAATTGTCATCGCTTTTCTTTTCACCATTGGGGATTGTCTTCATAAAATGCCCCATTGATTGTAAAAGCTCAACTTTTGAGTTCTTTGAGTATTGCTCCATTGGCCTTGCTTTTACTAGGCACATTGCTTTTTCATACCCTCAATTCCCATGCATTTTTTCACTTCTTTTCATGGGCATTGGCCTTGCTTTTACCAGGCACACTGCTTTTTCATGCCCATTAGTTCTATTTTAAATTCAATTATTGCACACAATGTATGCGTCAAGCAATTACACTTTGAATGACACTCGAACTTTTCAAGAGTCTTCATCTGTCTTTTGCCTTGCCCCAGTGTGGGGGATGATCATCAACTGGGTTTGAAGAAATAAAATTGCAGGCTCAAGTGGGTTATGCAAAGGATATAAGTGTGTAGGATAGAGAAAGAAATGCTCTTCATCATCCTAAGGCACTTAAATTACCACATGAATTCAATGTAATAGCACGACTTGAAGATTGATGCAAGTGAGAGCAAGAAAATTTCTATTCATTCTCCTCCACCCTATGGTGATGTCTTATCCTCCAATTTGCCCCAATGTGGGGTGGTTCTTGACAGGGGTAATTTGAAAGAATTTCCACAAGTGTATAGGGCTCAAAGAGGTTAAGCAATGGGTCACCTGTTGTGTTTAGGATAGAGAAATGAATTGCCCCTCATCATTTCGGTCATCGTACCTTTCGCGAGGAAACTCTTTATCTTGTGGATATATAACTTCCTACGCTCATCTCACAAGTGTATAAATAAAGGACTGTGTATAGGATAGGGCTTGCCTTTCATCATCCTGATATGTCTCATTCATCATTCTTAAGCATTGATGTCACTCTATTGAGTTGTCTATCTTGACAAATCTCCACGTGAAATTGGTGAGCTAAATCAATATGAAAATTTCTCTTTTCAAAAGAGTCTAGCAACTTTTATCATGAAAAGCTTTTATGACTTCAAACAGACAAAACATGCCCTCATAAGTATGAAAAACATGATTTCAAGCATTCAATCAATGAATTGTCCCATGAATGGACTATCTCAGCAATTGGGTGTCCTTGGATTATCCCTATCAATCAAGACTGAAAATCCACTTTTGCCCCTGCACAAGAGAACATGCATGAAAAGGATACTATGCAACACCAGAGTAAATTCAAATTACACGTCCATTTTGGCTCAGATCGAGATTTTATCCCAATCGGGTCACTATCAAAATCTGTCATGCCCCCAATCTGTCATATGACGCTCCATTTTCATATGCTTTCTCATCAGGACAAGAAAGTAATGCTCTGAAACATGAAGTAAATGAGTCAGAAAATTAAACAAGGCCAACCTAATGCATGCTTTTGGAAATGGCTTGAAAAATGATTTTTTTTTATTCTCCTTTTTTGGGAATTTTTTATGAGGAAGCATGAAGAAGCCCAGTCCTCAGATTTTCTCCATGGATAATATTTTCTTTTCATTGTTGGATATCGTCACCGGGCTGGTTTGGTGTACCCCATCATGTCCTCTAAATTGGAAATAAAATTGTAACTTCATTGAATAGAATAAAATGAATTACATTATTGGAATGGAAAATGCAAACAAGCCAAACCCTAAAAGCGAAAGCAATAATTGAAATTTCAAAAAGCAGGAAATCCTAAACAAAACTTGAAATCCTAGAAGATAAGAACTTATTCACTCAGTGACAGCGTTTGCGCCTCCATCATGGTTGGACAAAGGGTTTTTCTAATTACTACCGAAAGAGAATGCCTTTGTATCCAAGAGGTCTTGGATCCTATGCTTCAAAACATAGCAATCATCAGTGGAGTGACCAACCTCTCCCATGTGATAGTCACACTTCTCGGAGGGATTATATGTAGGATAATGCTCAGGGATTTGGTCGCTTCGACTCCGTGAGAGTAATCCCTTCTTTTGAAGGATAGACAAAACTTTGGATAGCGGTCCAGGAAGAGGTGTGAACTGTCTTTTAACATTACGTCGTCGACTAGGGAGCTGATGTTCTCCACCTTGTTGCTTAGTAGAAATCTTAATTGCTGAAGTGCGATCACGATTTGGTTGAGAATATGTCACATGAATCTCAGCTTCAAGATCCTTCTCCTTTTTGGTAAAAAACCTCTTGTTAGACGGCTCAGTAAACCACCCTTCTCTTATCCCCATCTCAATTTGTTCTCCCACAGGAATAAGTTGATTGAAGTTCTCGACGTACGTGCTGGCCATTCGGTTACGGAACTCAGATGGGAGAGTCTTGACGAACAATTTCATTAGCTCCTTGTTGGTAGGCTCAGGAGTGATTTGAGCTGCCAGATTTCGCCATCTCACGGCATACTCTTTGAATGATTCACTCTTTTTCTTCTCCATCCGCTCAAGATCCTCTCGAGAAGGTGCAATATCCATGTTGAACTTATATTGCTTGAGGAACGCATCAGCCACTTCATTCCAGGTCTCGAGAAGGTTTACATTCTTCATTATGTACCAATTCAATGCAGGCCCAGTTAAGCTTGCATGAAATGATTGGATCATGAGGGGCTCATTCTTGACATATTGCGCCATGCGTACGTGGTACATCTGCAGATGAGCCTTTGGGCAGGAAGTACCATCATATTTCTCGAACTCCGGCATCTTAAACCTCTTCGGCACCTTGACCTTCTCATACACGGACAAATCGAACGGGAGTGAACTCTGTGACTCTTGCAATTGCTTGACTTTCTCCTCGAGTTTGGCAACACGTTCATCTTGTTCTGCCTTAAGGATATTGTCAAGCTTAGCCTTTTCGGCAGTGACGAACAGTGGGTTATCCCTTAGCTTAGGCATGTCGTCATCACCTATTTGGGTCTCGTTCACTTGCTTTGGAACCACTATCTCGGGGAGAGCAGGTGCAGGAGTTGAATCCGTTCGAAGAGATTGGATTTGAGCCGTCATAAGTTGCATAGAGGCGAGCAACTGTTGAAGTTGGTCTTCCATAGTAGACATACGATCACGCATTTCTGTTTGATCAGCCATTCTAGCTCTTGATCGCGTAATAATGGACGAACGTGAAGGATCCGTTGTCACCTAAATTGGAAATGAAAAAAAATAAGCACGAAGTGTAAATAGATAGCCAATCCATGACAATAATCTAATCGATTTTTTTATTTATTCATGAGAAGTTCATATAAAAAGGGAATTCCTAAAAAATGGACATCTTAGTAAAACCAAATTTCCTAGACATGACGTGAAAACAAATTCTCCAAAGTTTTTTTCAAATGCCCCATTCCCTAGCGGTTTCTCATTTCATTTCTAATTGACAGATGAATCAAATCAATGATTGACCTAAATTGTCATGGACCGACAAAATTGCCACAAAGTAAGTAAATTGCGAAGAATTTAGACAACTTACTTTCGCCGGAAATTGATGACAAACACATAGACACACGCATGAAATGTGAGGCTCGATTTCTAATCTATAAGGCTTATCAAGGTGGAGCCACAAGGATCATCAGACTAGCCACGGGCTTGTGGACTATGTCGGGTCCTCGTGACTCCGGCTTGGTCAAAGAGCCGACCCGGGTCGAGGGCATGCGGACTGGGGTGGGTACTCTTGACACCATGAAAGAAATTTCGGGATTGAGATGGGCGACTCGTACCGCGAGCATGCGGTCGGAGTGGTATCCATCTCAACACCATCCTAAATGATCTTATGCGGCCCAGGTCCGGCGGCAGGTTGTGTGTGCAAAGTGTAGTGATAAATGCAAAGCATGCACAACTGTTTAAATCAAACAGCACTTCAATAACTTGAAAGTAAACCATACATTCCTACACCTCACTGCAAAACAAAGGTTATCAAACACTTCCCCTTATACCTCCCATCCTGCAAGAACATTTAACACCTTAAATGTTAGGGACGTACCTGGAATCCTTGCTGCCAAACAAAAAAAAAAATTCAAATAAAAGAGAAAATTAGCCTAAGTCCACTAAGAGTTTCAACTCAAGTCCCCAGCGGAGTCGCCAAGCTGTCGCGACCAATTTTTCGGGTAAACCACTTAGGATTTGGCTAATGGATTACTAAGTCTAAACTTAGCTCGGGCTCTCCCAAGCCCATACCAATTCGCAACTTAGGTTCAAGTTCTTAACATGCAATTGATTTTTCAATTAGGAGTCGCCACTAATCTATTTTCGGTAGGTCGATTAGACACCTAAGTAAAGTAACGGGAGAATTATTTCACTTCTACGAACCAGAGATTTTGAATTCAGGGACTTGATTACGTTAGATTTCTCTAACGCCCTTTCGGTACCATTCTCTTTTATTTTGGAAAAAATGTTTGGCAAGCAGATTGAATTGATTTTAATTCACTTCCCTAACATGTGAGGTGACCACACGATACGCAAACCACCAATTTAACCCTCAAGAAAGCGAATAAAAAAAACGGGACTTACCTCATAGCAACGAAAGCATCTGCGTTGTTAAATTAGAATTCACATCAGCAATCCTAGATATGATTTCTAATTAACAAGCAATCATTCAATTTTTGTTTTCACTTTTTTTTAAACGAGAACATAATCCATATGCAATGCAATGCTTCTAATCTAATATGAAATAATATGGCATGACAATATGTCCTAAACTATATGAATGAGCAATTTTTTTGTGATTTCTTAATGAACATGCAATAATTAAATATGTAATCTAAATTAACCAAGATGACCTAATTCTAATGACAAGGAAGTTCTAATTAAATGAACCTAGCAATCACTAAAATGATATGCATTTCATGGGCCTAATTCTATATGACGTGCACATGATTTTTTCTATTCTAAAAAAATGCAATCTATCCTGGAAATTGCAACTAATTTATCCTAAGACAAATTTTATGAAATTCGAAATTTAAGAAAAAAATGCAAAAATGATCTAGCTAGATTAAGATTCTATCTAATTTAAACTAGGGATTAAGTCATATTAAATCCTAATTTAAACTAAGACATTATCTAAATCTAAAATGCAATTTATCTAAAAAGATGATCTAAATTTAAAATGAAACATGCAATTCTAATCTAATACGCACAATGATTTTTTTTTGTGTTTTTTTTTCTTTATGAAATTCGAAATTAAAACTAACACATAATTAAGCATGCAATTCAAATAAAAAACTAACAACCTAAATGAATGCATTTTTTTGTTTCCTTTTTCATGATTGAAAATAAAACCCCTATTCTAAACATGCAAAGATAATTAAAAAAACAAACCTAAACCTAATTCAATCTTTTTTTGGATTTCCTTTTCCTTTTACGAAAATAAAACTGATTCAAACACCACGACATCCAATCAAGTAAGATAATGTTGATATCTAAAAATTGGCGAACCATATCTCGTGCATGAGATCGGGTTGACCAATTTTAAAATTAAATCGCGAATCGAATCTCGGGCTTGAGATTAGATGGTCGATTTTTGTAAGGGATTGCGAGTCGGATTTCGGGCGCGAAAATCGGACCGACAACCCCTAATTTGAGGGACTTTTTCATGTCGGAATATCAACCATATATTTTAGGAACAATTCTACTAAAAAAATATAAAGGAAAAATAATAAAAACTCAAGAAATAGATAAATAAATAAATAAACTACCTAATTTTCCTCTTCTTTTTTTTTTTTTACGCAAGGCTTGCTCGTGCGGCCGGTCTCCGGGCAACAGTCGTCGATCCGGCAAGGAAGCTCCCCGCAAAGAGGAACCAGCGGCGATGGCGGCGGCACGGGGCGGAGCTAGGAAGGCTCGGATCCCGTTCGGCGCTTTGCGTGCGGGCGGCGTCCGGAGTCGAACAGGGCGTCGTGGACAGAGAGCTGCAGATCCGGCTCAGGTGATCGCTCGGGTGTTATTGGATGTGAGCAGGGATCAGCGCGGCGTCCGGCGGGCAAAAACCGGCGGTGTGGGCTTCGGTGGCGTCGGGCGGCGGCGGCCCGCTGCTAGAATCGCAAGGGGGTCGAGCGCGGGTGGGTCTGGGTCGGCTCGGGCTGCAACGGCGTCGTCGTTCGGGCGAGCCGCAGAGACGCCGGCGGGTGTGGCGAGCTGCTGCGGCGCCGGTGCTCGGGGCGGAGACGGTGGGCGGCGAGGTCGTGGCGACCAGCTCGGGTCTGCCGGTGTCGGGGCTCGGGCGGAGGGTTGCGGCGTGCGGCGGTGGCCGTCGGGTGCTATGCCGGCTGTACACGGTGAGCACGACGGTGGCCGGCGGAGCTTCGGGCTGGCCGGCGGCGGCGGTGGTGCGCGCGCTACGGTGACCGGCCGTGGGGCTGCCGGTGCTCAACTCGCCAACACCGGACGCGGGCAAGCAAGAAGAAGATGAGCAGTGTTCTGCTCTTGCTGGGTCCCACTCACTCTTTTCCTTGTACTTCTTCTTTTCTTCCCCGCCGCACGGCTTCTCTCTCGCACGGTGCTACCCCGCTTTTTCCTTTTTCACAAAAAACAAAAAATTCTTCCTTTTGTCTTCGTCTTTGATCGAGAGAAAAGCCCCTTCCCCGATAAATAAAAACCCTCTCAACGTGGCCGTATATTTTTACTATGTGGCCCCCTAAAACCCTAGGTGCTTTAACCTATTTATAAGCCACGGATTAGGGTTTTAATTTTTTCAAATCGATATCCACGAAGATTTCTTTTTCAAATGCAATATTTGCTTTTCCAAACGCAATATTTTCTTTTCGGAACGCAATATTTGTCGAGATAAATCCGTAAAATCTCCCCAAGGATACGGACTTAGGCCGATTTACTCCTTTCGTGGGCTTAGCCCAACTTATCAAATTAAAGTTCTGCACCATCAATTGAACCCATTTGTCACCGGCTCACCGTAAATGCAAATTAAAAATAAATGCATCTAAAACTATATGATATGCAATTAACTATTTTTTCAGGGATAAAATTAATCCCTAATTTTTTTTAATACAATAAATGACTAAACGGGTCGCCAAAATTTAGGTATCAACATCCAACAAAATTGTGCCATTACCAACTAGAACAACACATCGCATAGAAAAGAATTCAAAAATAATTGTCTATAAATACAGAAAAATGCTGGATGTATTAACATAGGGAAAAGTACCAAAAAAGTCATAAATCAATTGCATTGACACTAATTTAGTCATAAGCTTTTCAATTGAATCAATTCAGTCCTAAACATTTTCCTATTGGTACCAATTCAGTCCATCCAGCCAATTTAGATTGGAAATTGCTAACATGGATGCTGGCTATCCTATGTGGCATAGCCAACGCTGACGTTAATATTTTTAAATATTTTTTTAAGTCTCCTCCTTTTCCCTTTGACCGGTACTGGCCATGGCCAACGACCAGCCATAGCGGAGGGCTGGTGAGGGCATCGCGGCCGGCGAGGGTCACCCTCGCTGGCCATAGGCGAGGATCGCTCTCGCCTCCCTCACCAAATCTGTTGAGGGCACAACCCTCACCGCCCTTCTTGCCATGGTCGGCAACCGGCCACAGCGGAGGGCTAGTGAGGGCGTCGTGGCCGGCGAGGGTCGCCCTCGCTGGCCATAGGCGAGGATCACTCTCGCCGCCCTCACCAGATCTGTCGAGGGCACAACCCTCACCGCCCTTCTTGCCATAACCATGATAATCCTTTAGGCATGAACATATATAATTCCCCTCAATATTATTGCAATTTCCCTCACGTTCTTCTCTAGATCCGCACATTCATCAATATCTAGACAAATTAAGCGCACATCAATTGTATTTAATCTTCTGAAAAAATCATATCAATAAAATAGACAAGTCATGGAATGTTGATGTTATCAACTTACCTTGACAACCATCCGCAAGGTAAGGATTACCTCGGTAACCTTCTTTACAAGTGCACTTATACCCAGATCCATTTATGGCATCGGTGCAATTGCTGTTGGTCTTGCACATGTAGCTCATGCTGTTCTTTTGGGCCTCCTCGCATGTTTGATCCCCTATTGCCCAGTCGAGAACTAGAATGTGCTGTTCGAATTTATTCTTCGAAAGATCGCCAACTAAGAAGTTGTAGGAGCCAATTTCGGCGACGAAGGCATAGCTGCAAGGATTAAAATCCAGGACGTTGGAATGATTGGAAAAGCTCTTAATGGAGAAGTTATAATTGAAGGAGTTCATAGGGGTGCTTGTCTCACAGCAACCGATGCCAGAACATGACCCGTCGCTCGCGTCCATAGTGCTGTTACACGAAGACATACAACCGAAAAAGAGCTTTTTACGGCTATCAAAGAAGAAGGCCGACGTGTCGCAACCGACAGCGGTGAACTTGTTCTTGGTGCTGGACATGGGGAATTTAGGTTGTATGAGCCACGGATAAAAGCTCAAAGACGCATCGTGCCCGTTAGAGTTATAGCAGTCTTGACCAGCCCAAACTAATATTCGCATCTCGTGGTCCTCTATGGAAATGTGGCGTATTTGCAAGGTACTATTTTTCTTATGCATGTAAGGTGTAGGAGGGTCGGAAGAGTAGTCACAATCGACGATAAAGGATGATAAATTGAAGTGGCAGTCAGAGCTGCTGTCGCTCAATCCAAAGGGATACGGAATCGAGAGACTTCCGCAGGAACTTCGGCATCCAGGCTTCGTGATTGAATAATCAGCTTCTGCTGCGTGGCTGTGGTATGGACCCAATATGATGATCCCCAGCACCAAAACTTTTAAAAGAGACTCATGGATGACCATGGTTCTTCCTTCGACTCTCTCCATATTTTTTTTGTCTCGATGAATTGATCCGATGGGTTCAGGGGTATATAAGGAGAAGTAAGATTGATTTTTTCTTTTTCGTTTTTCTTTTGGGTCAAGTAACTGTAGTTATCGGCTTAGTTCAAGCTGCGGTTCCTAGACACTTGCATGAGAAATTTCAATGATAATTCCACGTGTGACGAAGCCTTGTGCAGTGCGGTGCACTGTTACATTTTCCAATTGCGTGATTTATTCGGCATATTTTTCTTGAATCTTTTGTTGCTACTCATCGAGAAGAACAAGTCATTGGGAGCCAGAGAAGTACTCTTGTCCAAAAAGAGCTGCTCTGACTTTTCGAATATTCTCTGAAAGGATTCTTTGGATTCTAGAGTTTAAGGCAGTGGCTCTCCCTCCGTGGGAAAACAAAAGTCTAGTCTTCTCCTTTCCGAATTGATTTTTCATGGTTGGAATACTGGGGCAAAACTTCAAAGTTTTTTTTTTTAAATGAAGAAAGAGGCTCTTTGGTAAACTATAAAATACAACAATTCCAAAACATATTATTGCACCGTAACTTTCAATCATTAAACGATAGTCTCTTTATTTTTTTTAATGAATTTCATATGTTGAACGACAAGAACTAATGATAACCTTAGAAATTTCTCTTCACAATATCCTTAAATTTCTTTATAGACCTTTTGAAAATTTCTAAATGCCTTTGTTGTGGGATGAGGCATTGGTAATTGTTGTGTCTTAACTCATTGATTTATTAACTGGGGCTCCCACTCTCCCCACCACAAGCATCTGCAAGCTTTTTATTTAGTGCACGTGGGTTCTGATTTCTTAAAATAGAACAAAACTTCACTTATTATCTTTTCTAATAAAGTTAAAGTAATTGTCAAATTTTGAGAATATTATGAAAAAAATACATATCATCCTCTATTAAATTGATATATTCAAATTTTCTAAGAATTTCGCATCTAATAAAAATTGACAAAACTTAAAAAAAAAACTCAAAAAGAAAATATTTAAAATTATGGACAAAAGCCATCACAAAAACCCCAGATTATGTCTACTGTGACACATTTATTATAATTTTTTTGACATCAAAAACCACAAATTTGTACATTTGTAACACATTTACCCTCCATCAAGATTTCGTCAATAAGCACCATAAAAAATCTGCGTACATGAACGACAAAAGGCAAATGGTGTTGACATGGTGCCCACAAGGCTTAGGTAAAATAAAAAACGACATTGTTTTAGTTGGAAAATTATTTAATGGAACCTTGACAAAGAGTAAATATCTGATGCAGGTACAAGTTTGGGTTGTTTATGTTACAAGAAAAGTTTAGGGTAAATATGTCATAATAAACATAGTTTGTTTTTTTTTAATATCACAAATAAAATTAAAGTAAATTTGTTACATTGGGCATAAATTAGGATTTTTCGAGCTTTTTCGCTAAAATCATTCAAAACATTGCGCAGAATTTTACTTACATCTCCTAAGAGACCTTGATTTACATGTGTCATTTTCTTCTAGAGTTAAAGGCGCCAAATTCCTTTAAATGGCTTACTTTGCTTGCTAGAAGTAGCTTCATACTCAATGAATTGGCCAGCTCTCAACTATTGGCTGAACTAGTAAGATGTTGGTGCGAATGGGTCTAAGACCATGCCTATTATATAATTTTAAATGTTGATGTTGACTTGAATTTTCAAAAAATATTTTAACATAACATCATAATCAAGTTCTCCTTAATAAATGGGGACTATGTCAAAGCCTCTCCTGTAGTGGAAAGAAAAGGTATGCTCTCCTCGTTAATTTCCCTTCAACTCTACTTCGTAGATTTTAGCAATTTTACTAATTGGAGCAGGTTATCAGGTGCGATGCATGGCTTTCAAAGTTTGTTGATTTAGAACCTTGTTTAGTTGAATATATGTTGCATTGCTATATATACAAAGAAATTACCAATATGCAAGACGTCTATTTAAGCAATAACGTACGTTCTTCATTCAAATTATCTAATGGGAAATTGAATAGCAGTATTGTGTTGCCGATTGGAGAGCTTGCCTTGTACTCTTAACAATTATACCACACATAAATAGATAATGTTTCCATTCCATAGATTAGTTCTAGAATATATAGAATTAATGAGTGTAATATCTTTTAACACACTGTCATAAGGGTTTTGTGGCAGAACATCAATTAGATATAACAAATGTGACCGTCCATCAACAAATTAACCTGGCCCAAACTGATCGACCTAACCTAGCAAGAAACTGTTGATTCAGGTCGGTTCGGGTTTCAATTTGGAATCTCAAAAGAACAAAAAACTAACCAACCTATATATAGCATAAGAACGAAATTTGCAGTGTCCAAATCTACACAATAGAAAACATAATCCTCAAACCAAATTACATTTTCCAGTTCAAAGTAAAACCACAGATATGGTCGAGATTTGATGATTGCTAAGTAAAAGGACTTTGGGAGTTTGAAATTGATTTTTATAAATTTTTTAGGGTCGACCGAAAGTTTCAGGTAAACGCCAAGTCAATGGGGTCAGTTTCCTTGGCAATTTCTTATGTAGCACAATAGGTCGCATCAGAATTTGTTATGGCCCGCCAACTCTGAATATGTCATTGATAGACGTGCTTTCATTACATTGCCAAGACTTAAGAAGTCAAGCAAATCAGCGGTAAGCATATGCAGTGGGGGAGATATCACAACCCCAAAACAGGAGAATGACAGAGAAGAAAAATAAAAAAGAGCAGAGTGGTTTGAGCTAGGGATTGTATGCATGAAATGTGTTTCAAGGTGGATGGATTTTATACTCTGGAAATTTGTATTTTCCTATTTCTAGACTGTATATATGTATTCTAAAAAGGAATAATGGGTAGCTTCAAAATAATTAATCAACTAGCTTCAAAGAGGTAAAATATAATTTTTTATTTGTTGTGTTACAAAATTAAGATTTCGAAATAAGATTCCATTATGTACTTTTTAATTAAGAAAAGATATGTCGCGTGCAGATTTTTTTTCCTTTTTCTAGGCTAGAATTTCCAACTAGTATGGATTGTGGAGGGAAAATTGTCCAAATTTCCTAAACCTATTGCATTTTTGTCAAGTTAGTCCTAGACTTTTCAATTTTGTCAATTTAGTCTTAAACTTTTTCATCTTTTCCCAATTTAGTCATAAATATTTTTACTTCTTACCAATTGAGTTAATCCAACCAATTTTGGCTGGAAATTACTAACATGGATGGCCGACGCTAACATGGCACTTTTTAAATAATATTTTTTATGGTTTTTTTTTTTTTTTTTTGGTTTTGGATCTAGATGGCAAGGGTTGCTAGCCAACCCTTGCCAGCCACAGTGAGGGCCACCTACCTTTGTCGGCTTTAGGCAGAGGCGTTGCGCCCCTTGCCAGATCTGGGAGAGGCTCGCAATGCCCTCACCTAGAAATGACAAGGCCCACGACACCCTCGCCAAATTTGGCCATGTGAGGGCTTGGCGACCCTCGCTGGTCCCAAGCGAGGGCGGCAACCTCACTCGAGGCCTTCACCTGGCTTGATCTAGCAAGGGCTCGCTCGCCTTCGCCTTCGCCGGGGAAGGCATCGCGACCATCACCCAAAGCTCGCGAGGGGCACAATGCCCTTGCCCGAGCTGGTGAGGGTTGGCCGACCCTCACCTGTGGCGGGCAAGGGTCACCTGCCCTTGCCTATGAACCCAAAAAAAAAAAAAAAAAGTAAAAAAATGAAATTACCATAAAAAATTTCAAAATATTAGTAAAATATACTTAAAAAGAGCCACGTCAGCGCCGACCATCCATGTTAGCAATTTCTAGCCAAAATTGGTCGGATAAATTGAATTAACTATAAGTAAAAAGGTTTAGAATTGAATTGAGAAAAGCGCAATAAGTTTGGGACTTTTTAGACAAGTTTCCGATTGTGGTTGATACGCATTTGTGGAGAATTATCATCGTCAAGAACTTTATTTTTTCTTTTCCTTTTTCTGGTCAAGTGACTGTAGTTATTAGCTTATTTAAAGCTGCGGAGTTAACATCAGCAGGTCCTGGAGACTTGCATGGGACGAAGCCTTTGTACGGTTGGGTGCGCGTTTAAATTTTCCAAATGTACAATTTATTTGACATATATTTCTTCAATCTTTCGTCGCTGCTCAGCCAGAAAAACAGGCCATTTTGGGACAGAGACTGGTGCATGGTTGTCAAAGAAGAGCTGCTCTTACTTTACAAATAATCCGTGGGAAACACAAAGTCTTGGTCTTCTCCTTTCCCAATCGATTTTTAATACTTTGGTACATTGGGGCTGTTACTTCTGCGCATGGCAAAATTTTCTTTTGGGGCGTTGATTAATGCAAAAATTGAAAGTTGATAGCGAAAGGAGAAGACCTAACCTCTCTCTTTCACGAAGAAAGAGACTTCTTGTTTAACTCTATATCTGAACAATTCCAGAACTTAATATTGCACCTTAACTCTCAGTCGTCGGGCAGCAAATATCGATGAAAAAGGCACACTAGTTCACAAATTTCATCAGTTAACTTAATATAAGGTATAATTATCTTTAGCAATGTCTCTACAAATCCTTAGATTTCTTTGGAGAGACTAATTGGAAATCCCAACCGCCGACATAATTGGACGATGCATTGATAGATGATGTGCATCCCAACTCAATAATTTATGGCTTTGACGCTCTTTATCATAAGCATCTACAAACTTTTCAAATGGGCTCTTTGCCAACTAATAATACGAGTCTCCTTGTCAAATTTCCAATAGAAATCTGGTCGAAAAGGAAATGAATCAACACTGACAAATTGACACAACATGCCTACACGGGCAGGTCGAATCACATTGATAATCTAAATCTATCAGTAAGAAAATGGACATTATGTGGAGTGTTTCCTTGGGCAATAATAAAATTGTATCAGCTGGTAACAGAGCCTAAATCTGACTGCTCGTTATTGTCTTGAACTGAATGTCAATGCACATGACCACCGTAATGTCAAAACAGCTGATTTGAGAAGGCAAGTGCAACATCTCCAACAAGAATTGGAGCAATCTCGATTGTTAAGGCCTGACAATCCCCACCGTGACCAAGAAGAGGAGCTTAACACCTTCCACGATGTTCGGTTTTTACGCAGCTTGTGAAGTGGCTCCTTTGCATCACTGGTGTTAAAATCGTGATTCTAATGATTTCAATTTTAAAGTAGACATTTCAAACTTCCAAGGCACTATGCATCGGAAAACTTCGTTGATTGGCTCGACATTTGGGATCACTATCATTCAATGAGGTATGATTGATGCAGCATTTGGGATCACTATCATTCAATCCAAAAGCGGTATGGAATTTCAAGGTTTCCGCAGAAACTTCAGCATCCAGGCTTGGTCACTGAATCATCAGCTTCTGCTATGTGATTGTGGTGTGGACCTAATATGATGATCCCAAGCACCACAACTTTCAAAAGAATGCTCATGGATGACCATGGCTCTTCCTTCAACTCTCTTCATATATTTTTGTTGTTTCAGCGAATTAATTTGATGGATTCGCCGGTATTTAAGGAGAAGCAAGATAGGGCTTTTCCTTTTTCGCTGTTTTGGGAGGAATTGTAGTTATTGCCCAAGTTCAAGTTGTGTAGTTAACATCAAGTGGTCATACCCACTTGCATGAGACGATTCAACGACAATTCCTTGTGTGACCAAGTCTTGAGCAATGCAGTGTACGTCTCTCTACGAAAGTTCATAACATAAATCCGACATACTTTTCCTGGATCTTTGCTACTCATTGAGAAGACAAGCTATACTCTGAGCCGGAGACTGGGTAACTCTTGTCACAAAATGAGCTGTTCTTACTTTTCAAATTATCTCCAAAAGATTAATCTAGGATTTTAGAGTCTGAGAAAATGTCTCTCCCTCTGTGGGAATAAGAAAACGTCAGGTCTTCTCTTTTCCTATCGATTTTTGATACAATGTATATTGGGGATGTTGCTTCTATGCATGGTGTAAACGCTAGTACGAGCACCTAGAGGGGGTGAATAGGTGCGAAAACAATTTTTGCCAAGTAAACCAGAAATTATAATTTCAAATCTGTTTAGCAATAGACTTTAAAATGGAAATTAGACTCGAACAATTAAATAGAGTTACGATCAAGGTAAAAGGGTTCAAGGAAGAGAATAAGAACACAAGGTTTATAGTGGTTCGGCTTAATCCAAGCCTACGTCCACTCTCCTGCACTGACAGCCCACCGGCTGGATTCCACTATGAATCAAATGAGTCGTTATAGTATCACTTCCTTAATTCCACAGTGTAGAGACTCTACTACACTTCCTCAAGACTTCACAGAATTATAAACTCTCTTTTGAGTACAAGTTTACGCTCAACAATTGAATTGACAAAGAGAAAGAAGCTTCAGACTTTGGAATTTATCTATCTCGCACACACTCAAATAACCAGAGCGTCTTCCTTATATACTCTTCCATGCCTTCATAACCGTTGGCACATTCCAAAGGAGTTCTTCCAATCTACCCGTTGGACAGAATCAATTAGGGAGATCTCGAGTTACTTAAGGAATGTGAAGATAGCCCACCAATCCTGCTCGCCCATACAATCAGGATCTAGGTTTCCATAAGTAGAACCTTCCAAGTATACTTCGCCAATCAACGAATCCAATTTATTCAAATTTGAATCAAATCGAATAATCGATCTTTGAGGTGCTATCTCCAGCCGTGAGATCTTCTATAACCGCTCGAATCAAATCCCTAAAGAAATACTTGAATCTGGATAAATCTTCTTCGTCGGTCTAGAAACAGTCAATGAGGGCAGACTTTACATCTTGAGTCTGGTGGTCTGGCGATCTTCAGACTTTGACGATCTTCAGACTTTGACGGAAGAGTCTGCGAGTCTTCAGACTTTGTTGAGTGAGTCTGCAAGTCGTCAAACTAGACTGAAAATGTTTTGTCGACATCAAAACAAGTAAGGAAGTTTTCTCCAACAATCTCCCCCTTTTTGATGGTGACCAAACTTTTCTGCAGATTTGGATATTTTAACCTGCAAGACAATACTTAAGCAAACATGGATATCTCATAAATGAATAAAGATAGTATTGAATCTGCATCCACGAAAAATGTGTTAGTCCATAAACAACTAACTTTGCCAACACTTAAAGTACGCAAGCAAGCATTAAACAATTTTAAACAGTCAATCCAAATCCAAACATTAATCTAAATTCAAATCGGTCACAACCGACAAAAGTAAAGTTTAAAACAGAAGTCGAAATAAGTCAAATTTAAAACAAATCTGCTGCACTCAGCTTCTCCCCCTTTTTGTCATCATTAAAAAGGAAGAAATGAAAAGAGAATGAAATTAGGATTGTCTTGGAATGCGAACAAGTTGGAAATCTCCAATCGATCGAACAAGTGTCTTCCAACTTTTTCAAATCCTCCTTCACTTTCTATTTCATGACTCTTGGCAAAAGGGCTTGAACTTGAAGAGTAAGAGTCGGATTTGATCATTTAACGAAACGAAGAGGCTTGACGGCATTCGCAGATTCTGAACTTCATATCCCGAGCATAGATCGACCTCGCATCTCCATAAGAATATCAAGCACTCGTCGAAGGTCTGCTGAGTTATCGGTCGAGTGCTTGCCCCGGCATGGTCGAGATTGAGGAGTATTTGCGAGAAGATGACATCTCGAGCATGAGTATCCAGATTTGGAGAAGAAGCCTCATGACCTTCCTCGGAAATTGAGAGGCATAGACATCTTCGGATCTGCGGTGAACGGCTCACATCTTCACTAGCAAAAGCAATTGAAGAAGTACCTCTTTTGTCGGCAACTCCCCCTGTTTCAGTGCCTTCGGGTGGAGAGAAGTACTCTTCATGCTCTGTCTCCTCGTCAGTGTCATGATGCTGCGGTTCTTCTTGCTCCTCGTCTTCTAAAGCTCTTTCTTCCTCTGCCTCTTTCCTTATCGATCCCCTCTCTTCTTCCCTCTGTTCTTCATCTTCTCTGTCTTGATCCTCTTTCTCCTCTCGTACGTGGAATAGAATGCTGAAGATTGCTTAAAGCAAGAGCGATAAGGTTAAATCTTCCTCATCCTCTTCATCCTCCAAGATGAGTACTCTTCTTTTCTTGGATGGAGCTGTCATGGGCTCCTTTCCCTTTCTTTTTGCAGCGAAGAGACTTGATGAGTCTTGGTAGGAGTCTTCTCCTTGAATCGCTCCAAAGCTTTGTTTAGCTCTTTTAGACGCATCTTGGAGACATCTTCAGTCCCACCACCATCTGATCACACGATCGAACACAAAGAGTATTGGGAGGCTGAATGTGAAGGTGTCTGAACAACTTGGAAACAAGTGCTGAGTAAGGAAGTTGGCCTTTGTCCTTCACCACCGATCTGTACATGTGAAACATTATAGTGTGTGGTAGGGAGAACTTCTTGCCGGCGTTGATGGCATACATCGCATTGCTTCGAATTTGAAACATCGATCTTTGAAGTCGATTTTGGTCTCGGACAGGTTGATCACTATCTTGTGAAGAAGAACATTTGAGGCATTCAACCTCACGTACGAGATTCGTCCTTCGGCCATCCCATCTCGAACGAGTTCCACTTGTTGCTCGGCCAATAGACACGCCGATCGATTGAAATTCCCCTCTTTCAACCCCAATCACATCGGCCAAGGTGTCCATGTCAACCACATAATCCCGATCTCTAACGCTGAATGAAAATCTATTCGCATCCAAAAAGCTTAGATTTGAATAGAAGTAAGCGATAAGTTCGGATGTGCTACTTTGTTGTCTCGAGCAGAATTTATCAAGTTGAAGTAAGGCGAATTTCTCCGGCAAGTTCACCTTCGAGAGTCTAGAAAATCAAAGTCTACACTCCTTGGGTTCATCACCCCTCTCTTCGCAACTTAGTATAATGTCGTTTGTGTTCCTCGAAACGAAACAAATCTGTTCATTGCTTCTAACATTCGCAGCAATACCCATTATAGACTTAAAATTTGTGAACATTTTCTCATCATCATTTCCTTCGGGTTGATTATGTCCACTTACACGTGGATCACTTGGAATATTCGCAAAATCTCTATCTGCTGAGCCCGCAGGAGCAATACCCAAGCGTTCCATTGTGCGCAAAAAATGGGTTTCATTCCTATACCCCTTTTCTACCAAAAACTCGTCAATGAAACTCAAAGCGGAGCCTCATTCTTTTAAAGCAATGTACAGTTTGTAGGTAAAAGCGGGCTTTTGAGACCTTACAGTGCGGCATCCTCGACGGTTTCTCCCTCGCGCTTCTTTGTTGTGATCTAGCCCGAGAAGAGCGGCGCGGTTGAGAATGTTGTGGGCTCTGCTGTTGTCTCGGAGAATCTTCTTCCTCGGTGAAGTCAAAATGCGTAGGACCCTCACGCAATGGCGGTGGTCCCCTGCTTGCGATTCTTGAGGACTTTCTTTGAGAAGCCATTATCACAGTCTTTAGGAGATTCCAAACTCGATTCGCGAGAAAGGTGAAGACTTTAAGATTTAACTAGAGAGAAAAAGTGAGAAAGTGAAGTTCTGTGCTTCTAGGGTTTGTGAAGAAGACGATCGGTATATAAAGCAATCAAAACAGGTTATACGAATCGTCGCAAAAAGGAAAATAGAAAATACCTTTTCAAAAATAACTGCCTTTTGAAAAATGTATAACTGTAAAAAGATAACTTCTTTTTGAAAAGGAATGATTGCTATAATTCCGAAAATTTAGAAAGATAACATCAATCAATTACAGATTAATAGATGAACGTACCTTTTCGAGATTTTGTCCAAAAGATAAATTTCCAAAATAGAAATAACTTACGTAGTAGATCTTGATCTCTTGAGTCTCGAGCCTTCTTAGACTTTAGTCCCTAAGTCTCGAACTTCTTCGGACTTTAAGATATTAAGTCGGAGCGAATAGACTCAAATTGGCTTTTCTCCGGTGGCTTAGTAAAGATGTCCGCGGTGATTCTTTGAGTCGATGAAATGAATCAATACTTCTCCGTTTTGAACATGGTCTCTAATAAAATGATGTCGAATCTCTATATGCTTTGCTCTTGAATGAAGAATCGGATTCTTGGTGAGATTAATTGTGCTGGTATTGTCACATTTAATCTCAGTGCATGAGTCTTCGATTCCAAAGTCTCTTAGCTGTTGTTTTATCCATAAGATTTGAGAACAACAACTTCCAAGAGCCACGTATTCTGCTTTTGCTGTTGAAAGAGCTACAGTACTTTGCTTCCTAGAAAACCAAGATACTGTTCTGTTCCCAAGCAATTGATAGGTGCCTGAGGTGCTCTTCCTATCAACTCTGCATCCTGCTAGGTCTGCGTCTGAGTAACCAAGGAGAGTAAGATCTCCTTCTTTAGGATACCAGAGACCAAACTTTGAGGTTGTTGCAACATATTTGATGATGCGTTTTGCAGCACTTAGATGAGATTCTTTTGGATCAAATTGGAATCTGGCACAAATACATACACTAAGCAAAATGTCAGGCCTAGATGCAGTAAGATAAAGAAGTGAACCAATGATACTCCTGTATAGCTTCTGGTCAATCTTCTTTCCTCCTTCATCTTTGTCCAGCTTCGAAGAACTAGACATTGGTATATCAGTCTTTTTGCAATTCTCCAAACCGAACTTTTTAACAAGATCTTTAGCATATTTTTCTTGATGAATGAAAGTCCCTTCCTTCAATTGTTTTACTTGTAGTCCAAGGAAGAAGGAAAGTTCACCCATCATGCTCATCTCAAATTCATCCCGCATAGACTTAGAAAATTTCTTGCACAGATTTTCGTTAGGTGATCCAAAGATAATATCATCAACATAGATTTGTACAAGTAAAAAGTTTTTATTTTCTCTTTTAATAAACAAGGTGGTGTCTACCTTACCTTTAACAAAACCATTTTGGATTAAAAACTTACTTAATATGTTGTACCAAGCTCGAGGTGCTTGCTTTAATCCATATAGCGCCTTTTCGGTCCGAATACGTAGTCGGCTTCCTTGGGTCTTCAAATCCGGGAGGTTGTTCCACATAGACTTCCTCTTGGATAAATCCATTTAAGAATGCGCTTTTGACGTCCATTTGGAATAACCTGAAATTCTTATAACAAGCAAAGGCAAGTAATAGTCTAATTGCCTCTAACCTTGTTACTACTGCGTAAGTCTCATCATAGTCTATCCCTTCTTCTTGCGTATATCCTTTGGCCACGAGTCTTGCTTTGTTCCTTATAACTTTTCCTTTTTCATCCATCTTGTTTCTGAAAACCCATTTAGCTCCAACAACAGATTTACCTTTTGGTTTAGGAGTCAATTCCCGGACATCGTTAATGCTGAATTGCCTGAGTTCTTCTTGCATAGCTTCAATCAAACTTTCATCAGTTAAGGCTTCTTCTATGCTCTTGGGTTCTATTTCAGAAATAAGTGCCACAGCACTAGACTCTTCATGCCTTTTGGATCTCGTACGGATTCCTTCATCAATGTTGCCAATTATGAGTTCTTTGGGGTGACTAGACTTGTGCTTCCAGTTGCTGGTTGGTTTGACAGACTGATCTTTCTCTTCATCTAGTTCTTCAATGTTTGTTCTTTGTTGATCTTCTCAAGTCCGAGCCGCTTACGGGGGTTTAGACTTTGTACGGTCTGGAGCGGTTCAGATTCTTCGGGTTGAGTCTGGATCGATTGAATTTGTGTGAAGTCTTGAAATTTAACATTCATTGATTCCTCCACTTTGTTTGAGTCTTTTTGTTGTAAACTCGTAGCTTTGCTTGGTGGTTGAATATCCAAGGAAAATACCTTCATCGATTTTTCTTCAAACTTACCACTTCGATCATTTGCATTTTTTAATATAAAACATTTGCAGCCAAACACATGAAAATAGGAAACAATTGGTTTCTTACCTTTGAACAATTCATAGGGAGTTTTCTCCAAAATAGGTCTTAAGAAAACTCTATTAATAATATAACAAGTCAGTAAAACTGCTTCAGCCCAAAAGCGAGAAGAAATGTTGCTTTCAATTAAAGAGTTCTAGCCATTTCTTGCAGTGATTTATTCTTCCTTTCCACAACTCCATTCTGTTCTGGTGTACGGAGAGGAGAACACATGCTGAAAACCAGATTCATCACGAGAATTTAGCAAAATCTTGATTTTCAAACTCACCTCCATGATCTGTTCGTATACAAGAAATAATATACCCCTTCTCATTCTGTACTTTCTTTACAAACTTTATAAAATAAGAAAAAGTTTCAGACTTACTTGCCAAGAAATATACCCAAGTAAATTGTGAGTAATCATCTACTATTACTAGGCAATATTTCTTACCACCAATACTCGGGTTACGCTTGGTCCAAAGAGATCCATATGCAAGAGTTGCAGCACACGATTAGTGGAAACTTGATTTATTGGTTTGAAAGAACTTCGACCTGTTTTCCCGACGCATGGGGTGCATAGATCGATCTTTCGTATGTCGATTTGGTAGTCCACGAACAAGCTTCTTTGCGAGAGATCTTGGCTATTTGCCTCATGTTGATGTGGCCAAGTTTCCTATGCCATAAATTAGCTTCCTCTTGTATTGAGATTAGACATTGGGATTTTTCTGGTTTGATGTCCAGAGGATAGATGTTCCCATGTCTTCGTCCTGTGAAAGTCTGAGAGGAATCTTTGCTGGTTCCTGAACATATTCCTTCTTGAAAGTTAATTTTGAAACCTGTATCGCATAGTTGGCTGATACTTAACAAGTTGTAGTTAAGTCCTTCTACTAAAGAAACGTTGCTGATTGTGAGACTTCCAATCTTTACTGTTCTGCGTCCGACAATTCTGCCTTTACTATTTCCTCCAAATGAAACTTTTCCACCATTAACTTGCATAAGCTTTATGAAACAACTTGAGTCTCCCGTCATATGTCTTGAGCATCCACTATCCAAGTACCATTTGACCTTTTTCTTGATAGTGACCTGCATTTAAAAGGAAAACTCAAGCCTTTTTTGGTACCCATATTTTCTTGGGTCCAATGGTGTTAGTACAATATACGGTCTTTACCCAAACCTTCTTAACAGGTTTCCAAACCATAGGACATTCTTTCTCAAAATGTTCTGAACTATTACACGTAGAACATTTAAGAGCATTGCGGCCTACAGGTTTTACAAAGGCTTTTTGAAAATGAGTTTTATAAAAGTCTTTTGTAGGTCTTTGTTTGATTCTTTCCTTCACTTTTGGAAAATCAATTAGAGGAATGGTTTCAGTAGTCATTCCTAAGTCTGATTTGTTAAAGTAATGTCTTTGTGCTAAAAGAATCTTTTCCAATTTCTCAGATCCTACGAAAAACCTTTTTGAGATGCTTGAAATATCATTTTTCAAAACTTCATTTTCTTTAGAACGAGAGTCTGCATTTTCTTTCAAGGTAATGACACTTTTATCTAAATTTTCGACCTTTTCTTTCCAAACAGTCTCCTGTTGCTTCAATGCAGAATTTTCCATTTTCAGTTCGGAAATCCTCTTGAGAGAGGTTTTGAGACTAAGACACGCTTCATCAATATATTTAGAAACTTTAGTAGGAATCTTAAAATTGCTTACCTTGATTTCACTGTAAGTCTCGAGTCTCGAGTCTCAAAGTCCGTCTCGAGTCCGAGTCCGATTGTGCCATTAGACAAATATTGGCATAGTCATCATCACTCTCTTCGCATTCGGTATCACTCTAAGTTTCTGCTTTGAGAGCCTTTCTGTATTTCTCAGCTTTTTCTTTCTTTTTCTTTAGTAAGGGACAGTTGGGTCTAATGTGTCCCTTTTTCTTGCATTCAAAACAAATCACATCTTTATTGGATTCATCATCCTCTGCTGATTTGTTTTGAAACTTTTGAGAGCTTTGTTTCTTGCAATTGAATCTTCTTCCCTTTTTGTTCAGTTTTCTAAACTTTCTTATCATGAGAGCAAGCTCTTCATCGTCCATATCATCTTCAGAATCAGTAACATCGAGTCATCGTTAGATTTTAAAGCAATAGATTTTTTACCTTTGGGATCTTCATCTTCGTTGTTTTGCTCCACTTCATAAGATTGAAGAGTGCCAACCAATTCGTCAATAGAAAGTGGCATGATTCTTTGTGTCTCCCTTATTGAGGTCTTTACGTGATTCCAATCTTTGGAAAGTCCACGCAGCAGTTTGTTGAACTTCATAGGTCTAGAGATTGGTTGTCCTTGATACTCAAGACCATTCACGATTTACGTAAAACGACTAAACATGTCGGTGATAGATTCTCTGGTTTCATCTTGAAGGCTTCATATTGACGAGCGAGAATATTGATTCTGGTTTCTTTCACCCGATCGGTTCCTTCATAGGTGATGTTCAACCTATCCCAGACTTCTTTAGCTGTTTCACAAGAAGATATTCTGTTATATTCAGTAGGAGATAATGCACAATATAAGGAATAAATTGCTTTTGCATCGAGCTTGTCTCTTGGTTATCTCTTCTTGAGTCATCCCATTTGGACTCAATAGCTTCCTTTCCCCTTTACTCGAGACTGTTGTAGCTTTAGGAGTGATTCCTTTGTCTACCACGTCCCATTCCATAGGATCTTTAGATCTTTGGAATGCCTTCATCTTGTTTTTCCATATGCTTTGTAATCCTTTCCATCAAAATAAGGCGGTCTTGTGTTGCTTTGCCCTTCAACCGGACACTGAGCTAACATACTAGCCATGGATCGTTAACTCTGAAGTAAAAACACTTCAATTTAAATGAGTACATGGGCTCTGATACCAATTGTAAACGCTAGTATGAGCACCTAGAGGGGGTGAATAGGTGCGAAAACAATTTTTGCCAAGTAAACTAGAAATTATAATTTCAAATCTGTTTAGCAATAGACTTTAAAATGGAAATTAGACTCGAACAATTAAATAGAGTTACGATCAAGGTAAAAGGGTTCAAGGAAGAGAATAAGAACACAAGGTTTATAGTGGTTCGGCTTAATCCAAGCCTACGTCCACTCTCCCCGCACCGACTTGACCCCACCGGCTGGATTCCACTATGAATCAAAAGAGTCGTTACGGTATCATTTCCTTGATTCCACAATGTAGAGACTCTACTACACTTCCTCAAGACTTCACAGAATTATAAACTCTCTTTTGAGTACAAGTTTACGCTCAACAATTGAATTGACAAAGAACAAGAAGCTTCAGACTTTGGAATTTATCTATCTTGCACACACTCAAATAACCGGAGCGTCTTCCTTATATACTCCTCCATGCCTTCATAACCGTTGGCACCTTCCAAAGGAGTTCTTCCAATCTACCCGTTGGACGAAATCAATTAGGGAGATCTCGAGTTACTTAAGGAATGTGAAGATAGCCCACCAATCCCGCTCGCCCATACAATCGGGATTTAGGTTTCCATAAGTAGAACCTTCCAAGTATACTTCGCCAATCAACGAATCCAATTTATTCAAATTTGAATCAAACCGAATAATCGATCTTTGAGGTGCTATCTCCAGCCGTGAGATCTTCTATAACCGCTCGAATCAAATCCCTAAAGAAATACTTGAATCTGGATAAATCTTCTTCGTCGGTCTAGAAACAGTCAATGAGGGCAGACTTTACATCTTGAGTCTGGTGGTGCGCGATCTTCGGACTTTGACGATCTTCGAGACTTTGACGGAAGAGTCTCGAGTCTTCGAGACTTTGTTGAGTGAGTCTCGCAAGTCTTCGGACTTTGTTGAGTGAGTCTCGCAAGTCTTCAAACTAGACTGAAAATGTTTTGTCGACATCAAAACAAGTAAGGAAGTTTTCTCCAACACATGGCAATTTTTTCTTTTGGAGCATTCGTATTAATGCAAAAACTAAAAGTTGATAGGGAAAGGAGAAGACCATACGCTTTCCATGTTTGAGCATTTCCAAAACATAATATTGAACCATACTGGCTGGTCGTTGCACGGCAATTACTGATGAAAAAGAGCCAATTTGTTGACAAATTTCATCAGTTAATAACCTTTGACATTTCTCCTTATAATATTCTTAGATTTCTTTTCATCGACCGTTTGAAAATGTGAACTGTTGACTAAATTTGCTGGAGTACTCTTGTCACAAAATGAGTTGTTCTTATTTCAAATACTTTTTGAAAGATTATTTTAAGAAAAAAGAGGAAAAAGGAAAAAAGATTAAAAAAATTAATAAAATACATTGAAAAAATAAAATATTATTAAAAAAAGTTCGTTGGCGCCGGCCGGCTGTCACATCAGCATCGGCTGGCCAATTTTAGCCGGATGGACTGATCGAGAACAATTGTAAAAGGTTTATGACTTAATTGGTCTAAAAAATAAGTTTATGACTAAATTGGCACAATTACAATAGGTTTAGGACTTTTTTGGTAATTTTCCCTTTAAGAAAATGACTCTCCCTCCGTGGGAATAAGAAAAAAGTTTGGTCTTCTCCTTTCCCTATCGATTTTTGATACAATCGCGGTGTCTAAATCTGCAAAATAGAAAACATAATCCTCAAACTAAATTACATCTTCCAATTCAAGATAAAGCCACAAGTATGGTCCGAGATATGATCATTGTTAAGTAAAAAGGACTTTGGGAGTCTGAAATTTATTTTCAGAAATTTAGTGAGGGTCATCTGTAAAGTTTTAGGTGAATGTTAAGTCAACTTGGTCGGTCTCCTCGACAGTTTCTTATGTACGACAATGTCTCATCAGGATTTGTTATTACCCGCCAACCTTGACTGCATCATTGATAGAGAACATCAATGATGCAGGCTACTTTCATTACAGCGCCAAGACTTAAGAAGTCAAGCAAAAACAGTAGTGAGTGTATGCAGAGGGGGAAAGATCACAACCCCAAATCAGGAGAACGAGAAAGAAGAAAAATCAACAAGAGCAGACTGGTTTGAGTTGGTGATTGTACGCATGCAATGTGTTTCTGGGTGGATGGGTTTTATACTTTGAACAATTGTATTTTCCTGTTTTTAGACTGTATATACGCATTCTGAAAAAAAAAATAATGGGTAGCTTCAAAATAAATAATCAACTAGCTTCAAAGAGGTAAAATATCAATTTTTGACAAAATTTATTTGATGGAAACATGGTTATTAATATTTAAAAACTTTAGTATATATTGCCATATCCCTCAACCACACGGGGATCGGTCAGTGTTGCTCTTGATTTTGACTCTCTAAAGAAAAGCAACTTTTTACTTGTTTTATTAACTTAAAACAAAGATATATTCAGTTCTATTCCTTGTCCAAAGCATCAGATGCAATTGACGATGACCTAGACATAAAAAGCGAAGCAACGACTTGCATAGCCGACTCATATCTCTATGTTCCGTATGCTATGCGACACGACGTTGACCTTGACATGAGAAGCCAACCAGCGACTTGCGAGGCCAACTGATGGCTCCCCAATTTGAAGGCCTGCGAGCTTTAATGATTTGGCCGATCCTGAATTTGAGGTTCGCTTTTATTAGGCCCACAATTCACGCTGTGATGTTACAATTGATTGTAAGAATTTTCAAGCTGATTTGAAACTTGAAAAGAGACTTGCACTAAGGATTCAATTTGGTCGTGTGTAACGGGGCTAACTTAATACGAAATGAAACAATGACAAAAGGAAAAGTAGGATTCTTGATGAAGAAGATGGTTTGATTGATTTTGGCTTCTCAACTTTCTTGGTAGATATAGCAAAAGAGTTAAAAGTTTTCTTCACCGAATATAATTTGGCAAAAACGGTACTGTTAAAGTTTTCTTTGCCGAATATAATATGGCAAAAATGGTAGCGTCATCGTAGAACTTTACCCTACAACTCTTACCGGAGAATTAAAATAGGAATATACGACAAAGGGACTTTATAAAAGTTGTCTCTATGTCTGTCAAATTCCAAGCAGTCTCGTTTAAAATTCCATGGAAAGGGCGTCAATTTTGGTGTGCCTCTCGAAGGCAGACTCTATAGCATGCCCTTTTAATAAAGACGCTTTTATGAGAATTTCACCGACGATGTTGACTGAGGTAAAAACATGAATTTGCATGATGAACCTATGTTTTTTATTTTATTTTAATTATTCTGTGATCTTAAATTGTAATTTCAAGCTTCCATTCAACCTGATCCCTCACAAACTTATGTTATTTTTAAGTATTAGTTCATGTGGTCTGTGAAATTCTAAATATACAAGAAATTGATCCATGTGAAGTGTCCTACTTTAGGCTATAATATGATTTGCAAACATTTTTTGTGGGAAATTTGAATAGAGAATAGGGTTAGTTTCGTCATTAAGACATGATATACAACTCACCACTCCTTAACTCATCCACAGTCAAGATAATTCCAATCCATTTCTAGCCTTGCTGTCTTTGATAAAGAAGACTTCTTCGTCTGCTAGGAGGGATGATCTAAACGTTTGGCTGACAAAAAGAGAAAACAGCGAAAAATAGGTATTGATATGGAGTTACTCGGTGAAATTGGCACTATCAAATAAGATTTAATGAAAAAAGGCCTTTGCTTTTGGGTATAATTCTGCCACAAATGGGACGGTTAGAGAAAAATAATTGAAATGCCTTTGTCTATTTTGATGATCATTTCAACTTTGTCTATTTTGACGATCATTTCAACTGTCAAAAGAATCCCTTACCTAAGAACTCCTTTTTGGGTTAGAAAAAATGATATTTTGACATGTACGACACTTCTACTTTTAACCTTTCCTGCTGTTATTTCGTTAAAATCAGGAATCCAGTATGGTAACATACATAATCCTACAATTGGATATGTGGTGTTTGTCTCATTTCTTGCACATTTCATAATAATTACCTAGTAAAGTCAATTTAGTAAGTGACCGTCATGCCCCGAACCCTGGGCACGCGCACATCCCTCGGTGGTTGATTAAAGATGCGACATCCCAGGACGCGTCGCCGACCCATTCTTTTTTTCTTTCAATTAAGCATATGCGGAAGCGAATTAAATAAACCCTGGCCAACAAACAAACATAGGGATAGTAAAACACGGCAAACATTGCCGAAAACAACATATTCATTTATCAACTATTAATCCTAGGAAGTTTAATACTTACAAGCCTTTCCACGGCTACTTCCGATCAACCCTCTAAAAAACCTCTAAAGATTAGGGTTCAACTTAAACTTCACTAGCAATAGGGCCAGCCAAAAGGTGTCGCGTCTCGCGTCCACCACATCCGCACTCAGCAGATCTCCACGCTACGGCCCTGAAAATGTTAACCACGATGGGATGAGACAAAATCTTAGCGAGTCAACAACCTAAACCCCAATTAGGATGCAAATTCGCCTCAAAGGCGGTCCTAAACACGCACCATACAAAACTCACCTCGCCTTATTAGTGCGTCACGTATGCATTTATAGATACAACAAGCACAATTAATAACCAGAACACATAATTTTCACCATTCAAACATTTATACGGGTCCCGATTATAAGGTAAAACCGTTATGACACTTCCCATACCATGCCACATAATTTTTCCCCATAACCAGGCGCAACTATCACAACAATTCAGGCGTCTTTCGATTATTACGACCCATCGGCCACGGCCAACTCAACAGTCGGCGATCATCCGGCAATGTCTAGAACCCCCGCCTAGACGGCATTCCATAAAGGATCATCGGTCCGGCCTCCACCGCGACTCGGCTTCCGGACCCTTGCCAGGCATCCAATAAAATCGAGCATCGTCCCCAAACTCCCGTTGGGTGACGGGTTCCACTTAGTGACCATACAAGCACATATTTAGCCAAGAACATCATGCTTTGCATTCAAATGCCTTGTTTTCAAATAATGAATTTGGCCAATTTTTCTTCGTATTAGAAATCTCGGTAAAATAATCGTGCGTGGTCACGCATTCAGATCAACCATCAAACTGAGTATACTCCCATTTTAAAACTCTACGGTTTTATATAGTACATAAAAGTTGGCGTCAAAACTCGACACCTCGGATTTTTCTATTTTAAAGCCCATAAAACTGAGTTTTATACTAAGAACCAATAACTACTATCAAGCAATCAATTGCATATCATATTACATAGAAACCATTAGGATCACCATAATGTCATCACATAGCAAAGAACACCAAAATCCCTTTTCAAAAATCAACTTGGCAACTCTTTTTTTTTTCTTTAAAGCTTTTGGAAATAAATTCGTACGGGGTCAGGTATTTGAAATCAACCCATCAAACTTTGCACGCATCTAATTTGAAACCTCACGGTTTTATTGAGCACATAAAACTTGGCGTCCAAACCCGACACTATATTTCTTTTCTATTTCTTTGTCCAACTACCCTTTTTGGAAACACTCTTTTGTACCCCCCTTTTTTTCTTTAAAACTTTTGGAAAGAATTTCATACATGCTCACGTACTCAAAATTAATCCATCAAACTTTGCACACTTCTACTTTAAAACCTCCTTGTTTTGTTGAGCAAATAAGTTTTGGTGTCCAAACCCGACACCTCATTGTTTTTCTATTTAAAAGCTTATAAAGCCATCTTTTGACCTAAAAATTAGAACCAACACAGAGCAACAAATGTCATAATATCACGCATAAGTTTTCAGCATGTCAAAACTCAACCAAATCACAAAATATACATTTTCCAGCAAGCAAGACACCAAGAACAACCACAAAACCACAACCGGCCCTTACCGGCAGAAACCAAGTCCACTCGCATGTCTCCAAGATTAATTCCAGAAACATAACCAAACGAGTTCAGAAAATTCTTAAATTTAAATATGTTATAAAGGACAATTAAACGAACGCTTTTTACTGACACACCTTGACCCAGATCTTCCTAGAATAAGAGCTGTAAATCGCTCAAGTCGTTACCAAAACTGTGTCCATGTTCAGAATTTATGTTTTCTAAACCTAGCTAGATTTGAGGTCCAAAACTTGTCTGTTTACTCCGAAATTTTGTGAATAAACTCTTTGTGAATAAACTCTTTCGAAAATCGAACCCTAAGAGTTGATAAAAATCTTTTAAACACCAAAAGGTCACTCGTTCCAACAAAACCGAAATTCTGCTTTGCTTGTAACGAAGCTGAAATCTTATTCTTTTAAATCCAAAAAATCTTGAGTGAAATATATATCATAAATGAAGATGTTTAGAACATTTTTCAAAAATGAAATAACCTCAAAATCGTGGCACATCTTAACCCACAAAAATAGCAAACAACGAGTGTTCGGTAATTTGCGGTTAATTAAGCTAATCCAACTTAATTAACCTAACCACGATTAATTAACCTAACCATGGTTAATTAATCTAACCAAGGTTAACTAACCTAACCAATGCTAGTTAACACTAATATGTGATTAACTAAACTAATCCTCATTAGCACTAATCTAATCATTATTAACACTAATCTAAATACCCTCTAAGCTCAATTAACAACCTAATTAAGGATTAAGGAGTTAACTCATCGGATTAAGATGGCGGCGGGCTCACGGCTATGGCAACGCGACGGCGGCGAAAACTCGAGACTATCGTGCCTTGCACGGAGGCCCAACGGCGGCTTGAAATCAGCCCTACAAGTGCTCGGCCAGAGCTGGACTTGGTTTCATGGAGCTGCTGGTCCTCACTGGTCGGGGCTGCTCGTGGGGGCTGAGGTTGCTAGTGGCGCAGCTGTGGGATGTTGGGTGGTGTTCCGGGTGATGTTGGTGGAGGTGGGTTAGAAGCGTGAGGCTGTTGGTGGTGTTGTGACAGCAGAAAAATGGAATGAAATGGAGCAAGGGGGCTAGCATTGTGGTGGCGGTGAGGTTGGACTTTGGTGAGGGTGTGATGGTGGGTGAGTGATGTGGCAGTGGTGTTGTGGTGGCAGCAAGAAGATGAAGGAGCTGTTGGCATGGGATGGCAGCTGGGATGTGGTGCGATGAAAAGGAGAATAAAGGGGAGGGGAATTGGGGACGTGAGGGAAGGAGAAGGAAAATGGGGGTGGGCTGTTCTGCAAGGGCTTGCACGCATGGAGGGAGAGGGAGAAGTGGGAGAGAGAGGGAAAATGGAAGTCAATTGGTGAGCCAATGGGAAGTTAGCCAAAATATCCCAACACTCATTACATTCCCCTAAAGTCTTCATGCCCAAAAGTCCAAGGCTCAACCAATAAGAAATTTGCTCTAATTTCCCCAAAAATCAACCAAAATAAGGTAGAAAAGCCCAATCTTTCCTCCATCCGAATTTCCACTTATTTTCTTGTTTGTCCGAAAATCGATTTTCCGCAAAAATTCTGGACTCGATGAAGTCGTGTCCCAATTTCGCCGCCCTCGAGTCCCTCATCATCGCGAGGAGAGAAAAAGGGGAAAGGTCGGGTTTAGGGGTACTTGATCACGAGAGTTCTCTCATGGCTCGCGTTCCAAAAGACATCATCACCTCACCTTTTGGATCAAGCCTCTCGTGAGTTCCCTCCACGAGATCGCGAGCTCTCCCAAGCTCGTACCCCGCATGACAGCGGAGTGTCGCGATCCATACCCACACGAGCGACACACCTTAGAAGAAAGGGGTCAGGTGTGGATATTGGATTCAATGGTACATTTACCATGGCATCCCTTTCGTCAGGCTCGCCCATAAGGATGGCATCACTTCATCTTTTGAGTTACTCCCATGTCGAGTATGCTAAACCATCGTGAGTTTCATCGAAACTCATACCCCGCGCGACGGGTTATTTGTACGGTCTAGTTGTTTATGACAACCTAAAAAAAAGACGGGAGTCGCCACTAGTCTTATTTTAGGGGTTGGCTAGAAAACCGAATCGAGGTCAGGAGTATTCCCTCAATTTATACACAACCAAGTATCTAGGTTCGGGGACTTGGATTACGCTAATATTTCTATTAGCGCACTTTTGGTATATAAACAGTATGTTGTGTTTTCCTAACATGTCCATGCGTTTCTTTTTACATGTTCAGGATCATTTGTCATAAACCAAGTGATCATGCGTGGTTGGTCATTTTCATTTTATTCTATTTCTAGAAAAATAAGAAAAGAAAACAATAAATGGAATTGAAATTGCAAGACAGTAAACAAACAATCAAGGAAAGCAGTAAATCTATCATGCAATCCTAGAAAATATAAAAGAGAAACACAATTGAAATAAAGATGAAAGAAAGAGAGAAAACCCACAACTCATCGGGTTTTATACAACAAATGAAACCCGAGACATATGTCGGGGAAATGAATGGTACATGATAATGGTCGGAATGGACATCGACCTCCACCGTCTTCGCGCTTTCTCCATCTTCGGAGTTCTAATATAAATCTAATCTAAGAAACTTATAACTAGGTGCATACAATGGAAAGAAACAAGCATACACATCAAAACAATAAAAAACAAGACATCATATCGAGATTCATCATTTAAAAGAAGTGCAATATGAAAGTCAAGTTTTAGGACCTCGGGGTTGGCCTTTGTGTTTCATGCAAATGTTCCACTAAGACACCTACCCAATCCTTTTTTTTTGTTACTTATAGCAATTGTTGACCAATTGTATTCTCGCATGGCCAATAACGCTACTAAGTCTCCTAATCAAGCGATCTATATGATCCCAGGGTTTTCCCTCGATATCATGCATCGATCCTACTATTCATCTAAAAATTACATGCATTGCAAAAAATTTAAACAGGCATACAAGTCTTTTGAACATTGTTTCTCAATCAATCAAGCAAGAAAGTGAACCGTCGGTAGGTCACTTATTACCAAGGGCATGCGTCAATCACAAACACAAGCAATTTTTAATGCATTATGGGATTATATGTATGAATGGTACATGTGATATTAAAAAAAAAACATATCTCAAAATTATTCTTGAAAAGTTTTGAGATAAGGTGATGTCTCGGCTATGAAAGGCATTCAATTGCCAAGGCTAGCCCAGGACTCGCATTAGAATTCACAAGTATCGCAGGCGTTTTGAATACAATTCATACTATGACTTTTACGATGTCAAATCAGGATTTTTTTTTCAAAAAAGGTTTGAAAATATTTAGGATTAAGGAATATCTAGGCTATGGAACACATTCAATTGCCAAGGCTAGCCCGGGACTCGCATTAGAATTCACAAGCGTCGCAAGCATTTTGAATATGGTCCAAACCATGATTTTTCCTTAAGCCAAATCGAGTTTTAGAGAATAACATTTTTAAGAATCGTTTTTGAGAAACATCACATGTATCAAAACATTTTTTAAAATATGCAATTTGAAAAGGCCATTGTTTAACAAAAAAAGATCAAAGCATTTAGAACAATTTTCATGAAGATGTCATGTCCTAATTTCATGTACAAACTAACCTAAAAGATATAGCTAAACAATCACAATCATATTTATATCAGGAAATTTCAGAACAAGCGTATAAGGATGGCAAAATTGAGCAATATCTAATGATAATTTGACAATGAAAAATTCTCCAACATGCATGAGATAATGATGAACAACTTTCATGAAGAGAGTTTTCTCAAAAAATGTACACATGATTTTACAAAAATCAAACAACAAACAACAACATATCAGAAATTTGTCAAAGCAACAGGACATTTAGCAAATGTCACGAGAATTTGTCCTATCAGAACATGTCTAAAAATCATCAAATTTATACACAACATAGCCAATATGATGAAAATAAATTTTCATTGAGATGCCAAGTTCATATTCCAAATAGAAAAAATGGAACAAAAATATCAAAGGTCTGTCTAAACAGGGGTTCGAATTTGATCACTTATTCAAATTGTAATCCAATTTTGAAAAAAATAGAAAATAGTCCAAACAATGTGCGATTGGCATGAAATTAGCAGCATTAGAAACCTCTAAGTGTTTCCTACATCTTCCTAGAAGAGCTCGAGTCCAGACTAGGTCAATTTAGTATCCTAAAATCGAGATCTCTAAAAGTGCATGCATTAGTAATTAAGAAAACAGAACATAAGCATTCATTAGAAAATCTTAAAATCATTTAAAGAATGCTTAAATGGCATGAAGAAATCACATGGGACTTAGGATTGGATGCGATGGAAAGTTTGGATAGTCTTCTAATCCTAAGTCAACATGCAAAATGTCATACAATTTAAATGACATTATGTGATGATTCATTATTCCTAATGATATGCTTGGGAATTCTAAATGTGACAAACACTTTTTGTAAGACAATTTGATGTGCAAGATGAAACTCAAATGACATGACCTAAACATGTATGCAAACCTTGTAACATGCGGTTCAATAGTCAAGAAGGCAATCATAAGATTTGATCCCTAGATGACTCAAACAAGCATGGGAATGTGCACATATGACAAGGTTTCATTAAAGCACTAAATTTACAGAACAAGCATGATTTCAGCCATCCTCAAGACATGCATAAATCCTACCAAAAATCTCACATATAGAGCATACAGTGATGAAGATTTCTCGTTAAGATATCGAAACTCAATTAAGATCATATGAATCGTGGAAAAAATGACAAAACAGATCACACTATATGTCCAACACATGTTGTAGCAGTACCTTTTACTCTAGTGCATGCAATTGATTCACATTGCCAAAGTAAAAACCTTGCAAAGTATGCATTAATTGAACATATATATCATGTATTTCATCTTTCATGAAGGATTTGAGACCAAATAAGTGCATTTATGGACTAAATTTTATCAAAACAAATTTCGGACTAATACAGGACAGACTGACCTATGTCCAAATCTAAGCAATTTTGACCTAGCTAAACATGTCTTAAAATTTTGAAAAAAAAAATACAGAAGATGCAAAACACTTGTACGAGAAACTTTCATCAAGGAAAGTTGTTCCAGAACTCAACACAAAAATTAGCACAAAAATAGCAAAAAACAGAGATTCATTAAAACAAATCTCGAACTAATACAGAACAGATTGACCTAAGCCTAGATCCAAGTAGATCTGACATAGTTGAATACATTCAAAAATCATGAAAAAATTACAGAAGATGCACGACATGATTTGGAACAAAACTCATGAAATATTTTTTTATCAAAAAATGATCATGAAAGTCCGCACAAAAATAACAAAGTCAGAAGGCGAAACTAGATCTGAACCGAAAAAAACTTGAACTACTGCAAAATCGTTAATCTTCGGAGGTGCTTTTGGAGGACCAAACGACGTTAGTTTTGGGCGTGCGACCTATCGTTTCGAAGCTTGGGATGTCTATTATCTAATCCTGAGAGGACTCGAGCTCAAATGGGGTTGTTTCGGATCTCTTTTTAGCCAAAATAGTAACCTATGTACAGACCTACGAAAATCACATATTAGGCTTAAAATCACATTTATCATTCAAATCATCAACAACTCATTACAGCATTCATACTCATCAATATTAAGCATGTAAAAGCTCCTAATCTTGAATCCTAGCCTCGATCGACTAACTCGATCTCGCTTCATCGGATTTGAGTTTCGAATCATTACCTTTGTTGCGATTTTTGCTGGTTTCTATCGCGATTAGTCAGATCTAATCACCGGATCACGATCGGGACTCTAAGAATGTAGATCAAGTCACTACGGCTCGGATCAGGATCAATCAAACCACCGGCTCAAGAAAAAAAAAGAAGAATCGGTCCAAGAGATGAACCAAAACTTAGAGAGAGAGAGAGAGTGAGTGATCTATTTTGGTAGGATTTTTGGAGAGAGAGAGAGAGAGAGAGAGAGGCCTGAAGAGGGAGGAAATTTCGTGCAAATGAGCCTTCTATTCTGAAAATGGAAGAAATTTCACTTATATAGTCCTACATTAAGCGATTTTGGCTGTCGGTTCAACCTTATAGCCAAAATCTCGATCAAATGGTCAAAAATCCATTTCGAAGGCTTCTTTATGATCTCGAGGTGTTGAGTAATTGATTTAGTGGGTTTGATTTGTAAAACACCAAGCCAAAATCGGGAATTGCGTCAAAATGTCTAATTAGGGTTCAATTTGCAATTTGACGAAATTCGCGAACCAATTTGTAAAATTTTGGGAAATTGAAGGTGTAGAAGTGAAATTGGGATTGAGAGGGTTCTAGAATTGATGGCCGGAGGCCAAAAACCGGCCAACAAGGGCCCGAACTGGCCAGTCTCGCCGGCGGCCGGTTAGACCGGCAGGACCGGTTTGGTCCGATTCGGCCGGATTTTGACCGGTTCTTGACCGGTTTGGTCCGGTTCCTGCCATTTTTTCCACTTAGGATCCTTGTAGGTCAAAAAGTTATGCAATTTGACACATAAATGACCTAATTGAAAAGGAATTTTATCCTTTTTATGAAGAAATTGACCAATTAAGATACAATTAAGCTAAGCAAACCTTATAAATGTGATCTAGAGGTCTTTTATTGACCTAATTGAATGATTATCATGGAAAAAAATGAGTCGAAACCATGGGTGCTTTGAATTGGGCCTAAAGGGATAAAATGGTAAAATTTGTAATTCAATGGACAAAATTGCAAATTAATGAAAATTGAACTCAATTCATGTCACAATTGCCATATCTAATGAGCTACCATAGGTAAGATCACTTACCACGTTCAAATTGACCTTAAATTGAAGTGCTCAAACTTAGGTCAATAATGGATCTAGGCCTAATATTAAAATTGGACATAGATTTATGAAATTAAACCATAACCATGAATGGGTTAATTCGAATTTTGTCAATTGAAGCTTAATTGTTTGACTTTTGAATGCTTGGGAGGATAAAATTCTTCAAACTGATGAGTTCTTGTGTGAATTTTACAAAATCAATCTCAATTTGGACTTATCTTAAGAAAATGAGTGAGAAATAATTGTTCGTTCGCAAGTTATGAAGAATCGATTTTTGTCCCCTAATTAGGGCTCAAAACGGCAATTCGTATTTTGACTAGGTAAATCGCGAAGTTGAATGCTCAAACAAATTTCAGATAGTCCCTAAACCAAATGTCAAAGAATGAACTACATCTAATTATGACTATAATAAAAGTAATTTTATTTTTGGTCAATTTATAACCTAAAACTGAAAAATTCAGAAATTAAGGTTCTTAATCGAATTTTATGAAATTTTTGACACAAAAGTCAAATTGGAATTAAAATAAATGTATTTGTGCATTTTTTATTTTTTTTTTTTTTTTTGGGGTCAAAGGTTTGACCGAAAGTCAATCATCTAGTTGGCTTTTCCTAAAATGTTGATTTTTTTATCAAATCTTTGAATTTTCAAGAAATTGATTTGAAAAAGTGAAATTAAAGCTAAGTGGAATTTTTTTTGGGTAAAAGGTAAATTTTTGACTCGGGGTTGACTTTTGGTCAAATAGTTGACCAAAAAGTCAACTCGAAAGTCAACCATTTGACTTTTCGAGTTTTTCTTGAAAACGAGCTAAAAATTGCTTTAAAACGATAATGTAAAAGAAAGAAATGAAAAACGACATTTTTTTTTTTTTTGTCGAGAGATAGGGTTCCATCGCGATGAGAAACCTAAATCTCGATTTTTTTTTTTATGTTTTAATGATATATCGACTAAAAATCAGGTGTCAACAGATGAAATTTCACCGTAAGATGAGACAACGTCCTATAAATTAATCGTGACACACTCGAACGTCCAATTCCCAGAATCGAATTCAACTTCGTGGTTAAAATCGACTGAACGCGATTTTGGTACGACCTAACCTATCGGGTAGCTTTTAGGGATTTTAGCGCATTTGACCCGTTATCAATAATTTTCGATCCACGTTTGTGCATCTCCGAATTGTAGACAACTATCGGTTGTCATAATATCGCGAGGTTTCAATCACGTGTCTCGAGTATAATATTGATAGAAAAATCGGTTTATTGTCGTTCGACGTGAATATCGCAATCGTGCAGAATCACCCGTAATTCGACTACATGATTCCATCGAATCGACCTATATCCATTCGCTAATCGATTTATAACGGTGCCGTATTGACCCTTGCCGATTATTATGGTCGAGCGGTCGATTTCCGATCGAATTCTCTAGTCTATCGCGTTTATTTCCCTTAACGGCCTCACCTAATAGGTTAGTTATCTCGTGAGAGGCCAGCTCCGAGTAAAATAACCATAAGCGCGTCGACAAAACAATCATTTCGTATAATCGAAACGGGGTCAGATTTCGGGATGTCACAATGATCATTAAATTCAAGGATACCATGTGGCTACTAACAACATCCACTCTATAAAGTGACCATCGAATTTCACCTAGATTGGTTCTTTCTTTTCACTTAAGATAAAATCACTCTACATTATGGTTAATGCTTCAATCCTATTATATATATATATATATATATATATGTTAACATAGATTAAATTTGAGTTGACATATGACAAATTCATCTTTTGGAATACAATAAAGTTTCATGCTATATGCTATGTTCGATTTCTCAAAATAATATATAACTTTAATTCAAGAAAAGCAAGAAATAACGTGGATAACAACAAAGTTTCATGCTTATGCTATCATCATTTCCCGATGCATTGCTTTTGAGGGTGCCATCACATTTGCTTGATCTCTCACCAAGCAAATGCCCAGCTTCTTCAAGGTCACAGCTCTGATTCACCCATGGATGCCTATCCATCACCCTCATCAGTCCCTCCAATTCCATTGCCACTTCCTTGATGGTCGGCCGATCTTCGCCTTTCACCCTCAAGCATCGGTTCGCTAGCATCGTGACTTCCTTAATCTCTTCAGGGTTTCCCTCTGATATTTACATCTGACCTCCTCTCTCGAGGTGTGTCACCCGTGTAAGTATGGGTCGCGACACTTCGCTATCACTTGGGGTACTAGTTTAAGAGAACTCGTGACTTTGTAAAGCAAACTCACAAGAGGTTCGTCCGGGGAATGAGGTGATGACATCCCTATGGTGGAGAACCATAAGGGAACTTTCCTGATCAAGTACCCTAAACCCGACCTTTTCCCTTTCCTTTCCTCACAAGAGGGATCGATGGGCGGCGAGATCAGGTCGCGACAGGGTAAATGTGTTACATTGATCCAAATTTAGGGTTTTTGTTGTCATAATTTTTTTTATAGTAAATATGCCACAATGGACATAATTTGGGGTTTTTTTTTTACGTCTTTCATCCATAATTTTAAATATTTGCTTCTTCTTTTTTTAGTTTTCCCAATTTTTATTAGACGTGAAATTCTTAGAAAACTTCGAAATATATCAACTTAATACAGGATTTTATGAATTTTTTCATAATATTTTCAAAATTTGACAATTACTTTAACTTTATTAGAAAAGATAATAAGTGAAAGTTCTGTGCTATTTAAAGAAATCGAAACCCAAGTGCACTAAATAAAAAGCTTGCTGATGCTTGTGGTGGTGAGAGTGGGCATCCCAATTAATAAGTTAATGAGTTAACACACCACAATTACCAATGCGTCATCTGATAATAAAGGCAATTTGAGATTTTCGAAGGGTCTATAAAGAAATTTGAGGATATTGTGGAAATAAATTTCTAAGGTTATCATTAATTCTTGTCATTCAATTGATGAAATTCGTTAAAAAACAAAGAGATTGTCGATTAATGATTGAGATTATGGTTTAATATTATATTTTGGAATTGTTGTATTTTAGAGTTTGCCAAGGAGTCTCTTTCCTTATAAACGAAGGGTCAGGTCTTCTCCTTTCCCTATCAACTTTTAAGTTTTGCCCCAATATCCCAACTACCAAAAATCAATTGGGAAAGGAGAAGACTAGACTTTTGTTCTCCCACGGAGGGAGTGACACCGCCCTTAAAACTCTAAAATTCTAAAAATACTTTAAGAGAATATTTGAAAAGTAAGAACAACTCTCTTTTGACAAGAGCACTTCGGTCTCTAGCTGGCTTGTTCTTCTCGATGAGTAGCGCCAAAAGATTCAAAAAATAAATATGTCGAATAAATCATGCATTTGGAAGATGTAACCGTGCACCGCCACCACACAAGACTTTTGTGACATCCCAGGTTTTCAACCCTGTTTTCTACTGAATAAATCAAGCATTTTATTGTCGCGTCTATAGGGCTGTTCTCAGAGCTGATCACTCTCGAGATAACTAGACTATCTGAGAAAGCCATTAAGGAATTTTAATGTAATAGACTTGAGAATTCGACTAGGAATCGATTTTTCGACCATGCTTATCTTTAGAAGCCATTACGGCACAGTTAAAAATCGAATTGAGATCAGAGATAGGTCGGTTCGACGGAGATGTGTGGCTGATCATGGGTGACTCTACTAAATTGGAAAATTCTCGTCGACCGGCACTAGTTTGATTTCTCTGTCGTTTTGGTACCCTGTGTCCGTATTTGAATCCTCGAGATTTTCACGACAATCGAGAGTTGCCATTGAGTCGAGTGGGTTCATTGTGGCTCGAAGAAAATCAACCACGGGTCATTTGCACTAAAAATTTCTAAAAACTATCCGGTAGCCTAGGTCACGCTAAAAACGCGCCGAATGGAAATTAACCGTGAATTCGAACCCGATTTCAGAAATTGAAAGTTCTGTCATGTCACGATCTATTTTAGGAACGTCGACTCATCCTCCGAAGAATTTTCGAAGATCCCGAGATTTTTACGAAAAATCGATTCGGACGTCGTGGAAAATTAACGGAAATTCGGATGGGCTCATTTGAAGGAAATTTGGATTTCCAAGCCGGGCCTTTGAGTGACAGAGACTTACAGAAAATTGTTCGAACTTTTTCTTCATCGAAATTGGAACTCAATTTGGGGAATTGAGTGAAGAAATTGAAGATCAAAATGGAAATTCGGAGCTTTGCAAGGGGCAGCAATTTTGGGCTTCAAAATTGGTTAATTTAAAGAAATTATAAGGTTGGAAAGTATTGGGGGCCAAGCATTTATGTAAGAAGATATTTTATTTGACTTTGGGTCCATCCTCATCCATTTCTTCCCATCTTCTTCGTGACCGACCCCATCTGCTTTGGTCTTCGCTTTCATTTTTCGGTCGCTATCTCTTTCTCTCCATCTGCCTTTCGCTCCACCGAAACCCCACGCCCACGTAATTCTCCATCTTTGCCACCTCTCCTCTCATTTTCAACCCCACCGAAGCCACGAAGCAGTTCCAGCGTTTCTCCATCTTGCTGCCACGCATCCACACGGTCAACCGAAGAAGTTCAGCTGCTGCTCCATTTCTTCCTTGGTCGGCCACGAACGTGCGCCTCATCCTTCTCTCCGCTTCATTTCTCCACTGCAGCAACGACACGGCTCCATCTCCTGCCCCATTTGCTGTCACGAAGACCCCCACCACCGAATCCTCTGTCCTTCAGTCAACCACCAGCAGCTTCGGCCCTCTGCCCTCGTGCTCCATCAACCGTGCGCCAGCTGCCCGTTCTCTTCCACCAGCAACGAAGACCGCAGCTCCTCTCCTTGCTTTTCTTGGTTCAATTAGCTCAGCTCGCTGCCACCGAAGCAATTCGGTCAACCACCCAACGTCTTCGGCCCAGCATCTCCAGCAGCAAAGCCCACGCAAGCTATCCCATTTTTCCTCAGCCCGTGGGTTCAGTCTGCGTGAATTTTGGCCCATCTTCAGCCGCGATATCCAGTCCAGCAAGCCCAAAAGAGCAGCCCATTTGAATCCCAAGCCCACGAAGTCCAGCCCGCGAAGAAGGCCCAACCGCAGCCAAGTCCAAGCCAGTATTTTTCAGTGGGCTTGCAAGGCCTTTGGGCCCGGTCTAAGCCTGTCGATGTCATCGCGAGCCCAAGTTCGGCCGTCGTTTCGCCGTCATCGCGTGAACCTTCACTTTGCACAAGTGAGTTTTGCTCACTAATCCCTTATTAGTATGCTAATGATGCTTATGGGTTGATTAGATTTAATTAAGTGCAATTAGGTAGATAGATTATATTAGAATAATTAAATTAGGGATTTACTTATGCATGTTAGGCAAATGGTTAGTGTACTTAGCAAGTAGACATGCTCTATTATTTATTGAATGTGTCTCAAAATTTTCTGGGCTCGTCTCGGCTCCGATTAGGCATTACGGGCCTAAATTGGATTTATTGTATTTATTTAATAATTTTCGGAATTATTTAATTAATTAATTATTTTCCAAAAATTAGGCAGGGATAGCCGACGACCGGAATTTTATGATGATCATTGTGGTGCAATCTGTTTATTTATTTGAGCGCTAAATTGTGCTGAATTGATTTAATTCTGTTTTTAGGATTTTATTCCTAAATTAATCAATTTTGGTAATTGATTAGAAATTAACCAAGCGTCGGTTTACAACGACAAAAATATTTTGGTGGATCATATAAAATGGTGAAAATTGTGGAAGTGAAATTATGATATTTTGGTTAAGGCCGATCGTGTACCCACACACGGTTATTTTTATCGTGTATGATAAAAATGATGAAAATGGTATACTATCTTTGCCTGGGGGCCCTAATCTATCAGCTTTGGGCGAGCAATTTATTATCAGCTTTGGGCGAGCATATATAGTATACCATATTATCAGCTTTGGGTGAGCACATATTATCAGCTTTAGGCGAGCATATATATATATATAGTATACTATGATGGCCTGCGGGCCCTAATCATTCAGCTTTGGGCGAGCATATATATAGTATACTATATTATTAGTTTTGGGCGAGCTATACTATCTATTTTCAGCTTTGGGTGAGCAGTCCTAGACTAAGGTCGGACTTTATAGATAGTATTGAATATACCGATCAAGGGAAGGTCGTGATGACATGTAATCAACCAAGTCGATTGATCGATGATTCGATCTGATTGGGTGAATTGATGTGACTTGTGTATATTTGAAATATACTGAATTGCAGGATGGAACTAAGGCCAAGATAAGTCATCTGACTCGTGTTGTTCTTAGGCAGTCTAAGGCGTATTAGCTTCCTAATCGGGTCTTAGGGGATAGAACTTGCTGAGACGTAGTCTCATCCCGGTTGTGGGACAACATTTCAGGTCCTTAATGGCAGAACCTGAAGAGGAGTACCTGGAGGAGAACCCCGAGGATGATCCAGAGTAGGATCCTGATGAGGATTGAGACTCCACTCCTGTCTGATGACTTCGGCTGTGGAAGCTGTTTGAGTAGAACTCGACCTTTTAGTATGACTTGTATATGTATATATATGATTGAGTTGTATATATGTATATAAGTGTGTTGGTTTTTAGGTTCAAGTTTTTAGTCATACTTTTCTATCTCATTGCTTTATTGTCTGGGGATTATTATTATTATATGCTTCCGCAAACGTATTAAAATGAAATGGTCGGCGATGAGTCATGGGTCATCGCTATTTAATCAATCAAGGTGAGGGATAGGTGCGTGCCCGAGGATCGGAGCGTGACAACTTTGTCACACGCGGATTTGTTATTGTGAATCGTCTTGTGCATCATCGAGACTCTTCATCAATGATGCAGTCAATGTTGGCGAGCAATGAAAAATCCTGATGAGACATTGTCTCACTCAAGAGATTGTCGGGGAAACCGACCCATTGACTTGGCATTTACCTGAAACTTTACAGTCGACTTCCAGAATTTCCTGAAAATCAATTTTAGACTCCCAAAGTCATTTTACTTAGCAATCATTAGATCTCAAACCATATATGTGGTTTTACTCTGAACTGGAAGATGTAATTTGGTTTGAATTTGGACACCGTGCATTTAGTTCTTCAGCAATATATAGGTTGGTTAGTTTTTGTTCTTTTCAGATTTCAAGTCGAAACCTGAACCAACTTGAATCAATAGTTTTTTGCTAGGGTAGGTCGACCGGTTTGAGCCAAGTTAATTTGTCTATGGACAGTCATGTTTGTTATATCTAATTGACGTTCTACCACACTTTCTATATGACATAGTATTAAAAGATATTACATTCATTACTTCTATCTATTCTATAACTAATCTATTGAAAAGAAACATTATCTCTTTATGTGTGTCATAATTGTTAGAGTACAAGGTAAGCTCCCCAATCGAGATCACAATACTACTATTCAATTTTCCATTGGATAATTTGAATAAAAATGTACATTATTGCTTAAATAGACGTCTTGCATGCGATGAGGTAATTTCTTTGTATATATAGAAATGCAACATATATGCAACTAAACAAAGTTCTAAGTCAGCAAACTTTGAAAGCCATGCATCGCGCCTGATTACCCCCGCCAATAAGTAAAATTGCTAGAACCTACAAAGAAGAGTTGACAAGGAAATTAACGAGAAGAGCAGACATTTTCTTTCCACTAAACGAGAGGCTTTGACATAGTCCCCGTTTATTAAGGAGAACTTGATTATTATATTATGTTAAAATATTTTGTGAAAATTGAAGCCAACATCAATATTTAGAGTAATATAATAAATAGTCTTAGACCCATGCGCACCAACATCTTACTAGTTTGAGAGCTGGGCAATTCATCGAGAATGAAGCTATTTCCAGCAAGTAAGCCATAATAAGGAATTTGGCGCCTTTAACACTAATAGAAAAAGACACATGTAAATCAATGTCTCTTGGGAGATGTAAGTAAAATTCTGCACAATGTTTTGAATGATTTTAGCAAAAAGCTCGAAAAAACCCTAATTCATGCTCAATGTAACACATTTACTTTACTTTTATTTATGATATTAAAAAAACAAATTATATTTACTATGACATATTTACCCTAAATTTTTCTTGTAACATAAACAAGCCAGAAAAAAAGAAGAAGGAAAAAGTAAAAAAAAAAAAAAAATAAAAAAAAATTAATAAAAAATTTCGAAAAAATAATTAAAAAATCATAAAAATTGCCACGTCAGCGTCCGGCCACAGGCAGACGTCCACGTCAGCGTCGGCTGGCCAAAATTGGCCGAATGGACTGAATTGGTACCAATATTAAAATGTTTAGGACTGAATTGGTTCAATTGAAAAGTTTAAGACTGAATTGGTACCAATGCAATAGGTTTAGACTTTTTTGGTACTTTTCCCAGAAAACTTGCATATGCTTGTGGTGGGGAGAGTGGGAGTCCCAATTAATAAGTCAATGAGTTAAGACACAACAATTACCAATGCGTCATCCCACTACAAAGGCAGTTAGGGATTTTCGAAAGGTCTATAAAGAAATTTAAGGATATTGTGAAGAGAAATGTCTAAGGTTATCATTAGTTCTTGTTCTTCAACCAATGAAATTCGTTGAAAAATAAAGAGACTGTTGTTTAACAATCGAGAGTTACGGTGCAATATTATGTTTTGGTATTGTTGTATTTTAGAGTTTACCAAGGAGTCTCTTTCTTGTTAAAAAAAAAAAAAGAACTTTTAAGTTTTGCCCCAGTATTCCAACCATCAAAAATCGATTCGGAAAGGAGAAGACCAGACTTTTGTTTTCCCACGGTGGGAGAGACACTGCCTTAAATTCTAGAATCCAGAGAATCTTTTCAAAGACTTTTTGAAAAGTCAGAGCAGCTCTTTTTGGACAAGAGTACTCCAGTCTCTGGCTCCCAATGGGTTGTTCTTCTCGATGAGTAGCCACAAAAGATTCAAGAAAAATATGTTGAATAAATCACGCGTTTGGAAAATGTAACCGTCTCTGCACTCCACAAGACTTCGTCACACGCGGAATTATCATTGAAATATCTCATGCGAGTGTCTAGGACCAGCCAATGTTAACTCCGCAGCTTGAACTAAGCCGATAACTACAGTTACTTTTTTTTTTTAACAGAGATAACTACAGTTACTTGACCCAAAAGAAAAACGAAAAGGAAAAATCCATCTTACTTCTCCTTATATATCCCTGAACCCATCGGATCAATTCATCGAGAAAAAAAAATGGAGAGAGTCGAAGGAAGAACCATGGTCATCCATGAGTTTCTTTTAAAAGTTTTGGTGCTTGGGATCATCATATTGGGTCCATACCACAGTCATGCAGCAGAAGCTGATTATTCAATCACGAAGCCTGGATGCCAAAGTTCCTACGGAAACCTCTCAATTCCATATCCTTTTGGATCGAGCGACAGCAGTTCTGACTGCCACTTCAATTTCACATCCTTTATTGTCTATTGCGACCACTCTACCGTCCCCCCTACACCTTAAATGTGGAATAGAAGTTCTAACTTGCAAATAAGCGACATTTCCGTCGAGGATCACGAGATGCGGATATCACTATGGGTCGGTCGAGACTGTTATAACTCTTCCGGATATGATCAGTCTTCGAGCTTTTATCCATGGCTCACCCTAGCTAAATTCCCCATATCCAGCGCCAAGAACAAGTTCACCGCCGTCGGTTGCGACACGTTGGCCTACTTCCACGACCGCCGTGAGAACTTCTCTCTTGGGTGTATGTCTTTGTGCGGCAACATTACGAATGTGAGTAACGGGTCATGTTCCGGTGTTGGATGTTGCGAGACGAACATCCCTACAGACTCCTTAAACTACCAAATCTCCTTTCTGAGCTTTTACAGGCATGCCTACGTCCTGGATTTCAATCCTTGTAGCTATGCCTTCGTCGCCGAAATTGGATCCTACAACTTCTCAATTGGCGACTTTCAGCAGCTTAGATCTAGAAAGTCCACTCTAGTTCTCGACTGGGCAATAGGGAAACAAACTTGCGAAGACGCCGAGAAGGACCCCGCAAGCTACATGTGCAAGCAGAACACCAAATGCACCAACGCGGAAAACGGCTCTGGGTACAAGTGCACCTGCTTAGAAGGTTACCAAGGCAATCCTTACCTAGAGAATGGTTGTCATGGTACGTTGATAAATCAACATTATTTGACTTGTCCTTCATATTATTATGATCCAATGAGATTAGATACATTTGATATGTGTGTGTTACTTATGTAGATATTGATGAACGCGCGGATCCAAAGAAGTACCCATGTGAGGGAAAGTGCAATAATACTGAGGGGAATTATACATGTTTATGCCCAAAGGGTTATCATGGTTATGGCAAGAAGGGCAGTGAAAATGGACAAGGATGCATTGTTAATCCATTGTCTTTGATGAAGATTTTGGTTGGTAAGTTCTTTGATCTTACTTGGAGTACCTCCCGCTTGAAACATACTATCCTAGCTGATTTCGAGAATAAATAACTAAATTTAATTGTGATTTATGAGAAAAATTAACTATTCACATCTTCGCCTGATTTTTCTTCCATTATTTCCCTCACTTGGAAAAATTCAAAATGAAACTTTTCTATATCAATTTCACTGAAGTTTCTATGCAGAAGACAAATGAGATTATCTAACGCATTACGTAAATCACACGTTACTAATTACATCACAATTGGGCTTTCTTAAAATTCAGAAGTATATTAATTTCACTCGTGTCAATGTCTGTACTCTAGCATTTTTTATTTTCATTTTTGACTTGGTGACTTGGGTTTTGGCTATATGCGAGTACATTTTCCGTCGATTGACATCACCTTGCGAATATTATCTCTGCTGCACGACTTGTAAACGCATCATCTTCGGTGCTATTAATCCTATATTATAGCGTGGACACGCAAGGTCGGCCGATTGGATTAGTCAAAATGATGACCCGGATAATATCACGAGTCACGAAATTGCCATTTGTGTAGATAGGTATAGAAGACTTGGAACATGTCAATGATTTGGTCAGCGGCCTTCTTGCATCATAATCTTAATTATATTGTCGAGAATGGTAAAACAAAGCTCGAACTAGATAGAGAACTATGTGTCATCAGTGATCACCAAAAAATGATCTTAACATAATACACTTACCTTTTAGGAATAATCACACACTAAATCATAATCTCAAATTCTCTCTTATCTCTCCCTCTCTGCCCACAAGCTCCATCAATTACCACCTCTGTTGCTCGTAGCCATCACCTCTGGCGAAGTCGGAACTGGGCGCGGCCGAGACAACCAGCACTACCCCCACAAGTCTCCCTCTGTGGTCGTAAGGGCGCGCCCATGTGGGGGGCATTTGTGTGAAAAATACACAGTTATCTCCAAATCTAGGATGCCGTTAGCCTTAAATATTTACACAATTCTCGCACACAGTTATTAGTTTATTACTACCTGTGACACATTCTTTAATTCCTTTCCTCTTTATAACGTTTCTATCTTCTTGCAGTCATGAATTGTGCTTATTGAATTTATGAAACTTACTATTATTGAGGGGCCGGATACAATGGCAAGGAAATCAGACAAAAAAAAAAAAACTTTTCTCCACTTGAGGCATGCGGTGGGTACGCAACATCTTTACTAAATTTAAGCTAGGGCCGGAGGATGTAAATCTCACCCTCACCTCGCCCCATCTCTTTGCCATCCTCAACTATTTGCTTAAACTGCCTCCTTTCCCGAGCCTCCTTTCCCAAATGCAGTTAAATGGCAAAATGAAGAAAATGATTGATTAGATTCTGGACTTACATGCTCTTTTAATCTAATTAGGGTGGACAGCGTTCTCATTTTAAGAGATAAAATAAGTGTAAACATACCCACAAATTTAAATAATCCTAATCCTTTCTTAATTCCTAAAAGTCAAACTTCTTCCTTTCTCTCTAATGTTTTGATTAGCATCTAAGGACTGATAGTAATGATTGAAAGATTGTTTCGTCTTTCTCGAATGTGTGGTACACAACCTAGGTAACTTTTTCATGTTTTGCACAAGCCATTTAGATAGAAAGTCAATTACTAGCAATATGACAAAATTTATCCGAGGTGATGACACGAGTCAAAGAGGAAGTTACACACAGCCTCTGTACCATATACTAAGCCATTTGAGAAGATGTCTTCAAAGTTACTAGTCCTTGCCATTTTCATGTTATCAAAAAGGGATATAGCTAGAAATAGAGGTAGGACTTGTATTGAGTTATTTAAACTCATGCATGGTTCGACCGAAAAGTCTCTATATATGCATGCTTTGAGACATGGATTTGGTTGCATAAGACCTAGAAAATTGTAAGCAAGTATACTATAGTACCCTGGGCAAAGAAAATAAGCATTCTTGTGGTTGGTTCGAGTTTACACTTTATATATTTTTTCTTGTCGATTAAACCCGTTAATTGACGACAATTTTAATATGCATTGGCCCTCGTGCTATTCTTTTTTCCGTATATTAGCTTAACCAAATCCGTTGTTCTAATTCAGACTCAAATTGTCCCAAAACTACTAAGTTTTAAAGGAAACCTTGCCGTATAATTCTAGAGAAAGTTTCAAAGCGTGGCTGCTTTTACAAGTTACAATGACTCAATGTGCTGTTAATTGTGTGATTAATCAGTCTAAAAAAAGTGGTGTTATACACAGGTGTTGCTGCGGGCATAATAGTGCTGCTATTTGGTATAGGCTTTCTGTATTTCGTATACAAGAAAAGGAAGTTCATTAGGCTCAAAGAACAATGCATCAAGCAAAATGGTGGCTTGCTTTTGCAGCAACAATTACATGAACATGACAGAACCACAAAAAATGCAAAAATCTTCAGCGCTGAAGAGCTAGAGAAAGCTACCAACAATTATGATGAGAGTAGAATAGTTGGCCGAGGAGGATACGGTACTGTTTACAAAGGGTTGTTGCCAAAGAATGTGGTAGTTGCGATTAAGAAGTCCAAGCTTGCGGATCAGAGCCGAATCGAACAGTTCATTAATGAAGTCATCGTGCTTTCTCAGATTAATCACCGTAATGTGGTCAAGCTTTTGGGATGTTGTTTGGAAACAGAGGTGCCTTTATTGGTGTATGACTTCATCAACAATGGAACCCTCTTTGACCACATCCACAATCCAAACAAATCATCAAAGCTATCTTGGGAGATTCAATTGAGAATTGCTTCAGAAACTGCTGGAGTCCTCTCGTACTTGCACACCGTAGCTTCCACTCCCATTATTCATCGAGATGTTAAATCGGCAAACATCCTTTTGGATGATAGTTACATTGCGAAAGTCTCCGACTTTGGAGCTTCAAGATTAGTCCCACTCGATCAAATGCAATTGTTGACTATGGTTCAGGGAACATTAGGATACTTAGACCCTGAATACTTGTTCACAAGCCAATTGACAGAGAAGAGTGATGTTTATAGTTTTGGGGTAGTGCTAGTTGAGCTATTGACGGGGAAGAAGGCACTTTCTTTTGACCAATCCGAAGAAGAGAGGAGCTTGGCAATGTACCTTCTTTCATCATTGAAGAAGGGCAAATTGTTTCACATTGTTGATGAAATTATTGCAAACAGAGAAAATAATGAGCAGGTGACAGAAGTTGCCAATCTTGCAAAGAGATGCTTGAGAATAAAAAGCAAGGAGAGGCCAACCATGAAGGAAGTAGCAATGGAACTGGAAGGACTTAGAGCAATGGCTAACCATCCATGGGTCAATGGTATCGATGTGAATCTAGAGGAGACAGTTTGTTTATTGGGAGAGAAGACCAATGTGTACATGAATAGTATTTCCAGCACAAGCACCGGGTACACGGATAGCATGAAAAGCCATGTCATGCCAACAGTTAGTAGTGGGAGATGACCATAATAAGGTTATCTATATATGTTTGGGTATGTTGTGAGGGATTTTATGGTTGCAATAGGTCTCCATTGACTGCGCTAGTGATTGGGTTCTTTCACGTTGAAACTTGTTCACCGAATGGTTTCCATGCATGGAAGAAAACTCTTGAAAAGTCTAGCCTTATAATAAAGTCAGTGTAATGATTCAGTAAGTGTTTCTGTGAATACAGGATAAGTTAGCTTTAGAAAGCTTTGGATTCAACTCGGTGAAAGGATGTAATATAGTTCCCTCCTTCTACCTTTTCTTGGTGGTTGCTTGTGAGATTTGGGAGCTCTATCGTCTTTGAATGTACCGAATTTAATATGATATGGAAGTGCAGATTTCTGTTTGCTCGACGATGTAGTTTGTCCACCTTGGATGAATTGTTTTTTCCCGGGCAATTCCATGGTCTTGCCTGACATTCATACAATGAAACGTTTGTGCATCGATTATTCATATGAGAAATGTTCAATTCCATACTCCATCATCCGAATTGAATTTCACGTTTGACTTTTGCTCATGTATTACTCGTCCATACATCGAATGGGGGTACGGTCACATTTGCCTTATTGAGATGCAATTATGAACATCATTCATATCCATTTGTAGTCAAGTTTCTACAAAGTTAATGTCCATATTAATAATCAACCAATCAAACACATTTCCTTCGATTAGTGAGGAGGAAAATAAGGTCCAATAGAAGTTAGTATTTCACATGTGCTGGACTCACTTATCTAAGGCGCATCTTTTCACAGGAAAAAAAGAATCCGAGAATTTGTTCTGAGATCCTCCTAATTCTTTGTAATTAAGGTGGCGTAGCATATATGTGGATATAATAGTTATTATCGTGCTAGAGCAAGTGCAACTGATTGGGTTGATCAACTGGCTACTCTACTCACCAGGCCTGGCCCGGGCGTCCCTCACCTGATGGCCATCGGCAAGGCCTCGCGGTGGCCGGTGGAGGGAAAAGGGGAAAAAGAAAGAAGAAAAAGAGAAGAAAAGAAAAAAGAGGAAAAATTTTGAAAAAATAAAAAACACTAAATTATTATTAAAAATTGTCACTATCGGATGTGCCACGTAAGAAGGTTGGTGTCCACGTCAACGATCTTCGGCCAAAATTAATCGAATGGACTTAATTGGAAAAATTGAAAGGTTTAAGATTAAATTTTAAAAAGTACAATAAATTTAAAACTTTTTAAACAATTTTTCCTTGATACTTGTGCTTAGAAAGATGTTTGAATTCACTATCTTTCAATCGAAATTACCGACATATGCTATATCGACATACTAAATTACAGAATCTTGACGAAAGAGGGAAGTGGAAATCTGCCACGAAGATGAGTTTAGTAGACGTGTTTTTTGGATTTGGTTTGGTTACACTTGTCGTAATTGTGGGCGGAGGTTAAATTGTACGCTCATTTGTGGCATAGCCTTGAGAATTTGCCTGTTATAGTTGATTCCCCTGATGTTGGGTTGCTAAGATCCGCGCCACTTGATTTGCATTTAGCCCGGAGTACTGATCGCGAAAAGCATGTTTCCAGGATTCTTTGTTTATGTAGATGTACATGTTAAGAACTTGTTGAAGAGGACAAGCTACGAGTGTAGACTGCACATTCATTTCTAAGTTGCAAATGCATGAAGTGGTGAATAATAAGAAAGAGATCAACAATATCTGGTGAGTACTGCTGCGCTGTTAAAGGTGAGGGGTAAGCCACGAGTTCCATGTTGTGTGCATACTTTGGGAATGAGAGATGTTGCTGAATTTTAAAATTTTCAATTTACTATTATCTGAACGGTTCTCATTGAATCTTTTTTTAGTCGGTATTTGGCTGTTAATTATGACTGTTTCACCCATAAAAAGAGATTATCATTATTTTGGATACTGGAGGTGGAAATGCTTTGAATGTTCGGAGGACTGCGAAAGACTTGATAGCAGCAGGAGCTGCCGCTGTTTTCTAGGGGTACTAGTTTCAGCCGAGAGAGGTATAATGCTGCTCCTTCTACGAAGCTCTCAGCCTTTTCTTTTAATTACTCACTACATGAGCGCTGAAGTTCTATTATGAACTACCTAGTCCCAAATTGTAAATTAGTCAAGTTTGAGCCTATGTTTCAGTTTCAGATATGTTTAATTTTTATCAGTCGGACATTCTGTGAAAGAAGTTATTACAAGTATACACCTTGTTAGCAAATTCTGGGTCAACTGTCATTCTTTGAGTTAGTTCTTCCTGAATTCTGTCTGACAACTGTGCATCTACTGATTTCAAATTACTTCCTCTTCAGGATCAAGCATGGCCAAAGAAGTGTGGCTGATAAGTATCATTATGATTGTCATTTCAGGGCATATGCGTGGTAAGCAGGTATACAAGCCTGCCCTTGGTAATTTGAGCTGTGATTTTCTCTTTCAAAACTCAGGAGCATAGAAACACATAAAACTGCGATTCCTCTCAAACTGCCTCATTTATTGGTCAGACCAGGTGATGAGCATGCTGATAAAATAGCATCTGCAGGGGATGCTATTGGGAATTCTGATTTCTTCCGCATGGCTAGGACCAATGCACATGCAACATCAGCCAAAAACTGCTCTGTCTGATGCCATTGTAAGGGTTAATCTTTACATGGAGGTACTAGCAGACTGATCCTCTGCTTCTTGTCATGATCTACTGTGGAGTGAGGCTTCTGTTCGTTGTGAAGCAGAAATTCTGGTCTAAGAGGGCATCGCAGGGTCATCCCATGCTGAGACACAGGTTTACAGTGAAAATGCGGACCTCTTTCCTGACATTATTACAGTATTCAAGTGATGACTAGATGTTCAACCCAAAGTTAATAACAAGAAATAGATATTTTAGCATCTTAGTATTGGTAGATCTCCACTTTTTTAATCCTATACCTTCATTTCTCCAGAAACTCATGCAACTTCTGCCATAATTCAAGTGTAGATTATATCATATGACTTAGTTTGTGTTCCATTTGCCTCTCCTTTAACCCTTGCACTCTTGACGCTCATTATCACCCATTATCTCCCGTACTGCTCTCTGCATCATAAGGAATTCAGCAATTACGCTTACTGACGAACCAATCCCAGGTAAGTTATATATATTTGCTGTCTAATGCTCTGTCTGAAGAAGGAAAAAGGAAAGTAAATATCAGCAACATATCCTGACCTTTCAAATGTTTGCATGATGATTTCTGTCAAAATTTCATTTTACTATGTGAATCCACTCGTCATTTCTTAGCATGCGCTGGATGGTCGAGCTGTTCGGACAATGTTTCTTGGTTGTTTCAAGACACTACAAAATGGAGCATAGTGTTTCCTCCGAAAGCATTGATAGAATTTCGTTTGAAATGAATAATCGAAATCATTTTTTTTTTTGGGTTTCTTAACTCCTGTTGTTTATTGTAATAAAAGTCGCCGGCAGGAGCTGATGGATGCTTTGTGGAGGCACCAAGGGATGACGATGAGCTCAAGGAGATAAGACAGGACGGTGTACGAGAGGCTACAGGGTATGCAATATGATTGAAGGTAAAGTCACACCATTGACCGCTGCCGAGGAGCTGAAAGAGATGGGCTTTCATTTGATCGTGCGCCCCGTGCACGGTGCTCTATGCTTGAGCGCGCACCATTGTCGATGTCCTCTAGTCCTTGAAAGAGAAGGGAACTACAAGAGAGGATCTCGACAAGATGCCTATGTCTGAGGAATTAACCAGTTGGTCGGAGCTTGGAGTTAAGGAGCGCTGTCGGAGTAAATTCACAGTAACTGCGAAAGCCGAAAGTAATCGAAATGTGCAGCAACATTGAATTCCAATGTCCAGTTTCCCCCAAGGCTTCTAACACATAATGCCCCACGCATTTGCATGAGAGATGCACCGCTTAGAGTGTGTTAGAACTCTTTTCAATATGAATGCTTTTGCAAAGTAATTACATATCAATTTTTATTTATTTTTATTTTAAGTAAGTCTGTCTCTCTAATGGCCGACGATTCCAGCAACAGAAGATTATTATGCTGCCCTAAAAATTATCTGAACTTGGCAATTCTTCAGTCAAAGAAACTTGGCAATTCAAGAAAGCACCATGCCTGACTACGGGCCACAGTAGACGGGTTAACAAGCATAGCATAAACACGCTTATCTGAACTTTCGTCTCTTGCACCGCCCGAGTTAAACTCGCTTATTTGGCTTTTCAAAAGGCAGAGTGAAAAGCCAGAATGGGATTAGGAAAGCACAGCCTCTTTGCAATTGCTACGAACTTTCGTCTCTGCACCAGGCATGACCACAGGCCGAAGCAAATACCTTAAATAGCAGAGCATAAACATGGCAAGGTACAGAATCGTTTCCATCGGAGAGAGTTATCAAGTACTAAGAACTCATCAAAGATTTCTTCACCGGTGCTCGATACGGGTGTATTTGACTCGGCGTTCCATATTAACGCTTCGCGATTGGAAGACTGAGGAGCTAAAGAGGGCAAGCTGGATTATTTGTTGGGTATATTTGATGTAGTAGGCTTTGAGCTGTATTTACTTTTTCTGGGGTAAACTACTTAGAACTCAATTCAAAACTTAATTGAACATAAATAATACTCATCGCCACAGACTATCGACTACCACTCCAGAAGGACAATGCATAGAATCAATAAATATCTAGATATGGACATTTATGGCTGGCATCCATCAAAGTTTCGTAATGTCATAAGTGGTAAGCAAATTCAGTCGAATCTCAACAACTAGATATGTATTAATGTGGGGTAAGGAACAATCAAAAGAAAAAAATCTCAACCCACCAAAGTGCTATAAATTTATAGGGGCTCCATTTTAGCTGTTCGTGCAATCGTTGCAAACTTTTGTAAAGACCCATGCTCTGCGCCGCATTATTGATTTCGATCGGTCGAGAACTCTTTCGGGTGAGATCAGTCTTCAAGCGATTATCCGCAGAACTAGCTGAATTCCCCATGTCTGGCACAAAGAACATGTTCACCGCAGTCGATTGCGACACTTTGGCTATATGCCGAGACTGCCGTGGTGAACTTGTTCTCGGCAAATAGCCAACGGTTGGTCGCAGCAATCGCAACTGGCTACAGCGAGCTTGTTCTTCATGCTAAATATGGGGAATTCAGCTAATCTGAGCCACGGACAGTCAGCTTGAAGACTCATCACACCTGGAAGAGTCATGGCAGTCTCTACCGATCGAAACGATAATGCCCACGTCGTGACCCTTGACAAAAATGTCAAGCATCTCGATGTTATCACAATCGGTTATTTCGTCACTGTCTCACTCTCTCACGTCTCCACCTTAGATTTCGCCAGATTTAGACCAAATCTCCATCCTTCCACAAGCTCTTTGACGCCGACTCGCCACCGTCCTCAACTCTTGAGTCTCTAGCTCAGACTCGTCCTTGAAATCCCTGAAATCAACCTTGAGAACATCTTTTCCACGCACCGATGGCTTCCGGTTTGGCCTGCCTCTTCGAGTGCTTGCCCGACGATTTCTTCAGATCGGGCCCATATGAAATCCGCAGTCGATTCGCGAGACCTCTGGTCGGGGATGGAAATCAGGAGACAATACCACCTCGCTAAAACGGTACGAGAAGACCAGCAGGAGTAACAACAAAAAAGCTGGCTGACGATCAGAGCTTGCTTCGGTCTGGTGATCGGAGGAAATGAATTTCGGATAGTTTGTGGAGAATTGCATACGGGGTTTATGTAAATGAACTTGTTTTATATTTTTGTTCGAATATTTAATGAAGTTCGTTTGGTGGGATGCGTAATTTATTTGGTTGACAGAGGAGTAGAGAAAGGTCGTTACAAAATTCCAATCTCTGAAATGCTTAAGCTGGCTTCCACTACCTCTCGTCACCATTATCCCCTAGGCCCCTAGCTACCACTGTTCAAATCAAGGAGGAGTAGAATTGCGTAGTGTTGGGTACAGAAAATAGAATTAGAGAGAGAGAGAGAGAGAGAGAGAGAGAATAAAATAGGTGTAATGGACTCAGCCGAAAAAAGAGCAACACCTCAAATTGATTAGAGGAGAAGAAAAGGGGTGCAAGAGACAATGTCAAAATGGGTTTAAGTTGGGCTTGTTTAGTTCATAGTCGGATTAGTAAGTTTTGGATTTAATTAGGCTTAATAAGCTTTGGGCTTGAGGCTTCATGAGCTTGGATTTTAAAATGGACTTGAGCAAATAAGCTCATTTCATTTATAAGGCCTTTCATGTTTTTCTGTGACCTGGACCTGCGAGGTTCAAGTTGGGTCTAAATTCGGACTAAGCCCAAGGGCCTAGCCCGAGTCTTTATTTTCGGAAAATAATAAAAATTCGGGAGATGGAAGAATTTGAAAGAACTCATGTGATTGAGGACCTTTGGCCCTCAAATCAACATTACCTCTAAACTCCTCTTTTCCCCAACACTCATTCGGGAATGTCGGCGACAAGACGCACACATAGAGATGGCTATTCTACCAATGTAAGTAGCTATCCTTACTTTCTAGTCCCAAATAAATTGAGTGAAAGCCCGTGATCAAAGGATTTTGGGGCAGGGATGTGGTAAAAAATTTTGCGCCACACTAAGGCTGGGGGAGGAATAGATATTGCTAGCCTTCTTTTCCTCTTGTTCTTTCTTTATTCCTCCTAAAAATTTTCTAGCTTTATTGTTTTTACCAATATTTTCCTCATTTAACCGTATGAAAACTTCATATAATAAACATAACTTAATTCTACACAAACCATAAGGATGGATCAAATTCTCGCTTGAATTTTCAAAGTTGCCCAATAAAGCACTAGACTTTATAGTTATCTCAAATCGGCAAGCCGTTAGCTCAAATATTTACAAAATTCTGGTACATTGATATTATTTTGTCATGACCTTCTCACAGCTAAACCACAAGAGTAAGGCTTTTAGCACATACTTTCTCAAAGTCTACCAATCGCAACTTAGCACTCAATTCGACGTGTAATTAATCTTACCTTTTGGATGCCATTAATCGATTATATGTTAATTAGACACAAGTAAAATATAGAAGTGTATTTTACTTTTGCGAACTAAAGATTTAATGGATTCAAACACTTGATTACACTAAATTAATCTAACACTTTTTGGTACTTTTGTTCATTATTTTGAAAATGTTTTACAGGCAGTTGTTGTCTATTTGTTATCATTTCACTAACATGTGAAGGTTGATCATGTAGGTACGCAAGTAGGGAATGTAACGCTCAATAATCAGTAATACGATTATAGAGAATTTTTCAAGAATCCGGATGGGCTTAGCAAGCAAAGCAAATTGCCATCCATCATCACAAAAATTCTGTAAACTATGATAGAGAAAATATGCAAGCAAAATGCATGGTTATGGACTGACTAGGACTAACTAACATTCATCTATACTAATCTTTTTTATTTTATTTATTTAATTAACATGCAAGACTTAAGAAACGAACCCTAACATTCTGTATGACAGAGATCGATTTTACATGCACTAATTTAATAACTAAATGGCAAGCAATAATGATACAGCTGTATGATATGCATGATGAGTTTTTAATGACATACTATGGAATTAGTTCTAAATACCTATCATGCTAGTATATTAAAATTCTCATAATGGGCGACTTTTATGATGGATTTAAAATCATATACCAAATAAGACTATTGCATGAAATTAGTCAAACCTTGACTACCTTATCCCCAAGATAGACTTGATGAGTCACGAATGGCAGCAACAACAGTGGGCTTGGGTTGCAATGGGGGCAAGACAAGCGAGGCCTCGCGGATGGACTGAATTGGAGCGCCGGAAAAACCTCAGGGAATGATCAAGGCCTGGCGTGGTCGTTAAATGGCTGTGCAAGACCCAAGCATCGGCAACGCCGGCGTGGCTCACGGTGGGGGCTGAGATTGGTCAACAAAGGCTCGTATACAGGCACGGATATGGATTGTCGCCGGGAACTTGTAGGCACAGCTATGGACGATGACTCTAAGCAGTGGATACCTGGACAGTGGAGATCTCAGACAGCGGCAGGTTGCTTGCTGGGCGTCGAAATGAAGCACGATGGCGGGAAGACTGATGTTGCTGGAATCAACCGTGGAAGGTGATGCAGGACGCTCGGCTTGATGGAGATTCGATGGCGAGGCTGATGGAGCAAATGTCTATTTCCTTCCCATTACCGCAGTCATTCACCCGGCTTGCTCCTCTTATTTTTCTCTCTTTATTTCTCTCACTTGCTGCACTTGAAAACATTCCACAATTCTCTCCTCTTGGCTGGCCGTGAATTTGTGGATTGATTGGTCCTCTTGATTTGCTTCCTTGTCACCCATGCCATGCGCACAATCTACTTGCCTCTTTCATAGTCGAGCATATTTTGAAGATTGCTAATTTGGGTGCCGGCTGAAAGTATTTCCCTGGCTTCTCAAACTCAAGCACGATGAAGCTAGATTAAATGAAATTTATTGGATGCGGACATGCTCTATGATGTCCAAATGCCTAAAATGCAATGCAAAAATTAAAATTTCTTGTTTAGGGATCGATTTTGATCCCAAAATTTTTTATGCAATAATTGACCAAACGTGTAGCCAAACTTTAGATATCAACAATCTCTTTATTACCTATAACAATTCTTCTACCCCTTTCCTGTTTATGTTTTTTCTATCTTCTTACAATCATTAATTAGGCTTATTGAATTTTAAGACTTGCTATTATTATGCGGTGGGATCAAATGATAGTTAAATCCGCACACTTGCAATTGCAAGGACGGTAATGGGATAAAAAAAACTTGCTCCACATGAGGCATGAGGTGACTGATTAAAATGTGTATTTAGGGTGTATTTATTTTACAAAAAAACATAATATTTTTGCAAAATCTTCCGGAAAATCATTTTTCTAAAATAATGGTTTGTTTTCCTTTATTTTGTGATATGTGATCGAAAAGTTTTTAGTGTTTGAATATTATTTCAGAAAATGATCTCAATCTCATGATTTTATCTTAGGGGGAAAATTTGATATTTTAAATAATTTCTTTTTTTTTTTTTTTTTTCCTTCTTCCTCCCTCCATTGGTCTCCGAGCCTCGGCGAGGGCTGACTTGGCCTGCCTCAGGCAAGGTTCGGCCTCGGGAACTTGAATATGTGAAGAGAAAAAAATAGAGAAGAAAACAAGCGAGAATTTTTATGTGAAAAACCCATCCCAAAATCAGGAAAAGGGAAAAATCACGGTGCTGTATGATCTAGGTTTACAAGTTTTAGCATTATCTTTTACGCTATATATAGTAGGAGTCTAGGGCATACATAATTAATATGGAAATTACATGTATGCTATTAGCAACAATAAAATCCATATTGTCTACTTTAACATTACAGGATTGGTGACCTATTGGGAATTGCCTGCCTAAAATAAATTCTTTCTACACTTGAATATTATTTATCTCTATTAGAATCCATAACTGTATCAATCTCCCACTTGGAGGCTAATCTTAAAAAAAAAAAACAATAATTTTTTTATATTATTTATCTTTGTAGCCCAAATTGTCCTAATGCGGCAGCCTCCTCATCACTTACCATGGAGGCCAACTAAGGCAATACACAGCCTCAGTTTTTCAGTGGTAACAACCTTTGTTGACATATCTGCTGGATTTTCAGCACCAAGAAACTTTTTCAATGACAAAGTCCCATCATCTATCAACTAATGAATTTGATATACTTCAACTCAATGTGTTTTGTCCTTGAATGAAATACTAGATTCTTTGCAAGACAAACGGCACTTTGAATGTCACTGAAAATAACACTGTTATTCTACTCCTTGCTTATCTCCTTCAAATAAAATTTCAACCAAATCATCTCCTTACCAATTTCAGTTGTTATATAGAAGCCCGAGAATATTTCTGGCACCTTCCATTTTTCAAATATCGTCCGAATGTTATGTTACACAAATATAGAGGACAGTTACTCTATTTGGACGTAGCATCTGAACTTTGAGCAAATAGAACAAGCAACTAAACAGACAAAAAAAGAAAGAAAAAAAAAATAGTACAAGGGCCAATATTGCCATGAAGTCTCATCTTTCGCTTTCAATTTCGAAGGGCACTTGGTTGCTTTTGCTATCATCATTTCCCGATGCATTGCTTTTGAGGATGCCATCACATTCGCTTGATCTCTCACCAAGCAAATGCTCAGATTCTTCAACGTCACAGCTCTGATTCACCCATGGATGCCTGTCCATCACCCTCATCAGTCCCTCCAATTCCATTGCCACTTCCTTCATGGTCGGCCGATCTTCGCCTTTCACCCTCAAGCATCGGTTCGCCAGCATTGCAACTTCCTTAATCTCTTCTGGGTTCCCCTCGTTCAGCAACCTCAGGTCAATGATTTCGAACAGCCTCTCGCCCTTTATTGCAGAAGCAAAATACAAGGAAAAGTTCCTCTCTTTCTCGGGCCGCTCGAAGGACAAGGCCCTCAGTCCAGTTAGAAACTCAGCCAAAACAACCCCGAAGCTATAGACATCACTCTTCTCAGTCAACTGGCTCGAGTGGAAGTACTGGGTCCAAGTACCCGAGGGTGCCTTGAACCCGGCGTGGTCACCGTGTCCGATCGAGGGGGACTAGCCCGGAGGCTCCGAAATCGGCGACCTTTGCGGTGTAGTTTTCGTCCAACAATATGTTTGTGCTCTTTATGTCTCTGTGCAAAATCCGAGCAGATGCATCGGAGTGCAAGTACGAGAGCGCGCCTGCAGTCTCCCTCGCAATGCGTAGACGAGCCCTCCAGGATAATGTGGACTCGTGGCTGCACTTGTGTATGTGGTCGGCAAGGGTGCCATTGTTCACAAACTCATAGACTAATAACGGGACCTCCGTCTCAAAGCAACAACCTATTAGCTTAACAACATTGCGGTGATTAATTTGGGAGAGGATGATCAGCTCGTTGATGAATTCTTCGACCTGACTTCAGTCCAAAATCTTGGCCTTCTTGATGGCGACAACCGTATTGTCTGGTAAGATCCCTCGATATACTGTTCCTTGGCCTCCTTGGCCTAGGATTCGGCTTTCATGGTAGTGGTCCGTGGCCTTCTTGAGCTCTTCGTCGGTGAATATTCTCGCCGCTTCAACAGAACCTTCGTGCTCAGAAAGAAGTCTCTGCAACATAAGGCGGCCCCCATTTTCTAGGAAGAACTTCTCTCTCCGTCTGCTGATTTTTCTCTCTCTCAGCCCCCAATATAACCAGGAAACACCCAAAAGAACCAGCAAGAAGCTTATGCTCACACCTAGGAAAAGACATTACATTCGGTGTACAAACAAATCAGTCGTCCATCACCCTACATAAGGTTCACACACCCACGAATTGAAAATGAAAATGAAAAAAAAAAAAAAAAAAGAGAATCGAAATATGCTTAACTCTTTCTTTTTCATTGCTCAAACAATCTTGTGTTAATTTACTTCTCTGTCCTATTTTCTTTTCTCCTCCATCAACTTTGATAATAGCAAAATAAACCTAAATATATAATTATGCTGAGAGTATCTTATGATAATAGGAACGATTCAATGCTTGATTCTTTTTCAACAACAAAAGAGCAAGTGGTTGATTTTGTTAATATTGAATTGAATAACTTGAGATGACGATACATGTATATAATCTCAATTTAATTCACGGACACAATTAATTCAAAGAGAAAGATTTACATCCGAAAAATCTCAATAACTAATAGCAGAAGATGGAAAAATGACATAATAACAACACTTAAAGAATGTGAATAAATTACAAGATAAAATAAGCTTTTATATAATGAAAAAGTTTGAGCAATGTGTACGACTTACTGACCTAGCATGATGTCATTTGAGTGAAACCTCTTTTCATGGATGATAGGAGTACAACCCTTGCCATCTTTTCTTCCATCTCCTTGAGATCCCTCTGGACATGAACAATTATACGTTCCCGGCAAGTTCGTACAATCTCCGATGCAGGGTTGTGAAATCATGCATTCATTGATATCTGGAGGAACATATTCCAAATAGAAGAAGCAATCCGACACCATTACAATTGAAAGAAACTTGAAAAAGTAAATAGAATTCCATAATTTGTCAACACCTTCGATCTTTGAGAGGACATATCGAGTTGATTTGCTTTTCCTAAGATCGTGATACCTCACCACATTTTTTAAGTGATAGGTCATTATCTCAAGAGCCTAAGCTTAACCAAGCACTTGATCTTTGTTTAGAATAGAAGATTTAAGAATTATCCAACAAAATTGTGCCATTAGTAACTGGAATAACATATCACATAGAAAAAAATTCAAAAATTATTGTCTATAAATACAGAATAATGCTGGATGTATTAATATCGGTACATGAAATTGATTTACAAGCTAATTTGACCGATTCATTTTGAGAGTTCGGTATGGACCATTTGTTTATAAACTCAATTGCAGTTGAGCGCTTCAATTTGTAAAACAATTGTACGGACAAAATTTAAGAGAGAAGAATGTCTAGCTATATCTGGCATGATTGCTGTGAAAATTTACAGATTATTGCTAAGCGCTTCATAGGTCATATTAAATTTCAAGCAATGAAAATTCGTGCATCCAAAAGGAAAAAAAAAATATGATTGTGTTTAACGGCCTAGATTTTTATGATTTTTAAGATTATAAATGTTACGTGATTACTAGGAGAATCGTTTGAAACATGTACCATTCATCAAGTCAAAATTTGGTCCTCTGACTTGAAGTTTCTAAGAATTTCTTTCTCTGGGTTATTTATGCAATTGGATCCATTTAGCATGGCCGCCCTTATGGAAATAATGATCCACGATTCTAAACAGGAGCACTCGTTCGGATGTGAGGAAAAAAGGTACCTTGACAACCATTTTGGAGATAGGGGTTCCCTTGAAAACCCTTGAAGCAGTGGCACTGGTAGCCCTTTCCATTCTCAGCATCTGTACAGTTGGAGTTCTCTTGGCACATGTAGGTCCTTGTATTCTTCTTTGCATCATCGCATGTTTGATCTGGAATTAACCAATCGACAACTATAGGGACCGTACGAAATGGCGGCTTGTACAGCTTGTCCGCGGAGAAGCTAAAGAAGCCGTCTGCGGCAACGAAAGCGTATCCGCATGGATTGAATTCGCGGATGCCGGCATGATTGTTGAAGCTACTGACAGAGACGTTGTATTGGTAGGCGTCTCGAGGTATACTAGTCTCGCAGCAACCAATGCCTGAGCACGACCCATTAATCACGTCCGATAAGCTGTCGCATGAGGACAAGCACCCCGTCACATACGTGCTTCCGCTGAAGGTCGCGAACGTGTCGCATCCCACGGCGATAAATTTGTTCTTGGCAGAAGATATGGGGAAATTGGGAAGAACGGTCGAAGTTTTATCGTCGTAGGTATTGCCAGACGAATTATAACAATCTCTGGCTACAAACATGGTTATATTAATCTCGTGATTCTCAAAAGATATATTGAGTATTTGGAGATTAGAATCTTTACTGTACATATAAGGAGTGGGAGTGTCAGTCGAGTTGTCGCAAAAGATGAGGAAAGAGTTTGATTCTTTGAAGTAGCAGTCGTTGCCGGCATTGTTCATCCCAAATGGGTACGCGAAGGTGAGGTTGCCACATCTGTTCGCGCATCCGGGCTTTGTTGTTTGGACTACATCCGCCGTAACAACTGAGAATAGAGCCACCAATGAGCACAACAACAGCACAACTCTCAAGGGAAGTCTATGGAGCAGCATGGATCCACCCATATTCTTCCTGAAATGAAGTGATTATTTGCAACAAGATGATGAGCTTTGCAACAAGATGATGAGCTTCATAGCCTGATGACAACCTTTATAAGCGAAGATGGAGCTTCTAGAAAGCTAAGTAGTATATGCATTATTCATAGTCCCCACTATATTGATAGTCTTCGCGGTGATTACATCATTAGTAATCAATCATACGGTTTTGTCCACCATCCAATCCTAGCATATTCTTTGTCACTTGTGGGGTCGTGCATGTTGTCAGCTGTTCGATCCAAAACTTGTAATCATCGACCATAAGATCCCGCTGCCAAGTAACTCCATGAAAATTAAAGTAGAAATTTCTATCACTGTTGCTCTTAATTTATACTCTCCAAAGAAAAGCAACTTTATTTGCTCTTTTAGCTTGCATTCAGTCCCATTCCTTGTCCAAAGCATCAGATGCAACTGACATTTACTCTCTACGGCTCTTCACTAAGAAGCCTTGACAAGCCTGTCGTGATTCACGTTGTGGCGTCGCAATCATTCGTAGGAATTTCCGAACTGACTAGCAAATAATAAAAGTCGTGAATACATAGCTATTTTTTTCTTTTCAATCTCAGAATTAGTTTCGATGGGTGGTGCTCATAAACTATTGCATGCACATCTCTAACGTATGAACTCCTTAAATATTTATACAAATATCAACATCATATTTAAATCTTTATGCGCGGTGTAATATTTCGATTTATGCTATGTACAATTAAAAAAAAAATAGGTAATTCGATGATAAGTAATAAAGATTAATTAGATATGGCAAGAAACTATTGATTCGGGTCATTCGAATTTGAATTTGAAAATCAAAATAGTACCAAACAACCCAAATATAGAAGACGAATGAGAATGAAATTTGCGGTGTTTAGATATGATTTGCTAAGTAAAAGGACTTCAAGAGTCCAAAATTGATTTTGAGAATTTTCTTAGATTTGCCTATAACGTTTCAGGTAAATTCTAAGTCAATGCGGTCAATTTTCTTGGCAATTTCTCAAATATGAGAATATGTCTCATCAGGGTGCTTTCATTATCCTGCCAAAGACTTGAAAAGTCAAGCAAGTATGAAGTGTATGCCACGGGAGATGACAATCCCTAAAATTCGTTAAAGAACTCATCGCCCTCAAGGAAACCTTAAGAGGTTTTATAATAGAAAATTAGCAAGAAAAAAATTCTAAACCTATTATACTTGTACAAATTCAATCATAAAATCTTCAATTGTGCTAATTAAAAGTCAAACCTTTTGAAAATTTACCAATTTTCTGATCAAATTTGACCAAAAATCACTATAGTATATAATTTTTATAATTTTTCAGAAAAGGCCAAGTCAAGGCAGCCGGTTTCCTTGGCAATTTCTAATGTGCGACAATATGTCTCGTCCGGAGTTATGGCTCACCAACTTTGGGTGCATCATTAATAGAGAGTATAAATGAGATAGATGCTTATTCCGCCAAGACTTGAAAAGTCAAGCAAGTACTAAGCGTATGCAATGGGAGATCACAATTAGAAGTGATTGGTTCCTAGATGGTTCTCCGCCAAGACTTGAAAAGTCAAGCAAGTACTAAGCGTATGCAATGGGAGATCACAACTAGAAGTGATTGGTTCCCAGATGGTTCGAACATGCCCTGAAATCAAGAACTGGACCAAAAGGATCGATTCCTTGTTTCTAAAATCATGAACTGGACTAGTGCCCTTGAAACCGAACCGACCAATTTGGTTCGGTTCCCTAGTGGATTATGGAATCGGTGGCATGTTCAGATTTTTTATTTATTTATTTGTCATTAATGTTCAAGATGAATTTAAGATGTTCTTGATAACCAAGACGTTTCTACAATCAATGAATTACGTGTAACAATATAGGTTTCACATAATTTTTTTTTTCCAATTGTGGCAAAATTTGGTTTAAATGAGCAACTACTGTTATGCTTTGATTTGTTCTTGTCATCTTACTCACATCCTCAAACCAAATTACATTTTCCAGTTCAGAGTAAAACCACAGATATGATCCGAGATCTGGTCACTGCTAAGTAAAAGGACTTTGAGAGTCTGAAATTGATTTTTACAAATTTCTAATGGTCGATCGAAAGTTTCAGGTAAATGCCAAGTCAATGGGGTCGGTTTCCTCGATAATTTCTTATGTAGCACAATAGGTCGCATCAGAATTTGTTATCGCCCGCCAACTTCGACTACGTCATTGATAGATGCAGTGCTTTCATTACATTGCCAAGACTTCAGAAGTCAAGCAAATCGGTGGTAAGCGTATGCAGTGGGGGAGAGATCACAGCCCCAAAACAGGAGAATGAGAAAGAAGAAAATCAACTAGAGCAGAATGGTTTGTGCTGGGGATTTTGTGCATGAAATGTGTTTCAAGGTCGATGGATTTTATCATGAAATGTGTTTCAAGGTCGATGGATTTTATACTCTGAAAATTTGTATTTTCCTATTTCTAGACTGTATCTATGCATTCTAAAAAGGAGTAGCTTCAAAATCATTAATCAACAGCTTTTTTTTTTTTTTTTTTTGGTCGAAAATACTTCATTGATTGATACTAAGATGGTGGATTACAACTTGTAGGAAAATCTAAACATAGGATAAGATAAAGTGCATACGGGGGATTAAATACCCAATTAGTAGGAAGAGAACTTGTATTGTAGGATTTTGGCGATCCAGTCCGCGGCTCGGTTTGATTTGCGCGGTTCAAACCGCAAAAAAACATTCTTCATTTGGGCCAGCAGTTGTCTGCAGTCAAGAGCATAAGGCCGCGAGGCCCAGGGGATGGCAGTTCGGCCCAATATGGAGTCCACAACCAGGAGACAGTCACTGGAGTTGTACACGGGGGATTCAGTTCGTGAGTTTGAAGTGGTTCCTGTCAGAGCAGTTCGCATCTCCTTCAACCACGCGAGTGCTTGCTGAATAGCTAGGGTTTCGCCCATGTGTACCAATTGAGCGCAAATCTTCTTCGTAAAACCAGCGATACACAGCCCCATCAGCTCCTCTACATATTCCGGCTATGGAACTCTCCAATCCGTTCTCCTCCCATGAACAATCGACGTTTATCTTCAAGGCACCCGCTCTGGAGGCACCCAGCTGTTCGGTTCTGAGGTAATCTCTTTCCTTCTAGGCTGCCACTTTTCGTATAGTTGCTGTGAAAGATGCGCTTCACTGATTAGCTGGTGTTGTTTTGTTTTCCGGCCTTGAAAGAGCAGAGCGTTGCGTGTCTTCCATATTAGCCAAAGAGTAGTCGCAAAGATCGCCTTTTGGCTTGCCGATTTGTCAGAGAAAAGGTAATCGCATACCCATTGATCTGTTCTTGTAATCGATGTTGGGGAAATGTCTATGTCAACAAAATAAGTCAGCCAGATGTCTTTTGTCCACTGACACAGGATGAATAGATGTTCAGACGACTCTGGAACCTGGTGACAGAAGGGGCATGTAGGCTCAGGTATTATTCTTCTCCGGTATAGATTGTTTCTTGTAGGGAGACCTTCATTACATAAGCTCCACATGAAATGTCTAATTCTGGGGGTAGTTTGTAAATGCCATATTTCTTTCCATAGTCGTTTTGGGGCTTGATATGAGGAGGATGCCTGGTTTCCTGTGGTGGATGTGCTTGCTGTTCGGAGTCTATGATAACCACTTTTAACATTGTAGTTCCCCGAGTAATGCCCTGTCCATATTAAACAATCCGGTCTGGTAATTATGCTGAGTGTGGTTTGCTAAATCTCCTCTGAGATGTTGCTGTCGAATAACTCATTTATAAGTTGAGTATTCCATGTGCGCATGTTTGGATCTATAATATCTGCCACAAGTCGAGGGTCGTTTAGATTTGCTGGTCCACCAATTTTGCCTGACATTAGCCAACGATCCTCTCTCAAATTGATAGATTTGCCATCCCCGACCTCCCATTTCAGATCAGGCTTTAGGGTATCTCGGCCAACTAGGAGACTTTGCCAACCCCAAGATGGTCTGGTACCCCTTGTAGCAGTCCATAGATTACCATGAGGGAAGTAGAGACCTTTAAAAATTCTGCTCCATAAGGCCTCTAGAGCTTGATGTAGTCACCAGGCTTGTTTCCCCAGCATCGCCTTGTTAAATTTCACTAGATCCATGAACCCCATTCCTCGCTCCTTTCTCATCTTTAAAACATCCCAACTCTTCCAATGAATACCTTTTTGTGCTGCATTCTGCTTCCACCAAAAGGCTGAGATTTTCCTTTCAATTGCTCGGCAAATGGATAGAGGTATTTTGAAAATATTCATGGCATATTGGGGTAATGCTTGAACAACCATTTTTATTAATATTTCTTTCCCCGCATTCGATATTAACTGCTCTTTCCAACCCTCCAGTTTTCTGTCCACCCTTGCCATGATCCAATTAAACATCTGTTTTTTAGTCTGACTCCAATCTGATGGTATCCCTAAGTATTTTCCGGTTTTTTCTAATATAGGGACCCTCATTTCAGATGCAATGTTTCTTTTCAAGTCCTGTGGACAGCTTGCCCCAAAAAACACCCCAGATTTATTGAGGTTGATTGACTGGCCAGACGCAAAACAGTAGCAATTCAGTATATTTGCAAGATTCTGGGTTTCCCTAATTGTTCCATCCAAGAAAAATATGGCATCATCCGCAAAGAATAGGTGGGATAGAGTAGGACAGTGAGGATTCAATTTGATACCTTTTAAGCTTCCATCGATAACAGCCTTTTGCACCATGTGGGAAAGAACATTGGCCAAAATTATGAAAAGATAAGGTGAGAGAGGATCCCCTTGTCTAATGCCTCTGGTTGGAGCGAAGATTTCCCCTACATCACCATTTATTAGGATGCGAAATTGAGCCGAGGAGATACAAAATCTGATCAGATTCACCCATTTCTCGTTGAAACCCATCTTTTTCATACAATCACATAGAAAGTCCCACTCAACTCTATCGTACGCTTTCTACATATCCAGCTTCAGCACAGCTTGGAATTTTCTGCGTCTTTTTCTAACTCTTAGTTGATGTAGGACTTCTTGAACTATAAAGATATTATCTTGTATTTGGCGGCCGCCTACAAATGCACTTTGTTCTGGGGAGATAATAGATGGGAGCCAAGGTTTGAGTCTGTTTGCCATGACTTTAGTAATAACTTTATAGTTGAAATTGCACAAACTGATGGGTCTGAATTCTGTTATGCTCTCAGGATTTGCCACCTTGGGGATAAGTGTTATAAGGGTCTCGTTTAGTGCTGGATCAAAGGTACCTTCTTTAAAGAAAGAATCCACAAGCTGGAAGATGTCTTCATGAATAATATTCCATTGACTTTGATAAAACAACCCACGCAAACCGTCTGGTCCTGTGGCCTTGGTTGTCCCCATTTGAAAAACAGCTTGCTGCACCTCTTCCTTAGTGACTTGTCTTGTTAACATCTCATTCATTTCCTTGGAAACGACAAGTGGACACTGCTCTAAGACTGGCTGATAATATCGGGGCCCCACAGACTTATATAGATCTTTATAATAGCTTGTGATATGTTGTTTGATAACCTGAGGTTCCCGGCTCCATACATTCTCCTCAAGCCATAGCATATTGATCTTGTTTCTTTGTCTCCTCTGAATGGTTGTTGCATGGAAGAATTTCGTATTCCGATCACCCCACTTTAGCCAATTAATTCTGGATCTAGTGCCCCAATACATTTCTTCCTGACGCCATAATGTACCAATTTTCTCAGTTAAATTATAATATTCCTCTCCCATGTTTATCTGGTCTGTCTTGTTCATTATCTGAGTAAACTGGTTTCTGAGCTGATCTATCTGTTTAGCTGCATTTTTAAAGGATCTCCGGCTCCACTTGCTCAGTTCTTGGGTCACTTGTTTTGTCTTCCTAACCAGGTTTCCTTGCTGACCATTCGTTGCCTTCCAAGCCTTGTTCACTACATCTGCGCACTCCGGATGATCTAACCAGTAAGCTTTGAATCTGAATAATCTCTGTTGTTTCTGTTTGAGTGAATTTAAGCATAGTAGAATAGGACCATGATCAGAACCTATGGCTGGATATGCAAAAGCTTCGGCATTAGGAAATAGAAGCCTCCATTCTAGATTACAGAAAGCTCGATCAAGCCGTTCTTTGACTAATTCCTCTCCTTCCCTGTTATTTGTCCACGTAAAAGCACACCCCTTACTTTCAATATCTATTAAAGAACACGAATCAACAAATTCCCGAAATGCCGTCATTCAAAATCTTTCCACTAGTCTTCTACCCACCTTCTCCCAATGATACAACACTTCATTGAAATCTCCTAAACAAAGCCAAGGTGATGATGCCGTACCATGTCTAGCTCGAAGTAAGTTCCAAAGAGAGACTCTCTCTTGGAAGTTAGTAGACGCATGTAGGAATGATATCTTCATTTCAACTCCGTTGCCAGCATCTGTGCATGAAATGTCAATCACCTCTTGACTACTATGCTCAATAATGATTTGCACTGACTCATCCCATAATAAGGCCAAACCCCCCGCAATGCCTATAGGATTAATAGCAAACATAGAGGAAAACTTTAGTCTTTTTTTTATTCTTTCCACCACCGGATATTGATTCTTTGTTTCCATAAGAAAAACCAGATTAAGTCTCTTGCGAGCCACTAAGGCTCGAAGGTGCTAGACTGTCAAGGGAGATCCTAAACCTTGACAGTTCCAGCTTAACACTTTCATGGCTTCCTTGGTGGCTTATTAGGGCTAGCCACCAAAGCCCCTGTTGATTCGCCTTCCCATACTTGAATTGGTGTATCCAGAAGCTGGTCCATATCATCAAGGGTCGTCAGTGAAACCCTTTTCTCATAAGGAGCAAATCTTTTTAATTTTTTGGATGGTTGTTTCTTTGGACCATGTTTGACTACCCCCTGGATCCCCACCCCTGCATCATGCGATAAGTGCCCCTTTGGCTGTTCTAAACACTGCTGTATTCTTTTTCCTTTTTTCTGTGCAGCAAGTTCTTCTAAAGCTAACACTTCAGGTGTTGTCTGTGTTGCAGGGTTGTAAATCACAAGGGCTTGACTACCATCAAAGGAGCTTTTCCTGTTCGATTCATCACTAGAAGGGATAACAGGGGTCTCGGGGACCATGTCATCATCAGCTAAGGTAAAATCTATCTCTCCATAAAATGTATTCCAGCAAGGGCTAAGATCTTTAACCTCTGCTTTCAACCAAGAACCATAGCGTCCTGGTTTATCTTGAGGAATTCCGGAATCTTCATATGGAATAGTCGGACAATAGTTGGCATAGTGACCGATATAACCGCAGGAATAGCAATAGTGTGGTAGTCTCTCATATTTAAAGTCAATCCACCAATTTCGATCGCCCACATGAATGATTGTGCCAGTTTTAAGAGGATGCAGCAGATTCAGCCTCACTTTCGCTTTACTTGTTTTTCGAGACCCATTAGTTCTAGCATCAATTCTAACTTCCTCTACCTCTCCCATTTTTCCAGCAATCATTCGAATACAATCCTCTGACAATGCAGCTCGTGAAAGCCCCATCAGATGCACCCAGAAAGAGCAATGGGTGAATTCATAGCAGTGCTCGGGAATGGTAGGGTCTCCTTCTTGTAATACTAACAAATTGCTTGCAAAAGACCAGGGGCCTGTCCGTAGTATTCTTTTCTGATCTTCCTCCGACTTAAATATGAAAACGAAGAAACCTTGTTTTATCACCTCACATCTGACTTCTTCTAACTTCCAAGCCCTTTTCATGGTATCCCAAAATGCTTGAAAATTGACATTAGGTTTCGAAAATAATTTCCCATATAACAGAAACTCATCATCCTGTTTATCTACCGCAGGAATATGGGCATTCAGTTCCGTAATGTCATCCGCAGCCCATAGATTGCCCATTCGTTTACAAAGGGCCAGCAATCGGAGATGGTTTTCTTGGTTACCCTCCATCCGACAATGGAAGAAGTAATCGCTGAAGATGGGACAAAATACCGAGGATGTTAAGGTTTGGTTTGGAGGGTAGGTTTGGTTAGGAGTGAAGGGAGTTCTATAACTGGGAAACACCAAGTTAGGGTTTCGGAAATTGATTCGTCCATATTAGGGTTCGAAATAGAGTGATAGGGTTGATTAACCAAGTGAGAAGACTATATCAACAGCCATTACCATGTGGGATTCAATTCGGGAGGGAGAATGGAGGAGCTATCACCAGATGGGATAGAGGAGCACTCACCTTCAGCGAGAGAGGAAGCCACCGACGGCAGAGAGGAAAACCCCAAGGTCGCCCAAATAGGTTCTTTTCAAACGACGAAAAAATAATTAATCAACTAGCTTCAAAGTGGTAAAATATCAACTTTTTTAATTGTTGTGTTACAAAATTAAGATGTTGTAATAAGATTCCGTTATATACTTTTAAGTTAAGAAAAGATACGTCACATACAAATATTTTTTTTCCTTTTTCTCGGCTAGAATTTCCAACTAATATGGATTGTGAAAGTAAAATTGTCCAAATAGTCCTAAATCTATTGCACTTTTGTCAATTTAGTCCTAAATTTTTCAATTTTGCCAATTAAATCCTAGACATTTTCACATTTTGCCAATTCAGTCATAAATCTTTTCACTTCTTGCCAATTGAGTTTATTCAGCCAATTTTGGTCAGAAATTGCTAACATGAACAATGACGCTAATGTGGCACTTTTTAAATAATATTTTAATAATATTTTATTTTTATGGTTTTTTTTTTTTGCCTTTTTTTTTGTTTCGTGATCTAGTCGACAAGAGTTGCTGGTCAACCCTCGCTAGCCACGGGCGAGGGTCGGCCACCCACAAGCAAGGGTGGGCCGACCCTCGCTAGCTTTGGGCAAGGGCGTCGCGCCCCTTGCCAACTCTTGAGGGCACACAAGCCCTCACACAGAAATGGCAAGGCCTGCGATGCCTTGCCAAATTTGGCCAAGCAAGGACTTAATGACCCTCCTCAGCCCTAGGTAAGGGGGTGACCTCACCGGCAAAGGTGAGGGGGTGCCAAGCGAAGGCCTTGAATGACTGAATTGGCAAAAGTGTAATAAGTTGAAGGCTTTTTAGACAATTTTCCCGATTGTGGTCGATACGCATTTGTGAAAAATTATCATCATCAAGAATTTTATTTTTCCTTTTCCTTTTTCTAATCAAGTGACTGTAGTTATTAGCTTATTTTAAGCTGTGGAGTTAACATCAGCAAGTCCTGGAGACTTTTGCTAGACGATTCTACTACAAATCCTCGTGTGACAAAGTCTTTGTGCGGTGCTGTGCGCGTTTAAATTTTCCAAATGCACAATTTATTTGACATATATTTCTTCAATCTTCCGTCGCTGCTCGTCTAGAAAAACAGGCCATTGTGGGCCAAAGACTGGTGCACAATTGTCACAGAAGAGCTACTCTTACTTTCCAAATAACCCGTGTGAAACAAAAAGTCTTGGTCATCTCCTTTCCCAATTGATTTTTATACTTTGGTACATTGGCGATGTTACTTCTACGCATGGCAAATTTTGTCTTTTGGGGCGTTGATTAGTGAAAAAATTGAAAGTTGATAGCGAAAGGAGAAGACCTAACCTCTCTCTTTCACGAAGAAAGAGACTTCTTGTTTAACTCTATATTTGAACAATTCCAAACTTAATATTGCACCCTAACTCTCAGTCGTCAAAGAATCATCGAGAAGACAAGCTATACTCGAGCCAGAGACTGGGGAACTCTTGTCACAAAATGAGCTGCTCTTACTTTTCAAATTATCTCCGAAAGAGTAATTTTAGGATTCTAGAGTCTAAGAAATTGTCTCTCCCTCCATGGGAATAAGAAAAGTCAGGTCTTCTCTTTCCCTATCGATTTTAGATACATTGTATATGGGGGACGTTGCTTCTGTGGATGGCAATTTTTTCTTTTGAAGCGTTCATATTAATGTAAAAACTAAAAGTTGATAGGGAAAGGACAAGACTATACGCTTTGTATGTTTGAGCATTTCCAAAACATAATATTGGACCGTAATTGTTAGTCATTACACGGCAATAACCGATGGAAGAGCCAACTTGTTGACAAATTTCATCAATTAATAACCTTTGAAATTTCTCTTTATAATAATAATATTTTTTTTTTTGGGCGAAACGGGTCAAGAGACAGGCCCTACTAAACCGACCCGAACCTTATCGGTCTGGATTGGGCTAAAACCAGGCTGGCTTCAAAGCCCACTACGATTCTACCCTTTTCTAAGCCAATTGAAAAATAAAATAAAATAAAATAAAATCCCAAGCAAGCCCACTCTTCCACTAAAGCTACACCAAGCCCAAGCTCAGCTAAATACCAAAACCAGCCCATATTTGCCAAGCTTCAATTTGAGTCCAAAACCCACTAATCCCGTCGCTAGAGTTCAACCCGAAATTTCTATTCCCCTTCCTCATTCATTCTGTCAACACGCTCCTCTCCACTGTTTCCTTTCTCACGTTAAGGCCAACCAATGGACGAGGAGTTTGAGAAACCTTAGACTAAGCTTACGACTAGGAAGCTAGGTCACGAACAAAACACTTCACAGTGAGTATAAAAATATTCTTCGCCCAACTTTCATCATTAGCTACCATATCCAAGCATGATCGCCGTCCAGCACCCATCCGAGATTTTACAAAATATGGTCACAACATGATTGAGCCAAACAATGGCATTTTAAGAAACCCAACAGACAAGCTAGTATGGACTCATTCAGGACAAAGAAGAGGGTAGGCAAAAACGTTGAGGGTAGCCACGAATCGTACAAAACTTGGAACATATCAGTTCGTCGAACGAACACTATCTAAATCAGAACATGCTATGCTTGGACTTACTGTTGCGTCAGCCAGAATAAGAGAGAGATGCTCACGACATCGGTTTTACACATTTCAGCAAACAGCCGGCGAGCGCAGATTGAGAGGAAAATATCGACCGCTTTTAGAACCCGAACTCAAGTTTGGACTCAAAAGAAATCATCACGAGACAACCGAAATCAACAACAACACCCAGCTCAAACCCGGCATGCGTACGGGCTTAAGGAAACCAAGTCTCGGCTTTGCTTCGATCAAAACAGCGAGGAATAACAGGGATTCACGAAAACGACAGTCGAATCGCGGAGTTCCCTACCCGACTCGGAGACGGCGGCAAGCGGGCCAGCTCGTGACAAATCAGGCTATGGTCTGCCGCCTTGGTATCTTTGAGCCGGGATCCTCGGGCAATATAGGTTCGAACCAAGTAAAGAAAATCACCAGCGACGCGGAGATTTGGGAGCGAAAGATCGTGTGCTCGCGGGCTTCAGCTAGAGGTCGTCGGAGAGGGTCCGGGCGTGGTCGATCTGCTGGAGAACTCCCTTCCGCTCTCCCTCAAGCTCTCTGTTGGTCCCCTTCTCAGTGCGTTCTGTTCCCCTCCTCCCTTCCACTCCTGCGGTTCTTCTTTTTGTTCTCTCTCGGTTCCTGCGCTGCCGTCCCCTCCCTGCTCTGCTCTGCTCTGCTGTCTCTTTTTGCTTTTCATCTTCTGCTGCTGTGCTGGTTTTTTTCTTTTCCTAGGTCTCCCGCGTGCGAGGATGGACAGGAAGGAGACAAGCTGGCGCGGGCCGGGCTGAAGGGAAAAAGGCCGGGCCCAACGCAGGGAGAAAGAGAGGCGGGCGGCGGGCCGGGCCAAGGCCGGATCCGGCCCGACCCGACCCCTAAGCGTTTTGTTCTATTTTCTATTTTCTCTTTTTTTTGTTTAAAAATAGGTGTCAACAAGATAGATTATGGTTTTTTTTTAAAAAAAATTTGTGGAAATAAAACAAATTTTAAAAATTGGTCCAACCAGGGTGGCTGGTTCCACACCTAGACAGCCGACATCCACGTCAACAATTTCCGACCTAAATTAGTCAGATGAACTGAATTGGTGCAAATGTAAAAAGGCTTATAACTAAATTGGTCCAATTAAAAGGTTTACAATCGAATTTGTGCAAATATAATAGGTTTATAACTTTTTTTGGTATTTTTCCTGAATTAAAACACATTTATCATACACCCTAATTTACTTTATTTAACGCTCCATTCGTTTCGCGGAAAATATTTCTTCATTTTCGACGTTCGCCACTTAGATAAATGAAGCAAGAGGAGTTGTCCACAGAAGACTTGTCTTAGTGAGCTTCATATTGTGGAATATTTTGCTTCGGAAGACTTTGTTGATTGGCTCGACAAAATTGAGCCAATTTTCAATCATAAGAATATTGCGGAGAATCGAAAGGTGAAGCTCATGTCCAAGATGTATAAAATACATGCTTCAATTTGGTGGAAAAATCTAACGTCTCATAGAACTCCCGAAGGAAAGCGGTGAATCGTAACATTGGATAAAATGAAGGTGCTACAAAAAGAAGCATTTTCCATAAACTTATCAGCAAGATGCCTTCGATAAATTCCACGATACAAAGCAAGAGGAGTTGTCCGGAGAAGAATACACCCCCAAATTTGAGCATCTCATGCTGCGATGCGATGTGGTGGAGGCAGAGGAGCAAACTATAGCTCCGTATTTTGGCGGTCTTCATTTGAAAATTGCCGATGTTGTCCGATTACAACCTCACGATTACAACCTCATCGGACTTTTAATTAGGTCTTCAAATTATCGATGAAGGCGGAAAAGCAACTCAAGGAGAAAAGAGAGTTTGAGTCAGAAGCCATCAACCAAAGAGGGATCCTCTAATCTTGGGAGTTCGACTTTAAAACCTTTGTCGCGATCGAAGGCAGCCGTTGAACAAAGGAGGAGCATCTAAAACCAATTAGCCAAACGAAGCTAACAATAAATCAAGACTGTTGGAAATGTCATGGATTTGGTCGCATCGCTTCGAGTGTCCTAATAGAAAGATCATTTCTCTTTTACACGATGAGCAACGGGGGAGTCGCAACACAACCCTTTGCTCCAAGAAGATTGAACGAGCTGCGAAGAAATCGTTTACAGAGATCAAGGAGAAGCTCTTGTCATTCAAAGGAGCTTGCATGCTGCTCATCTTGAGGATGATGATTGGCTTTGCAACAACATACTCCATACAAGACTGTACATCTCATTTTAAAGTACGTGATGCCATTATCGATAGTGGATGTTGTGAGAACGTTGCGTGGATCACCATGGGAGACAAGTTGCATCTCAAGGCAGAGGATCATCCAGATCTTTACAAGCGTTCTTGGCTCAAGAAAGGGAGTGAGATAAAAGTAAATAACCGGTTCTTGATTTCTGTCTCTATTGGCAAAAGATATAAAAGATGAGATTATGTGTGATGTATAACACCTGTCCCTTGTCAAAGACCGCGTCAAGATTACTGTGGGCCCTCGCAAGACGGAGAGAGTTTCCGAGCCTACTCATCGGAAGGAACAAATCTTCTTTCCAAGTCTAACTTTTCCTAAGCATCGGAGGATGCTTGTGAGGCTTACGCTCTTGTTATAGTGGAAGAAAATGAAGCAAAAGAGGAGACCCCAACCATGTTGCAGCGGTTGCTTGAGGATTTCTGTGAAGTCATGCCAATGAAATTCCATCCAACCTTCCTCCTATGAGAGAGATTCAACATTATATCGATTTTGTGCTCGGCGCTTCTGTTCTATTGATTGAGCTCTGAGAAGCATGAAGCACTTCAAAGGCAAGTTGATAAACTGTTAGCCAAGGGAGCAATACAAGAAAGCTCGAGTCCTTTTGCTGTCCCGGCACTTCTAGTTCCAAAGAAAAATGGTTCTTGGCAAATGTGCATTGATCGGTGAACAACATAACCATCAAGTTTTTCCTTTTCCTTGCCTTGGTATTGCTTGATCAACTTCACGGAGCTTGTGTGTTTTTCCAAGATCAATTTTGGAAGCAGCTGTGATCAAATCCGGATGAAAGTAGGAGATGAAAGGATGACAGCTTTCAAAACTAAGAATGGTCTTCTTAAATGCATGGCGATGCCCTTGGACGTTTCTAATGCTTCTAGTACTTCTATGCGTCTTATGATCTTTTTAAACCTTTCATTGGCTAGTTTGTCCTGTATACTTTTGATGACATCGTGATCTATAGCATAGCAAGGCACAAGTGGAGCTTTTGAAAAATCAAATTCTTCATGTGCTACGGGAACAACCATGTATGCCAACCTGAAGAGGTGTCACTTCTGCGCAAGTAGCCTGGTTTTCTTAGGCTATACTGTCTCCAAGTATAGTGTTAGAGTAGATCTTAGCAAAGAAAGCTAGCCAATTCCTAACACGCTGAACGAGATAAAAGCTCAAGAATGTTTTTGGCCTTTTTTATTTTTCAAATATCGTCCGAATGTTACGTTACACAAATATAAAGGCCAGTGACTCTACTTGGACTTAGCATCTGAATTTTGAGCACATAGAGCAAGCAACTACACAGACAAAAAAAAAAAAAAAAACAAGGGAACACAAAAAAAGAGAAATCGAATAATAGTGCAAGGGCCAACATAGCCATAAAGTCTCATCTTCCACTTTCAATTTCGAAGGGCACTTGGTTACTTATGCTATCATCATTTCCTGATGCATTGCTTTTGAGGATGCCATCACATTTGCTTGATCTCTCACCAAGCAAATGCTCAGCTTCTTCAAGATCACAGCTCCGATTCACCCATGGATGCCTGTCCATCACCCTCATCAGTCCCTCCAATTCCATTGCCACTTCCTTCATGGTCGGCCGATCTTCGCCTTTCACCCTCAGGCATCGGTTCGCCAAAGATCGCAACTTCCTTAATCTCTTCGGGTTCCCCTCGTTCAGCACCCTCGGGTCGATGATTTCGAACAGCCTCTTGCCCTTTATTGCAGAAGCAAAATACAAGGACAAGTTCCTCTCATTCTCGGCCCGCTTGAAGGACAAAGCAACTCAGCCAACACGACCCCGAAGCTATAGACATCACTCTTCTCAGTCAACTGACTCGAGTGAAAGTACTCGGGGTCCAAGTACCCGAGGGTGCCTTGAACCAGCGTGGTCAGCTGCGTCCAGTCGAGGGGGACTAGCCTAGAGGCTCCGAAATCAGCAACCTTGGCAGTATAGTTTTCGTCCAAAAATATGTTTGTGCTCTTTATGTCTCTGTGCAAAATCTGAGCAGATGCATCGGAGTGCAAGTACGAGAGCGCACCTGCAGTCTCCCCCGCAATGCGCAGACGAGCCCTCCAGGATAATGTGGACTCATGGCCACACTTGTGTATGTGGTCGGCAAGGGTGCCATTGTTCACAAACTCATAGACTAATAAGGGGACCTCTGTCTCGAAGCAACAACCGATTAGCTTAACCACATTGCGGTGATTAACTTGGGAGAGGATGATCAGCTCGTTGATGAATTCTTCGACCTGACTGCGGTCCAAAATCTTGGCCTTCTTGATGGCGACAACCGTATTGTCTGGTAAGATCCCTCGATATACTGTTCCTTGGCCTCCTTGGCCTAGGATTTGGCTTTCATTGTAGTGGTCCGTGGCCTTCTTGAGCTCTTCGTCGGTGAATATTCTCGCCGATTCAACGGAGCCTTCGTGCTCAGAAAGAAGTCTCTGCAACATAAGGCGGCCCCCATTTTCTAGGAAGAACTTCTCTCTCTGTCCGCGGATTTTTCTTTCTCTCAGCCCCCAATATAACCAGGAAACGACCAAAAGAACCAGCAGGAAGCTTATGCTCACACCTAGGAAAAGACGTCACATTCGGCGTACAAACAAATCAGTCGTCCATCACCCTACATAAGGTTCACACACCCAAGAAAAGGGGGAAAAAAAGAATCGAAATATGCCTAACTCTTTCTTTTCATTGCTCAAACAATCTTGTGTTAATTTGGGGAAAAAGAAGAATCGAAATATGCTTAACTCTTTCTTTTTTCATTGATCGACAATCTTGTGTTAATTTACTTCTCTGTCCTATTTTCTTTTCTCCTCCGTCAACTTGAAGCTTTTGTATTAAGACGAACCTTGATAATAGCAAAATAAACCTACATATATAATTATGCTGAGAGTATCTTTTGATAACAGGAATCATATAATGCATCAAGTGGACAAAACGTGCTTGATTCTTTTTCAATAACAAAAGAACCGGTGGTTGATTTCGTTAATATCGAATTGAATAAATTGAGATGGCAATACATGTATATAATATCAATTTAATTCAAGGACACAACTAATTCAAAGAGAAAAAATTACATTAAAAAAATCTCGATAACTAACACAAGAAGATGGAACAATGACATAATGATAACATTTAAAGAATGTGAATGAATTACAAGATAAAAGAAGCTTTTATATGATGAAAAGGTTTGAGCAATGTGTACGACTTACTGACCTAGCGCGACATCGATTGAGTGAAACCTCTTTTCATGGATGATAGGAGTACAACCCTTGCCATCTTTTCTTCCATCTCCTTGGGATCCCTCTGGACATGAACAATTATACGTTCCCGGCAAGTTCGTACATATTCCAACGCAAGGTTGTGAAATCACGCATTCATTGACATCTGGAGGAACATATTCCAAATAGAAGAAACAATCCGACACCATTTCAATTGGAAGAAACTTGAAAAAGTAAATAGAATTCTATGATTTGGCAACACTTTCAATTTTGAGAGGACATGTCAAGTCAATTTGCGTCTCTTGAGATCATGATACCTCACCACACTTTTTAAGTGATGGGTCATTATCTCAAGAGCTTAACCTTAACCAAGCACTTAATTTTTGTTTAGGATAGAAGATTTAAGAATTATCGAAAAATTGTGCCATTACCAACTAGAATAACACATCACATAGAAAATAATTCAAAAATAACTGTCTATAAATACAGAAAAATGCTGGATGTATTAACATCGGTACATGAAATTGATTTACAAGCTAATTTGACCCACATTGAGGGTTCAGTATGGATCATTTGTTTATAGAAATAATGATCCACGATTCTAAGAATTTCTTTCTCTGGGTTACTTATGCAATTGGATCCATTTAGCATGGCCGCCCTTATGGAAATAATGATCCACGATTCTAAACAGGAGCACTCGTTCGGATGTGAGGAAAAGGTACCTTGACAACCATTTTGGAGATAGGGGTTCCCTTGAAAACCCTTGAAGCAGTGGCACTGGTAGCCCTTTCCATTCTCAGCATCTGTACAGTTGGAGTTCTCTTGGCACATGTAGGTCCTTGTATTCTTCTTTGCATCATCGCATGTTTGATGTGGAATTAACAAATCGACAACTATAGGGACCATACCAAATGGCGGCTCGTACAGATTGTCCGTGGAGAAGCTAAAGAAGCCGTCGTCGGCAACGAAAGCGTATCCGCATGGATTGAATTCCAAGATGCCGGAATGATTGTTGTAGCTACTGACAGAGATTTTGTATTGGTAGGCGTCTCGAGGTATGCTAGTCTCGCAGCAACCAATGCCTGAGCACGACCCATTAATCACGTCCGAGGTGTTGTCGCATGAGGACAAGCACCCCGTCACATACGTGCTTCCTTGTCGGCCGCTGAAGATCGCGTATGTGTCGCATCCCACGGCAATAAATTTGTTCTTGGCAGAAGATATGGGGAAATCGGGAAGAACGAGCGAAGGTTTATTGTTGTAGGTTCTGCCAGACGAATTATAACAATCTCTAGCTACAAACATTGTTACACTAATCTCGTGATTCTCAAAAGATATATTGAGTATTTAGAGATTAGAATCTTTACCGTACATATAAGGAGTGGGAGTATCAGTCGAGTTGTCACAAAAGATGAGGAAAGACTTTGATTCTTTGAAGTAGCAGTCGTTGCCGGCGTTGCTTATTCCAAATGGGTACGAGAAGGTGAGGTTGCCACATCTGTTCACGCATCCAGGCTTTGTTGTTTGGACTACATCCGCTGTAACTATCGACGATAGAGCCACCAATGAGCACAACAACAGCACAACTCTCAAGGGAAGTCTATGGAGCAACTTCGGTTCACACATATTCTCCCTAAAATGAGATGATGCTTTGCAACAAGATGATGATGAGCTTCATAGCTTGATGATAACCTTTATAAGTGATGATGGAGCTTTGAAAAAGCCACCTAGTACATACATTATTCATAGTCTCGACTATATTAATCATGCTGCGATTACATCATTAGTAATTAATCATAAGGTGTTGGAGATATGCGAAGATCGAGCTGAAGATTGTAATCAATCAATCAATCCAAGATTATAGAAGATTGTGATTATTTAATTATGTCAATCTGTGATTGTATTCGATTTGATGAATATTTCTTTTTCTTTTCCTTAGTTAGACATTTAATGTATTATAAATAGGGCATCATACAATGTAAATCATATATACAGAAATATAGAAATCTTGAGCTTTCTCTCATGCTTGGCCTACTCTTCCATTTCTAATATGGTATCAGAGCTATACCTTTCAACCTAGCTTCCGCAAAATTCTTCGAATTGCCTTTGTTCCTTTCTTACAAATTCGTTTCTACAAAGAAGCAGAGGAATTCGTCATGGCCAAGAATACTCAAGGAGAAATTTCAGTTGAGAAAAGTCCAAACTCACCTCAAATAAAAAATCCAAGCTTAGTCGACCCATCTGAGGATGTCCATTCGACGGCTCAACATACTGCCAACCCGACACTTGCTCCAGCAAATGTTTCCGGCCCAACCCAATCGCCACTAGTCCCGTGGTTTCCCTTTCAGGGCCCGTGGGGAATTGGGCCGGCCCAATCATGGGTTCCATATGGAACATCCGGAGAAGCTTTTTCGAGCTCGGCACAGCCCAATGGGCACAGCCGACGAGCATAGGCCCGGGACCCGAAACATCTTCGACGGGTCGGGAGGGAATCCCTACCCAAATGCAGGACCCGGGTACCTGCCGTTCATCTTTCCAGCCAGCGGCGACCGGCCGGAACCCGGCGACCCATTCTACACGTCGCCAGGCGACGGTCCCGAGCTACGACTCATTTCCTTGCAGCTTACTGGACCCGAAAACTACACTACCTGGGCTCGAGATCTCCGGCGGGCACTTGTGACCAAGGAGAAAGAGGGCTTCATCGACGGCAAAGTGTGCCCTTCCCGACCGATGAACGCTCACGGCGGCATTGGCGCAGTGCAATAAGCTCGTGCGGACGTGGATTGGGAACCGTTTAGCTCCCGAGGTGGCCGCCGGACTTCCACCAACCGAGGACTCGAAGATGATTTGGGACGCGATCCGTGAGATGTATGGCAAGCTTGATCGAGCCAAGCTTTTCTCGCTAACTCAAGCCGTATCGACCAAAACAAGGAAATCAGTCCGTCACAACGTGTTTCAACCGGCTCTCCCCTTCGGAACGAACTCGAGGCTGCCGAGGAGAGACTCGAGGGACCGGAGGAAACCGTAAAACAAGATAGGGCTATACGAGACAGAGAAAAATCGACTCATTTTTTATTGATTTTAAATGAAAATTACTCACATTTTAGGTCGCAAGTGCTTGCAATGGAGCCGCCACCATCACTCTGGCAGATCTACCAGTTGGCGGTCCAAGAAGAAAGCCAGAGGATGGCAGCGACTGGACTCACGAGAACCGGAGAAGGAGCGGCGTTCGCTGCTCTCAGATCTGGCCCGCCAACGACCGGGAACCCCTCACCGGCGTTCGCCATTCCTAGATCTGGTCTCACGCCGGCCGGCAGCTCCTCATACGCACCCTCTTCGACGGAGCAGCTTTTCAGTTTCCATGGAGAGAGCTTCTCTCGCGCGAATGAAAGAAAGAAGGGAGAGGAAGGAAACCCTAATTTCCAGATGGAAGGCCCAGATCAATTCTTCAGATCTGACGATCATTATTCAGCTAATGCCTTAGCTGAATCCAACGGTTCCTTTAAAGGATCCTACGGTCCAAGAAATTTCGCACCAAACGCAAAAGAAAATAGAGGAAAAGGCAAATTGTATTGCAGTTATTGCAAATGACCTCATCACACGGTGGAGACTTGTTGGAAATTACACGGTAAACCCAAGGATAAAGGAAAGAAGGAATCTTCTGTTAATCAAGTCACTGGACACAATATCAACCAGTCCATTACACAAAATCAGTATTAGCAAATAATGAAGGCCCTGAAACAGCTGGAAATTTATGAAGAAAGAGTAGGCTTCTCAGGTACCTCATTTTGCCTAAGCTCTATTTCTCATGATGCATGGATTGTTGATTCAAAGCCGATGACCACATTATCTGTGACAAGAGTTTCTTTTCTCATACTCATACACATATTTTCCCAGTCACTGTGAAACTTCCAAATGGGAATACCACAAATGTCACGAAAATAGGGACAATACATCTTAGCCCTTCCATTACTCTTAAGAATGTGCTTTATATTCCTCAATTTGAATTCAATCTTATCTCAGTGTCAAAAGCCTGTGAGGATAATTCATGTCGAATCCTCTTCAATTCTGACACCTGTCTTTTTCAGGCCCTTTCGACTGGCAAACTGATGGGCTTGGGTAGTCTTTCACAAGGGTTGTATTTTTGGACAAATTTTCCAAAAAATATTGATTTATCATGTTTTTCTGTGAATAAGGAATCATTGTGTAACGTTGCTACCAATGATAAGGCTATCATTTCTCATCGACGTTTTGGTCACAGCGCTTTCTTTCCACATCCTAAATATGATATCTGTCCTCTTGCAAATCAATCACGTGCCCCTTTTTCCACAAGCAAGTCCCATACTACAGAAAATTTCTTTTTAATTCATGTAGACATTTGGGGACCATATCATACACCACATCGTGATGGGTCTCGTTTTTTCCTCACCATTGTTGACGATCATTCTCGTGCTACATGGGTCTTCCTTATGCAGTCAAAGAGTCAAGCTCTTTCTCATTTGAGAAATTTTTTCACTCTAACAAAAAATCAATTTGGAAAATCTGTTCAACGCATTCGAACAGATAATGGGAAAGAATTCTCTAGTCTTGATTGTCAATCCTTATTTTCTTCTCATGGAATTCTACATGAAAGTACGTGCACTTATACACCTCAACAAAATGGGGTTGTTGAGCAGAAACACCGCCATCTTCTAGAAGTAGCACGTGCACTTAAATTTCAAGCTTTCATTCCTGAAACTTTCTGGGGAGGCTGTGTGGTCACAGCAGCCTACCTGATCAATCGCATGCAAACCAGGGTTCTTAATGGACGTACCCCATTTGAAATTTTATTTGGAAAGAAGCCTGAAGTAGATCATTTGAGAGTTTTTGGCTGCTTGTGTTATGCTGCTGCTCTGGGTCCTCGAGACAAGATGAGTCTCCGAGCCAGATGATGCATTTTTATGGGTTATCCAACCTTCCAGAAGGGATACCGTGTTTTTGAGCCATCGACAGGTGATTTCTTCGTAAGTAGAGATATGGTTTTCCATGAGGATGTATTCCCTTTTCAGGATGAAGTATCTTCCAATGAATCTTCAAGCTCAAATCAGCAAAACATAAATTTTCTAATTGAGGAAGATTTATCACTCAGTCCACACTATATATGTGTTCCGACTTCTTTTCCTGTGATCAAAACAAATGCAGCATCTTTATCGGTCTCAGAATACTCAACTCCGGACTCTACAGTATCAATTGAAGAGACATCTAATTCAGAACAATTATCCGCTCAGTCTATTTCTGAAGAATCATTTCCTACATCTGATCATATTCCTCCAAGATGGTCAGGACGAACCACTCGTCCCCCAACTTGGACAAAGGATTATGTTTGTGCATCTCTCAACTCATCAGGTACTCCATACCCTATCTCATCTTATGTCTCGTTTGATTGTCTATTTGCGGAACATATGGGCTGCATTAGTCGTATCTCCGAAGAAATGGAACCGTCATCTTATGATGTGGCCGTTCGTGATCCACACTGGCAAAAGGCTATGGAAGCTGAGTTACATGCCTTGGAAGAGAATCACACATGGGATATAGTACCACTACCTGTTGATCGTAAGCCAATTGGCTGCAAGTGGGTATACAAGATCAAGTATAAGGCTGATGGTTCAGTGGAACGCTATAAGGCTCACTTAGTGGCAAAGAGCTTTACGCAACATGAAGGTTTTGATTACCATGAAACGTTCTCTCCAGTTGCCAAAGATGTCACTGTTCGTTCCTTTCTTTCTGTTGCTGCTTTCCAGGACTAGGAACTATATCAAATGGATGTCCACAATGCTTTTCTTCATGGCGATCTTGATGAAGAAATATATATGGATCTTCCACTAGGATTACGGCGACAGGGGGAGTCTGGAGTGTGTCGTCTCCGTAAGTCCCTTTATGGACTCAAGCAAGCTTCTCGTCAGTGGTATGCAAAATTCACCTCAGCCCTCACAGCCATTGGTTTCAAGCAATCCAAGCATGATTATGCCCTATTCTCTTGGACTAAAGGTACGTCTTCAACCTACCTGATGATATATGTTGATGACATACTTATTATGGGAAATGATGAATTGGGCATCAAGAGACTTAAGGAACATTTGCATTCTAGCTTTCGTATTAAAGATTTGGGATGTCCCAAGTATTTCCTTGGCACTGAGAGTGCTCAATCAGAGCTAGGAATTGCTCTTAGTCAATGAAAATTTGTATTAGAGATCATATCAGAAGCAGGCATATCATGGTGTAAACCGGCTGTCATTCCTATCGATCAGAGCATCAAGCTGACGACCATTGACTATGATGCTGGATCATCGTCTAAGATTGACAATCCTCTGCTTAAAGATCCATCCCGCTATCAAAGGCTTGTAGGCAAACTTATATATCTTACTATGACTAGGCCGGACATATGTTATGCGGTCCAGACACTTAGTCAATTCATGCATAGCCCGAAGGAATCTCACATGAATGCAGCCTTGGAGGTTATAAATTATTTGAAGAAATGTCCAAGCCTTGGATTACTCCTTTCACGAGATTGCAATCTCGAAATGGCAGCCTATTGTGACACAGATTATGCCACATGTCCTATGAGTCGGAGATCAGTCACTGGTTTTTGCATCAAGCTGGGAAAGTCGTTACTTGCATGGAAAACGAAGAAGCAATCCACTGTATCTCTTTCATCTGCTGAAGCCAAGTATAGAGCTATGGCTAAAACAGTTTGTGAAATAGTCTGGATACGAGGCTTGCTTTCAGATCTTGGGATACAAGTCAAAGGGCCAACAAACCTATATTGTGACAATGACGCAGCGCTCAAACTTGCAGCAAATCCCATTTTTCATGAAAGAACGAAACACATTGAAGTTGACTGTCACTATACTCGAGACAAAATCCAAGAAGGGGTAATCGAGACAAAATCCAAGAAGGGATAATCAAGACAAATGGAATTGGAACTGCAGAACAGCCTGCTGATGTTTTTACCAAAACATTATGTCAAAGACAACATGCATATCTACTGAGCAAGCTTGGCGTCTTGGACATATACCAGCCATCAGCTTAAGGGGGAGTGTTGGAGATATGCAAAGATCGAGCTGAAGATTGTAATCAATCAATCCAAGATTACAGAAGATTGTGATTATTTAATTATGTCAATCTGTGATTGGATTCGATTTGATGAATATTTCTTTTTCTTTTCCTTAGTTAGACATTTAATGTATTATAAATAGGGCATCATACAATGTAAATCATATATACAGAAATATAGAAATCTTGAGCTTTCTCTCATGCTTGGCCTACTCTTCCATTTCTGACATAAGGTTTTCAATGAGTATATAAACAAGTTGCATACGAACCACAGATCCCCCTACCGCGAGCTCGTGCAAAGGAAAATTGTGGACGTCCTTGTCCGCCGGCAGATCTAAGCATTTTCTTTGTCAGCTGTGGGGTCATGCGTGTTGTCAGCCGTTCGATCCAAAACTTGTGATCATTGACCGTAGGACTTGAGCACAGCAAATTTGCAGTGCTTTCGCCCACGGCAGTGGACTCGGCCCGACCTTTTAAAAAAATACGTTCACTAAATCAATTCCGGTACTTCAATATTCTATCATTCTTGTTCTTTAGGACCAGCTAATAGAGAAACTCACCGGCCAGTGCCGTGGTGACGGAAGGTGACGTTACATTTGGTGACGCAACATTTGGTGACACAAGGAGGGCCTACGATTGGGCAGTATAAATAAGAACTGAATGGGTCAAAAGTCAAAGTAGAACGAGTAAAGAGAAGGACAGGACCCAGCGTAGACCAGAGCAGGAGCTGATCGAGTGGGACTTGGAACGAGTTGGTAAGTCAACGGGGGATGGCAAAAGCATAATGATAACTGAAGTCGGGCTGACATCTCGACTGAAAGGGACACTACTAATTCCCAGTGGCTTCATCTACAAGTTCTCATCGTTAGATTTATACAAACGCTAGTTAGCAAGTCCCTTACTTTGGCCGGGTTCACTCTAAAAGATCCTTTAAAAAAATTGTTTAATTATAATAGGTATCAATTATCTACTACTAGATACTCATCACAAATTAATATTGTTAAAACCGTTAGCTGGGTTCACTCCTATGTGGAGGAAGCCAAATGAGTTGCAAGCCCAAAAAAGGTTTGAGCCCATATAATAAGTTATATGGAGAAATAGGGTTTCTCACTATCTTTAGTGTGGTAGCCACAAAAGGAAATAGTAACAAGAGAAAAAGAGAAAGCAGAAAATCTGGGGGTTGAGGCAATATCTAATTTACATCAAGCTGGCATCGGAGGTCGATTCTCGGTCTAATTGAGTTGAAATTTTGTCAGCATGTTCGTGGCGAAATCTTCTCAAATCTGAACGATTTGATTTTCATTTGAAGTTGCCTCCATCAGGTTTTTCGGGGATTGATCAAAACCTGCGTTTTTGGTCAGATTTATCTTTGATCTCTTGTGAAATTCATGTGTATTGCCAAGAATTATGTTCTTGAGGTATTTGCTGCTATGTACCTCTAGTATTTGCTAGAGAAGAACATTGTTCACCCAATTTTATTAATAGTGAAGATTTTTGGGTGGACTCCGGTCCCGTGGTTTTTGATCTCCTCACATCGAGGAGGTTTTCCACGTAAAAAAATCGTCTTGTGTTCACGTGCTTGGTATTTATTTTACCTACTATATCAATTCCTATTAGGTTTACACAAGAGGAGAGATTATTTTATTCCACTGCGTTAATTCAATATTGTTCGAATTGTTACCGTTCTCCCATCAGAGTGGTATCAGAACATTTGGTTATTGCTTGATTTTTCTGCCTTGTGTTAAACAATGGAAACGAATACGAGTAAAATGGTTACACTGAATGGTTCAAATTTATCATATTTGAAAAGGGAAGATGGAAGACCTTTTATATGTGAAAGATTTTTATTTGCCCGTATTTGCCGAGGAGAAACCAGAGAATAAAATTGATGCTGAATGGTCTATATTTTATCGTCAAGTGTGTGGTTATATCAAGCAATGGTAGATGATAATGTTTTGAACCATATTATTGAGGAAACACATGCACGCAGTTTATGGGATAAGCTTGAACAGTTATATGCTCGAAAGACTGGGAATAATAAGTTATTTTTTATAAAACAGATTATGGCTCTGAGATATCAAGATGGTACTTGTTTGACTGATCATTTAAATTCTTTTCAAGGAATTACAAATTAGTTGGCTGCGATGAGAATCAAGTTTGATGATGAGATACAAGCACTATGGTTGCTTGGTACTTTGCTGGACTCATGGGAGACATTCCGAACATCTTTGTCTAATTCTGTCTCGGATGGTACGATTACCATGGATTTGGCCAAGAGTAGTATTTTGAATGAAGAGATGAGAAGGAAGACATAGGGATCGTCCTCTTCACATTCTGATGCCTTGGTTGTTGAGAAAAGGGGAAGAAGTGAGTCTCAAGGTCCGAGAAATAGAGATAAAAGTCGAGATAAAAGCAAAGGTAAGTATAATAAATTTGCTAATGTTGAGTGCCATTATTGTCATAAGAAGGGACATATTCAAAGGTTTTGTCGCCAGTTAAAAAGGGAGAAACAAAAGGAGAAAGGTAAAGAGAAGAAAAGTGATAATGACAGTGATGACAATCGTGTTGCTGCACTTAAAGAAGACTTTCTCATTATGTTTGATGGTGATGTGGTGAATTTTGTATCTCATGAGACCAGTTGGGTAATTGATAGTGGTGCATCTGTTCATGCTACGTCTCGTAGGGATTTCTTTACATCATACAGGTCAGGTGACTTCGCATCTGTGAAGATGGGAAACAATGGGCTAGCTCAAGCTATAGGCATCGGTGATGTGTGCCTAGAAACCAGCAATGGCACAAGGTTAGTATTGAAAAATGTTAAACATATACTTGATATTCGCTTGAATTTGATTTCTACAGGCAAGTTAGATGATGAGGGGTATTGCAGCACCTTCAGTAATGGTTAATGGAAGCTCACCAAAGGTTCTCTTGTTGTGGCTAGAGGTGAAAAATATTCTTCGTTGTACATTATGCAGGCAAAGTTGTCCACAGACAAAATTAATGCGGTAGACAGCGAAGATGCAGCTGAGTTATGGCATAAGAGGCTCAGTCACATCAGTGAGAAGGGTTTGTCAATATTAGCTAAGAAGAAGCTCCTTTCAGGATTCAAAAGTTTGGCGCTAAAGAAGTGTGCTCACTGTTTAGCAGGAAAACAGAATAGAGTTGCATTTAAAACCTCCTCTCCTTCAAGAAAGTCGGTATACTTTTGGATTTAGTGCATTCGATGTTTGCGGTCCTATGAAAACAAAATCACTTGGTGGCTCTCTTTATTTTGTTACCTTCATAGATGATTTTTCAAGGAAAATTTGGATTTATACCTTGAAAACTAAAGATCAAGTATTAGATGCTTTTAAGCAATTTCAGGCTTCAGTTGAGAGACAGACTGGAAAGAAATTGAAGTGTATCAGAATTGATAACGGGGGAGAGTATATTGGACCTTTTGATGAATATTGCAGACAACAAGGTATTCGACATCAAAAGACACCTCCCAACATGCCTCAGTTAAATGGCTTAGCTGAGAGAATGAACAGAACATTGGTTGAAAGGGTAAGATGCTTACTTTCATAGTCAAAGCTACCTGGATCCTTTTGGGGTGAGGCTTTAAGTACAGTTGTGCATGTATTAAATCTTACTCCATGCGTTCCTTTAGAGTTTGATGTTCCTAATAGAGTTTGGACAGGCAAAGATGTTTCTTATGATTATTTGCGTGTCTTTGGGTGCAAAGCATTTGTGCATATTCTCAAAGATGAGAAGTTTAAACTTGATTTGAAAACACGACAGTGCATATTTATTGGTTATGGACAGGATATGCTTGGCTACAAATTTTATGATTTGGTTGAAAAGAAAATTGTAAGAAGCAGAGACGTTGTGTTTATGGAAGATCAAACAATAGATGATATTGAGAAAGGAGAGATGATTTCAGCACCACAGGTTAATGATGATTTGGATCCAGTTCCTCTTACAAATATTCCTACACAGGTTGATGAAGAGCAGTAGGAAGTCAATGTTCCAAATAACGTACATGTTCCTGAACATGTTGAAACAGATAATACTATTCCTGAACCAGAGGCTCAATTAGATGTTCCACTGGATGTTCCAGTCCGGAGATCCATTAGAGACCGACGACCTTCCACCAGGTATTCTGAAGATGAGTATGTATTATTGACTAATGCAGGTGAACCAGAGTGCTATGCAGAAGCAATAGAAGATGAGAACAAAAGCAATTGGTTTGATGCTATGCGAAATGAGATGTAGTCACTTTATGATAATCATACTTTTGAGTTGGTGAAGTTACCTAAAGGTAAAAGAGCTTTGAAGAACAAGTGGGTATATAGGTTGAAGCAAGATGAACATACTTCACAACCACGGTGCAAAGCTAGATTGGTTGTTAAGGGATTCGGTCGAGAAAAGGGTATTGATTTTGATGATATATTTTCTCCAGTAGTGAAAATGTCTTCTATCCGTGTGGTACTAGGCTTGGCAGCTAGCCTAGATTTGGAAATTGAGCAAATGGATGTCAAAACAGCCTTCCTAAATGGTGACTTGGAGGAAGAGATATACATGGAACAACCTGAGGGTTTTAAAGTGAAAGGGAAAGAGGATTATGTGTGCAAATTGAAGAAAAGTCTCTATGGCCTAAAACAAGCACCGAGGCAGTGGTACAAAAAATTTGCGTCAGTTATGACAGAACAGGGCTATAAGAAGACTTCCTCGAATAACTGTGTGTTTGTCCAAAAATTTTCTGATGATGACTTTATTCTTCTCTTGCTTTATGTTGATGATATGCTGATTATTGGCGTGGAATGCTTCAAGAATTAAGTTATTGAAGAAATGATTGAGCAAGTCTTTTGCCATGAAAGACTTGGGCTCGGCGAAGCAGATTCTTGGCATTAGAATTACCCGAGACAGAGATGCTAAGAAGTTGTTTTTGTCGCAAGAGAAATATATTGAGAAAATCCTTCAAAAATTTTGCATGGACAAGCCTAAAGTGGTTAATACTCCTCTTGCTGTCCACTTTAAGTTAAATATGAAGCAAAGTCCTACGACTGATAAAGAGAAGAAAGATATGGAAAGTGTTCCATATGCCTCAGCTGTAGGAAGCTTAATGTATGCGATGGTATGTACACGCCCAGACTTGGCGCACGTAGTTGGCGTTGTTAGTCGCTATTTGTCAAATCCAGGCAGAGAGCACTGGAATGTAGTGAAATGGATTATGAGGTATCTTCGGGGAACTTCAAATTTGAAACTCAGTTTCGGGACCAGGAAACTTGAGTTAATTGGATACACAGATTCCGACTTGGCAGGAGATATTGATACTCATGAATCTACTTCTAGTTATTTGATTTCTTTTGCGGGTGGAGCTGTGTCATGGAAGTCAAGATTGCAAAAGTGTGTTGCACTTTCTACAACCAAAGCTAAATTTATTGCAGCGACTGAAGCTAGTAAAGAGATGCTATGGATGAAGAAGTTCTTAGAAGAACTTGGGTTCAAACAAAAGAGGTATGTGTTATTTTATGATAATCAAAGCGCAATTCATCTTGGTAAGAATTCATCTTTTCATTCTAGATCAAAACATATTGATGTTAGATATCATTGGATAAGGGATGTTCTAGATGAAAAGTTATTGGAACTTGAGAAAATTCATACGGATTATAATGGCTCGATATGATGACGAAGACTCTACCAAGAGAGAAGCTTGAACATTGCCAATCGATAGCAGGGATGGTGAATCCTTCCACATTGTCGTGAGGGGGAGATTTGTTAGCTGGGTTCACTCCTATGTGGAGGAAGCCCAATGAGTTGCAAGCCAAAAAAGGGTTTGAGCCCATATAATAAGTTATATGGAGAAATAGGGTTTCTCACTATCTTTAGTGTGATAGCCGCAAAAGGAAATAGTAACAAGAGAAAAAGAGAAAGCAGAAAATCTGGGGGTTGAGGCAATATCTGATTTACATCAAGCTGGCATCGGAGGTCGATTCTTGGTCTAATTGAGCTGAAATTTTGTCAGCATGTTCGTGGCGCAATCTTCTCGAATCTGAACGGTTTGATTTTCGTTTGAAGCTGCCTCCATCAGGTTTTTCGATGATTGATCAAAACCTGCGTTTTTGGTCAGATTTATCTTTGATCTCTTGTGAAATTCATGTGTATTGCCAAGAATTATGTTCTTGAGGTCTTTGCTGCTATGTACCTCTAGTATTTGCTAGAGAAGAACATTCTTCACCTAATTTTATTGATAGTGAAGATTTTTGGGTGGACTCCGGTCCCGTGGTTTTTGATCTCCTCACATCGAGGAGGTTTTCCACGTAAAAAAATCGTTTTGTGTTAGCGTGCTTGGTATTTATTTTACTCTACTATATCGATTCCTATTAGGTTTACATAAGAGGGGAGATTATTTTATTCCGCTGCATTAATTCAATATTGTTCGAATTGTTACCGCTCTCCCATCAAAAACATTTAGGGACCCATGATAGAGAAGTAATTACTAATAACTGGAGCTGACAATATGTTCGCACATGTGCTTGCCACTTGGTATCTCATGAACTACCGATCTATTATGGTATGACGTTTGGCATAGTTTTGCCATTTAATCCATAACTAAAATAAATAAAAGAAGGTATACAAAAAACTAATCTCTTGTTGAGTTAATACCTTAAAAAAAAGGATAAATTTTAGACAGTATTTCCAAAAGCATATCAGCATTTTATCATTCGTTAAATTAGAACGTTAAAAAGAGAGAGAGAGAGAGATTTATCAGAGAAAGCATTTTATAGTATACTCTTCACTGACATGGATATTTATGAATGTGGTCCTTAAGTCAAAAAAGCTTAGTTTCCTTGGACGCTGCATATTTTTATCAACGTGACACAAAGCAAACTTCATCCGCAAAACAGAACATGACACAAGGTGAAGGAATGCAGGAGGAGCCTGCTACCACAAGCACAAGCACCGCTACAAGACCTTAATTGAGAACAATTCACCAGACAAAAAGGTAAGCACCGTTTCACTTTTAAATACCTATGACATGAGTCAGTGGGGCAAAAAGGAGAGCAGCCCAACACCAGAAAAATGTTGGATTTGCACAGACTGGAAGGATCCAAAGTAAGCAACTCTTTAAGTTTCATTCCAATTGACCACCTCACAACAACAAAAATGGCACCACTGCAACATGACTTGTCCTCACTAATCAAAGAGAGTAACAAAGAAAGCACCCATAACATGGACACTGTTACATATTATTGAGAGAATTGGTCCATGACATTGTAAGGACCATGCGAACTTCCACGCTACAAGAATTCTGTATCAAGGGGATGAGCAACAAAGCAGTGTCTCCACCAAGATCAGAAAAGTAAATTCATAGGTTGATGTCTCAAGGGGATGGGGGGCCAAAGAAAAGAAAAAAGCTTACTCTTCTTGATGTTAAAGAAAAAAATGCAGCTGGACAGTTATTCTGTTACAACATATCTCAGAGAGAAATCAGCTTTTTGATGCTATCATGGTACAACTAAATGCACAACAGGGTACGAGCTGCAGAAACTACAACAGCTGTCGCTGGAACAAAAACAACAAAAGGGTTAGCAATTTCCTCATCACCTTCATATTCCGTTGTTGTTGAATCGAAGCTACTGTCAAACATTGCACAGCTTTCACAATGATATGCCACCCGATGTTGTGCAACCAGAAGTCAGCAAGACCCCACAAAAACTCCTCGGAAAATCACTGATCATCCTAAAAGCACATTTTCAGAAAATTGGTTGCTAGAGTTACAAAAATGATGACTAAATGATACTGTTCCTCCCAAGAAAAAATCAGCCATATCAAGTTCTCAGCAATTCATCTCTACACCAGCCAATTTCTCCTCGTCATTGAGAGTATTGGCCGCAATTAAAAGCATGTCCATTCCACCTCTACCTTTGTCCGCATCCTCTTCACCATTCTCATTTGGCTTTTTATCTGGCGTCCGGCATTCCCCGTTCTGTACAACTTTCCTCCTCTGTTTATTTTCAAAATTCGCATATGCCTTCTTCGCCCCGCGTATTGCTTGAATCCCAACGTCACATTTTCTACAAAACCATTTCCCCTTGGAATTGAGGTGCGTGGCGGTTTCATGCAGTAGATGTGATAAGCTTGATCACAACCATCACACAAAACAATTTTGTCATCATCTCGATCCGTGAGGCAGCCTCTACACAAACAAGAAGGACAATACCAGCAAGAACTGTAGGACTTCAACTGCTTGGTTGTCAAGCACCTCGTATGATAATACTTATTGGGACAAAAAGGATGCTCGCAGTATTAGAGAAAACTCCTTTACTGTTTTGAAGTTGACAAAATATTTCTAAAATTCTAGTCTTAAGACTTACAGACTCAAATGTTATGATATGAAGAACTCCAGACTCTCTTGTCAAAGTCTGAAGACCGCGAGACTTTAAATTAAAAGTCTGCCCTCACTGACAGTTTTCCAAACCGAAGAATGAAGACTTATCCAGATGTGGGATTATCTTCAAGAATTCGATTCGTATGATTTTTGGAAGACCTTATGGTTGGATATAGCACTTACTTGATTGGTTATTCTTATTGGAACTTACTCCGATATGAAAATCTTGTGAAAGGCGAACAAACTTGGAAGATTCTACGTATGGAATTCAAAGATCCTGATTTGTATGGGCGAACAAGATTGACGGGCTTTCATCACAATCATCTAATGACTCGAGATCTCATTGATTGATTCTGTCCAATGGGTAGATTGGAAGAATTCCTTTGGTAAGTGACAACGGTTATGAAGGCATGAATGAGTATTTGAGGCAGACTCTCAAGTTGTTCGACATAGAGAGTGTGTGAAAGAAAAATTTCAAAGCATGAAGCTTTCTAGTTCTTTGCTCTTTCACTTATTGAGCTCAAAGTTGTATACAAAAGAGAGAAACTCTTAGAAATACTTTGTGAGAAATCAAAAGAAGCTTCTCACTGTGAAAGTCGAAGATCACAAGCTGTAAAATCTCTTTTGATTCATAGTGGAATCTAGCCAATAGGCTATCAGCGCGGGAGAGTGGACGTAGGCTTGATCTAAGCCGAGCCACTATAAATCTTGTGTTCTAATTCTCTTTCCTTGAACTCCTTACTTTCATTCGTATATTCGTTTATAATTGATTGTGTATTTAGTCTATTATCCAAAGATAAATTACTTTTGTTAAGATTTGCAAAGATTTTTATTTACACCTATTCACCCCCTCTAGGTGTTTGCACTAGCCCTTTTCAATTGGTATCAGAGCCTGTGTGCTTATTTTATTGAAGTGTTTCTACTTCTAAAGCTAAAGATCTATGGCTAGTATTTTGGCTCCAGGATTGGTTGAAGGCCAAAGCAACACCAGACCTCCTTACTTTGATGGGAAGGAATACAATGGGCCCGTTTGGTTCAGCTTTGGGGAAATGCCCTTGGGAGAATGCAAATACCTTTGAGGTAAAGGGTTTTCCGAAATGCTAGACTGTTTGGTAAACTATAACTGAAAAGTGCTTTAGGGAAATGCAAGACTGTTTGGTAAACATATATTTGAAAAGCCCTTTGGTGTGACCAAATTAAGTTTTTTAGTTTTAGTATTTTTAAAATTGCAAAAAAGAAACAATGACTATATAACCTTTTATATTTTCATGTTGAGAGTAATGTAAAAGATATATATTAGTAAATTTATTTAAAAATTATATTAAAAGAATTTGATTATAGATTAGATGCAAAGCTCAAAAAATTAAGTTTTTTTTTTAGTATTTTTAAATTGCAAAAAGAAACAATGACTTTATAACCTTTTACATTTTCATGTTGAAAGTAATGTAAAAGATATATATTAGTAAATTTATTTAAAAATTATATTAAAAGAATTTCATTATAGATTAGATGCAAAGCTCAAAAAATTAAGTTTTTTAGTTTTAGTATTTTCAAAATTGCAAAAAAGAAACAATGACTATATAACCTTTTACATTTTCATGTTGACAGTAATGTAAAAGATATATATTAGTAAATTTATTTAAAAATTATATTAAAAGAATTTGATTATAAATTAGATGCAAAGCTCAACTTTTGGCCTAGGGTTCTTTTAGGTTTATTTTCAACTTTGAATATTTTTTTAATTATTGTAGTATTAATCATCTTCGTTAATTAATGATCATTCTAGTGCATTGATAAAAAGTTGGGCTATTGATTGTCGAAAGATAAAAATGACAAAAAAAAAAAGGTGAACCCAACATTTGCAAAGGGTTTTTATTATTTAAAAAAATATGATGAAATTCCGTCGCCGATCAACACGGTTGGGGTGTGGGGAAGATGATCGGTTAAAAAAAAAAAAAAAAGAAGTCAACGGATGAACAGTAGAGGTTGACTTGCATTTTTCGAAATCTTTGAAAGCCCGCAGCGAGTCCCCACTGCTTTGGGCTTCGGCAGATTTCAAATGCCGCATTTGGCCAAGGACACCTCCAAATCTTTGAACCAAACACTTAAATTTTTCCCAAGGGGCTTTCACAAAGCCCCTTGGGAATGCTTAACCAAACGGGGCCAATGTTTGGAAGAACAAGATAAAGGCATTCCCGAGATCGAAAGATCCCCGAAATGGGATGTGGTAGAAAAATGGATTATTCCCAAAGCTACAACCGTCTCGAAAGAGGAAAAGATGTTGCGGATCTTTGGCGAAATAACTCAAGCACAAATCACCAAGAGACAAGCTCTTGATGCTAAAGCTATCTAGTCTTTATACTGTGTTTTATCTCCTGCTGAGTATAATAGAATTTCATCTTCTGAAACAACAAAAGAAGTCTGGGACAAGTTGCACATTACCTATGAAGGAACTGATCGAGATAAAGAAACAAAAATCGAAATCCTACTCGGACAGTATGAAGCCTTCAAGATGAAGCTAGGAGAATCCATCACTGATATGTTCAGTCGTTTCATGGAGATTATAAACACACCAGCATATCAAGGACAACCAATCTCAAGACCAATGAAGGTCAACAAATTGCTGCGTGGACTTTCCAAAGACTGGAATCACGTGAAGACTTCAATAAGAGAAACCCAGAGAATCATGCCTCTCTCAGTAGACGAATTAGTTTGCACACTTCAATCATATAAAGTGGAGCAAATCAATGAGGAAAAAGATCCTAAAGGTAAGAAGTCAATTGCTTTAAAATCTAACGATGATTCTAATACTTCAGATTCAAAAGATGATATGAACGATGAAGAGCTAGCACTCATGATAAGGAAGTTTAGGAAGTTGAACAGGAAATGAAGAAGTTTTAACTAGAAGAAATAGAGTACTCAAAGATTTCAGAAGAAATCAAATGAGAACAATGAGACCAATAAAGATGTGATTTGCTTCAAATGCAAGAAAAATGGACATATCAGACCCAATTGTCCTCTGTTGAATAAAAAGAAAAGAAAAACAGAGAAATACAAAAAGGCTCTCAAAGTAGAGACATGAAGCGACACATAATGCAAAGAAAGTGTTGAAGAATATGCCAACATTTGTTTAATGGCAAATTCAGAATCAGACTCAGACTTTAAAACAAATTCAGACTCGAGACTCGACAAGGAATTCGAGGTTAGTGATTTAAAAATTCATGCTAAAGTCTCAAAGTATATAGATGAATTAGGTCTTAGTCTTAAAACATCTCTCAAAAGGATTTCCGAGCTAAAAAGGGAGAATTCTAAACGAAGCAACAGGAAATTTCTTGGAAAGAAAAATTTGAAAATCTAAATAAAAGCTTTGTTGATTTAAAAGATAATGCAGATTCTATTTCAAAGGAAAATACCTTTTTGAAAGAAGACATTTCAAATATCTCAAAACGGTTTTCAAAAGGATCTGAAATGTTGGAAAAGATTCTTTGAATACAAAGACCTTATTTCAACAAATCGGGGTTGGGAATGAAACCGAAAACCATTCCTTTAATTGATTTTCCAAAAGTAAAAGAAAGAATTAAACAAAGACCTACAAAAATATTTTACAAAAATCATTTTCAAAAAGTCTTTGTAAAACCTATTAGCCGAAGTGCTCTCGAATGTTCAAAGTGCTCGAGAAGGAATGTCCCAAGCTTTGGAGACCTGTTAAGAGGGATTGGGCAAAGACTGTTTTTGGTACTTACTCCCCTGGACCCAAGAAAATATGGGTACCAAAGAAAACTTGAATTTTTTTTATGATTGCAGGTCACTATCAAGAAAAAGATCAAATGGTATTTGGATAGTGACTGTTCGAGACATATGACGAGAGATTCAAGCTGTTTATAAAGCTTATACAAATAAATGGTGAAAAAGTTTCTTTTGGTGGAAACAGCAAAGGAAGAATTGTTGGATGTGGAATTATAAAGATTGGAAGTCTCACAATCAACAATGTCTCCTTGATGGAAGGTTTGAATTATAATCTACTCAGCATAAGTCAACTATGCGATACTGGATTCAAAATTAATTTTCAAGAAGGCATTTGTTCGAGAACTAGTAAAGATCTATCTCAATCTTTTACTAGACGAAGATATGGAAATATTTATATTCTGGATATAAAACCAAAAAGCTCTCAATGTCTAATCTCTATTCAAGATGAAGCAAACATTTGGCATCGAAAGCTAGGTCATGTTAACATGAAGCAGATTGCCAAAATTTCCTCCAAGAAGCTTGTTTGTGGACTGCGCAGTTTGAATTATCAAAAGTCTAAACTATGCACACTATGTGTTTTGGGAAAACAAGTTAGAAGCTCTTTTAAATTTGTAAATCAAGTTTCTACTAATCGAGTTTTGCAGCTTTTGCATATGGACCTCTTTGGACCAACTAGAACTCAAAGTATTTGTGGAAAGAAATACTGCCTAGTAATCATGGATGGTTACTCTCACTTTACATGGGTATTCTTCTTGGCAAGTAAGTCTGAAGCATTTTCTTACTTTTCAAAATTTGCTAAGAATGTTCAGACTTGAAAAAGGATATGTTATTTCAAGCATATGAACAAATCATTGAAGTGAGTTTGAAAATCAAGAATTTGCAAATTTTTGTGATGAATCTGGTTTACAGCATGTTTTTTCTTCACCATATACTCCAGAGCAAAATGGGGTTGTGGAAAGAAAGAATAGATCCTTGCAAGAGATGGCAAAAACCCTCTTAATTGAGAGTAATATTTCCTCTCGATTTTGGGCTAAAGTTGTTTCTACAGCTTGCTATATTATTAACAGAGTGTTCTTGAGGCCTATCCTGGAGAAAACTTCTTATGAAGTGTTTAAAGGGAGGAAGCCAAATGTTTCTTATTTTCATATATTTTGTTGCAAGTGTTTTGTTTTAAAAATGCAAATGATCAAACTGGTAAGTTTGAAGAAAAATCAGATGAAGGAATTTTTCTTGTCTGTTCAACCTCAAGCAAAGCCTATAGAGTATTCAACAAAAATACTCAATCTGTGAAAGAATTTATGAATGTCAAGTTTCAAGACTCTATACAAAATCAAGTGGACAAGACTCAACTTGAAGAATCTGAACCTACTCTAGACGTTATAAAATCTACTTCCCCCAAAATGGTTCAGACTTCTGAAGATTAACAACAAAAAGAACCAGAAAACTCAACTGAAGCAGAGGATCAAGAGACTCATAAATCAAATAGCAACTGGAAATGTCACGCCCCGAACCTCGAGCGCGCCAACATCCCACCATGGTCATTCAAATGCGACGTTCTCGGGTTAATTCGCTGACCCAATCGTTCTTTAATGCACATGCGGAAGCGTATTATAAAACCCCTGACAAAAACTCACAAGATAGGAAAGCAAGAAACCAAATCATTCATAAACAAACATGCTTTCAAAAGTAATCACACTAGGGTTTACACATATACCAAAAGGGGTCAGTCTACAAAAAGGGATCAGTCCTACCACCACTAGTCGGACTCGTTCTTCGATCCCACTTCTGACTGATCAGCCTCCGGGGGTTCTGCCATCTACGGTCTTGAAATTTTGGCCCACAACGGGGTGAGACATTGTCTCAGCAAGTTCAACCCCTAAACCCCTATTAGAAAGAAAATACACCCCGGTGGCTTAGCCACATCACACGAAGACTTACCTCGTCTTAATTCCTTCCCGCAGTTAACACAATTTGTATCACACAATCTCAGGTAGTAAAAAGATTTTAAACAATTGGAACGCCATCACTTTCATATAAACCACAATCGCGCTCAGCACGCATTCCAATTATTATTCACTGCCACATAAGGGCATAGCCTACTCGCAGTTCGGCTATCTACTAGCATTAATGCCAGGCATCGCCTCCCCCCTTGGAGCGCGGCTTCGTCACTACGTCGACGGCGTTCCCGAAGGAGCATGCGCCCAGAATCTACTGCAACCCGCATCCGTTGTAAGGGGCAACCCATATAGGGGCAAGTCCGGCTCAACAGCCCAAGACGATCTCCTCTTAATTATCACATAACAATCCATATTTGGCCCGGGACACTTTGCACTTCACTCAATGCTTCCACTTAAAATAGTGATCCCGGCCATTTTTCTTCATATTAAAAATATTCCAGAAATTAACCACGCGTGTGGGGACACGTTAATTTTGATCCAGAAAACCAATATCTCACTTTTTCAAACCCCACTATTTAATAGAATACTTAAAATCCAATTTTTGCATCAAAATCTGACACTTGGGTTTTTATGAATAAAATCCCTATTTATCACAATCAACACTCAATTTGCCACATCCATTCATCAAATTCAAATTCTAAATGCCCAAAGAATGATCAGCACGGAATTTTGACCAATTAAGGTCCCAAAATAATTTTCGAAATTTTATTTTTTTAAATAACAATATTTTAATAATTTCGTAATATAATATATTATTAAATAATTCCAGAAATTCGAAACATTTAAGTAAATCAAAAATAAACCCCTCTTATGTCCCATCAAGATTTATTATAAAATAAACTCTCTTAGCCTTAATTAAACATGGTTTAAATTAAACAAACCTCTTAATCTAAATCACAATTAAATAAACTAAACTAACCACCTAAGCTTACTTAACTTAGACTAAGCACACTTAGGGCATCATTAACCCTCTAATCAAGATTTAGTGAGTTAAACTCACCCGATTAACGAACCGATCGTACCAAAACGACGAGGGCGTCGAGGGGATCGACTTTCCCAAAGGTGGGCCAAGCATCCGAGGTCAGGAAGCCGGCCAAAACGGGCCAAACATCCGCTGCCAAACCCATTTTTTTAGCTGCTGGTTGAGACCGACAAAGGGCAGATCCGGTGGCTGGTTCGGGCGGAAGAACGGCGGAGGAGAGGGCGGCAGCTCGGCGGTCGAGACGGCAGCTCCGGCGATGGCTCGGGCGGCTAGGCGGGGCCTTCGGCGGCCTTGGCGACGACGAACGGGCGGCCGGGCGTTGGCTTAGATGGTCGGACGAAGGGGCTAAGACACGCAGCAGCACCGCGCGCTAGGATGGCATCACGGCGGCGAACGGCGACGTGCGGAGGCATGCGGCTGCTCCGACGGTGGCTGGTGAACGACGAGCAGGGGGCTGGCGAGGAGGGACGACGATGCTTTGGAGCTCGGGCGCGAGATGGTGCGACTACTTGGCCGGCGAGCGCGCAGGGCTTCGCGCGGACGGCGACGATGATGACGGCACCGGCGACAGCAAATGGGTGGCCGAGCGACAGTTGATCGGACGCAGCTCCTCCTTCAAAGTCGTACAACTTTTTTCCCCGCAACCGGATCTCGGGGAAAAAGAAGAACTTGATGTGACACCCCCACTTTTGGTGACCCAATTGGCTTGCGACACTTGTCAAGCTCTCCTTCAATATGGCCCAACCATCATGATCTAAGGTGATGTCATGCTCCACTAATTCAAATCCTCCACATCATCTCCCAATGGTTGCAATTTACTTTTCCGCCGTGGCATGAAATCTTGTACACTAAATTCTTCAATTCCAATCAATTCTCTTCCAATTTAGTCCAATTGAAGTCCATAAAATTAATCCAATGTCACCACACTTCAATTAACATAATCACTTGACCATAGAACCATCTTAGATCTCAAAAGTACAACCAACAACGGGCCTACCAATTTTCCGAACCAAATTAACCATACTTTTATTATTTTGCTGAAAAACTCAGTTTATATGAAAAATCTTCTGAAGATGAGCCAATGTTCCTAAAATGATTTGTGACACATCAGGACTTCCAATTTCTAAATTCGATCTCAATTCACGGTTAATTTCACTCTGGCACGATATTAGCGCGTCTCGATCTACCGGGTAGCTTTTAGAAATTTTCATGCATTTGACCTGTGGTTGATCAAGCCACAATGTATATCTTTGACACATTGGCAACTCTCGATTGTCGTGGAAATCTCATGGTTTCAAATACGGACAGTACCCAATCGACAGAAAAGCTGGTCCAGTGCCGACGACAAGAATAGTGCGATATGGTGGAATCACCCACACTCGATCACATGCCTCTGTCGAGTCGACCTATCTCCGGTCTCTAATCGATTTTTAACTGTGTCGTAATGACCCTTGCAGATTAGCTCGGTCGAAAGGTCGCTTCCTGGTCAAATTCTCGAGTTTGATGCATTAGAATCTCTTATCGGCTTCACCTGATAGATTAGTTTTCACATGAGTGGCCAACTCAAGGAAAAGAACTATATGCGTGAAGATGAAATGTCCGTCTCATTTTATTAAATACATAATTGGAAAATCAGGATGTCACAACTCTTCACCTCTTATAAAAATTTCATCCTCGAAATTTAAACTTTTACCAATTCTTAAATAAAAAGGTGGGGGTACAATCATCTCATCGAAGCTTCTCTTTCCCTAGTTGCTCTTTCTGTACTGCGGTAATGCCAGATCACTTCCAAACTTGTCCAAACCATTACGGATTCAAAATGCTGAACACTTGCCCACTTTTGCAAAAATAAAAGCTGCAAAATTTGGTTCTTTTTCTTTTTATTTTTCCCTTTTTCTACTAAGCAGCTAATTGCCACGTCGAGGATTCAAACTCTCGACTTCAAACCTTTTTCTTCATTCCCGGGTACCACTCGGCTAAAGGTGCCGACAATGTCTCGAATTGCTTTATTTATCCATTTAAAGCCAAAATCTTCCTTTGAACCCAAATTTCGATGGATTCCGATTTAAATGCTACTTCATCTTCCATTCCTTAACAAAACGCGATGTCCCTATCATAGGTGACATTTAAGGAAAAATATATTTCCCCTACTTGAAATTCCAAGGTCTACGAGACTAATCTGCGAAGCTAAACTGGCGATTCTAAGCGGTCTCAAGTCTGTCTCTGATAACTGCAACTGAATCACTAATTTTTGAATTAACTCTGGACCTGCGATTTTATGATCTCGACCTTAATTCAACCAACCGAAGTTTTGTACACTCTGCTCTACTCTATTTCAAAAGGAACCATCTGAAAACTTTGCTGGCAACTGTTGCTGTAAGTGAGCTCAACGAAAAGGAGTTGTTCCTTTCCACTTCCTTTGAAAACTAATCCACATGCTCTCAACCTGTCCTCAAAGGTCTGAATTGTCCTTTAAGACTAGTTATCCGTCTGAGGATGATAATCCGTACTATGCCGCAGCTTCATTCCCAAACCACTCTGCAACTTTTGCAGAAGATAGCCACGAATTTCGATCTCGGTCTGAAGAAATCGTCACTGGCCCTCCAAATAGACGAATTCTCTAACGCACGTACAACTCAGCGTGCTTGTCCAAATCAAGGTCCTTTTGTACTGCGATAAAGTGAGTCGACTTCGTCAGACTGTCGACCACTATCCAAATGTAATCATTTCCTTTCTAACTCTTCGATAAGCCTGTCACAAAGTCCATTGTGACGTACTCCCCTTTCCACTCGGAAATCTGGAGAGGCTACAGAAATCCTCTCGGCTTGCAATGCTGAGCTTTGGCCTGCTAACACGTTAAACACTTGGCGACATGCTTGGCGATGTCCTCCTTCATATCAGACCACCAATTGTGTTGACGTAGATTCTGATACATCTTCGTACTACCAGGATTAATGCTGTAACTGCTACGATGAGCATTCAACAAGATCTCTTCCTTAAGCGTTGCATTGCTAGATACACATGATCATCCTCAGAACCTCAATGTTCCATCTTCAGAAATCTGAAAGTCGGCTTTCCTTTTCTTAGTATCCTCTTGTAGGATTTTCTGAACATCCGAATCTGTCAACTGAAGTAGTCTGATTCTGACCTGCACTTCCGGCTCAATTCTGAGGGTGGCCATAAGATTCGAAGGGTGGCCCACCTCAAATTTGAAACTTGAATCTCGTGATCTCTCGAGTAGACTCCATTTCTTGAGTACCAATTGTGCAATTGAAGACTTTCTAGTCAGCGCATCGGCAACCTTGTTCGCCTTTCCAGGGTGATACAAAATCTCACAATCATAGTCCTTCAGGAGTTCCATCCATCGACGTTGTCTCATATTCAACTCCTTTTGAGAGAACAGGTACTTGAGACTCTGATGGTCGGTGAAGATCTGGAATCTTTCTCGACACAAATAATGCCTCCAAATATTCAGGGTAAAGATGATCGCTGCAAGTTCTAAGTCATGCGTCGGATAATTCAACTCGTGAGTTCTCAACTGACGGGACGCATATGCAACAACCCTACCATGATGCATTAACACATAACCCCGTCATTTAAAGGACGCATCACTGTAGATCTTAAATGCTCCTGGACCAGATGGAATAGTAAGCACAGGTGTAGTAGTTAGCTTCTACTTAAGCTCTTGGAAACTACTCTCGTACTTATCTGATCACACAAACTTTTCTTCCTTCTTCAGCAGTCTTGTCAACGGTGATGCCAACACTGAAAACCCTTCTACAAACCGTCTGTAATACCCTGCTAAACCCAGAAACTTCTTATCTCTATCACTGTAGTCGGTCTCGACCAGTCAGCTATTGCTTCAATCTTGGCTGGGTCCACTAAGATTCCTTCTCCGGAGATGACGTGACCTAGGAAAGCCACACGAGTTAGCCAAAACTCACACTTACTGAACTTGGCGTACAGCTCATGATCCCTCAAAATCTGAAGCACTATCCTTAGGTGCCTTTCAAGATCCTAAGTACTCTTCGAGTATACTAGGATGTCGTCGATGAAAACAATTACAATCCGATCCAAGTACTCCCTGAACACACGGTTCATCATATCCAGGAAAGCAAACAAGCATTCTTCAAATCAAACAAAGATTACGAACTCATAATGGTCGTATCGATTGCGAAACACTGACTTCGGTATAACCTCATTTCTAATCCCCAGTTGATGACACCATGTCCTCAAGTTGATCTTAGAGAATCTCGATACTCCTGGAAGCTGATCGAACAAGTCATCGACCCTCGACAATGGATACTTGTTCTTGATCGTCACCTGATTGAATTATTGATAGTCGATGCACAGGCGCAACGAACCATCTTCTTTCTTCACGAACAGAACTGGTGCTCCCCAAGGTGATGCACTAGGGCGTATGAATCCCCTTTCCAACAATTCATGTATCTGCACTTTCACTTTCAGTTCTTTCAGCCCTAACAACGCCATCCAGTAAGGAGTTTTAGAGACTAGCTCTGTTCCGGGTGCTAATTCAATTACGAACTCTATTTCTCTTTCTGACAACAAACCTAGCACTTCTTCAGGAATTACCACAGAAAACTTCGGTACCACGGTTAGGTTCTCCATATACGGCTCCGCAATTGACGCATCTATTACAGTTGCCATGTAGATTTGGCAACCAACAACTAGAACCAGGTCATCTTCAGTGACGAATAACAAGGAGTGAAGGTCCTCTTCGACTTTCGGTAATTCAAAACTTTTGCACGCTAACTGAACAAACCAAATTATATCACTACCACAATTCATAACCCCGAAAAAGCTCCTCGAGCCAAACCTTTTATAAATGACTTCTAAGTCATACTTAAGCAAACCCTTCAGGTACAACTATAGTCAAAGATTCATCTTTCTATTACTTATTACCACAACGAAAATTCTACAACCTTCACTGAAAATTCTGCTGCACTACTCTAATAAAACATCTCAAAAACATTCTTCCTTTGATCGATACACCACTCGATTCATCTCTGAGCTGGCGGCCTGTTCAAACCACCCTGCGGTGCATTCTGCGGCGTGAATCCTCTTTTCTGACCCAACGGTGGCAGCGGCGGTAACTGTTGCGGTCTCATCGGTCTTTAGGGAAAATTCTTAACTATGTGACCCTGTCGGCTACACTCATAATAGGCATCCATCCTAAAATGGCACGGGGTTGGTCCATGCCTTTTCCCACAGGCACGACACACTCCCTTCAGGTTGGATGCTGGCTTACCAATCTCACTCTTCCTGATAGGTGGAAGGGGCACATTTCTTCTTACATCGGCCTTTCCTCCAATTGATTTCCATCTCTGCCTAAACTGAACTTTGACTTAGATACGGCGGCTTGTTTCCCCAATCACAACTCCGCTTTGGGCTTCAACAAGTGCGGCAAAAACAACGGTTTCAACACTAGCGGCGGTAGTGAAAGCGGCAACAAGTGGCGGCTTGATCTTGATCTTACTGACTCAAAAAGCTTCCCAAAGACTCTAGCGACTGAACAATCCCAACAAACCTAGGATCGCTCGGTGCTGCTACACTCTCACTACCGACTTGCAGTGGTACTCTCACAGAATTTGAGTGATCCCATAAACACACTACCAAATAGCTATCAACCACATGCATCAGCATATTAAAAGTCTTTCCTACTAACTATCCCATGACTCATCGCACCTTATCACTCCATACACAGACCATGCTTTGATACCACTTAAACGGGGATGTCACGCCCCGAACCTCGAGCATGCCAACATCCCACCATGGTCATTCAAATGCGACGTTCTCAGGTTAAGTCGCCGACCCAATCAGTTCTTTAATGCACATGCGAAAGCGTATTATAAAACCCCTGACAAAAACTCACGGGATAGGAAAGCAGGAAACCAAATCATTCAAAAACAAACATGCTTTCAAAAGTAATCACACTAGGGTTTACACATATACAAAAAGGGGTCAGTCTATAAAAAGGGATCAATCCTATCACTACTAGTCGGGCTCGTTCTTCGATCCCACTTCTGAATGATCAGCCTCCGGGGGTTCCGCCATCTACGGTCCTGAAATTTTGGCCCACAACGGGGTGAGACATTGTCTCAGCAAGTTCAATCCCCTAAACCCCTATTAGAAAGAGAATACACCCCGGTGGCCTAGCCACATCACACGTAAGACTTACCTCGTCTTAATTCCTTCCCCGCAGTTAACACAATTTGTATCACATAACCTCAGGTAGTAAAAGAATTTAAACAATTGGAACGCCATCACTTTCATATAAACCACAATCGCACTCAAAGACGCATTCCAATTATTATTCACTACCACATAAGGGCATAGCCTACTCGTAGTTCGGCTATCTACTGGCATTATGTCAGGCATCGCCTCCCCCCTTGGAGCGCGGCTTCATCACTACGTTGACGGCGTTCCTGAAGGAGCATGGGCCCAGAATCTACTGCTACCTGCATCCGTTGTAAGGGGCAACCCATATAGGGGCAAGTCTGACTCAACAACCCAGGACGATCTCCTCTTAATTATCACACAACAATCCATATCCGGCCCGGGACAATTTGCATTTCACTCAATGCTTCCACTTAAAATAGTGATCCTGGCCATTTTTCTTCATATTAAAAATATTACAGAAATTAACCACGTGTGTGGGGACACGTTAATTTTGATCCGAAAACCAATATCTCACTTTTTCAAACCCCACTATTTAATATAATACTTAAAATTCAATTTTTGCATCAAAACCCGACACTTGGGTTTTTATGAATAAAATCACTATTTATCACAATCAACACTCAATTTCCCACATACATTCATCAAATTCAAATTCTAAATGCCCAGCAGCAATCGGCACGGAATTTTGACCAATTAAGGTCCCAAAATAATTTTCGGAATTTTAATTTTTTTAAATAATAATATTTTAATAATTTCGTAATATAATATATTATTAAATAATTCCAGAATTTCGAAACATTTAAGTAAATAAAAAATAAACCCCTATTATGTTCCATCAAGATTTATTATAAAATAAACTCTCTTAGCCTTAATTAAACATAGTTTAAATTAAACAAACCTCTTAATCTAAATCACAATTAAATAAATTAAACTAACCACCTAAGCTTACTTAACTTAGACTAAGCACACTTAGGGCATCATTAACCCTCTAATCAAGATTTAGTGAGTTAAACTCACCCGATTAACGAACCGATCGGACCAAAACGACGAGGGCGTCGAGGGGATCGACTTTCCCAAAGGCGGGTGTCACACCCCGAACCTCGAGCATGCGCACATCCCTCGGTGGTAGATAGAATTTTGCGACGTTCCCAGGACTCATCGCTGACCCTTTTCATTTTATTACACATGCGGAAGCGAATTCACTAATCCCCTCACAACAACATACATGGGATAAAAAAGCAGAACAACCAATTTCAAATCAAATACACTTTTATAAACACTTCAAGCTTATACATAAGGTCTATGTCATAAAGAACTACTGAGCCACTTATGCTCCTGACCCTTCCGCTTCAAGCTCCTGGCTCTTCACACTAAGGACTTGAAAATGGTTATTCAATAACCAATGAGATATAAATCTCAGCAAGTTCCACCCCTAAGCCCCGGTTAGTACACCAACTCAACCCAGGATATCTATCCAGAACTACCACCACAAGCAACAACCAACAATCGATTCGCATACAACCTTACCCGGTATGCCATACCCTGCACGTTATAACTCAGCACAATACACGCAATGCACATGGCCATTAGATGATACATTTCATCAATCACATACGAGTCGCATCGCCACCTCGGCCATTGCCACACCCCGCACATTATCGATTCATGCGTGCGTGCCATAAACAATGTGCTTAACTCCCGTATGACTGAAATCACGGATGCCATGATTCTCATGCGTTCTTGCACATTATCACAGTTCATAAACACAATGCATATACTCAATGCATACAACAATTGAAACGCCTTACTCATCTCAGTCAATCACAGGAGTCCTGATTATAAGACCAAATCGTTATGACACGTCCCATTCCGTACCACACAATTTCATCCCACAATTCGGCGCATCAATAACACTCAGCATGCATTCCAATTGTTAATCACTGCCACACATGGGCATAGCCTACTCGCAGTTCGGCTATCTACTGGCGTTTAGCCAGGCATCGTCTCCCCCCGTGGAGCACGGCTTCGTCACTACGTCGACGGCATCCCTGAAGGAGCATCGTCTCCCCCCTTAAAGCACGGCTTCATCATTACGTCGACGGCATTCCCGAAGGAGCATCGGTCCAGTCGACCCAGCCTCTACTGCGACCGGCATCCATTGCGCGGGCATCCCATATAGGGGCACGTCTAGCTCAACAGCTCAGGACGGTTCCTCATTAGCCAACACACGACAATTCATTATCGGCCTAGGATACTTTGCATTTCACTCAAATGCCTCGATTAAAATAGTAATCCCGGCCTCTTTTCTTCGTATTAAAAACATTCCCGAAAGTAGTCGTGCGTGGGTACACGTCAATTCAAACCAGAAAACGATACTTTCCTTTTTCAAACCCCACCGTTTGATATAATACTTAAAATCCATTTTTGGTGTCCAAACCCGACACCCGTGATTTTCTGAATAAAATCCAATTTTCCAATCACCACACAATTGCACAAATCATCATTCAATTCATGCAGATGTTTATGCAATAACACATCCAATCACTTCATAGGATTAAACCCACATGAAATTAGACACTTTTCATTCTCGGGTGAACAAAGTGTTTTGTGAACAAGAACTCGTGAACAAGTGCCTCGTGAGCAAGAAACTCGTGAACGAAGTCGAGTGAACAGTAAATTTCCATAATTTAATAAATGATAAATTAAACTCAGTTAAAATCATTAATTAAAACAATCAAACAATTAATTAAGCAAAACAAGCTTAATTAAACACATAAGCACAATTAAGCAAATAAAGCAAGATTAAGCTAAACTAATCTAATCCATCCATCTAACCACCTATCTTAGGGCTAATACAACTTAATTAAATCACCTAAACTAGAATTAAATCTAACTAAACCAACCCTATGCAAGTTTAGGCACTAAACGAAGGATTAGGAGCTAAACTCACCCGTTAAGCGGGCCGGAAACACCTATGCGGCGGCAACGACGGAGGCGACGCTCCGGGACCCTCTACCACGATGATCCAAGGCGGTCCCAAGCTCAACACAGCAACCACAGCTCGGACTCCCACCGAAAACACCGAAAAACAGCCGGGAGGAGAAACCGAGTTGAATGGCTTGGCCGAGCTCCGCGAGGGGGTTGGTCGACAACCTGAGGCTCCCGGGGGTCTTGGGGATCTTGTGGGTAGCTGGGATGGGCAAAGGAAGGGCTGGAATGGGAGAAAACGAGCTGCAAAGTCGAAACAGTCCAGGCTGCATGCGGACCGACGGACCAGCGACCTACGGCTTGCGACGGCTGTACAGACGGACAGACGGCTCCGTTCGGGACGAAATTGAGTTCATTGGAATGGTCTGTCTCTCACGATCATGGTGATAGGTGTATCGTTCTCTGATTCGACCAGGAGGACCACTTTTGACTCGATTCTTCACCGAAGGGTCACCGGAACAAACCGGAGGAAGAGGAAAACGAGGGAGAGAGGAGCTCGTCCGTTTGGAGGCCGAATGGGGGAGAGAGAGTGATGGGAGGGCTGAGAGCACTCCTCATTAAGGCCATTCAATGGCCACTTCAAGTCCCCATGCATGACATCATCTTCTCTCTCTTCTTTTGCCTTATCCACAAGCTTTTAGGGGCAATTTGGTCATTTCCACCTTGCACAAATTACACATCTAACCTTGGGCTGAAATTGGTGGATGGGCCTAAGGATTGGGCTTGGCCATGAATAGGAGTGGGCTTGGAAATTAATTGGGCTTGATTGGGCTCAAAGTTGGACCGTGGGCTTCGAAAGATGAATAGTTGGTTTGGGCCCAATGGGCTCATTTGCTTGACTTAGGCCCATTTGGTGGCTGTCCCAACTTGGGCCTGAGGTACACATTGGCTTGGCCCGGCCCACGTCCTCATGGGCTTGCTTCCTCGGTCCGAAAACCCTTTTTCCAATTGCTCGGCTTAACCGACTCGTCGACCGTTTGATGTAGCTTCATCCAAATCCGTCCCGACATTCCCCGACAATTCGAAGTCCAATCCTAAGTTCTCTTGCCATGTCAATTTCGCCCTAATGTCATTTTGGTTACAACTCGGACGACGGGCGGCTCCGAGGATTCACGCGTAACCGACTCGTGCCAAATCACGTTCAAGACATCTCGACACATGGACGTCCTTCACTGCATGAAATTACGGAGGATGGATTCTTATTTCAGAGTACACGATCACTAAGGATCGACATAGGGTCGTTTGCGGGTTCAATAACGGTAAACGGAATCACCCGTCGTTCCATTATGTTCTGTTCGCGAATCAACTTCTAGTCGTCCTTAGAATCGGCCTGCCTATCTATAGGATCATCCTCACGCAAGTCTCACAGTCAAGTCGTTTTCCCAAGTCGAGTTCTTTAGTCGTACGGGTTCTGTCCTCATTAGTCTTTCCCTCAAGATCGCATCTCGGGAGTGATCAATTCCGAGTGAGATCAACCAACAATGCATTGACAAAATTCACTTTCACTCGTCCTTCAAAGGGCTCGAATTTCAGGATGTCACAGCGGGCCAAGCATCCGAGGTCAGGAAGCCGGCCAAAACGGGCCAAACGTCTGCTGCCATACCCATTTTTTTAGCTGCTGGTTGAGGCCGAGAAAGGGCAGATCCGGTGGCTGATTCAGGCGGAAGAACGGCGGAGGAGAGGGGCGGCGGCTCGACGGTCGAGACGGCAGCTCCGGCGAAGGCTCACGGCGGCTAGGCGGGGCCTCCGACGGCCTTGTCGACGACAAACGGGCAGTTGGCGTCCGCTTGGGCGGTCGGACGAAGGGACCGAGACGCGCGGGCAGCACCGCGCACTAGGATGGCATCACGGTGGCAAACGATGACAGGTGGAGGCGTGCGGCTGCTCCGACGGTGGCTGGCAAACGGCGAGCAAGGGGCTGGTGAGGAGGGGACGACGGTCTTGGAGCTCGAGTGGAGATGGTGTGACGGCTGGCCGGCGAGCGCACGGGGCTTCGCGCGACGGCGGCGATGACGACGGCACCGGCGATGGTGAGCGGGTGGCCGAGCGGCGGCGATCGGACGCAGCTCTTCCTTCAAAGTCGCACAGCTTCCCCCCAACCGGATCTCAAGGAAGAAGAAGAACTTGATGTGACACCCCCACTTTTGGTGACCCAATTGGCTTGCGACACTTGTCAAGCTCTCCTTCAATATGGCCCAACCACCATGACCTAAGGTGACGTCATGCTCCACTAATTCAAATCCTCCACAACATCTTCCAATGGTTGCAATTTACTTTTCCGCCGTGGCATGAAATCTTGTACACTAAATTCTTCAATTCCAATCAATTCTCTTCCAATTGAGTCCAATTGAAGTCCATAAAATTAATCCAATGTCACCACACTTCAATTCACATAATCACTTGACCATAGACCATCTTAGATCTCAAAAGTACAGCCAAAAGCGGGCCTACCAATTTTCCGAACCAAATTAACCATACTTTGATTATTTTGCTTAAAAACTCAGTTTATATGAAAAATCTTCTGAAGATGAGCCAATGTTCCTAAAATGATTTGTGACACACCAGACTTCCAATTTCTGAATTAGATCTCAATTCACGGTTAATTTCACTCTGGCACGATATTAGCGCATCCTAATCTACCGGGTAGCTTTTAGAAATTTTCATGCATTTGACCTGTGGTTGATCAAGCGACAATGTACATCTTTGACACATTGGCAACTCTCGGTTGTCGGAGAAATCTCAAGGTTTCAAATACAGACGGTACCCAATCGATAGAAAAGCTGGTCCAGTGCCGACCGACAAGAATAGTGCGATCTGGTTGAATCACCCACACTCGATCACATGCCTCTATCGAGTCGACCTATCTCCGGTCTCTAATCGATTTTTAACTATGCCGTAATGACCCTTGCAGATTAGCTCGATCGAAAAGTCGCTTCCTGGTCAAATTCTCGAGTCTGATGCATTAGAATCTCTTACCGGCTTCACCTGATAGATTAGTTTTCACGTGAGTGGCCAACTCAAGGAAAAGAACTATATGCGTGAAGATGAAATGTCCGTCTCATTTTATTAAATACATAATTGGAAAATCAGGAAGTCAGAAGCTATACAAAGATGAAGAAGGAAAGAATGTAGATCAGAAGCTATACAATAGCATTATTGGATCACTTATTTACCTTACTGCATCTAGACCTAATATTTTGTTTAGTGTTTGTATCTGTGCTAAATTCCAATCAAATCCCAAAGAATCTCATTTAAATGCAGCAAAGTGAATCATCAAATACGTTGCGACTACTCCAAAGCTAGGTCTATGGTATCCCAAAGAATAAGACTTTACTTTCCTTGGATATTCAGACATAGATTTAGCGGGATGTAAAGTGGATAGAAAGAGTACTTCTGGTACATGTCAACTACTTGGCAACAAGCTAGTATCATGGTTTTCAAGAAAACAGAGTACCGTAGCTCTTTTAACAGCTGAAGCGGAATATGTAGCTCTTAGAAGTTACTGTTCTCAAATCTTATGGATAAGGCAATGGCTAATAGACATTTGTATTGAAGAATCATGCACTAAGATCAAATGCAACAACACGAGTGCCATCAATCTCACAAAGAATCCAATTATTCATTCAAGGGCAAAGCATCTAGAGATATGACATCATTTTATTAGAAATCATGTTCAAAAAGGAGAAGTTATGATTCAGTTCATTGACTCGAAGAATCACCGGCGTACATATTTACAAATCCACTGGAGAAAAGTTTATTTGAGTCTATTCGTGCAAGACTGAACATCATATCTTCTACCGGGTAAAGTCTGAATGTCACGCCCCAATCCTCCGAGCTCGTGCCCATCCCTGCTTGGTCGATAAAATAACGATGTCCCAGGACGCATTGATGACCCATCCCTCTTAATGCGCATGCGAAAGCATATATATATATATATATATAATCCCCAGACAACAATTCAATGGGATAGAAAAGCAGGGCCAACTTTTTCAAACCAAAACAGGCCTTTCTATAAACGAACATGTTTATATACAATGCCAGGCTGTTTACAAAAATATCGGCTTAACAAAAGGGAACTGTTCTATGACTCCCTAATTAGACAAGTTTGCCGATTCTTCGATCTCCACCTTCCCAAACTTCGGGGCTTCTGGTCCTGCACTAACTTCCTCTAAGGACCTGAAAATGGTTATACAATAACTAGTGAGACAATGTCTCAGCAACTTCAACCCCCTAAGACTCGATTAAGAAGCCAATTACGCCCTAAAGGCTACCTAAGCACAACACGAGTCAGAGGACTTACCTTGGCCTCAGTTCCTTCCTGCAAGTTAGTCAATCACATTATCCAATCAATCATATCAACTCATCGATCAATCGACTCAGTCAATTACATGTCATCAAGACCATCACACGGTCACCTCAATTATTCATTCTCAACTCTTAGCCACAGCTTAACAGGCACAACCTAGATTAAGTGGTCATCACGGCCCCACTGGCAATTTTCTATATTTGGTGGTTGTCACGGCCCCACCTGGCAATTTTCTAGGTTTAGTGGCATCACAACCCCACTTGGCAATTTTTCTAGATTTAGTGGCGTCACAGCCCCACTTGGCAATTTCTTTAATATGAAGTGGCATCACAGCCCCACTCGGCAATTTTTCTAGACTTAGTGGTATCACAGCCCCACTCGGCAAATTTTAGATTTATTCCCACATTAATCAATTTTAGGATGTTTTCAAAAATCAGTTTGGTTCGAGATTCAAAACGTGTCCATTTGATCTGAAATTTGACTATGTTAAACTAGAAGATATGAAAAACAACTTTTGTGAAGAAACTATTTTGAAATTCTAACTCTAAGAGTTGATAAAAACCCCTAGAATCCTAAAAGGTCACCAATTCCAGCGAAAACTGAGGCTTTATTGGAAATGACGAAGCCGATATCTCCTTCTTTTAAGTCCATAAAAATCTTAAGAAAAATATATGTTGTAGCTGAGGATGTCTAAAACATTTCTCAAGAGACACCAATCTCAAATTCGTATCCCATTTCGATTCACAAAATTGGCAAACGGCGAGGGTCCAGAAATCCAAACTGCAGGAATTTCACTGGATTTGACTAATCCATCATCAATGGTACAAATCTCACTAATTAAGTTACACTAATCCATTCTAAGGCTAATCTAACCATCCTAGCTTATCACTAATCCATACTTAAGCTTATCTAAACGACCCTTAAACATAATTAATCTACTAAGTGAGGTTTAGTGAGTTAAACTCACTAGTTTAGCGGTCCGGTGAGTCCATGGCGACGGCAACGCGATGGTGAGCGAAAGACAAGCCCACAGCGACACCAAGCAAGGTCCGGACGAGCCTTAAAGCGGGCCTAGAAGTTTGAAAACCCTTGCTGATTTATGCTTCTTTTCTGGGTTGAACTTCAGAGTAGAAATCAGCAGCTTCAACGGTGAAAATGGGCTAATCGAAACTCTGGCGAGCGGGTGGTTGGCAACCGGAGGCTCCTGGGGGTCAAGGAGACTTCTTGGTGGTTGAGATGGGCAAAGGAAGGGTCGGAATGGGCAAAAGAAACTTCCAAGTGCCATAACTTGGCACAAAGGGACACTTAAGTGCCATAACTTACGAAAGGTACACTTAAGTGCCACATTCAAGGAAAAACGGATCACTTAAGTGTCACTCCGGCCAAAACGCCGCCGTGGCATTTTTGGCGAAGCGAGTGTAAAACGACGCCGTTTTCCACGCCGACGTGGCCAAATAATGCAAAACGGCGTTGTTTTGAGCTGACGTGGTAAAAAATAATATAAAAATGAATTAAATTAAATATAGTTAAAATATTAAAAATAATTTAAAATTAAATTAAATTAAATTATTAAAAATAATTTTAAAATTAAATTTAGTTAAAATATTTAAAAATAATAATTTTAAAATTTAAAAAAAGTGGGGGGGGCCGCCGCCTCCCCGCCGTCGCCGGAAGGGCTAGCGACGGAAGGGGAGGGTCGGCCGGGTCGCCGAGCCACGGCCGGGGCCGGCGACCCGCCGACCCGGCGGCAGGGCTCACGAGCCCGCCCTGGATCGAGGTGAGGGTGCAGCCCTCACCCGGATCCGACGAGGGACGGCCCCTCGCCCGGCCGAGCCATGGCCCTTGGCCCGCCGGTGACCCCTGGGCGGCGGCCCTTGGCCCGGCCGGCGAGGGCCACGACCCCTTGCCACTTGCCACGATTTGTGCGAGGGCCCCGTCCTCGCTGGATCCGGGCGAGGGCTACAACCCGCCCGATCCGGGCGAGGGCTCGCGAGCCCTCGCCGCCGGGGCCATCAACCCCGGCCGACCCTCACTCCTCCGTCGTCGGCCCTTCCCGGCGATGGCGGGAGGCGGGCGGGTGGCTGCCCTCGCCATCACCCCCGCCACCCCTTTTTAAAAATTTTTAAATTATTTTTTAATATTTTAACTAAATTTAATTTAATTAATTTTTATATTATTTTTTTACCAAGTCAGCCCAAAACGACGCCGTTTTTGCATTATTTGGCCATGTAAGCGTGCAAAACGGCATTGTTTTGCACTCGCTAGCCGGAAAAATGCCACGTATGCAATTTGGCCGGATTGGCACTCAAGTGATCCCTTTTGCTCCGATTTTGGCACTTAAGTGTATCTTTCGTAAGTTATGGCACTTAAGTGTCCCATTCTGCCAAGTTATGGCACTCCAGGGGTCCGCGTCTCGGTCGGAATGGGAGAAAAATGAAGAAAAACGCAAAACAGTGCAGGCGGGCAATACACCGGCGGACCGGCGACCGTTGGTTTGTGGCGGCCGGACAAGACGGAAGAATCTTCTGTTAGTCTGTTTGTGCACAGTAGATACAGAACGGAAGAATCTAATCTACAAAGACAATTATTTGCAAATCTTAATCGATTCTATTTATGCACCTGCACCAGCATAATGCACCAAAAAAATTTACTCGGCATTTTAGGAAAAGTTACCACGAATTTTCCTCCATCAGAATAGCTTTTGTCAGCATTGGCCCCCTGGGAGAAACAGACACAACTTCAGACTTACCTTTAAAGAGAAATTGACAGCAAAGACTGTTGAAATGCATATCTCAAAATACTTCAAAAATCTCACATATTTGCAATACTCCTTAGATAAGTCAGTGAGACTCTTTGCCAAAGAAGCTAATCCAGTGCCAATCTCTTCAAGCTTCCTCCAAACTTGTAGCGTTTTACGAGGTTTAATATACGCCATGCAGCTTATACAAGAAGGTAACTTTTTGCATACAACTTTGATAATAGGAAGATTAGAAGTCCACTACTATAAATCAAAAACTGCAACAGATATTTGAAGAACTGGCAGAGATCCCACATCCAAATCAAGATGCGCAAAAACAAACATCACAAATCACAGACTAAAAAGAATCTAGGGAAGAAATAAACCACCAAGGACATAGAATGTCATTGCATCCAATGGACAAACCTTACAAGAGCATGCAGTAGTAACTGCACCTAGGATCCACCTACTCTTAACAAGTATTCAATTCTGGAACCAGCTTAGATACCTTCATTGCAGCAAACGCATTAATTGAATTATCCTAATAATTTAATTAAATCACATATTCGGAGCTATTTCCAAGTACAACTTTCAGTAGATAATCAAATTTTCCAAGTATAGCACATCGGTATATCTATCAAATATAGTTAGAATGTCGGTGGTAATGGCATGAAAGAAATTTCACAAGTCACTGACAGGAAAGGAACAGAAAAGTAGCCAGGATTAAATGAAGGATAAACCTGAAAACCCTTCCCGAAGCAATGTGCAGATATTTGTACTTAAATAGTTTTGCACATATCTATTGTTGAGACCTAACATGAAACTTAAATAGTTCAACAATTTTGAAAAACTTACAATCAATACAACATGTCCATAATGAGTCCAACGTGGGTATCGGAACGCAAGGCACAGGCACACTATATCTCTTGAACTTATATATAGTTCCCGACCTAATATTAATTTTAGATGAAACATGATGAGGACATCACTTATAAACTTTATTCACGTTTATGTATATGATCTATTGAGTTTACGCGATAAGTATATGAGAATCATCGTAAAAGTAAAAGAAATACACGTGTCAATTTTGTGTTTGCTATAATCTAATTGAATCATTTCGGATGCATTAAAATGAGTGAATCTATTCATAAATTTAACAGCCGACATGCACTAGGGAACTTGAGCTCGTTGATGGAGTAGGTTGTGATTAGCACATGGAAAGTACTTTCAATATACAATAAGTTCTTCTTTTATTAGAAATAAACTTAGCTATTAATAAGAATGACCTGATACATATTACAAGACCAATGGAATTGAGTTGGGGAGCCGCGAAATACAAGTAGACGAAAGAAATCAGTTGAAGTAGTATGAAGTACAATTGTTGAAATAATCACATCAACATTTTCCCTTGTAAAATCAATATAAACATATTGCTTATGCTCATTGATTTACATAGACCAGTAAAAGTGTACAGACCTCGCGTTTATATAGAAATCGACATTAGAAATATTATTTTTTTCGTTTAAATCACCTTATTGCAAAATATAAGGATTATCAATAAATGGAAAGTAAATTATTGATAGAATACGAAGAAATGGGAAACACATATACATGGAAAGAGACCAATATCTCAAGATTGAAGTACATGGCTGATAAAGGATCGACAGAATATTTCTAAAACAACTAATTTGGGGTATTTTGGTAAGGAGCTATTTTCTTGATATAATAGTAAACCCTAGTGAAAAGCTAAAGCAAATTAACAAGAAATCAAGAAGAGATAATATAGTCATCACCGATACAAGATATACCAAAAGTAAATCAAAAGGGCTCATGAATCTAGTATATTGTTTCTGGGCACTTCATCGACATTATTCTGCAACTTGCGTATAAAGGCAAATAAAGAGATTGTGATGTCTCCTATCACAGAAATTGGACTGAGACAACTGAATGCATCTTCATCTCGGCGATAAGACTGACTGATCCTCCTGCACTGAAGTCAGCTCTACCTCTGCTTCCAATTGCATCGACATCGGAATCACACTCAAAACACAGATAGATCCAGTTCTAATGCGATTCATCTCTTCTTCATTTTGTCGGGCGACCGTGGGATTTCGTAGTGATCGTACTTGCTCCAATTCCTTCGCCACTTCCTTCATTGTAGGCCTGTACCTTCCATGAAGTCCTAACCATCTTTTCACCAAGTTGGACACTGCAATAATTTCTTCGTTCTCACCATGGTCTAATACCTCCTTATCAAGAACATCGAACAAGCAATTCTCCTCCATCGAAATGATGAAGTACGAGGCTAGATTTCTGTCCTCTTCTACCCTTAGTTGAGAAATTGGCCGTTCTCTGGTTAGTAGCTCGATAAGGACAACTCCAAAACTATAGACATCGCTCTTGTCTGTAAAATTGATTTGTTTGGTAGTACTCAAGGTCCAAGTATCCAAAGGTTCCTCGCACCTTTGTGGTCAAGTGTGTTTGGTCGATGGGAATCAATTTGGAAGCTCCAAAATCTGCCACTTTGGCTTGATATTTTTCATCCAAAAGTATATTTGATGACTTGATATCATGATGATAAATTGGTATGGCCGCATCAAAGTGCAAATCTGTAAGAGCCGTGGCAACTTCATTGGCAATTCTTAATCGCATTTCCCACAAGAAGGGAAATTCTTTGTCTCGATCATGAAGATGGCGGTAGAGAGTTCCACTGGGGACAAATTCATATACCAGAAGAGGGACTTCACTCTCCAAACAAAATCCTAATAGTTTAACCACATTTCTGTTATTGATTTCGGGGAGAATAACGATTTCATTGACGAACTGTTCAAATTGTCCTACATCAACAACTTTGGATTTCTTGACCGCAATAATTGTTCCATCTATCAACCACCTTAACCCAGTATTTGATTCTCATTGAAATGATCTGTAACCGTTCCTAACACCGTTAAGGCAAATAACTTGCCTTTCTCCACATGATTGTCTTCAATAGAAGTTAGGCGTTTTTGCAACAAAAATCCCCCACTACGTTTAAAGAAATTTTGTTTGAGCTTTGCCTTCCGCCTTCTTTTGATGTATTTGTCCAACCACCAACAAAGCAAAAGCAACATTATGGCTCCGGTACCCGTGCCTGCCCCTGTGTCCGAAAAGGTCAACGGAAATTGCTACGTCATCATCAACAAACTAGCTTCCACTAATTTAACAAGTGCTTTTAAGCTCTGAAGAGAGAGACAAAAAGGAGGATTAGCTCAACAAAATAATTCGAAAATATTATGCATCATTTATGGGTGAGAAACAAAGATACAATCAAATTGCTAAAAGCAGAGACTATGAAATTACAAATAAGATTATCCAAGAAGTCCTAAACTATTACACGGCGGTCAATTCAGTCATAAACCTTTCAATTGTTCCAATTTAGTCCGAAATATTTTTACGATTTATCAATTTATTCCTAAACTTTTTAACGATTTATCAATTTAGTCCTTTTAGCCAATCTTGACCGAAAATCACCAACCATCCTACGTGACACAACCGATGCTAATGTGGACAATTTTTGCAATTTTTTAAATTTTATGATTTTTTTTTTTGCTTTTATCTCACTTTTCATTTTTCTTTTTCCCTTTTCCTCTCTGCCGGCCTCGAGCGAGGGTCGTAGTTGCTAGCCTCAAGTGAGCAATGCCTGTGCCTAAGTAGCCGAGGTCGACCCTTGCCAGCCCAAGCCCAGGCTACCCTCGCCCGAGATCGGCAACCTTCGCCAACCATCACCGAGGCTTGACCATGGCCGATGGACGGAAAAAGGGAAAAAGAAAAAGAGAAGAAAAAAAAAAAAAGTTCAAACATTTTTAAAAGAAAAAATTGTCCACATCATTGGCCAAAGAACTAAATTGGCAAATCATTAAAAGTTTTAAGATTAAATTGACATAATTGAAAGATTTAGAACTAAATTAGTAAATTTTCAAAATATTTATGAATGAATTAGCATAATTAAAAGATTTAGAGCTGAATTGATCACCATAGAATAATTTGAGAACTTTTTGGATAATTTTTTTTTAAATAAAAAGCTCGTGCAAACCCACAATTCAATCAATTGCCTTCTTTCAACCAAAAAAAAAAATTCAATCACCTTCTTAATTTAGCCGCTTACTTCATTAGAGAAATGGGGAGTAAAGAACACTACAAGTGCCAAAACTTGACACAAATTGACACTTAAGTGCCAAAATTTACGAAAATGACACTTAAGTACCACTTTTTATAAAAAATGAAACACTGAGTGCCACATCCAGCGAATCTTGCCGGAAATCCTACGTGACAATTTTTTATTATTTTTCTCGCTTACGTAGCTTGCTAGAAGGCTAACTCAGCAAAACATACACAAAAATGACGTCGTTTTAGTATAATTCGAATTTTAACACAAAAATTAATTAAATTCAAATTTAAAACAAATAAATAATAATTTAAAAAAAAAAAAAAAGGAGGAGGAGGAGGGAGGCAACCGACAGCCGAGGGCTCAGCCCCGCCGCCCCGCCTCCGCCTCCGCCGGAAAGGTGGGGAGAGTCGGCCGGGGCCGCGGAGCCTTGGCCGGGCGACCCGGCCGACCGGGCGGCGAGGCCTGCGTGCCCTCGCCTAGATCCGGGGCGAGGGTCGCGGCCCTCCCCGGATCCGGCCCGCCTCGGCCAAGGCTCGGCGGCCTCGGTGACCCTCCCCCACCTTTTCGGCTGCGACGGCAAGGGCTCAGCCCTAGCCGCTAGTTGCCTCCCTCCTCCTTCTCCTTTTTGTTTTTTTTAATTATTATATATTTGTTTTAAATTTAAATTTAAATTATTATTATATTAATTATTTACCACGTCGATCAAAACGACGTCATTTTGACACTGTTTAGCCACATCAGTATGCAAAATGACGTCGTTTTGCACTAAGCTCGCCGGAAAATTGCCACGCCAGTGTTTTGGTCAGATTTTTCGCCGTTGGTACTTAACTGATTCATTTTACTTCGATTTTGGCACTTAAGTGTCACTTTCGTAAGTTTTGGCACTTAAGTGTCCCTTTATGCCAAGTTTTGATACTCTTAGTGTCCTTGTGTCGAGAAACGGGGGACTCTAAAGAAAAGAAGCAATTGCGCAGGTACTTGGGGAGCGCAATGGGGAGGGGCGGGTTTTACACCCCTGTCTGCGACTTAAAACTAGTAGAGATGTCCATACGCGCATCATGCCTCATGCAGGACAAGTTTCTTTATCCCGTCACCATTCTCCCGATAATGTCAAGTTTAAAAAAAAAAAAAAAAAAAAAAAATCTATAAGCACAATTCTTGATTGTAAGAAGATAAAAACGACGTAGAGAGGACAGGGACAAAAGAAAATTGGACAATTACACCGGACCAAGGAAATGGGACATACCTGGATTGCACAAAATAAAATAAAATAAAATATATAAGTAATCAATTGTTCCATTTCGATCTGAGCTGTGCCGCCATAAATGCCGTTGGCGTCGCCGCTTTCTGCTGTCAAGAGACCACCCCATGGCGGTTGCGACTCTCAGGGAACATCGTCGAGGGACTCTCTCTCTCTCTCTAGATTTGAGGTCATGCGAACACCGCGGTGTCGCACTCCCCAGGCGGCAACAGGAACCACCGCGGTATAAGGTCGTCTGCGTCACCATTCTCTCCCCTAATTTTCTTTTTCTCTATTTCTAGCCAGTTCTCTTTCTCTATGGGTTTAGTTTCTTTCTTCAAGTACTTTCTTTTTTTATTATTTATTTGAAATTTTTCTGTTGAGTTTTGAGTTCTCTTTATTGTGACAGAGAGATTAGTTCATCGTCAAAATCAGCTGATTTATATAGCGCCGTTTGAGATAGACACCCAAATAAAATGAAAAAACATACCAACAAGTATCTGCACCAAATGTGATGATGGATTAGCATTAGCAGTGCATCCTTGCCCACCCTTCCTGCCATCACCATGATAACTCCTCGGGCATGAACAATGATAACTCCCATCAAAGTTATAGCAAATTCCGCTGCACTGGTTCTTATTTGGATCAGCACATTCGTCAATATCTATAGAAAAACACACATGTATCCAAAGCGATGAACTTAAGACGAAAGGAAAAGATAACAATAAGTCAAGTTTAATCTTTCTCGGGGTATATCAGTAGTAAGGACAAAGTAAAGAACGTCAATTTGAAAATACCTTGACAGCCACTCGTGAGATACGGATGGCCGTGGAAACCTTCTAAACAAGTGCACTTGTACCATGCTCCATTTTCAGCACCGGTACAATGGGTATTCTCGGTGCACATGTAGTTCGCACTGCTCTTAGCGACCTCGCAATTTTTGTCCCCGACTGCCCAGTCGAGAACCAAGGGAGCCTTCTCAAGTTCAAGTCGCCAAAGATCATCAGAACTGCAGTTGTAGTCAAACGAGTTCCTAGGTATGCTCGTCTCGCAGCAACCGATACCCGAGCACGAGCCATTAGTCACTTCAGAAATGTCATCGTATTTCGACATACATCCAAAGGCGAAATTGCCCTGGCGGTCTAAGAAGGTCAAATGCGTATCGCAGCCGACAGCTATGAACTTGTTCTTTGCGTGGGAGTGGTGCTTGAAGTAGCATCATACCCTGAAGAGTTATAGCAGTCTTCGCCGATCCACATGGCTATTTGCATCTCGTGATCCTCGAGAGAGATGTCGAGTAGTCGCAGGTCACTACCTTTATTATCCGTATAAGGCATTAGAGGGTCAGTAGAGTCATCGCAAGCAACTCTAAAAGAGGAAGGTCTGATGCGGCAGTGGGATTCATTGTCGCTCAATCCGAAGGGGTATGGAATCGAGAGGTTTCCACAAGTACTTCGGCATCGGACTTCGTTATTGAATCATAAGTTTCTGCTATGTGGATGTGGTATGCACCCAATCCGATGGTCCCAAGCAAGACAACTATCGAGAGAAGCTCATGGATGAACATGCTTCTTCAAACTCTTCAAATGTCTTTTGATAAATTAACTTGATAGGATCGAGGGCATTCACAAAAATAGAAGTAAGATGGTCTTTTTATAACAAAAAAGAAGTAATTGTAGTTATGGTTACCCACATTAGAAGTCCAAAGACCTGGTCTACACTGCAATAAATGTTGAGTATTGACTAGACTAAGATAGGTGGCTGTCGCGACCTCCTCGAAGCGGGTTTGGACCACCTAAGGGTTTGACTAATTGATTCTAAGCTTAGACTTAGCTCGAGCCTCCCAAGCCCATACCAATTCGCAACTTAGGGTTTAAGTTTTTAATATGCAAATGATTTTTATCATGGAGTCGCCACTAATCTATTTTTAATGGGTCAATTAGAAACCCGAGTAAAGTAATGGGAGAATTACTTCACTTCTATGAACCAGAGATTAAATGAGTTCCGGGACTTGATTACGCTAGATTTTTCTAACGCCCTTTCGGTTATTTTTTCTTTTAATTCAAAAAAATGTTTTGCAGGCAGCTTGAACTGATTTTAGCCTAAACCGCTAACTTGCAAGAGGGTGATCATGCGGGTGCACTAACATTAAAGATGACATAAAAAAAAAAAAACACATTGCAGAATTAAACACAATAAGGCAAGCAATTATTTATTTATTTATTATTTTTTGGGGTTTTCTCTTGTTTAAAAATGAAAACTTACCTAGATAACATGTATATGATTTTTTTTTGGGTATTTCTTTATTGAAATTCGAAATAGTTACTGAAAATTGACTACAAAACCTGACAAGTTATCCTACTCAAGCTAGGAAATAATTTAGATTAAATCCCATTTTAATTCGGAAACTTATCTTAATTAAGTAGCCGTAACATGCAATCTCATATTAAAAAAACTAACTAGATAAATTCTGAACATGTGACCCTATCCTATTTAAGAAAATTATTATTTTTTATGAGATTATTAAAATATGCAAACATTATCTAAAAACCTATTTATAAAAAAAGAGTCAATTAGATCCTATCCTAATCTAAACATACAATCCTAATTTATAAAAACCATTATATTCCGATACAAGATTTGATTTTTTTTTTTTTTTTTTAGTGTTTTTCAAAACAAGCGATTACCGAGATAAGCATTGTACCCAACTCACTCAGGATATTCATCAAATGAAGAATTAAATAATTGAAAAAATAATCCGTCGTCTCATGGATTAAATTAACAATTATGTTAACCCTAAACATCATAACAGTCAAGAAAAATCAAAATAATTAGAAAATTGATCCGAAGTCTCTTGGATCAACTTAATAGTTATAATGATTTCAAAGCCAAAGTATCATCAAAATCAACATAATTAAAAAATGGTCCAAAATCTTACGGACCAAATTAGTAATTATAGTGATTTTTACAAATAATACCCTATTCGGGAATGCCTAAAGCCTCGATTAACATCAAACATTCCAATTTATACAATAATATTGAGAAGAAATTTAGTTAAAGAAAACTACCTTATTTGGATTGGCGCCGAAGATTCACGAACGGCGGTTCGCGTCGGGGTTGGGCCGTGGCGGTTGGAACGCAACAGCAGCTTCTGGACAAGCTCGTCGCGAGCTTTGTGGGGCAGCTCAGGCGCAGCAACTCAGGAGGGAGACGCGGGCGTCGCAGGGTGGTGCTCTGGCAGAGACGCGGGCGTCGCAGGTTGAAGCTGAGGGCGTCGGGCGCTGGATTGCAGGCGCGGCGAGCAGGGTGGAGCTCGGGCTGGAGCTCGGGCTGAGGATGGAGACGGGTTCTGCAGCTTGCGGGCGTCAGGCAGAGATGGCGGAGGGGCGGCAGCAGGTGGGCAGAGGTGCGGCGACGCCACAGTGATGCGGCGGAGGCTGCTGGCGGTGGCGAGCAGCGCGGAGTCGGTGAGGGGCTGAGGCGTTGCTGCGGGTGCAGGTGTCCGGGACGGTGCTGCTGGTGTTCGGGCGAAGAGCAGCGCAGGCACGGGCTGCTGGGCGTCGGCTGGGTGGCGCTCAGGAGTCCGGGACGGTGCTGCTGGTGTTCGGGCGAAGAGCAGCGCAGGCGCGGCCGGAGCTGCTATGGTGGCAAGCGAGCCGGGGCGTTCGGTGCCGGGTTGCTGCGGGTCACGGGTTGCAGAAACGGCGTTGCAGGTGCTGCTCGAAGCTTGGAGCTCAGGGGCTAACCGTCGGGTGGAAGCGCGGCGACGGGTGAGAGGAGGCGCGGCGTCGGTGTCGGCAGCGGTGCGGCGGAGATGGTGGCGCACTCGGAGCTCGCTGGAAGGAGATGCTGGCGCCGGTCAGAGGTGCAGCGACGGGGACGGTGGCACGGAGGGCAGAGGCGCGGCGGCGGGCTCGGAGCTCGCCGGAAGGAGGAAGGCCGCGAGTGGGCGGCTGCAGCGCCGGGCGACCAGCAACAGCGAGGAACTCCCGAAGAAGATGAACAGTAGGGGTCTTTTCCTCTTTTTCCTTTTTTTTTTTTTTTTGCTGTTCGGCCACTTCTTTTCTTTGTCTCTCTCTCACGTCTCACTCTCTGCAGTCTCTCTCTCTGCTTTTTCTCTTTTTTAATCGCCTCCCCCTGACTTCATATTTTCTTTTTCTCTCTGATAGACTCTCTATCTCCCCTTTTTTAACCGATGGAGAAGCCCCTCACAATGAAATTTTCGTTCAGCTCCCCTTCAAATGAATTTTTCATTCCGCCTCCTCTCAAAATGAATTTTTCGTTCCCCCCTCAAATGCCGAGGATCCTTGCTTATTTATAGGCAACAACCGACTTTAGTGTGAATAGGTGAACAGGAGGCAGCCGTAACTTTTCTTTGCTGTTCACGTTCGGTTCTTTTTTTTCAAATATGGTGGCCACCAATCTCCTCTTCAGCAAGGAAAATATTATAAAAATGTTAACCCATCTTCTTGCAGGCGTCTGTAGAATTTTTACGTCCTCTCCATCTCGTGCGTGCATGTGCATGCATTAATGAGGGGGAGAAAATGAACGTTCATGGATTCTTCTTTCTTCTTCATGCTTGGGGCTTCTTATGCGGCTATTTGTCCCTCCCTTTTATAGGATTGCTGCAACTTTTGACTTTTCTTGCTTGTTACTTGCTTTTTTCTCCAGCAAATTTCTCGTTGCTTCACCAAAACTGACAACCCGCGGTTGAAAGAGTAGATTATATAATATATTATGAGCTCCTTTTGCTTCTTTGAGGCCTTCTCACGTCCGCCGAATTGTGTGCATGCATGTGCATGCATTAATGAGCGAAAGACAATGGACGTGCAACAACTTCTTTCCTCTTTTTTCTGACTTTCTCTCTTATGCGTGTTCAGACCAGCCACGAGAGACCATCCTTTTGTACATGTAATCAACCGCGAGCCCCTGCTTCTTGTTGCCTTTTAGTACCGATGCAAATGTGACTACATGAAATGCAATTTTACTTTTTTTTTTATTTTTTTTGTGCAACTAATTACTAAATGATTAGTCAAAATTTAGGTGTGAATAGTGAATTACTAAATGATTAGTCAAAATTTAGGTGTGAATAGTGGCTTTCCTTGATAATTTCCAAATGCATGATTTGAGAGTATTTAGACTAAGAAAGGTCATTCCCCTCAACAACGATGGACAAAAATATGCTGAAAAATTTTTTATTAACAGGATGTCCCCTTCTCAAATTATGCGACACTTCCTCGTCTTGAAAGAGCCTGTCACACGGCTAATGTGATATTACGGACCAATCACATTGTCCTATGTGTGTTGACCAACTGGCATTCAAATTTCAAATTAAGCTATCCCATCTTATATTTTAAATAAGAAAAAGTAATTGTGGTTGTGGTTATCCAAATAAGAAGTCCAAACACCAAGTTCACGTTGCAATAAATTGCCCGACTAAGATAGGCCGCTTTCCTTGATGATTTGAGATTACTTCGGCTAAGAAATGTCATTTCACCCAACATGGATGGGAGAAAATGTGCTTGAAAATTTTATTAACAAGGTGTCCCCCTTTCTTGGGAAAAGTACCAAAAAAATCCTAAACCTATTGCATTTGTACCAATTCAGTCCTAAACTTTTCAATTGGACCAATTCAGTCCTAAACCTTTTAATATTGGTACCAATTCAGTCCATCCGGCCAATTTTGGCCGGCCAGCGTTGACGTGGACGTCGGCTAGTGGCCAGATGCTAACGTGGCAATTTTTATGATTTTTTAATTATTTTTTTGAATTTTTATTAATTTTTTTTCCTTTTCTTTTCTTCTTCTTCCCGGCGGTGGCCGGTGAGCCTCCGCGAGGGTCACGGCCCTCGCCCGGCCTCTCTCGGGGCTGCCGGCGAGGCGGCTTCGCCCGTGGCTGGTGAGGCCATGACGGCCATCGCCGGGGGCGAAGGCGAGGGCCGCGAAGCCCTCACTAGCCGTCGGCGAGGGTCGCGGCCCTCACCGGCCGTCGGCGAGGGTCACGGTCCTCACTCGGCCTCACCTGGGGCCGCCTCGCCTGCGGCTTAGCCTGGATCCGGGCGAGGCCACCCTTCGCCATCGAAGCAGCTGGTGGGATTGCTCGCGGCTTTCTGCTCATGGAAGGAGAAGAAGAGCAAAAGCCGGCGGCGACGAAACGGAGGAAATCGAGGTCGGGAGCCGGGCTAAGCCACAAGCGAGGCAGCCCCGGGCGAGGCCGAGCGAGGGCCGCAACCCGCCCGGCGGCTGGTGAGGGCTTCACGGCCCTCGCCTCCACCCTAGCAATGGCCGCCATGGCCTCGCCGGCCGCGGGCAAGGCTGGCCTCGCCCAGATTTGGGCGAAGCCGCCTCGCCGACAGCCCTGGGAGAGGCCGGGCGAGGGCTGCAACCCTCGCCGGTGGCAGGCGAGAGCTTCGCGGCCCTCGCCCAATGGCCGGCGAGCCTCACCGGAGGCGCGCCGGCCACCACCAGGAAGAAGACGAAAAGAAAAGGAAAAAGAAAAAAATTAGTAAAAACTAATAAAAAAATTCGAAAAATTAATTAAAAAATCATAAAAAATTGCCACGTCGCATCCGGCCACCGGCCGACGTCCACGTCAGCGCCGGCCAGCCAAAATTGGCTGGATGGACTGAATTGATACCAATATTAAAAGGTTTATGACTGAATTGGTACCAATGCAATAGGTTTAGGACTTTTTTGGTACTTATCCCCCCTTTCTCAAATCATCCAACACTTCATCGCCTCAAAAGAGTCTTTGTCACATGGCTAACGTGGCATTATGGATGACCTAGACCGGCCAACCTGCCCAATGCTAAGTCACTGCGGTTGGTGTACTAGGCAATTTCTCATGCACGATATGCCTCATCAGGAGTTTTTTTTTTTTTTTGGTCGAAAGAGATTTCTTTCATTACTTCGTAGGAACAAAACGAGGACATTTACCCAATTCCAAACATAAAAGAGACGTAAGACAGTGAGAAGGATGAGACAGCCAGTTCATCGCAAGGGAATCGTCGCGGCAAGCCTTCGCGATCCAGTCCGCGGCCCGATTCGTTTCTCTCGGACTGACGCCAACGAACACTCCAGGTAAAGAGCCCAGCTGCTGTTGACAATCTGCCACCACCGATTGAACAGCCTAGGGAACTTCAGCTCGGCCCAGGATGGCATATGCTGCTGTCGAATTGTCGGTCACGATCTGAACAGGAACTGCTGTACTTGTTTGCCCCTGTTCGTCGAACTGAAGACCATCCGTGCGTGTCTTCTCCATGAAGTGCAGCCCTGCCTTTAGAGCTAGGGTTTCTACGACAAGGGTAGATGGAGCAAGGACTTTCTTGGCGAATCCACTCACAAGACGCTTGCGATGGTCTCGCAAATCCCAACAACCGCTCCCTATTTCGAAGCGCTACACCAAGACCCATCCACGTTCAATTTCAGCTCGCCTGTTGTCGGTGGTATCCACTCCTCCTCTAGCCAACCTTCATTTTCCTTTCTGTTCTGCGTTGTAGTGCTGGAGCTCCATTTTCTGTAGAGTTCAAGATCATAACTGGCTTCCTCCACAATTTTTTGTGGTTTTGGTCTACTGGATCTGAAAACCCATGCGTTTCTTGCTTTCCATATCGACCATAAAATACCTGCAAGGAGTGCGTTTGATTTCCGCTCATTCTGGTGAAGCAAGTTCTCCGAGATCCATTTATCCATCCTTGTAACTTTCTCGACGGCTGTATTCAATTTAATGCGGGGATCTAACTATATCCATTTCGTCCAGGAACATAAGAGGAGGAGATGCATGAGAGTTTCGGGGCATCGTGGCAAATTGGGCAGAGTGGATTAGGTATCATTTTTCTCCTGTAGAGATTTTCTCTTGTCGGCAGCGCATTATTGCATACGCTCCATAGGAAAAATTGCACCTTTGGGTAGTGTTGGGTTTGCTAAATTGTGGTCCATAGAACTCGGGGTGGCTGATATGACGATGATGCTTGGTTCGCTTTAAGCTGTTTTTTCTGGGAGCATGTTTTGTTGTAGCCACTTTTGATCGAATAGGAGCCCGTATTATTGCCCGTCCACACTAGTCTGTCCATTGATGGGTTTGAGCTGAGCGGTATTGAAAGGATCTCGTGGATAACATCCTCGTCAAACATTTCCTTTAGTTTCGCTACATTCCATTCTTTTTCTTCGGGTACAATCAATTCCTCAACAATCTTTGGCTCATTTAGAGTTGCAACTCCTCCAATACGGCCTCTGGGTAGCCAAACATCTTCCCTGATTCTGATATGCTTACCATCACCCACCAGCCATCTCATCTCCGATTCAATCACCTCCTTTCCCGTCGTCGGAAACTTTGCCACCCCCATGAGGGGCGAGTACCCTTACCAAAGATGCCAAAACTCTCCTTGTGGGTAATAAATACCTTTAACAATTTTTGTCCATAGGGAATTTGGATCCCGAACAAGTCGCCATGCTTGTCTCCCGAGCATGGCCTTATTGAAAGCAACTAAGTCTCTAAACCCCAATCCTCCTGTATCCTTCCTTGTTCTCAAAGATTCCCAGTTCTTCCAATGAATTCCTTTTCGGTCAATAGTTTGTTTCCACCAAAAGCATGCAATTCTTTTTTCTATTGCTTTGCAAATAGATATCGGTATCTTGAAAATAGACATTGCATACCATGGTAGAGCTTGTACAACTGTTTTAATAAGTACCTCTTTCCCTGCTTTAGTCAACAATTTCTCCTTCTAGCCCTCTAGCTTCGAGTTAACCCTTGCTAGGATATGCAAACATATTCTTTTTTGATTGCCCCTAGTCAGAAAGAATTTCCAAATATTTGCCTGTCTTGTCTATAATAGGGACTCGTAATTGATTTGCTGAGTTCCTCTTTAAAGTTTGTGGACAATTTTGGCTGAAGAAAATACCTGACTTGTTTAAGTTGATGGCCTGCCCTAATGCATAGCAATACTGGTTTAGGATATTCGCCAGGTTTTGACATTCTGTAACCATTCCATCTAAGAAGAATATGGCGTCATCGGCAAATAAGAGATGAGAAATTGTTGGACACCACCTAGTTAGTTTTATTCCCCTCAAGCTTCCATTTGATATTGCCCTGCTCATTAGTATGGATAGCACATTTGCCATGACAATAAATAAGTAAGGCGAAAGTGGGTCTCCCTGTCTTATGCCTCGGGATGGATGGAACTGTCGCATCGACTCCCCATTAATTTTCACACTGAAGGATACCGTGGAGATGCACTGTTTCACACACTGGACCCATTCCTTGCAGAATCCCATTTTCTTCATACACTCACATAAGAAATCCCATTCAACTCGATCATAGGCCTTTTGCATGTCTAATTTAAGCACTGCCTGAACTTTCTTTTTCCTCTTTCGAATGCGTAGTTGATGTAGCATCTCCTAAACTATCAAGATATTGTCCTGTATTTGTCTTCCACTCACAAAAGCACTATGTTTTATTGCAATAATTTCCGGAAGCCATGGCTTAAGACGGTTAGCCATTACTTTAGAAATAACCTTATAATTGAAATTACATAAGCTGATGGGCCTGTATTGAGTGATATTTTCTGGATTTACTACTTTTGGAATGAGAACAATATGTGTCATATTTAGTTTAGGATCAAAAGTACTCGTAGTGAGGAAGCTATCAACCATTTGGAATACATCTTGCTGAATGTCAGTCCAGTAATGATGATAAAATTGCCCACAAAGCCCATCTGGTCCAAGTGCCTTAGTGGCTCCCATTTGAAAAACCGCCTCTTTTACTTCATCCATTGTTACCCTCCTCATCAAGGACTCGTTCATTTCCGCATTGACAAGTTGTGGGCATTGATCTAGGACTGGTTGAAAATTTCTAGGACCTTCAGTAGTGTAGAGGGATTGGTAAAAATGGCCAATGTGTCGCTTGAGTGCTTCAGGTTCTCGACACCAATGATCATCATCCATTTTCAGCATTGTGATTGTATTCCTTACCCTCCGCTGGACCATAGTAGCATGAAAATATTTGGAATTTCTATCCCCCCACCTTAGCCAATTTATGCGGGATCCCATACTCCAGTACATTTCTTCCTACCTCCATAACTGTTCAATCCGCTCTTTAATTTGTTGGATTTCCTCTCTGTACTTAGCTCCTTCTGGGCTATTAGTCAACACAGTTAGTCTTCTCTTTAAAAGCTCAATTTGCTTATGTGCGTTCGAGAATTTCGTTTTGCTCCATATTCCTAATGCACCAGCCACCTTTTGTGATTTTTGTACTACATCTCCCAATGTGTTATGGTGATCATTCCATGCTCCTTTAACAATATCCCTACATTCTGGATCTTCTAACCAATATGCCTCAAATCGAAACTCTTTCTTCCTTCTTAAGATATTCGGATATAGAGTGAGGATGAGGCAGGGTCCTTTCATTATCAGGAGTTATTGCCCACCAACTTTGGGTGCATCGTTGGTAGAGAATACCAATGAGGCAGGGTCCTTTCATTATCCTGCCGAGACTTGAAAGAGTCAAGCAAGTACGAAGCGTATGAAGTGGGTGATCACAACTCTAAAACAGGAGAGTGAGAAAGAAGAAAATCAACAAGAGCATTCTGGTTCGAGTGGGTGATTATGTGCACGAGATGTGTTCCATGGTGATTGGGTTTGTGCTCCTATGAGTGTGATATTTCTGTTGCATTCTGGAGTAGAATAACGTGTATCTTCATTAATCAACAGGTTTCAAAGAGGTAAAGATCAAACATTTTCCATCGTCATGTGTTACGAAAATAAAGATTTCTTGATAAGATTCCGTTGAGACAAGATCCGTTGGACATAGGATTTTATTTTATTTTATTTTATTTTATTTTTTTATTTTATTTTATTTTATTTGTATTTTGGTTGCTGGGCTAAGATTTCTGATCAATAATATGGAATGTGGTCGATATATATTCGTGGAGAATTATCATCCCAAGGAATTTATTTTTCCCTTTCATCTGGTGACCTGTTGTATATTTTTTGTTTCATTTTCATAATTTCGGGGAAAATCCTTAGTGGAAATGCCAGATATTACATGTGTATTATACACCTATTTAACTATATTTATTGTTGGAGGCTAGCAATATCACCTAGAAGGAGGTGAATGAGTGATTTTAATAATTTTTTACAATTTAATGCAAGAGTAAAAATAGCCAAGTTTTGTATTATATGACTCAACTGAAATATGAGTTTGAATATCGGCAGCGATATGATAATATTTACCAATGCACAAAGGATTGTGGTTGATATATATTTGCAGAGAATTATCATCGCCAAGAATTTTATTTTTTCTTTTCCTTTTTCTGGTCAAGCAACTGTAGTCATTGTTACCCACCCCATTGGTGGTCACGCGGTTTGCGCTTTGCTCCCCCCGCAAAGGGAGTGGGTTCAAATCCCCGCGGTTGCTTGTGTAACTCACCCGTGGCCGGGTCGGTGGGTGGGCTTAGTTTGCCCCAGGTTTACGCCTCCGGCCGCCAACCGTACGGCGGTTCCCGAGTCACCAAAAAAAAAAAACTGTAGTCATTGTTAGTCCAAGTTGTGGAGTTAACATCAGCTGGTCCTGGAGGCTTGCATGAGACAATTTCACGACAGACCCTCGTGCTACGAAGTCTTTGTAGGGTGCGGGGCAGTGCCCTTTAAATTTTCCAAATGCGTGATTTATATGGCATATATAGCTTGAACCTTTCGTCGCTACTCATCAAGAAAAACAAGCCATTGTGGGCCGAGATAGGTGCACAATTGTCATGGAAGAGCTGCTCTTACTTTCCAAATAATCCCTGAAAGGAATCTTAGGACTCTGGAGTTCTAGGGAAATGTCTTTCCCTCCGGGTGAATGGAAGGAAATAAAAGATCTCGGTCTTCTCCTTTCCCCGTCGATTTTTTATACTTTCGTACACTGGAAATGTTACTTTTGTGCATGGCAAATTTTTCTTTTGAGGTGTTGATTTATGCAAAAATTGAAAATTGATAACGAAAGAGGAAGACCTAACCTCTCTCTTTCACGAAGAAAGAGACTTCTTGTTTAACTCTATGCTCGAACAATTCCAAAACTCAATATTGCACCTTAACTCTCAGTCGTCGGACCGCAACAATCGATGAAAAATGCCAACTACTTAACAAATTTCATCAGTATACTTACAATAAGGTATAATTATCTTGGTAGTTTCTCTCTTCAAATCCTTAGATTTCTTTTGGAGCCTAATTGAAAATCCCAACTGCCGATGTAAATGGATGACGCATTGATAGATGATGTGCATCCCAATTCGATAACCTATTAATTAGGGCTTCAATGCTCTCCATCATAAGTATTTATAAACTTTTCAAATGAGCCATTTGCCAACTAAGGGTGTGTTTGTTTGTGTTCTTTTTTTGTTGTCATGAACACAATTTCTATTTTTTTTGTTCTGGGGAACAAAAAAAAAAACATAAACGCATTTGTTTACGCTTTTGTTCCAAATCTATTTTTTGTTCCTGGAACAAATTTGGAACAGAAACAAGAAAAACTTGTTTCTTGTTCCCGAAACACTTCCGAGAAACAAATTTTCTCTCCTATTTTTTTCATCTTTCTTTTCTTCTTCTTTTTCTTTGGCCGGTCGCCGGCCTCGGCCATGGCTGGCGACCGGCTGTGGAGGGTCGGCGACCTCGTTGGAGCGTCGCCGGCCCCCGAGCCAAGCGTCGCCGACCCCGTGTCGCTCAACCTCACCGGGGCCAGGCGAGCCTCGCCGTGGCCGGGCGAGGCCGCCAGCCCTCGTCGGCCCGATCGCCGGTCATGACCGAGGCCGGTGACCGGCCAAAGGGAATAAAAAATAAAAAATAAAAAATAAAAAATAAAAAAGAAAAAAAGAAAATAAAAATATTAAAAAACAAAAAAATTACACAAGTTTACCAAACGTGTTTCTATTTTTTTCCTATTTCAAGAACAGAAATTTTGTGCAATTACCAAACGCATTCTTTTGTTCAAAAATTGTTCCCTGGAACAAAAATAGTTTTTTCTATTTCTGTTCCCTTGAACAATTTTTGAATAGAAACGTTACCAAACGCACTCTAATAATACAAGTCCCTTTGTCAAATTTCCAATAGAAATCTGGCGGCAAGAAATGAATCAACAGCAACAAATGGACACACGATGCTTACATGTGCAGGTCGAATCACATCGATAATCTAAATTTATCGACAAGAAAATCAAGTTTACCTGGAGCATTTCTTTGGCAATAGTAAAATTGTATCGGTAGGTAACAAAGCCTAAATATGGCTAGTCGTTATTGTCTTGAAGTGAATGTCGGTGCAACCGTAGCCCGTACACATGACCACCATGATGTCGAAACAGTCAATTTGAGAAGACAAGCGCAACATCTCCAAAAACAATCTGAGCAATCTCGATTGTTAAGGCCTAACAATCCCCATCGTGACCACGAAGAGGAAGAAGACGAAGAGGAGATTTACCCCTTCCACGATGTTCACTTTTTACACAGCTTGTGAAGTGTAGCTCCTTTTCATCACTAGTGTTGGAATCGTGATTCCTATGATTTCGATGTTAAAGTAGACATTTCAAACTTCGAAGGCACTAGGCATCGGAAGGCTTTGTTGATTGGCTCGACGCAACCGAGCAACTTTCTGATTATGAGAATATGGCTGACAATTGAAAGGTGAAGCTTATGGCCATCAAGCTTAAAAAAGCATGCTTCAATTTGGTGGGGAAATCTAGAGTGTCAAAGAACTCGTAAAGGAAAGCATTGTATCGAAGGGAAAAGTGCCAAAAGTCCTAAACATTTTATCTTTGTGCCGATTTAGTCCTAAACCTGTCTAGGTTGTGCCAATTCAGTCATTTCCGGCCAATTTTGGCTGGATTTTGTTGACTAGACGTCGGTCGGGCGACATGGCCTGATCGGAGGGCGACGTGGACAACTTTTAATAATATTTTAATATTATTGAATTTTTTTTTCTTTTTCTTTTTTTTTTTTTTTTTTTTTTTTTTCTTCTCCTCTTCTCCTTCTAGCCGGTCACCGAACCTCGGCGACCCGCTAGGGGCGATGGCCGGCGAGGTCAACCTCAACCTCGCCGGCCACCTCACCGGTGGCCGTGAGGGCGTCCTCACGCTGGGCGGCAAGGCTCGCCCACCCGACACGAGGCCCGGCGCGACGCCGCCCGCCCGGCGCGAGGCCACCCTCGAGGCCTAGGCGGCAAGGCTCACCCTCGCTAGATCCGGCGAGGGTCGAGCCTCGCCCATGGCCGGGAGGGCGAGCCCCGCCAGCTCGGCACATCGAGCTGGCCTCACGGCGAGCCGGGGCTCGCCCTCGCCGCCCAAGCCTCGAGGGCGGCCTTGTGCCAGACGGGCAAGGCTCGACCCTCGCCACCCAGCGCGAGGCCACCCTCGTGGCCACCGGCGAGGTGTCCGGCGACCGGGCCGGAGGAAGAAGGGGAGAAGAAAAAAATAAAAAATAAATAAAAAAATAACAAAAAAATCTAAAATATTAAAATATTCTTAAAAGTTGTCCACGCTCGATGCCGAACAAGCCACGTCAGCCGACCGATGTCCAGTCAGTAAAATCTGGCCAAAATTGGTTGAAAATGACTGAATTGGCACAATGTAAAAAGGTTTAGGACTAAATCGGCACCAAAAAAAGGTTTAGGACTTTTTTGGCACTTTTCCCGTGTATTGAAGTATGCTTCAATTTAGGTATAAACATTTTAACAACTCGCAAATTTATTCCTTTCAATCAAATTTAATCAGAAATTACTAACGTGAATGCCAACCGATCACTAGCCTTGTTACATGGTGTGGGTGGCACTAATCTAGACAAATTTTTTAGTTTTTTTAATTTTTTTTCCTTTTCTTTCCTTTTGGCTTGTGGTCGTACTCGGCCATGGCTAATGATTGGCCACAGGCAAGAGCCAATGAGGGTACCGTGGCCCTCGCCTTGAAGAGGGCTCAGCCCTTGCCATATTTGAAGAGGGCTCAACCCTTGCAACCTGGGCGGGGGGATTGAACAAGGGCTTGACCCTCGCACGGCCACGGCCAAAGGAAAAGAAAAGGATAAAGAAACGAAAGGACAAAAATGGAAAAATTCTTTTTAAAAAAATGCAAAAAGTATTCACACTAGCATTAGCCACACTACATAGGCTAGCCATTGGCTAGCCAACATCCACGTTAACAATTTATGGCTAAAATTAGCCAGAGTGACTAAATTGGTTGTCAAAAGGTTTAAGATTAAATTAGTAAGTTATCAAAAGATTTGTGATTAAATTGATACCATTAAAAATTTTAGAGTTGAATTGGTTGACACATTATAGATTCAGGATTTTTTGGATAATTATCCCTCCCAGAAACTTATCAGCAATATGCTTTCCATTTTTTTCCCTGCAATTTGAAGCAAGAGGAGTTGTCCGTGAAAGAATGCACCACCAAATTTGAGCATGTCCTGCTATGATGTCATGTGCTGAGGTAGAGGAGCAAAAACTTATTGGACTTTTAATCAGGTCTTCAAATTATCGATGAAGGTGGAAAAGCAACTTTAGAAGAAAAGAGAGTTTGAATCAGAAGCCATCAATCAAAGAGGCATCCTTCAATCTTGGGAGTTTGACTTTAAAACCTTTGTCTGCATCGAAGGAAGCCGTTGAATAGAGGAGCATCTAGAAGAAATCATTTACGGAGATCAAGGTGAAGCTCTTGTCATTCAAAGGAGCTTGCATGCTGATCATCTTGAGAATGATGATAGGCTTTGCAACAACATACTCCATACAAGCAATGTACTTCTTGTGGTAAAGTAGGCGACGTCATCATTGATAGTAGATGTTGTGTGAACGATGTGTCGACCACCATTGGAGACAATTTGCATCTCAAGACAGATGATCATCCACATCCTTACAAGCATTCTTGGCTCAAGAAAGGGAGTGAGTTAAAAGTAGATAACCGCTGCTTGATTTCATTCTCCATTGGCAAAAGATATAAAGATGAGATTACGTGTGATGTCAAGGCAGACGACCATCCACATCATGTTCCTTTGTCAAAGACTGCGTCAAGATTACATTAGGCCATTGCAAGATGGAGAGAGTTTCCAAGCCTATTCATGGGAAAGGAAGCAATCTTCTTTCCAAGTCTCACTTTTCCTAAGCATTGGAGGATGTTGAGAAAACTTCCTTATTTGTTTTGAAGTTAACAAAACATTTTCATCAGTCTAGTCTGAAGACTTGTAGACTCTATCGTCAAAGTCTAAAGACCTCCAGACTCAAGATTCAAAGTCTGCCCTCATTGATAGTTCCAGACCGACAAAGAAAAGATTTATCAAAGGAGTCTTATTCAAATGCGAGTATCTCTTTTGAAGATTTGATTTGTACGGTTGAAGAAGATCTTACGGCTAGAGTTAGCATCTTGTGATCAATTATTCCTATCAATTCGGATAAATTGATCTTTTGATTAGCGAAGTATACTTGGAAGGTTCTACTTATGAAAATCGAGATCTTGTTTGTATGGGCGAGCAGGATTGGTGGGCTATCATCACATTCCTTAAATAACTCGAGATCTTCTTAATTGATTTTGTCCAATGGGTAGATTGGAAGAACTCATTTGGAAGGTGCCAACGGTTATGAAGGCATGAAGGAGTATATAAGGAAGATGTTCAAGTTATTCAAGTGTGTGTGTGAGAGAAGAATTCGAAAGTCTGAAGTTCCTAGGTCTTCATTATTTCAATTGCTGAGCTTGAGTTGTACTCAAAAGAGAGATTGAATATTTGTAAGACCTTGAGAAAGTGTAGCAGAGTCTCTACATTGTGGAATCAAGGACGTGAGACTGTATCATCTCTTTTTATTCTTAGTGAAATCCAGCTAGTGGGCTATTAGTGCGGGAGAGTGGACGTAGGCTTGGTCTAAGCCGAACCACTATAAACCTTGTGTCTTGATTCTCTTTCTCTAATCCCTTTATTTCAGTTCGTAATTCTATACAACTGTTTACTGTCTTTTACGTCTTTAGACTATTGTTCTTAAACAACAAATAATTTCGAGTAAACTTCTTTGATCACCTATTCACCCCCCCTCTATGTGCTCTTACTAGCCCTTTCAATTGGTATCAGAGCCCGTGTACTCGTTTAATTGAAGTGTTTTTACTTCTGAGTTAAAGATCTATGGCTAGTATGTTGGCTCCAGGTTTGGTTAAAGGCCAGAGCAACACAAGATCACCTTACTTCAATGGAAAGAAATACAACATATGGAAAAACAAGATGAAAGCATTCCTAAGATCAAAAGATCCTCTCGGAATAGGATGTGGTAAATAAAGGAATCATTCCTAAAGCTACACTAGTCTCAAAAAGAGGAAAAGAAGTTGCAGATGCCAGTGAGTTGACTCAAGAAGAAATAACCAAGAGACAAGTGAAAGTGCTAGTAAGGACACCTAGAGGGGGTGAATAGGTATAAAAACAGATTCTGCAAAATGCAGTGAAAACCTTTACTTTTAACCTGAGTCTGAATAACAACAGACTTTTGAAACTGAGTCTGAAGAGCAACAGACTTTGAGCAAGATCAGACTTTAGCAGTTAAATAGAATTACGAACAAAGTAAAGGAGTTCAGGGAAGAGAATAAGAACACAAGGTTTATAGTGGTTCGGCTTAGATCAAGCCTACATCCACTCTCCCACGCTAATAGCCTTCTTGGCTGGATTCCACTATGCAATCAACAAGAGATTACAACTTTGAGTGCAAACACTTAGTAGTAGATCACACTATCTCACTAAGTCACTCTTTTGGTATTTCTCTCACGATCACAAACATTTAAGCTCACAAGAGACAAGTGTATGATCGAAGGTCGCTCAGACTTTGGAATTATAAATTCTACGCTCCGTCCCTTTCTTATTCATCGGTCTTTGATCTCCTTAAATACTCCTCCACTTCCAAACTAGCCGTTGGACAGCATCTTGAGGATCATCTTCCAATCTACCCATTGGACAAATCTATATCTAGAAGATTTAGTAGCCGTTGAGTGATAGAGGTAGAATCCCAAATTGATTCCGATCGCCCATACAAACGAAATCTTGGTTTCCATAAGTAGAGCTTCTTCGTATAGAAAGTTCTTGTCTTCAAGATCTAATTGCCAATCAATTAGATTGAGTCAATCAAATCAATCTTGATGTGGAATCCAAATCAGATCACCAGCCATTATAAGTTTTGGGCTTCTGTTACGTTCTGTCGAATCTGGATGTAAAGTCTGAGAGCAATAGACTTTACAATCTGAGTCTGAGTGCAATAGACTTTGTCATCTGAGTCTGAATGTGATAAACTTTACAATCTGAGTCTGAACATATTTTGCTTCTGAATAGATTTAACTTTAAGGTCTGTACACAGTTCTGCTTCAGCATAGAGTCCGTCTTCTGGTTCTTCCAAGCATAGACTTCGATAATATCACTTACATGTTCTATCATCTGCATAGTCTATTACTCAACTATCAAACATGTTAGTAGCCTTTGATTTACTTTGTCATCTTCAAAACATCACAAGGGATTTCCCTAACAACAGGCTCTTCATGCTAAAGCAATTTATTCTTTATATTGTGCTTTATCACCTACTGAGTATAACAGAATATCTTCTTATAACACAGCTAAAGAAGTTTGGGATAGGCTACACATTACCTATGAAGGAACTGATCGAGCGAAAGGAACAAGGATCAATATTCTACTCGGACAGTATGAAGCCTTCAAGATGAAGCCAGGAGAATCTATTACTGACATGTTTAGTCGTTTTACAGAAATTGTAAATGGTCTAGAGTATCAGGGACAACCAATCTCAGGACCTATGAAGGTTAACAAATTGCTGCGTGGACTCTCCAAAGACTGGAATCATGTAAAGACCTCAATAAGGGAAACACAAAGGATCATGCCGTTCTCTGTAGACGAACTAGTTGGCACACTTCAGTCTTATGAAGTAGAGCAAATCAACGAGGAAGAAGATCCCAAAGGTAAAAAGTCTATTGCCTTAAAATCTAATGATGATTCTGATGTTACAGATTCTAAAGAAGATATGGATGATGAAGAGCTAGCGCTTATGATAAGAAAGTTCAGGAAACTGAACAACAAGGGAAGAAGATTCAATTGGAAGAAATAAAGCACACAAAAGTTTCAAAACAAATCAACCGAGGATGATGAATCCAATAAAGATGTGATCTGCTTTGAATGCAAGAAAAAGGACACATCAAACCAAACTGTCCTCTGTTGAAGAAAAAGAAAGGAAAAGCTAAGAAGTACATAAAGGCTCTTAAAGTAGAAACTTGGAGTGACACTGAATGCAAAGAAAGTGATGATGATTATGCCAATATTTGTTTAATGGCAAAATTAGAATCAGACTCAGACTCTGAGGCAGACTTAGACTCAGACAATGAAATCGAGGTAAGTAATTTAAAAATTCCTACAAAAGTTTCGAAATACATTGATGAACTTTGTCTTAGTCTCAAAACTTCTCTTAAGAGGATTTCCGAGCTAAAAAGGGAAAATTTCACACTGAAGCAACAGAAATCTCTTGGGCAGAAAAGTTTGCAAATCTAAACAAAAGCTTTAATGATTTAAAGGAAGAAACAGATTCTCTTTTGAAGGAAAATATCTTCCTGAAAGAAGACATTTCAAGTATATCAAAAAGGTTTTCAATGAGATCTGAAAAATTGGAAAAGATTATTTCGATACAAAGACCCTATTTCAACAGATCTAGGTTAGGCATGACACTAGAAACTATTCCTTTAATTGATTTTCCAAATGTAAAGGAAAGAATCAAACAAAGACCTACTAGAACTCTTTATAAAAATCATTTTCAAAAATTCTTTGTAAAACCTATTGGCCGAAGTGCTTTTAAATGTTCCAAGGGCAACAGCTCAGAACACTTTGAGAAAGAATATCCTATGGTTTGGAGACCTGTTAAGAAGGATTGGGCAAAAACTGTATATTGCACTAACTCCACTGGACCCAAGAAAATGTGGGTACCAAAGAAAGCTTGAGTTTCTTTTTTAATTGCAGGTTACTATCAAGAAAAAGGTTAAATGGTATTTGGATAGTGGCTGCTCAAGACACATGACAGGAGATTCAAATTGCTTTGTAAAATTTGTTCAAACAAATGGTGGAAAAGTCTCTTTTGGTGAAAATAGCAAAGGAAGAATTGTTGGATGTGGAACAGTAAAGATTGGAAGTCTTACAATCAACAATGTCTATTTGGTGGAAGGTCTAAACTACAATCTACTCAGCATTAGTCCACTGTGCGACACTGGATTCAAAATCAACTTCCAGGAAGGAATATGTTCGGGAACCAGTAAAGATCTTTCTCAGTCTTTTACTGGACGAAGACATGGGAACATTTATCTTCTTGATATAAAACCCGAAAGATCTCAATGTCTTATATCAATTCAAGATGAAGCGAATCTTTGGCATAGAAGACTTGGTCAAGTTAACATGAAACAAATTGCCAAGATCTCCTCCAAGAAGCTTGTTCGAGGATTACCCAATCTAAAATATCAAAGATCTGAATTATGTACTCCATGCGTATTAGGAAAACAGGTTAGAAGTTCTTTTAAACCAATAAATCAAGTTTCCACTAATCGTGTATTGCAGCTCCTGCATATGGATCTCTTTGGACCAACCAGAACTCAAAGCATTGGTGGAAAGAGATATTGTCTAGTAATAGTGGATGATTATTCACGATTTACTTGGGTTTACTTTCTGACAAGTAAGTCTAAAACCTTCTCTCACTTTTCAAAGTTTGCCAAGAAAATACAGAACGAAAAAGGATATGTGATTTCTAGCATACATACATATCATGGAGGTGAGTTTGAAAATCAAGACTTTGACAAATGCTGTGATGAATCTGGTTTTCAGCATGTTTGCTCCTTTCTAGAACAAAATGGAGTTGTGGAAAGAAAGAATAGATCTTTGCAAGAGATGACAAGAGCCCCTTTTAATTGAAAGTAATATTTCTTCTCGTTTTTGGGCTGAAGCAGTTTCAACAGCATGTTATATTATTAACAGAGTATTCTTAAAGCCAATTCTGGAGAAAACTCCCTATGAGTTATTCAAAGGAAAGAAGCCGATTGTTTCTTATTTTCATGTATTTGGTTGCAAATGTTTTGTCTTGAAAATGCAAATGAGCGAACTGGTAAGTTTGAAGAAAAATCGACGAAGGAATCTTCCTTGGATATTCAACTTCCAGAAAAGCCTACGAGTATACAACAAGAAGACTCTCACGTAGTGGAAGAATCTATGAATGTCAAATTTCAAGACACTTTGCAAAATTAATTAATTCAGACTCAACCTGAAGAATCTGAACTTGCTCAAGACTCTACAAAGTCTATCTCCCTTGAAGCAGCTCAGACTTCAGAAGAACAACAACAAATGGACAAAGAATCAATTAAAGTAGAAGTTCAGCATTTTGTCGGACCAACTAGCAACTGGAAGCACAAGTCTAATCATCCCAAAGAACTCATCATCGGTGACATTGATGAAGGAATTCGTACTAGATCCAAAAAGCAAGAAGAGTCTAGCGCTATGGCATTTATTTCTAAAGTAGAACCCAAAAGCATAAAAGAAGCTTTAGCAGACGAAAGCTGGATTGAAGCTATGCAAGAAGAGCTCAGACAGTTCAGTATCAATGACGTTTGGGAATTAACTCCTAAACCAAAAGGTAAATCTATTATTGGAGCTAAATGGGTTTTCAGGAGCAAGATGGACGAAAAAGGAAAAGTGGTCAGGAACAAAGCAAGACTCGTGGCTAAAGGATATACGCAAGAAGAAGGGATAGACTATGATGAGACTTACGCACCAGTGGCAAGGTTAGAAGCAATTAGATTATTACTTGCTTTTGCCTGTTATAAAAATTTCAGGTTGTTCCAAATGGACGTCAAAAGTGCATTTCTAAATGGATTTATCCAAGAAGAAGTCTATGTGGAACAACCTCCCGGTTTTAAAGATCCAAGAAAACCAGGACTCGGTATTGATTAAAAAAGGCTCTATATGGATTAAAACAAGCACCTCGAGCTTAGTACGACAAGCTAAGTAAGTTTTTAATTCAAAATGGCTTTGTCAAGGGAAAAGTGTACACTACTTTATTTATTAAAAAGGAAGGTAAAAATTTCTTACTTGTTCAAATTTATGTTGATGATATTGTATTTGGATCACCTAACGAAAATCTGTGCAAGAAATTTTCTAAGTCTATGCAGGATGAATTTGAGATGAGCATGATGGGTGAACTGTCTTTCTTTCTCGGACTACAAATGAAACAATTGAAGGAAGGAATCTTTATTCATCAAGAAAAATATGCAAAAGAACTCGTTAAAAAGTTTGGATTGGAGAATTGCAAGAAAACTGATATACCAATGTCAAGTTCTTCGAAGTTGGACAAAGATGAAGGAGGAAAGAAAGTTGACCGGAAGCTCTATAGGAGTATTATTGGTTCACTTCTTTATCTTACTGCCTCTAGACCTGACATTTTGTTTAGTGTTTGTATTTGTGCTAGATTTCAATCTGATCCCAAAGAGTCTCATCTAAGTGCTGCAAAACGCATCATCAAATACATTGCAACTACCTCAAAGATAGGTCTGCGGTACCCCAAAGAAGGAGACTTTACTCTCCTTGGATATTCAGACGCAGATCTAGCAGGTTGCAGAGTCGATAGAAAGAGTACCTCCGGCACTTGTCAATTGCTTGGTAACAGGACAATATCATGGTTTTCGAAGAAGCGAAGTACCGTATCTCTTTCAACGGCAGAAGTAGGGTATGTGGCCCTTGGAAGTTGTTGTTCTCAAATACTATGGATAAAACAACAACTGAGAGACTTTGGAATAAAAGATTCAGGCACCGAAATCAAATGTGACAACACCAGTACCATTAATCTCACAAAAAATCCAATTCTTCATTCAAGAGCAAAGCACATAGAGATTCGACATCATTTTATTAGAGATCATGTTCAAAGTGGAGAAATTATGATTCAATTTATTGAATCGAATAATCAACTGACAGACATATTTACAAAGCCTCTGGAGAAAAGCCTATTTGAATCTATTCGTACCAGACTGAATATCATATCTTTTAAAGTCTGAAGAAACTCAGACTCAGAGATAAAGTCTGAAGATGTTCAGACTCAAAAAACCAAGAGTTACGACTGTAAGTCTTCTCGTTAACGGTATTTGAAAAGGTACGACTATTCATTGAATGAAATTATTAGCGATTATCAATTTTCAAAAAAGTAGTTATTCATTTTTCAAAAAGGCAGTTATTCTTTTTCGAAAAGGTATTTTTATTTTTTCCTTTTATGTCGCTTCGTTTACCTCACTTCACTTGCTTTATATACTGTTGAAATTCGTTCTCGTCACTTTCACGCTCAAACCCTAGAATTCCCAACTCCCACTTGCTCTCACTTTCCCTGTTGTTTAATCCAAAAAGTTTTCACTTTTCGAGCAAGTCTGTGAAATTCTCCCTTGAAAGAGACAATGTCTTCGAGAAAGTCATCAAGGATTGCAAGCAGGGGACCACGATCAATGCCTGAGGGTCCTACTCATTTCGACTTAACCGAAGAAGAAGATTCCTCTCCACCTCAGCAACAACCTTCTCAACAACGTCAGTCTTCTCCATAGGCTCAACCAGAAAAAGAAGTTTTGGAAGGAGTTGAACCTGTAAGAACGTTAACTCCTAAGGTTACTTTTAAGCTGTATTCTTGCTTGAAAAAGGGAGGAATCGCTATGTCCTTAATTGATGAATTTCTGAGAGAAAGAGGCTACAAGAATGAAACTTTATTTTTGCTTGATATGGAGAAAATGGGAATTGCTGAAAAGGGGTCGGCAGAAAAGGCGTTTACTAATTTCCCTAGTGACCCACGCTTTGGGACTGCAAATCAACCACAGGGACTGGATGACGATGAATGCATGTTTACTCATTTTCAGCCTAGATCAGGAATTGCTGCAAATGCTGTTAGTGATGGTTTGAGTCTATTCAGATCGAAAAACCACAAGAAGGTTTATATTAACCTAATGAAGAGAGGTGTCATGAACCCTAGGACTGTCGACTTTGATTTCCTTGATTCAGTGAAAGTAAATCTGCGTGAGAAGTTTGCTCTACTGCAATTGGGGCAATTTTGTTCTAAATCCACTGCTGCTTGTCCTGAACTCACAGCATACTTTTACTCAAACCTATCATTCTTGAATGCGAACAGTTTCTCTTTCACAGTAAAGGATAATGAGTTTTTGGTTACTGTGGACACATTGGCTGACATAATTGGGGTGGAAAGATCGAGTTTCCAACCAATTAGTGTGTCTACTGCTCATGCTACTATGTCATTGGTGAAAGATCAAGTTGCTGAAGGCAAGATTTCCTACTTAAGGATGAATGCCTCCAACATTTTGCTGCATAAGATCATAATCAATTGCATTCGTCCAAAGGCGACATCCAAGACCGATGTTTCTTAGTCTGAAGCAAAATTGATGTATGCCATCAACTCAGGCTACAAATTCTCTCTACCCCACACCATCTTGTTTCATATGTACAGATCAGTAATGAAGGATAAGGGACAACTCCCTTACTGTGGTCTTATCTCACATCTGTTTAGACATTTTAAAATTCACATCCCTGCACCATTGTGTTTGACATCCATTTCTCCTATGGTGATTGGTTTTAAAATGGTCACAAAGATGCATTTGAAAGAACTGAATAAGGTGTTGGAGCATTTAAAGGAAAAGTCTCCCTTGAAAGCAAAGCAAGACTCTGCTGCAACAAAGAGAAAAGGCAAGGAGCCCATGGCTGCTCCATTGAAGAAGAAAAGAATTCTCATCTTGCAGGATGAAGAGGATGAGGATGAAATGACTCTTTCAGCCTTACGAAATTTGAGGAGTTTTGTTAGTTTTCAAGAAGAACCAGAAGAGAAAGCAAAAGAGAAAGAAGAGGAAGGAAAAGCGCGAGAAGAGGAAGAAGAAGGAAGAGAAGAGGAAGAAGACGAGGAAAGAAGAGGAGATGAAGAAGAAGCAAATGAAGGAGGACAAGAAGGCGAAGAAGCAAGAAACAAGGGTCGAGAAGACTCTTTTGAGCCAACTTTGGTTGTTCCCTTATCTGGTGCATCTAACATGGCTAGAACTGGTACTGGCGACGCATATCACTCTGATGCAGAAGTTGATCGAGAAGAAATCTTATTTACTCCACCTACAAGCAACAAAACAAGGGGAGCTGCTGGAAAGAAAGGTATTTCTTCACCTATCCTTATGAGTGATATGAGTCGTTCTGCAGCAGATCCAGAGGATGTCTATGCCTTTCATTATCCCGAAGCCTCCATTCACAGTCAAGGTGGACAATCTGCTAAAGTTCCATCCTTTCTCAAAACCCCTAGACTTGACTCAGTTGGTCCTAGTGCTGCAACAGAGCAAACAGTAGACTCTTCGAGACTACTAGAGATCCTATTGGATGTGAGGAAGCAGCAATATGCTATGGGGTATGAGATACAGGATCTCAAGAATGCGTTCATGACCACTTCAGTGTCTCTGCATGATCAGTTACACGCCCTGAAGAATCAAGTGCAATCTATTGTGAAGGGTGAAGAGCTTCAGTCACTAAAGGAAAGTTTTGCAAGGCTTGAGAAGACAGTCAATTCAATGGGAGAATTCAAGCTTGTTCGCCTTCCAAAACAACCATGATCTTGACTTCATTTTTAAAAAAAATCTCTTTTGTTAATTCTCCACTTTTTGCTGTTGACAAAAAGGCGGAAAAGGGTTGCAGATTTGACTTACTTTGTTTTGATTGGTTTCTGACTTAACTTTTGGACTTATCTTTTCTTTGGATGTGATTTGGACTGGTTGATGATTTGATCTATTTGATCTTTTGATGCTTGTGGTAACTTAAGCTATGTTAATGATTATGGTTAAGATAGTGGTTGATTTTCACATGACTAACACGTTTTCTGTGGTTGCAGAATCGCTATTATTCTTATTCTAACCCACTTATCTTTTATGAGATATCTTGGTTTGCTTAAGTGTTGTTTTGCAAATCAAAAGTATCCAAATCTGCAAGAAAGTTTTGTCACCATCAAAAAGGGAGAGATTGTTGGAGAAAAATTCCTTATTTGTTTTGAAGTTGACAAAACGTTTCCATCAGTCTAGTCTGAAGACTTGCAGACTCTATCGTCAAAGTCTGAAGACCTCCAGACTCAAGATTCAAAGTCTGCCCTCACTGATAGTTCCAGACCGACAAAGAAAAGATTTATCGAAGGAGTCTTATTCAAATGCGAGTATCTCTTTTGAAGATTTGATTTGTACGGTTGAAGAAGATCTTATGGCTAGAGTTAGCATCTCGTGATAAATTATTCCTATAATTTGGATAAATTAATCTTTTGATTAGCGAAGTATACTTGGAATGTTCTACTTATGGAAACCGAGATCTTGTTTGTATGGGCGAGCAGGATTGGTGGGCTATCATCACATTCCTTAAATAACTCGAGATCTTCTTAATTGATTCTGTCCAACGGGTAGATTGGAAGAACTCCTTTGGAAGGTGCCAACGGTTATGAAGGCATGAAGGAGTATATAAGGAAGCATTCAAGTTATTCAAGTGTGTGTGAGAGAGAAGAATTCGAAAGTCTAAAGTTCCTAGTTCTTCGTTATTTCAATTGCTGAGCTTGAGTTGTACTCAAAAGAGAGATTGAATATTTGTGAGACCTTGAGGAAGTGTAGCAGAGTCTCTACACTGTGAAATCAATGACGCGAGACTGTATCATCTCTTTTGATTCTTAGTGAAATCCAGCCAGTAGGCTGTCAGTGCAAGAGAGTGGATGTAGGCTTAGTCTAAGTTGAACCACTATAAACCTTGTGTCTTGATTCTCTTTCTCTAATCCCTTTATTTCAATTCGTAATTCTATATAACTGTTTACTGTATTTTACGTCTTTAGACTATTGTTCTTAAACAACAAATAATTTCGAGTAAACTTCTTTGATCACCTATTCACCCCCCCTCTAGGTGATGTTACTAGCCCTTTCAGAGGATACTTGTGGGGCTTATGCTCTTGTTATAGCGGCAGAAAATGAAGCAAAAGAGGAGATCCCAACCTTCCTCCTATGAGAGAGATTTGAAATCATATCGATTTTGTGCCCAGTGCTTCTATTCGATCGATTAAGCTATGAGGAGCATGAAGAACTTCAAAGGCAAGTTTATGACCTTTTGGTCAAGGGATTGATAAAAAAAAGCTTAGTCCTTTCGCTGTCCCGGCGCTTCCAGTTCCAAAAAAAATGGTTCTTGGCGAATGTGTATCTATAATAGATTGGTGAAAAGAAATCCATTAAGTATATTCCTTATCCTGGCCTTGATATTTGTTTGATCAACTTCATGGAGCCTTATGTTTTCCAAGATCGATCTTAGAAGTAGCTATTATCAAATCTGGATGAACTTGGGAGATGAAAGGATGACTGCTTTCAAAACAAAGAACAGTCTTCATGAATGCATGTTGATGCCCTTTAACAATTCCAATGCTCCCAGTAGTTTTATGCATCTTATGAATCATGTTTTTAAACCTTTCATTGGCTAGTTTGTCGTCGTGTACTTTGATGACATCGTGATCTATAGCATAGCAAGATGCAAGTGGAGCCTTAGGAATATCTGCGACAAATTCTCCGAATGCTACATAATCAACGATTGTATGCCAACCTGAAGAAGTGTCGCTTTTGCACAAGTAGCCTGGTTTTCTTAGGCTATGGTGCTAGAGTAGATCTTAGGCCAATTCCTAGCTTCGCTGAATGAGATTAAAGCTCGAGAATGTCTTTAGCATTTTCCATTATTCAAATATCATCCGAATGTTATATTACACAAATATAAAGGCCAATTACTCTATTTGGACGTAGCATCTGAACTTTGAGCACATAGAACAAGCAACTAAACAGACAAAAAAAAAACGAATAATAGTACTAGGGCCAACATTGCCATGAAGTCTCATCTTCCACTTTCGATTTCGAACGGCACTTGGTTACTTGTGCTATAATCATTACCCGATGCAAGTGCTTTTGAGGATGCCGTCACATTTTCTTGATCTCTCACTAAGCGGATGCTCGGCTTCTTCAAGGTCACAAACTGATTCACCCATGGATGCCTCGTACATCACCCTCATCAGTCCCTCCAATTCCGTTGCCACTTCCTTCATGGTCGGCCGATCTTCGCCTTTCACCCTCAGGCATCGGCTCGCCAGCACTGCGACTTCCTTAATCTCTTCAGGGTTCCCCTCGTTCAGCACCCTCAGGTCAATGATTTCGAGCAGCCTCTCGCCCTTTATTGCAGAAGCAAAATACATGGACAAGTTCCTCTCGTTCTCGGCCCGCTCGAAGGACAAGGCCCTCGATCCGAGAAGGCTCGGCCAACACAACCCCAAAACTATAGACATCACTCTTCTCAGTCAACTGACTCGACTGGAAGTACTCAGGGTCCAAGTATCCCAGCGTGCCTTGCACCAGCGTGGTCAGCTGCATCCGATCGAGGGGAACTAGCCTGGAGGCTCCGAAATCGGAGACCTTTGCGGTGTAGTTTTCGTCCAACAATATGTTTGTGCTCTTTATATCTCTGTGCAAAATCTGAGTGGATGCATCGTAGTGCAAGTACGAGAGCGCACCTGCGGTCTCCCCCGCTATTCGCAGACGAGCCCTCCAGGATAATGTGGACTCATGGCCGCACTTGTGTATGTGGTCAGAAAGGGTGCCATTGGTCACGAATTCGTAGACCAACAACGGAACCTCTGTCTCGAAGCAACACCCAATTAGCTTAACCACGTTACGGTGATTGATTTGGGAGAGGATGATCAGCTCGTTGACAAAATCTTCGACCTGACTTCGGTCCAAAATCTTGGCCTTCTTGATGGCAACAACCGTGTTGTTTGGTAAGACTCCTCGATATACTGTTCCTTGGCCTCCCTGGCCTAGGATTCGGCTTTCATGGTAGTGGTCTGTGGCCTTCTTGAGCTCTTCATCAGTGAATATTCTCACTGATTCAACGGAGCCTTCGTGCTCAGAAAGAAGTCTCTGCAACATGAGGCGGCCCCCATTTTCTAGGAAGAACTTCTCTCTCTGTCTACTGATTTTTCTTTGTCTAAGCCCCCAATATAACCAGGAAACACCCAAAAGAATCAGCAGGAAGCTTATGCTCACACCTAGGAAAAGACATTACATGCGGTGTTCAAACAAATTAGTTGTCCATCACCCTACATAAGGTTCACACACCCAAGAAATGAAAAGGAAAAGGAAATATTTTTCTTATAGAAATATGCTTATCTTCCTTTTACATTACTCAAAACAATCTTGTGTTAATTAACTTCTTTGTCCTATTTTCTTTATTTTCTCCATGAACTTGAAGCTTTTTCATTTAGACAAACCTTGACAACAACGAATTAAACCTAAATATATAATTATGCTGTGAGTATCTTATGATAATAGGAATGATTCAAATTATCAAGTGGATAAAACGTTTTAAATTCTTTTTCTGCAACAAAAGAACAAGTGGTTGATTTTATAAATATCAAATTGAATAGGAGATGACAATACATACATTTATAAATATATAAAATATCGATTGTATTCACAAAGAAATATTTACATCCAAAAAAATTGATAACTAACAGCAGAAGATGGAACAATGGCATGAGAACAGCATTTAAGAAATGTGAATAATTTATAAGATAAAAGAAGTTTTCATGATGTAAAAGACAGCGATGTGTACAGCTTACTAACCGAGTATGACATCAGTTGAGCGAAACCTCTTTTCATGGATGATAAGAGTACAACCCTTTCCATCATTTCTTCCATCTCCTTCATATCCCACTGGACATGAACAATTGTACGTTCCCTGCAAGTTCGTACATATTCCACTACAGGGTTGTGAAGTCACACATTCGTTGATATCTGTAGGAATATATTCCACATATAAGAAGCAAATCCGACACCATTTCAGCTGGAAGAAACTAAATAGAATTCCATGATTTGGCAATACTTTCAATTTTGAGAAGGCATATTGCTAACCGCTTCATAGGTCGTATTAAATTTCAAACAACGAAAATTTGCATATACGAAATATATATAATTGCATTCTACAGCTTATTTGGAAGAGTATATATTTTACTTGATTACTACGAAAATTGTTTAGATCATGTATCATACGTCATGTTAAAATTTGGTCACTCTGACTGAGAATTACATTCAGTAAGATTTTTATGCTATTGGATGCATTTAACATGCTCACCCTTATTGAAATAATGGCCCCCGATTCTATACATGAACGCGTGTTCGAATGTGAGGAAGGTCTGATTAAAAGACTAGAAAAGGTACCTTGACAACCATTTTGGAGATAGGGGTTCCCTCGAAAACCCTCCAAGCAGTGGCACTGGTACCCATTTCCATTGTCAGCATCTGTACAATTGGAGTTCTCTTGGCACAAGTAGGTCGTTCTATTCTTCTTTGCATCATCGCATGTTTGATCTGGAATTAACCAATCAAGAACTAAAGGGACCATATCGTAGGGTGGCTTGTATAGATCGTCGGTAGAGAAGCTAAAGAAGCCGTCTTCGGCAACGAAAGCGTACCCGCACGGATTGAATCCCCAGATGCCACTATGATTGTTGTAGCTAGTGACAGAGATGTTGTATCGGTAAGCGTCTCGAGGGATGCTAGTCTCACAGCAACCGATGCCCGAGCACGACCCATTAATCACGTCCGAGATGCTGTCGCATGAGGACAAGCATCCTGTAGCATACTTGCTTCCTTGTCGACCTCTAAAAGTCGCGTACGTGTCGCATCCCACGGCAATAAATTTGTTCTTGGCGTTAGACATGGGGAATTTAGAAAGAGTGAGCCAAGGATCATTATTCCGTGAGCGGCTGCCGGACGGCGTATAACAATCTTCGGCCACCCAAGTCATTATACTCATCTCGTGATTCTCAAGAGATATATTGACTATGCTGAGATTAGTACTTTTCTTAGACATATAAGGAGTGGGAGGATCGGCCAAGTTGTCACAAAAGACGAGAAAAGAATTTGATTCTTCTTTGAAATAGCAGTCGTTGCCGATGTCATTCATCCCGAATGGATATGAGAAGGTGAGGTTGCCACATCTACTCACGCATCCGGACTTTGTCGTTTGAACTACATCAGCCGTAACTATTGAAAATAGAGCCACCGATGTGCACAACAGTACAACTCTCAAGGGAAGTCTATGGAGCAACATGGATTCACCCATATTCTTCCTGAAATGAGATGAGGTTTTGCAGCAAGATGATGATCTTCATAGCTTGATGACAACCTTTATATGCGATGATGGAGCTTGTAGAAAGCTAAATAGTATATGCATCATTCATAGTCCCCACCATATTGATTGTCTTCGCGGTGATTACATCATTAGTAATCAATTCTGGTACTTGAACATTCTATCATTCTCGTTCTTTAGGACCAGCTAATAAAGAAACTCGCTGGTCCTGCGGTGGTGACAGAAGGCGATGTTACAGTGGGTGACGCGACAAGGGCCTGCAATTATATCTCTTGTTGAGATTATACTTGGGAAAAGGATAAATTAAGGAGAGAATTTCCAAGAAAAAAATTGGTACTTCACCTTTAGTTGAGATAAAATTGAAAAAAAAAAAGATTAATTAGATAAAGCAAGATACTATTGATTCAGGTCATTTCGGATTTGGATTTGAAAATCGAAACATCAACCAACCCAAATATAGAAGAAGAATTAGAACGAAAGCTAATGAACTTGCCAAATGATACTGTAGTTGCAAGTAAGAAGTCCAAGCTCGTGGACCGGAGCCAAATCAAACAATTCATCAATGGAGTTAAACTGTCCGCTTGTACCCAAATTTGTGGCAGTTTGCTCCCCAAATTGAGGGAAATTGGTTCGCTTTACCCCAAACACACCATGATCTAATCAAATAATACCTGTCCGCTTTCACTTGCCTAACCAATAGAATAGAAAACGACGAACAAATCGACCTTTTTAGACTGCATGAACGGAACAAATTTCAAGGTGTAAATCTTCATACATATTGGGTGAGAGGAGCAAAATGACACTCCAACTTTTCTGAGGGTGTAATTGGCATTTCCCTTCTCGCTTTTGTAGAACTCAGTTGGCGGTTAGATTTTAAATTTCTATTTCAGGTAGGAGTAATTAATAATTATGCAATGTATAAGAAATGAGGCAAACACCACATATCCAATCATAGTATTAGATATGTTACCGTACTTGATTCCTATATTTAGGTATCTCCTCGAGACGAGATTTATATATGGAGTATAACATAGAAAAAGGTTTTTTTTTTTTTTTTTTTTTTTTGGGGGTGGTGGGGGTGGCGGGGGCCTGGGATCTAACATACAAGTAGCGAAGTGACTAGAATAAAATTTTATACCCACATCACAACATAGCTTTATTCTCACTATTGTTTACATTGATTAGAAAAAAAGGAACTTGTCTTGCTAATAGTAACACTAATTTATTAGGTGAATACTTAAATATTAATTTGTATTGTCTACTAACCTAGACATACTTTGCTGTAGCAGTTAATAAAACTAATAGATCCTTTGATTTTTTTTTTCTCACTGAGTAGCCATACCTGATTTTGACCAAGTAAACCTAGGAAAAATTAAAGTAGAAATTTCCATCACTATTGCTCTTGATTTAGACTCTCCAAAAAAAAGCACCTTTCTTCGCTCTCTTAGCTAAAGAAGTCTTGACAAGACCGTCGCGATTCACATTGTGATGTCGCAATCGATCGTAGGAATTTCCAAACTAACTTGTAGATAATAAAAATCGTATATAGATAGATATTTTTGTCTTTTCAATCTCATGCCCATGAGATGAATCAGTTTTGATGGGTGGTGCTCATAAACTATTGCATGCACATCTCTGAAGGGTGATCGGTTCTCGGTCCGGTCTGATTCCACCTAGGAACCGGGTACCGGACCACACCGACCCGTCCGGTCCGATTCCATGAAACAAATCACTTAGCAAAAAATTAAAAAATTAAAAAAATATAGTTATTATTATTTTTAGGATTTATTGCTATTTTTAAGAAATTAAAAAATATATATTTTTTGAAAAAAAGTGTCAGTCCGGTCCGGTTCGATTCCCCCCGAAACCAGAACCGACAATCACCAATGGAACCGAGAACCCAACTGATCCATCCAGAACCCGCACCAAATTGGCCGATCGATCCGGTCCGAGTGGTTCTCGGTTTGGGCAGTCCAACATACTCACCCCTAACATCTCTAATGTATGAACATCTCAAATATTTGTACAACTATTGACATCATATTTAGATCTTTATGTGCAAACTGATTTTTCGATTTACACTATGTACAATTAAAAAGAATAGGTACATCAATGGAAAATTCTAAAGACTAATTAGATAAAATAAGAAACTGTTGATTGGAGTTAGTTCGAGTTTGGATTTGAAAATCGAAACAGCACCAAACAACCCAAATATAGAAGAAGAATTAGAACCAATTCATGGGTGTTTAGATCTGATCATTGCTCAGTAAAAAGATTTCCGGAGTCTAAAATTAATTTTGAGAATTTTCTCAGACTCGCCTATAAAGTTTCAGGTAATGCCAAGTCAATGCGGTCAATTTTCTTGGCAATTCTCATGTACGACAATATGTCTTATCAGACTGCTTTCATTATCCTGCCAAGACTTGAAAAGTCAAGCAAGGATGAAGCGTATGCAGTGGGAGATCACAACCCTAAAATCCGTTAAACAACTCATTGCCCTCGAGGAAACCTTAAGACATTTTATAATAAAAAATTAGCAAGAAAAAATTCTAAATCTATTATATTTATACAAATTTAGTCATAAAATTTCAATTGTACTAATTAAAACTCAAACCTTTTGAAAATTTATCAATTTAATTTTCCTGATTAAATTTGACCGAAAATATATAGTTTTTATAATTTTCGAGAAAAGGCTAAGTCAAGGCAGTCGGTTTCCTTGGCAATTTCTCATGTACGACAATATGTCTCGTCTGGAGTTATTGCCCACCAACTTTGGGTGCATCATTGATAGAGAGTATGAATGAGACAGGGTGCTTATTCCGCCAAGACTTGAAAAGTCAAGCAAGTACCAAGCATATGTAATAGGAGATCATAACTAGAAGTGCTTGGTTCCCGCAAAGTTCAATTCCCACCCCCAAAATTGAGAACAAGACCAAAAGAATCGATTCCTCATTTCTAAAACTAGGAACCGAATAAATGCCCCTAAAACCAAATCAACCAATTTGGTTTAGTTCTCAGTGGGTCATGAAACTGGTGGCATGTTCAGATTTTTTTTTTTTTATTTGTCATTAATGTTCAAGAGAAAATTGAAGATGTTCTTGATAACCAAGACTTATCTACAATCAATGAATCATGTGTAACATTGTAGGTTTCACATAATTTTTTTCTAATTTGTGGCAAAATTTGGTTAGAATGAGCAACTGCTGTTGTGTTTTGATTTGTTCTTGTTATCTTACTCACATGCAGAAGTGAAATGGAGTGATGCAGCTCATGCATGTCTGCGTGCATGAGTGAAGTTTGAAATGTGAGATAGATTAGGGTTTTTTTTTTTTATAAATTATAAGGAAATAAAAAAATGAAAAAAAAAAAAATTGGTCCAACCCAAGTGAGTAGTTCCATACCTGGAACTAGGAACCGAATTGAAATTCACCGGTTTCAATTTTATAGAATTGAGAACCAGACCGGTGCCTTGGGAACCGCCCAAAACCGGCTGATCTGTTCCCGTCCAAGTGGTTACTTTTGCTTACCCCTAATCACAACTCTAAAATAGCAGAATGCCAACGAAGAAAAATTGCTAAGAGTAGACTGCTTCGAGTTGGTGATTGGTGATGGTGTTTATACTCCTAGGTGTGCAATTTCTGTTGCATTCTGGAAAAAATAACTCGTATTTTCAGAGTGATTAATCAACTAGTTTCAAAGATGTAAAAAATAAACATTTGACATTGTCGTGCTACGAAAAATAAGATTTTAAGATAAGATTTCATTATATACTTTTACATTAAGACAAGATACGTCGAACATTGGTTTTTTTTTTTTTTTTTTATCTTGGTTGCTAGCCTACAATTTCTAATTAAAAATATGGACTGTGATCATACGTATTTGTGAAGAATTATCATTCAAAGGAATTTATTTTTCCTTCCATCTGGTATCCGTGTTGTAAATCTTTTGTTGCATTTCCATAATTTTGAGGAAAACACCATCTTGCTACCATCGTGGTAACAAAGAAAAACGCAATCATTATTACCAAAAGTGATTTTGAAGAAACCAGGCTAATCGAACTAGAAGCAAAATAGTGTCTCATATTGGACCTTAATGTAAATGTGACTTACAATGGGAAACGTACCAAAAAATTCTTAAATCTATTACATTGATATCAATTCAGTCATAAATCTTTTAATTATATCAATTTAATCCTAAACATTTTCACATTGGTACAAATTTAGTCCATCTAGCCAATTTAAGCCGAAAATTGCTGAAGTGAATGTCGACAGTCCCACATGGCACAACCAACACTAATGTGGACATTTTTAATAATATTTTATTTTTTTGAGTTTTTTGAATTTTTAAAATCTTTTTTTTTTTTTAATTTTTTCCATCTCCCTATTCTTTGCTTTTTCTTTTGGACCATGGCCATCGCTAGCCACCGGCCACAACCACGCCTAGCGAGGTTGGCCTCGACTGGGTCGCCCTCGTCGATCGCAAGCAATGGTTGGCCTTGCCAAGCTGCCCCTAGGCAAGGGTGAGCGTAGGGCGAGCACCGGTCATCCAGGCAAGGCCCCCTTGCTAGATCTAGTGACCGACCATTGCCCAAGCGAGGGCAAGGTTGGCCAGGCCTTGCCATCGCCCACGCGAGCCTCGCCCAAGCTAGCCTCGGCAAGGCTAACCCTCACTCGGGCGAGGCGCGACGAGGCCACCCTGGCTTAGGCGATGGTCAACCTCGCCAAATCTGGCGAGGGGGCCTTGCCTGGCCTTGCCTGGACGACCAAGGCTCACCCTCACCTAAGGGTAGCCAAGTGAGGCCAACCATCTCCTGCAATCGGCAAGGGTAACCTAGGTGAGGCCCGCCCTCGCCAGCCATGGATGTGGCCGATGGTCGGCGGCGGCGAAGGCCATTGATAAAATGAAAAAGCAAAGAAGAGAGAGAGGGAAAAAAGAAAAATTATTTAAAAATTTAAAAATTACTAAAATATTATTAAAAATGTCCATGTCAACGTCGGCCGTGCAATGTAGGACGGCCGACATCCACATCAACAATTTTCAACTTAAATTGGCCGAATGGACTAAATTAGTACCAATGTGAAAAGGTTTAAAACTAAATTGGTTCAATTAAAATGTTTATAATCGAACTAGTACCAATGCAATAGGTTTATAACTTTTTTAATATTTTTTTCCAACTTACAACATGTTGCACCTAATTTACTTTATTTAACGCTCCATTCGTTTCGCGAAAAATATTTTTCAAGAAAATATTTTCTTCATTTTCCGATGTTCAATTCACTTAGATAAGTGAAGCAAGAGGAGTCGTCCACAGAAGACTTGTCTTAGTGAGCTTCATATTGTGGAATTTTTTGCTTCCCAAGTCTTCGTTGATTGGCTCGACAAAATCGAGCGAATTTTCAATCATAAGAATGTTGCGGAGAATCGAAACGCGAAGCTTGTGTCCAAGATGTATAAAATGCATGCTTCGATTGGTGGGAAAATCCAACGTGTCAAAGAACTCTTGGAGGAAAGCGGTGAATCGTAACATTGGATAAAATGAAGGAACTAAAAAAGAAGCATGTGCCAGAAACTTATGAGCAAGATGCCGTAAATAAATTCCACAGTATGAAGCAAGAGTTGTCCGCGGAAGAATACACCACTAAATTTGGGCATCTTATGCTACGATGCGATGTGGTGGAGGCAGAGAGTGTCGCGACCAAAATTTCGGATGAACCACCTAGGGTTTGGCTAATGGATTACTAAGCCTAAACTTAGCTCAGGCTCTCCCAAGCCCATATCAACTCGTGACTTAGGTTCAAGTTCTTAACATGCAATTAATTTTTCAACTAGGAGTCGCCACTAATTTATTTTTGGTGGGTCGATTAGAAACCCAAGTAAAGTAACGAGAGATTTACTTTACTCCTACGAACTAGAAATTTGTGAGTTCGGGGACTTGGTTACGCTAGATTCCTTTAACGCCCCTTCGGTATCTTTTTCTTTTATTTTTTAAAAAATGTTTGCAAGCAGTTTGAATTGATTTTAATCTATTTCCCTAACATGTGAGGTTATCATGTGGGTGCGCAAATCACCAATTTAACACCTAGATAAAGCAGTGAATAAATTGCACGACTTACCTCATGGCATCGAAAGCATCTACGATGTTAGATCAGAATTCACATCGATAATTTTAGATATGATTTCTAATTAACACGCAATTTTTTTTTTGTTTGTTTTCACTTATTTGATGAAGATCATGCTTTATGCAATGCAATCTAACCTAATGACAAGATGATATGACATGGTAATATAACCTAAACTATATGACATAAAGAAAATATAAGCATGCAGTCTGTCCTAAAGAATGAAATTGATTTATTTTAAGACGATTTTTTTTTTTTGTATTTTCCATGAAATTTTTTTGTATTTTCCATGAAATTCAAAAGTAGAAAAATGCAAAGATTAACTAGCTAGATTAAGATTCAATCCAACTTATATTAAGAATTGGGTTAGGCCAAATCCTAATTTGAACTAGGATATTATCTTAACTTAGCAATCTCTAACCTAAGATGCAATCTATCTAAAAAATCAATCTAAACTTAAAATGAAACATAGGATATGCAATGACGTACAAAGAATGCCCTAATTCTACATGACATATGCATGATGACTTTTGTGTTTTTTTTTTTAAAAATTCGAAATTTAAAATTGCCAAATAATTAAACGTGCAACCTAAGTAAGTAAAAAACAAAACTAGCATCCTAAATTGATTGATTTAAACAAAAATCGAAATAAATAAAGTTTATATTCTAAATATGCAAGAAAACCCTAAGACGATGAATATTCTAAAACGAACCTACGAAAACAAAGTCGACTCAAACCACACGAATCATATCCTCGCACATGAGATCGGATTGGTCAATTTTAAACAAAATCGCGAATCGAATCTCGAGCGTGAGATCAGATTGGCGATTTTCCATGCGATTGCGAGTCGGATTTCGGGCGCGAAAATCGGACTGTCAATTGTAATTAGGGATTACTCTCCAATTTAAAATGCTACTCGAGTTGAGAATACCAATCGGGGATTTCGTACGAGATAGTGATTCCATAAATTAGGCAATTAAAATATATGAAGGTTGATGAAAATTATTACCTAAATTGCAATATCACTCAGATACCGTTTCCAAACTCAGATGGACAACAAATCATGCTAATTGCGGTGATGATGGCTCTGAGCTCGGTGATTGGCCGTGCGGTGGAGTGTGTGTCGCGGTTATTGGTCACGCGAGAAGACGAGTTGCCGCTGGAGTTTATTGATGTCGTCGGTCTTGGCGAGGCGGGTAACCAAAGGCAGTGAGGCCATCCAAGGTGCTCGGCGCGAAGACGTCGGGGCAATTCCGCGGTGAGGAAGCTTTGACTATCGTTCGTATTATAACTTCTGGACAACAATCAAAAGAAGACAAACTCCCTCTTTTACTTATTTCACCAAAATTTCAACGGCCCTTTTGACCGTGGACTCTAGGTTTGGTGGGACTTCCTTGGTGATTCTCGCCCGTGGGTGTGCTCGGCGTCACTCACCTGCAAAAGAAAAGAACAATTCTGCAGCTTGGTAAAGAATAGCGATGGCGGTAATAGATTGTCATCGTGGTGCAGTCTCTGAGCAACAGGTGGACGGTGACACAACTGGGTCGTCGAGTTGTATCACGGCTCAGTGCACGTGACCTCGTCGCAGTGTAGTAGCTTCATCAACTCGTCGTTGTTGCGGTAACTGGATGCTTTGTCGCCTCGCAGTGCAGGTGCAGTAGCTGGAGCCGCAACAAGTTGTTGCCGGAGGAGGAAGCGGTGGCGTCGATCGTCGGTGTAGGTGGCTCACGGATGAGCATCAGGCGGCTTGGTCAAGACAGCAAGCTGGTCAAGGCTGGGAGGCAGCACCAACATCGGGGAGTCTCGGACGCAAGGGTCGCACAGCCGAGGGTGTTCGGCCATGAGGCTCCTCTCACTCTTCTCAACGTGTTCTCTCTCAATATGCTTTGAGATTTCTGATTTGCCAACCCTCACCGTGGGGAACGTGAGTTCTCTTTTTTTTGTGGCCGTGTGTTTCTATTGTGTGGCCCTCTCAAAACCCTACACGAACATCCCTTTTATAGGCCAAGGATTAGGGTTTTATTTTCCTTCAAATCAATATCCACGAAGATTTTTCCGAATGCAATGCTTCTTTTTATTTTTCACATCTCTTCTAGATTTCCTTTGCGATAGGATTTTTTTCAAATTTGAAATCTCACAAAGATGAGTCCGTAATATCTCCTCGAGGATACGAGCTTAGGCCAATTTGCTCCCTTCATGGGCTCAATCCAACTTGTTAAATTAAAGTTCAGAACCACCAAATCAAACCCATCCATCACCAGCCCAATACAAATAAAATAAAATAAAAATGCTCCTAAAACTATGTGCTATGCAATTAATTAATTAATTTTTTTAGGGTTTAAAAATTAATCCCTATTTTTTATGCAATAAATAAATAACTAGATCGCCAAAATTTAGGTGTCAACACAGAGGAACAAACTATAGCTTGGTATTTTGGCGGTTTTCATTCAAAAATTGCCGATGTTGTCCGATTACAACCTTATTGGACTTTATCAGGTCTTCAAAATATCGAAGAAGGCGGAAAAGCAACTCAAGGAGAAAAGAGAGTGAAGTCAGAAGCCGTCAACTAAAGAGGGATCCTCTAATCTTGGGAGTTCAACTTTAAACCTTTGTCCGCATCGAAGGAAGCCAATGAAAAAAGGAACAGCATCTAAAACCAATTAGCCAAACGACGCTAACAATAAATTAAGGCAGTGTTTGAGATGCCATGGATTTGGTCACGTCGCCTCTGAGTGTCCTAGGAGAAAGATCACGTCTCTCGTATGAGATGAGCAACGGGGAGAATCGCAGCACAACTCTTTGCTCTAAGAAGATTTAAGGAGCCGCGAAGAATTTGTTCACAGAGATCAAGGAGAAACTCGTCATTCAAAGGAGCTTGCATGCTGATCATCTTGAGGATGATGATTGACTTTGCAACAACATACTCCATACAAGCGTGTACTTCTCATGGTAAATACATGATGTCATCATCGATAGTGGATGTTGTGCGAACGTTGTGTCGACCACCATGGGAGACAAGTTGCATCTCAAGGCAGAGGATCATCCACATTCTTACAAGCGTTCTTGGTTCAAGAAAGGGAGTCAGTTAAAAGCAAATAACCGGTGCTTGAACTCATTCTCTATTGGCAAAACATATAATGATGAGATTATGAGTGATGTAACACCTATTGCTTTGTAAAGACCGTGTCAAGATTACATTGGGCCCTTGCAAGACGGAGAGAGTTTCCAAGCCTACTCATGCGAAAGGAAGCAATCTTCTTTTTAAGTCTCATTTTTCCTAAGCATTGGAGGACGCTTGTGAGTAGGGGTGAGCATGGTTCTAGAGTGGAATAGGGATTTGGAGAATTAAAATGGTGGAAACCGGTCAAATTTTAGATTCCAATGTACACAGGGCATGTTCTCGGTTCCAAAAATTGAGGAACCGATTTTGAATGGTAGGTTACTTGAAACCTGGAACAAATCTTTGTATTTTTTTTATTCAATATCTTTACGCAATCCTGCGGCATTCCATGACGTCCGATGGTGAGTGTGTAATCTAAAACCGCTATTCTGAACTCGCATTTCTAGAAATGTCAATAACTAAGACTTTCACTTTTCATATTCTTCGTGTATCTAAAGATGAGTTGTGGTCAATAGATTATCAAAGCAAATTGTGGTCGTTAAAGGTAATAATTCACTGTAATTGTTCAATCAAGAATACAGTTTGAACCTGCTTAGATCTTGAAACCGCTCTTGAAACCTATGACAAGGTAGGCTTCAAGTTACAAGATATACATTGTAGGTTTTAGGTTCCTAAAAATGAGGAACCTATTCCAACGAGGAGATTCCAAGTTCGTGGCGAAACCTATAAAGAACCTAAAACCGCTCATTAATACTTGTGAGACTTATGCTCTTGTTATAGTGGAAGAAAATGAAGCAAAAGAGATCCCAACCATTTTACAGCCGTTGCTTCAGGATTTCTGTGAAGTCATGCCAATGAAATTCCATCCAACTTTCCTCCTACGAGAGAGATTCAACATTATATCGATTTTGTGCCCAGTGCTTCTGTTTGATCGATTGAGCTCTGAGGAGAATGAAGAACTTCAAAGGCAACTTGATCAGCTTTTGGCCAAGAAATGGATATAAGAAAGCTTGAGTCCTTTTGCTGTCCCGGCGCTTCGGGTTCCAAAGAAAAGTGGTTCTTGGTGAATGTGTATCAATAATAGATCGCTAAACAAGATATTCACCAAGTTTTTTCCTTTTCCTCACCTTGATATTTGCTTGATCAACTTCATCGAGCTTCTATGTTTTCCTAGATGGATCTTAGGAGCAGCTATCATCAAATCCATATGAAATTGGGATATAAAAGAATGACCGCTTTCAAAACTAAGAACAATCTTCATGAATGTGTCACGGGTCGGTAGTTTCCTTGGCCGCGGGACAACTCGTGCAGCGCCTGGCGAGCGAAACTCGCTAGGCCAGCCTTCCTTCAATAGTTGCTCCAGTGAACAATACGGCGAATAGCTCTTTTATACGAGATTGTACCATACCCAGCTTGGCTCGGACGTCTAGTCCATCGAGTGAGACAACAGTCCTCTTTAGGCACAACAACTGTTTTCAGTCTGCCCTTGCCTCATCAGGAGAGTGACATCAGCTCACAACCAATTTATGCACGGGAGGCCAACCCCGCCTTTAGAGCTCCTAAGTAATATAATTCTTCTATCTTAGAACTCCTAGTACCAACCATCCTGACGCCACTCCCACAGACTAGTTGTGTCTGTCCCCTCTGCTTCCTCACTCTTCACTCGATAACCCCAAGCTTCATACCCAAGGGTTCACGAGTACGGGAGAATCACGGACCGTGACAAACTCCCCCACTCAATTTCGCAACGCCCTCGTTGCGGGCTGTTCTGTCGCTTCTTTGCGTTTCCCTAACCATCAATGCCACTCCTTAGGACTTACATAGATGGCAATGCTCGCCCAATAGAACAAATCACTCCACTCCATTGCTTGCTTCCCTCGATCAAAGCTGTTCGCAAATCTCCAGTCACTTGTTCTCCCGGCAAGTGTGGCACCCCTAGCCAACTACACCCCTACAGCAGCACCTTCTTTCGCCTACTAAGCTCTTCCTGATCTCTACAAGCCAACAAAGGGTCCCCTTGGTGGAAACGCGGTCGCAGACCTCTTCTTAAGATTCGCCCATTGATCCAAGAACGTTATCCCCATTCAACGAGTGTCGCAACCAATTTTTCGAGTGAACCATCTAAAATTTGGCTAATGGATTATTAAGCCTAGACTTAACTCGGGCTCTCCCAAGCCCATACCAATTCGTGACTTATGTTCAAATTCTTAACATACAGATATATTTTATCTAGGAGTCGCCACTAATCTATTTTTGGTGGGTCGATTAGAAACCCAAGTAAAGTAACGGAAGTTTTACTTTACTCCTACGAACCAGAGACTATGGATACTCTCTAATGCCCTTTCGGTACCATTCTTTTATTTTCAAAAATGCTTTTTGCAGGCAGCTTAGTGTGATTTTAAATCTATTTCCCGTCTCATGCAGGTACGCAAACCACTAATTTAACATCCAGATAAACAATGAATAAATTGCAAAAACTTACCTCAAAGCAACGAAAGCATCTGCAATGTTAAATTAAAATCCACATCAACAACCCTAGATATAGTTTCTAATTAACACGCAATTTCTTTTTTTTGTTTTCACTTGATTAATGAAAATCATGCAATATACAATGCAATATTAACTAAATGACCTAATTCTAATGACATGCAATTTCTAATGAAATGGACCTAGGAACAATCACTAAATAGCATGCATTTTATGAATCTAATCCTAATGACATGCACGTGACATTTTTTATTTTCTTTTTTCTTAAAAGAATGCAATCTATCCTAGAGATTGAAACTAATTTATCCTAAGTCATTTTTTTGTATTTTTTCATGAAATTCGAAATTAGAAAAAATGTGAAAATTGTCTAGCTAAATTGAGATTCTATCCAAATTATATTAAGGATTAGGTCAGGCTAAACCCTAATTAAAACCAATTTATTATCTTAACTTAGCAATCTCTAACCTAAGATACAGTCTATCTAAATCAATCTAAACTTAAAATGAAATATGCAATTTCATCCTAATGTGCAATGATGTACAAAGGATGCCCTAATTCTACATAACATATGCATAATGATTTTTTATTTTTTTTAATTAATTTCGAAATTGAAAGAAACGTCAAATAATTAAACGTGCAGTTTAATCTAATGAAACAAAAATCTAACATCCTAAATTTATTTATTTTTTTGTTTTTTATTTTATTTCGAAAATTCATGATAAAATGCTTAGTCTAAATATGCAAATAACCCTAAAACATGCAATATTCTAACTCAAACATATTTCAAGATAAATAAAGCAATCAATACGAGACAACCCATTCAAAATCATCAAAGATATCATACATCGTTTAGATCAAGGAATAATATCTCGCTAATAAAATCGATAAATTGATCTTAAGCTTTAAAGATCAAAATATCAATTTTATTCCCGCTAATTAATTATTTCATCTAAAGCGCTATAGATGAAATAAAAAAAAAAACCCATGTGCGGTTGCGAATCAGGTGGTATATTGGATTTTTCAATTATGCATAGAGAGGTAATTCTACTACTAAGTAAAGCAAACTATAAAAGAAAATAATAAAAATACAATAAATAAATAAATAACAAAACTACCTAATGTTTTTTTTTTTTTGTTTTTCTTTGGTTCTTTTTCTTTTTCTTCTTTTGCTTTCCAAGAAAGGCTCGGCGAGGGCGTTCGGTCACCGTCGGTCGGGTTGCCAAGGGGTTGGTCGCCGGCGTTCCAGTGAGGGGCGGCGGCGGGCATCGGAGGAGCGGCGTCAAGCCAAGGCGGAGGCAGAGCGACGGATTCGAGGCCTACTGGCGTCGAGCAGACCATCGAATCTACAGCAGTGACTGGTCACAGACCGGCACGATGGTGCGGGCTACAGGGGACGCCAGAGCATCGGATGGGCGTATGGTGGCTCGGGCTCCAAATCTGGAGCGGTGGAAGCAGCTCGGGTGGTTGCTCGGATGAGACTTGGATCGACGCAGCAGCGGCTTCGTCGGGCGGAGCAGAGGCACTAGGCTGGCAGAGGCGGCGCGGCGGTCGGCAACAAGCGGTCGGGTCGCGGCGCGGGCTCCTGCGGGTCGCTCGAAGACTCGGAGGGAGAGGTACTGTTTGCGAGCAGGGGCGCTGGGTCGTGCGGCGGTGGCGTCTACGGAGGGGGCTCGGGAGGAGGCTGCTGCGGATAGATCTGGAGCAGCGGCGAGGGGTCGGCGAACGCGGGATCTGCAAAATTGAAGGCGAGGCTGAGCAGAAGTGGGTCGGCGCCTGGCGGTCGCGGACGGTGGAGCGGGAGCGCGACGGCAAGCGGCGCTCAGGCACGGTGTGCGCGGGATGAGAACAGGATCGGCGGAGGTAGCGAGCGCGAGGGGGGAGGCCGGCGGAGGCGATGCAGTGGCGGGGCTGGGTCGCGGCTGCGGTGGCTCTGGCGCGGGCTCGCCGATTAGGTGGTAGCAGCGGTGGCCGGCGAGGGGGAGGAGGCGACCGACTCCTTCCTCCTCTGCTTCTGGTTTTTCTCTTCCCCTTTTTTTTCTTTTTCTCCGCTGGACGTCCCTTCACGGTTTCCTCTCTCTGCACACTTTTTGACTTTTCACCTTTTGTTTTCTTTTTTTCTTTTTTGGAACCGAGAGAAGGCCCTCACGTTTTTGCCCTAAAAATTTTCGAATTCCCTAATATGGTCAATATATTCAATGTGTGGCCTCCTCTCCGAAATCCTACACGAGTAACCTTTTTATAGGCCAAAGATTAGAGTTTTAATTTCCTTTTCAAATCAACATCTGCGAAAATTTCTTTTCCGCATGCAATATCACTTTTTATTTTCCACACCTCTTCTAGATTTCATTTGCAAAAATGAATATTATCTATTGATTTTTCAAAAATTACAATAGGATTTTTCAAATGCAGGCTTGGGCCAAATTGCTCTCTTCGTGGGCCTAGTCCGACTTGTCAACTTAAAGCTCAGAACCACCAAATCAAAGCCATCTATCACCAACCAAATGTAAATGCAAATTAAAATAAATGCACCTAAAACTATATACTATGCAATTAACTATTTTTTTTAGGGATAAAATTAACCCTTAATTTTTTAATGCAATAAATGACTAAATGGGTCGCCAAAATTTAGGTGTCAACAGCGAGTAATTCAGTTCCTTCCTATGCCCCCATTGCCATCCCAAAAGCTAGACGAGAGCCGCACGTTGTCCGAGCCCCCTCTCGGCCCCGGCGATCACTCTCCGCCCTCATAGGACCGGGAAAGCCACAGGCTTTTCTCTGAATCACCCACCTACTAGAGGGATCCCCGCTCTGATACCATTTGTCATGGGTTGGTAGTTTCCTTGGCCGCGGGACAACCCGTGCGGCGCCTGGCGAGCGAAACTCGCTAAGCCATCCTTTCTTCGATAGTTGTTCCAGTGAACAATACGGCGAATAACTCTTTTATACGATATCGTACCACGCCCGGCTTGGCTCGAGCGTCTAGTCCATCGAGCGAGACAACGGTCCTCTTTAGGCTCAACAACTGGTTTCAGTTTGCCCTAGCCTCATCAGGAGAGTGGCATCAGCTCCCGACCAATTTGTGCACGGGAGGCCAATCTCGCCTTCAAAGCTCCTAAGTAATATAATCCTTATATCCTAGAACTCTTAGCACCAACCATCCTGACACCACTCCCACAGACCGGTTGTGTCCGTCCCCTCACTTCCTCACTCTTCACTCAATAACCCCAAGCTTCACTCCCAAGGGATCATAGGTACGGAAGAATCACAGACCATGACAAATGCATGGTGATGCCCTTTGACATTTCCAATGCTCCAAGTACTTTTATGCGTCTTATGAATCATGTTTTTAAACTTTCCATTGGAGCCTCTGGAACACGAGATCAATGGTTGTATGCCAACCCGAAGAAGTGTCACTTTTGCACAAATAGCCTGGTTTTATTAGTATATTGTCTCCAAGGATGGTGTTAGAGTAGATCTTAGCAAGATTGTGGCAATAGAAAGTTGGCCAATTCCTAGCTCGCTGAATGAGATAAAAGCTCAAGAATGTTTTTGGGATTTTCCATTATTCAAATATCCTCCGAATGTTATGTTACACAAATTAGGGGTGAGCATGGTCCAGGTTGGGCCAGTCCGCTCCCTAATCCTATGACCAACCCGCATAGTGTTAGTCCTCAATTTTTAGGACCAATGACCGACCCTATTGAGTCTGGGACCAAGGACCGAACCCTCCTGTCAACCTAGGACCGACCGATAATTTTTTTATTTCATTTTTTGTACTTTCTGAAAAGGCAACCGAGGACCAGACTGACCCAATGAGTTCGACGACGAGCAAGGTTAGCGAAGACAGGCGAGCGACGAGCGGCGAGCGGCAAGTGGGGCGAGCATCGAGTGGTGAGTGGCACAAGCAACCAGAAGCGAGGGGAGCGAGTGTCAAGCGGCAAGCAAGGAAGTTGTTTTTTTCAATTTTGGCCAACTGAAGGAGGACAAAGAAGACATAAGAGAACGAGTATTAGAGGAAGATACCATAAGGAGCTAATTACGCCATTTTGGACGCCGTGAGGACTCCTCACAAAGATATTTTCCTCATATATAAATATGGTTGTTGATGCCGTAAAAGATATTAAAAATCCAAGCTATTAAAGAACAGTGTAAAATTACTTGGACTCTTCACTAATGAGTCGTTTAATGTTGTTGACGCCGTTTGACTTAGGGTTTTCACTATATAAAAAAAATTATAAATAATATTATATATGTTTTAGATATATTATATATATTATATATATTATATACAGTTAGGATTGGTCCGGATTAGACTGACCCTAAACTCCCAGGACCGAGAACTAACCTACACAGTGCTAGTCCAAGGATCTCAGGACTAGGGAGCGACCCAATCCCTATAGGAACTGGACTAGGATCGACAGGGTTAGGCCGGTCCCTAGACCCTAGATCAATGCTCACCCCTAACACAAATATAAAGGCTAGGTACTCTATTTGGAGGTAGCATCTGACCTTTGAGCACGTATTAAAAGCAACTAAACAAACAAAACAAAAAGAAAAAAAAGACAAGGAAAAAAAAACCCGAAACGAAACAAAAAAAAAAAATAGTACAAGGGCCAACATTGCCATGAAGTCTCTCATCTTCCACTTTCAATTTCGAGGGGCACTTGGTTACTTATGTTATCATCATTTCCTGATGCATTGCTTTTGAGGATGCCATCACATTCGCTTGATCTCTCACCAAGCAAATGCTCAGCTTCTTCAAGGTCACAGCTCTGATTCGCCCATGGATGCTTGTCCATCACCCTCAGCAGTCCCTCCAATTCCATTGCCACTTCCTTCATGGTGGGCCGATCTTCGCCTTTCACCCTCAAGCGTCGGTTCGCCAGCATGGCGACTTCCTTAATCTCTTCAAGGTTCCCCTAGTTCAGCACCCTAAGGTCGATGATTTCGAATAGCCTCTCGCCCTTTATTACATAAGCAAAATACGAGGACAAGTTCCTCTCATTCTCGACCCGCTCAAAGGACAAGGCCCTCAGTCCAGTCAGCAACTCGGCCAACATGGCCCTGAAGCTATAGATATCACTCTTCTTGGTCAACTGTGATTAGGGCTAGTAATAACACCTAGAGGGGGTGAATAAGTGTTTAAACGAAACCTTGGCAAATATATGCGGAATAAAATAAAGGAGTTCAGGGAAGATAATTGAATACAAAATTTATAGTGGTTCGGCTTAGATCAAGCCTACGTCCACTATCCCACAGTAATAGCCTCCTGGCTGGATTCTACTATGCAATCAATCAAGAGATTACAACTTTGAGTGCAAACACTTAGTAGTAGATCACACTATCTCACTAAGTCACTCTTTTGGTATTTCTCTCACGACCACAAACGTTTAAGCTCACAAGAGACAAGTGTTTGATCGAAGGTCACTCAGACTTTGGAATTATAAATTCTACGCTCCGTCTCTTACTTGCTCATCGGTCCTTGATCTCCTTAAATACTCCTCCACTTCCAAACTAGCCGTTGGACAGTATCTCGAGGATCGTCTTCCAATCTACCCATTGGATAGATCTGTATCTAGAAGATTTGGTAGCCGTTGAGTGACAAAAGTAGAATCCCAAATTGATTCCGATCGCCCATACATACAGAATCTTGGTCTCCATAAGTAGAGCTTCTTCGTATAGAAAGTTCTTGTCTTCAAGATTTAATTGTCAATCAATTAGATTGAGTCAATCAAATCAATTTTGATGTAGAATCCAAACCAGATCATTAGCCGTTATATCTTCGGGGCTTGTGTTACGATCTGTCTCGTTCTGGATGTAAAGTCTGAGAGCAATAGACTTTACAATCTGAGTCTGAATGCGATAGAATTTACAATTTGAGTCTGAACAAATTCTGCTTCTGAACAGACTTAGCTTTAAAGTCTGAACACGATGCTGTTACGTTACGCCGAAAGATAGAGTTACGTCTTACGGTTTTTACAAGTATAAACTTTGACAATATCCTTTACATGTTCTATCATCTGCATAGTCTATTACTCAACCATCAAACACGTTAGTAGCCTTTGATTTATTTTGTCATCTTCAAAACATCATAAGGGATTTCCTTAACAAACCGGCTCGAGTGGGAGTACTCAAGGTCCAAGTTCCCGAGTGTGCCTTGAACCAACGTGGTCAGCTGTATCCGGTCGAGGAGGACTAGCCTGGAGGCGATGAAATTGGCGACCTTTGCGGTGTAGTTTTCATCCAACAATATGTTTGTGCTTTTTATGTCTCTGTCCAAAATCCGAGCAGATGCATCGGAGTCCAAGCACGAGAGCGCACATGCAGTCTCCTCCGCAATTTGCAAACAAGCCCTCCAGGATAATGTGGACTCGTGGCTGCGCTTGTGTATGTGGTCGGCAAGGGTGCCATTGTTCACAAACTCATAGACTAATAACAGGACCTCCGTCTCGAAGCAACAATCGTTTAGCTTAACCACATTGCGGTGATTAATTTGGAAGAGGATGATCACGTTGATGAATTCTTCAACCCGACTTCGGTCCAAAATCTTGGCCTTCTTGATTGCGACAATCGTATTCGCTAAGATCCCTCGATATACTGTTCCTTGGCCTCCTTGGCCTAGTATTCGGCTTTCATGGTTGTGGTTCGTGGCCTTCTCGAGCTCTTCGTCGGTGAATATTCTCGCCGATTCAACAGAGCCTTCATGCTCAGAAAGAAGTCTCTACAACATAAGGCGGCCCCCATTTTCTAGGAAGAACTTCTCTCTCTGTCTGCTGATTTTATTTTCTTTCAGCCCCTAATATAACCACGAAACGTCCAAAAGAACTAGCAGGAAGCTTATGCTCACACCTAGGAAAAGACATTACATTCGGTGTGTTGGAGAAAACTTCCTTATTTGTTTTGATGTCGACAAAACGTTTTCATCAGTCTAGTCTGCAGACTTGCAGACTCACTCAACAAAGTCTGAAGACTTGCAGACTCACTCGACAAAGTCTGAAGACTTGTAGACTCACTCGACAAAGTCCGAAGACCCGCAGACTCTTCTGTCAAAGTCTGAAGATCGCCAGACCGCCAGACTCAAGATGTAAAGTCTGCCCTCATTGACAGTTTCTAGACCGATGAAGAAGATTTATCCAGATTCAAGTATTTCTTTATGGATTTGATTCGAGCGGTTGAAGAAGATCTCACGGCTGGAGATACCATCTCAAGATCGATTATTCGTTTTGATTTTAATTTGAATAAATTGGATTCGTTGATTGGCGAAGTATACTTGGAAGGTTCTACTTATGGAAACCTAGATCCTGATTGTATGGGCGAGCAGGATTGGTGGGCTATCTTCACATTCCTTAAGTAACTCAAGATCTCCCTAATTGATTCTGTCCAACGGGTAGATTGGAAGAACTCCTTTGGAAGGTGCCAACGGTTATGAAGGCATGGAGGAGTATATAAGGAAGATGCTCTGGTTATTTGAGTGTGCACGAGATAGATAAATTCCAAAGTCTGAAGCTTCTTGTTCTTTGTCAATTCAATTGTTGAGCGTAAACTTGTACTCAAAAGAGAGTTCATACTTTTGTGTAGCCTTGAGGAAGTGTAGTAGAGTCTCTACACTTTGTGGAATCAAGGAAGTGATACCGTAACGACTCCTTTGATTCATAGTGGAATCCAGCCGGTGGGTCGGTGCGGGAGAGTGGACGTAGGCTTGGATTAAGCCGAACCACTATAAACCTCGTGTTCTTATTCTCTTCTCTAAACCCTTATACTTTGATCGTAACTCTATTTTATTGTTAGAGTATAATTTCCATTTGAAAGTCTGTTGCTGAACAGACTTGAGCTAAAATCATAATTTCTGATTTACTTAGCAAAAATTTGTTTTCGCACCTATTCACCCCCTCTAGGTGCTCGTACTAGCGTTTACACGGTGTACAAATAAATCAATCGTCCATCACCCTACATAAGGTTCACACACCAATGAAATGAAATGAAAAAAAAAAAAAAAAAAAAAAGAGAATCGAAATATGCTTAATTCTTTCTTTTTCATTGCTCAAACAATCTTGTGTTAATTTACTTCTCTGTTCTATTTTCTTTTCTCCTCCATCAACTTGAAGCTTTTGTATTAAGACGAACCTTGATAATAGCAAAATAAACCTAAATATATAATTATGCTGAGAGTATCTTTTGATAACAGGAATGATATAATGCATCAAGTGGATAAAACGTGCTTGATTCTTTTTCAACAACAAAAGAACAAGTGGTTGATTTTGTTAATATCGAAATGAATAACTTGAGATGACAATACATGTATATAATATCAATTTAATTCATGGACACAACTAATTCAAAGAGAAAGATTTACATTTGAAAAATCTCGATAACTAACAGTAGAAGATGGAACAATGACATAATAACAACATTTAAAGAATGTGAATGAATTACAAGATAAAAGAAGCTTTTATATGATGAAAAGGTTGAGCAATGTGTACGACTTACTAACCTAGCACGACGTTGATTGAGCGAAGCCTCTTTTCATGTATGATAGGAGTACAACCCTTGCCATCTTTTCTTCCATCTCCTTGGGATCCCTCTGGACATGAACAATTATACGTTCCTGGCAAGTTCGTGCATATTCCAACGCAGGGTTGTGAAATCACGCATTCATTGATATTTGTAGGAATATATTCCAATTAGAAGAAGCAATCCGACTCCATTTCAATTGGAAGAAACTTGAAAATGTAAATAGAATTCTATGATTTGGCAACACTTTCAATTTTGAGAGCACATGTCAAGTCAATTTGCATTTCTTGAGATCACGATACCTCACCACACTTTTTAAATAATGGGTCGTTATCTCAAGAGCTTAACCTTAACCAAGCACTTAATTTTTGTTTAGAATAGAAGATTTAAGAATTATCAAACAAAATTGTGCCATTACCAACTAGAATAACACATCACATAGAAAATAATTCAAATATAACTGTCTATAAATATAAAAAAAATGCTGGACGTATTAACGTCGGTACATGAAATTGATTTACAAGCTAATTTGACTTACTCATATTGAGGGTTCAGTATGGATCATTTGTTTATAGACTCAATTGCCGTCGACCACTTTAGTTTATAAAATAATCGTACGGACTAAATTTAGGAGAGAAGAATGTCTAGAATATGAGGAAGGATTACTGTGAATATTGTTGGAGAAAAATTCCTTACTTGTTTTGAAGTTGACAAAACATTTCCATCAGTCTAGTCTGAAGACTTACAGACTCTATCGTGAAAGTCTGAAGACCTCCAGACTTAAGATTTAAAGTCTATCCTCACTGATAGCTTCTAGACCGACAAAGAAAAGATTTATATAATGAAGAAATCTTATTCAGATGCGAGTATATCTTTAAGGATTTTGTTCGTACGATTGAAGAAAATCTCATGGCTGGAGATAGCATTCCGTGATCAATTATCCTTATTAAAATCAATTCGGATAAATAGATTTATTGATTGGCGAAGTATACTTGGAAGCTTCTACTTATGGAAACCTAGATCCTGATTGTATGGGCGAGCAGGATTGGTGAGCTATCATCATATTCCTTAGATAACTCGAGATCTCCCTAATTGATTCTATCCAACCGGTTGATTGGAAGAACTCCTTTGAAAGGTGCCAACGGTTATATTGGCATGGATGAGTTTATAAGGAAGATGCTCAAGTTATTCGAGTATGTGTGTGAAAAGAAAAATTCCAAAGTCCGAAGCTCCTAGTTCTTTGCTGATTCAATTACTGAGCTTATCTTGTACTCAAAAGAGAGATTAAATATTTGTGAGACCTTGAGGAAGTGTGGTTGAGTTTCTACACTGTGGAATCAAGGACGCGAGATTGTAAATTCTCTTTTGTTCTTAGGGGAATCTAGCCAGTGGGCTGTCAGTGCGGGAGAGTGGACGTAGGCTTGATCTAAGCCGAACCACTATAAACTTTGTATTCTCATTCTCTTTCCCTGATCTCTTTACTTTAATTCGTAGTCTTATATAACTATTTATAGTCATTTACATCTTCAGTCTATTATTCTCAAAAATCGAATTAAGTTGTTAAGTTCTGCAATAACTTCTTTAACACCTATTCACCCCCCCTCTAAGTGTTCTTACTAGCCCTATCAAATATCTACAGATTATTGCTAAGGCCTTCATAGGTCATATTAAATTTCAAGCAACGAAAATTCGTGCTACGTAAAGAAAAAGAATGATCATGTTTTATGGCCTAGATTGTTATGATTTTTTAGATTATAAATTTTACGTCATTATTACGAGAATCATTTAAAAGATGTACCATTCATGAAGTCAAAATTTGGGCCTCTAACTTAAAAGTTTCGAACAATTTCTTTCTCTCGGTTTTTTATGCGATTGGATCCATTTAACATGCTCGCCCGTATTGAAATAATGATCCACGATTCTATACATGAACACTTATTCGGATGGTCTAATGAAAAGACCAGAGAAGGTCCCTTGACAACCATTTTGTAGATAGGGGTTCCCTTGAAAACCCTCCAAGCAGCGGCACTGGTACCCGTTTCCATTCTCAGCATCTGTACAATTGGAGTTCTCTTGGCACTTGTAGGTCGTTGTATTCTTCTTTGCATCATCGCATGTTTGATCTGGAATTAACCAATCGACAACTATAGGGACCATATCAAATGGCGGCTCGTGCAGATTGTCCTTAGAGAAGCTAAAAAAGCCGTCTTCGGCAACGAAAGCGTATCCGCATGGATTGAATTCCCAGATGCCGACATGATTGTTATAGCTAGTGACAGAGATGTTGTATCGGTAGGCATTCCGAGGTATGCTAGTCTCGCAGCAACCAATGCCTGAGCACGACCCATTAATCACGTCCGAGATGCTGTCGCATGAGGACAAGCACCCCGTCACATACGTGCTTCCGCTGAAGGTCGCATACGTGTCGCATCCCACGGCGATAAATTTGTTCTTGGCAGAAGATCTAGGGAAATTGGGAAGAATGAGCGAAGGATTATTGTTGTTCAAGGATCCGCCGGACGAATTATAACAATCTTTGGCTACAAACATTTTTACACTAATCTCATGATTCTCAAAAGATATATTGAGCATTTGGAGATTGTTGACACCTAAATTTTGGCGACCCGTTTAGTCATTTATTGCATTAAAAATTAGAGGGTTAATTTTATCCCTGAAAAAAAATTAATTGCATAGCACATAGATTTAGGTGCATTTATTTTTAGTTTGCATGTTTCGCATTTATTTATTGGACCGATGGTGGATGGATTTGAATTAGTGGTTCTGAACTTTAAATTGATAGGCCGAACTAAGCCCACGAAGCGAGCAAATTGGCCCAAGCCTTTTTTTTTTAATTATCGAAAATTATCTCATAAAAAATAAGAATTTGAAAATTTTCGAGATATGATGAGATTTTTTTAGATAGGGCAAGTGGAAAAAACGAATATTGCAAATATTGTGTTTGCGGGAAAAAAATATTTGTGGATATTAATTAGGAAAAATTAAAACCCTAGTCTGAGGCTTATAAATAGATTATTCGTGTAGGGTTTTAGAGGGGGGCAGACAATAGAAATACACGGCCACATTGAGTTTTTTTTATCACGTCGAAGGGGCTTCTCTCGGTTTTGGAGGTCAAGGAAAATTCAAGGCAGAAAGGGAAAATAAGAGACGAGAGAAGTGTACGGGAAGGGACGTGTGCGGCAGCCAGCGGCAAAAAAAAAAAAAAAAAAAAAGAAAAGCAAAAGAAAAGGAGAGGACTATTCATCGTCTTGTTCGTGCAGCCGCTCCGCTTGCCCTTCCGCCTGCAACCCGGCCACAACGCCCTTCTGCTGCGCCCTTGCGCCACTGCGCGTCCGGTCGCCCGCCACCACCGCCGCGTCCCTGCATCGACGTTGTTCTTTGCTCCGTCCGAGCCCGATCCAGCTCCGGAGTCCTCGCCCCGTGGCCCACCTTGTCCAGATCTCACGATCCCGACGGCTGCTGCCACCCGAGCCCTCGCGTGCAACCACTACCACCGTTCCACCAATCGCCCGCGAGCCCATCTCGCCCGGAGCCACTTCGCCCGAGATCCGGCCATCGAGACGCTTGCCACCGAAGCCCACATCGCCGGATCTGCAGCACGGAGCCGTAGCCCGACGCCGTCGCTAGCCTCGCCGACGCCGAAGCCATCTGCGGTTAAGCTCGAAGCCGTCTCTGCTCACCACCCCGTTAGCCACGAGAGCGCCGCCGCCCATCGGAGCTCGACCCGAGTAGATCTGCAGCCGCATCATCCCTTTGCCACGCCACTTTGCTGCCCGAGGACCAACGATCGACGTCCCTGCTCAATCCGACGCTCCGCTGCCGATTCCAAGCCGCTGCTACCCCCTGGACTAGCTCGTTTCTGCCCGCGCCCGACGCCAAAGGCAAGCCCTAGATCGTCCGAACGCCGTAGCGGCTCCCGCACGCCCGTTATGGTCCCGCGAATCTGTTGCTATTCTCGCCCTTGGTGCTTTGTCGCCGGTCCGCCCGCCGCCCTTCCCGGACCCCCTCACCGACCGACGACCGGCTGCCCTTGGAGACCCACGAACCGTGCTTGGGAAAAGAAAACAGGAAAAAAGGAAAAAGAAAAAGGGAATCAATTAGGTAGTTTTATTTATTTATTCACTTATTGTTCATTTTTATTTTATTTTCATATATAGCTTTTATGTTAGTGAAATTGTCCCTTTAAGTATGTGATTGAGATTCCAATATGAATTAGCCCCTCATATTAGGGATTAATAGTCCGATTTTCGCGCCCAAAATCCGACTCATAATCCCTTGCAAAAATCGACAATCCGATCTCAAGCTCGAGATTCGATTCGCGATTTAATTTTAAAATTGGTCAACCCGATCTCATGCGCGAGATATGGTTCGCCAATTTTTAGATATCAACATTATCTTGCTTGATTTGATGTCGTGGTGTTTGAATAAGTTTTATTTTCGTAAAAGGAAAAGGAAATCCAAAAAAATTGAATTAGGTTTAGGTTTGTTTTTTTTTTAATTATCTTTGCATGTTTAGAATAGGGGTTTTATTTTCAATCATGAAAAAGGTAACAAAAAAAGTGCATTCATTTAGGTTGTTAGTTTTTTATTTGAATTGCATGTTTAATTATGTGTTAGTTTTAATTTCGAATTTCATAAAGAAAAACACAAAAAAAAAATCATTGTGCATATTAGATTAGAATTGCATGTTTCATGTTAAATTTAGATCATCTTTTTAGACAAATTGCATTTTAGATTTAGATAATGTCTTAGTTTAAATTAGGATTTAATATGACTTAATCCCTAGTTTAAATTAGATAGAATCTTAATCTAGCTAGATCATTTTTGCATTTTTTTCTTAAATTTCGAATTTCATAAAATTTGTCTTAGGATAAATTAGTTGCAATTTCTAGGATAGCTTGCATTTTTTTAGAATAGATAGTATTTCCCTTTAGTTAGATTTTCATTTTTAGTGATTTTAATTACGAATTTTCGTTAAATAAAATCATGAAAAAGCATGTCATATAGAATTAGGTTCATGAAATGCATGTCATTTTAGTAATTTCTATTAGGTTCATTTAATTAGAAATTGCCCGTCATTAGAATTAGGTTATTTTTGCTAATTTAGATTGCATATTTAATTATTGCATGTTTATTAAAAAATCACAAAAATTTTTACTCATTCATATAGTTTAAGACATTTTGCCATGCCATATTATTTCATGTTAGGTTAGAAGCACTGCATTACATTGCATATGGACTATATTCTCGTTAAAAAGTGAAAGCAAAAATTGAATGATTGCTTGTTAATTAGAAATCATATCTAGGATTGCTGATGTGAATTCTAATCTAACACCGCAGATGCTTTCGTTGCTTTAAGGTAAGTTCTGCATTATTTAATTGCTTCCCTGAGTGTTAAATTGATGGTATGCGCACCTGCATGATCGCCTCACATGTTAGGAAATTGAATTAAAATCAATTTAAGCTACCTGCAAAATATTTTTTGAAAATAAAAAGAAATGGTACCGAAAGGGCATTAGAGAAGTCTAGTGTAACCAAGTCCCCGTACCCAAAGTCTCTGGTTCGTAGGAGTAAAATAATCCTCCCATTATTTTACTTAGGTGTCTAATCGACCTACCGTAAACTGATTAGTGGCGACTCCTAGATAAAATCCATTTGCATGTTAAGAAATTTGAACCTAAGTCGCGAATTGGTATGGGCTTGGGAGAGCCCGAGCTAAGTCTAGACTTAGCAATCCATTAGCCGAAGTTTAAGTGGTGCACCCGAAAAATTAGGTCGCGACAGAGATTAGAATCTTTACCGTACATATAAGGAGTGGGAGTATCAGTCGAGTTGTCGCAAAAGATGAGGAAAGAGTTTGATTCTTTGAAGTATTAGTCGTTGCCGGCGTTGTTCATCCCAAATGGGTACACGAAGGTGAGGTTGCCACATCTGTTCGCGCATCCGGGCTTTGTTGTTTAGACTACATCCGCCATAACAACTGAGAATAGAGCCACCAATGAGCACGACAAGTTAACAACAGCACAACTCTCAAGGGAAGTCTATGGAGCAGCATGGATCCACCCATATTCTTCCTGAAATGAAGTGATTGTTTGCAACAAGATGATGAGCTTCATAGCCTGATGACAACCTTTATAAGCGATGATGGAGCTTCTAGAAACCTTTATAAAAGTCGTGAATAGATAGATATTTTTTTGCTTTTCAATCTCAGAATTAGTTTCGATGGGTGGTGCTCATAAACTATTGCATGCACATCTCTAACGTATGAACTCCTTAAATATTTTAGTCCAAAAAAAAAACTCCTTAAATATTTGTACAAATATCAACATAATATTTAAATCTTTATGCACAATGTAATATTTCGATTTACGCTATGTACAATTAAAAAAATTAGGTACATCGATGATAAGTAATAAAGATTAATTAGATCCAGCAAGAAACTGTTGATTCGGGTCAGTTCGAATATGAAATTGAAAATCAAAATAGCACCAAACAACCCAAATATAGAAGACGAATGAGAATGAAATTTGGGGTGTTTAGATATGATTTGCTAAGTAAAAGGACTTCAAGAGTCCAAAATTGATTTTAAGAATTTTCTTAGATTTGCCTATAACGTTTCAAGTAAATTCTAAGTCAATGCGGTCAGTTTTCTTGGCAATTTCTCAAGTATGAGAATATGTCTCATCAGGGTGCTTTCATTATCCTGCCAAGACTTGAAAAATAAAGCGTATGCAACGGGAGATGACAACCCAAAAATTCGTTAAAGAACTCATTGCCCTCAAGGAAACCTTAAGAGGTTTTATAATAGAAAATTAGCAAAAAAAAATTCTAAACCTATTATACTTGTACAAATTCAATCATAAAATCTTCGATTATGCTAATTAAAACTCAAGGCTTTTGAAAATTTACCAATTTAATTTTTCTGATCAAATTTGACCGAAAATTGCTATAGTATATAATTTTTATAATTTTTCGGCCAAGTCAAGGTGGCCGGTTTCCTTGGCAATTTCTAATGTGCGACAATATATCTCGTCTAGAGTTATGGCCCACCAACTTTGGGAGCATCATTGATAGAGAGTGTAAACGAGACAGGACGCTTATTCCGCCAAGACTTGAAAAGTCATGGGAGATCACAACTAGAAGTGATCGGTTCCCAGATGGTTCGGTCCCGCCCCGAAATCAAGAACTGGACCAAAAGGATTGATTCCTTGTTTCTAAAATCATGAACCGGACCGGTGCCCTTGAAACCGAATGACCAATTTGGTTCGGTTCCCAGGTGGATTATGGAACCGGTGGCTTGTTCAGATTTTTTATTTATTTATTTGTCATTAATGTTCAAGACGAATTTAAGATGTTCTTGATAACCAAGACATTTCTACAATCAATGAATTACGTGTAACAATATAGGTTTCACATAAATTTTTTTTCCAATTTGTGGCAAATTTTGGTTAGAATGAGCAACTACTATTATGTTTTGATTTGTTCTTGTCATCTTACTCACACGCGTGAATAAAATGAGAGTCGTGCAACTCGTGCCTGTCTGCGTGCATGAGTGGAGTCTGAAATGTGAGATGGATTAGGGTTTTTTTACAAATTATAAGGAAATTTAAAAAGAAAAATTAGAAAAATTGGTCCGATCCGAGTGGGCGGTTCCACATCTGGAACTGAGAACCAAACTGAAATTCACCGGTTTCAATTTTGTAGAATTGAGACCCAGATCGATGCCCCCAGGAATTGCCTAAAACTAGCCGATTTGGTCCCATCCAAGTGGTTCCTTTTGCTTACCCCTAATCACGACTATAAAATAGAATAATGTCGAAGAAGAAAAATCATTAAGAGCGAACTACTTTGAGCTGGCGATTGGTGGTGGGGTTTATATTCCTAGGTGTGAAATTTCCGTTGCATTCTGGAAAAGAAAAACGCATATTTTCAGAGTGATTAATCAACTAGTTACAAAGAGGTAAAAATTAAACATTTGCCATTGTCGTGCAACAAAAAGTAAGATTTTTAGATAAAATTTCACTATATACTTTTATGTTAAGACAAGATACGTCGAACGTAGGTTTTTTGTTTTTTCTACCTTGGTTGTTGGCCTAGGATTTCTAATTAAAAATATGGACTGTGGTGATACGTATTTGTGGAGAATTATCGTTCCAAGGAATTTACTTTTCCTTCCATCTGTTATCTGTGTTGTAAATCTTTTGTTGCATTCCATAATTTTGAGGAAAACTCCATCTTGCTACCATCGTGGTAACCAAAAAAAAAGAAAAAACGCAATCATTATTGTCAAAAGTCATTTTGAAGAAACTAGGCTAATCGAATAAGGAGCAAAATAGTGTCTCATATATGGGCCTCAGTGTAAATGTGACTTCCAACGGAAAAAATACCAAAAAAGTTCTAAATCTATTATATTAGTATCAATTCAGTCATAAACCCTTTAATTGGATCAATTTAGTCCTAAACATTTTCACATTGATATTAATTTGATCCATCCGGCCAATTTAAGCCGGAAATTGCCAATGTGAATGACAGTCGTCCTATATAGCACAACCGACGCCGTGAACATTTTTAATAATATTTTAATATATTTTTGAATTTTTAAAACCTTTTTTTCTTTATTTTTTTTTTTCCATCTCCTTCTTCTTTGCTTTTTCTTTTTGCCGATGGTCATTGCTAGCCACCAACCACAACCATGGCCGGTGAGGGTTGGCCTAGCTTGGGTTGCCTTCACTAGCCACAAGTGATAGTCAGCCTTGCAAGGTCGCCTTTAAGCGAGGGCAAGCGCCGACTGTCCAAGCGAGGCCCCCTTGCCAAATTTAGTCTACCATTGCACAGTCAAGGGCGAGGCTGGCCGGGACTCACCATCACCCACGCGGGGCTCGCCAAGCCTCACCCCAAGCCTCGGCGAGGCCAACCCTTACTTAGGCAAGGTGCGGCAAGGCCACCCTGGCCTAAGCGATGGTCAGCCTCGTCAGATCTGGTGAGGGGGCCTTGCCTAGCCATGCCTAGATGCCCAGCACTCCCCCGTACCCACGCCCTTGCCCAAATAAATTACCATCGGATAGTTGCATATATGTTGCATTGCTATATATACAAAGAAATTACCCCTATGCAAGGCACCTATTCAAGCAATAACAAACGTTCTTCAATTAAATTATCCTATGGGAAATTGAATTGCAATATTGTGTCGCTAATTGGAGAGCTTACCTTGTACTCTAACGATTATACCACACATAAATAGATAATGTTTCCTTTCGATAGATTTGTTCTAGAATATATAGAATTAATGAGTGTAATATCTTTTAAGACACTATCATAAGGGTGTCAATTAGATTTAACAAACGTGATTGTTCATCAACAAATTAACTTGGCTCGAACCGATTGACCTGCCCTAGCAAGAAACTGTTGATTTAAGTCGGTTCGGGTTTCAATTTGAAATTTGAAAAGAACAAAAACTAACCAACCTATATCTAGCAGAAGAACGAAATTTGCAGTGTTTAAATCTACACAACAGAAAACATAATCCTCAAACCAAATTACATTTTCCAATTCAAAGTAAAATCACAGATATGATCCGAGATCTTATCACTGCTAAGTAAAAGGACTTTGAGAGTTTGAAATTGACTTTTAGAAATTTCTTATGGTTGACCGAAAGTTTCGGGTAAATGCCAAGTCAATGGGGTCGGTTTCCTTGATAATTTTTTAATGTAGCACAATAGGTCACATTAGAATTTGTTATTGCCCGCCAACCCGATTGCGTCATTGATAGATGCGGGTGCTTTCATTACATTGCCAAGACTTGAGAAGTCAACTTTTGTTATTGCCCGCCAAATCAACGGTAAGCGTATGCAGTGGGGGAGAGATCACAACCCCAAAATAGGAGAATGAGAAAGAAGAAAAATCAACAAGAGCATAATGGTTTGTGCTGGGGATTTTGTGCATGAAATGTGTTTTAAGGTGGATGGATTTTATACTTTGAAAATTTGTATTTTCCTGTGTCTAGACTGTATCTATGCATTCTAAAAAGGAGTAAGTGGTAGCTTCAAAATAATTAATCAACTAGCTTCAAAGAGGTAAAATATCAACTTTTTTAATTATTGTATTACAAAATTAAGATGTCGTAATAAGATTCCATTATATACTTTTAAATTAAGAAAATATACGTCACATGCAGCTATGTTTTTCCTTTTTCTCAGCTAGAATTTCCAACTAATATGGATTGTGAAAGGAAAATTATCCAAATAGTCCTAAACCTATTGCACTATTGTCAATTTAGTCCTAAACTTTTCAATTTTGTCAATTGAGTCCTAAACCTTTTCACATTTTGTCAATTCAATCTTTTCACTTCTTGCAAATTGAGTTTATTCGGCCAATTTTGGTCGGAAATTGCTGACGTAGATGGCCGACACTAATGTGGCACTTTTTAAATAATATTTTATTAATATTTTATTTTTATGGTTTTTTTTTTTTTTTTTTACTTTTTTTGCCTTTTTTTTTTTTTTGGTTTCAAATCTGGTCGACAAGAGTTGCTAGCCAACCCTCGCTAGCCACAGGCGAGGGCTGGCGACCCTCATCGGCCACAAGCAAGGGTGGGCCAACCCTCGCTAGCTCTGGGCAAGGGCGTTGCGCCCCTCACCAACTCTAGGCGAGGCTCACAACGCCCTCACGGCAAGGTGAGAGCGCGCAAGCCCTCGCCCAAAAATGGCAAGGCCCGCGATGCCTCGCCACATTTGGCCAAGCAAGGACTTGGCGACCCTCCCTAGCCCTAGGCAAGGGGGTGACCTCACTTGAGGCCTTCGCTTGGCAGCCCCTCACCTTTGCCGATAAGGGCGTTGTGACCCTCACCCAAAGCTCTCGAGGGGCACAATGCCCTCACCCAAAACTGGTGAGGATTGGCTGGTCCTCACCTATGGCTGGCTAATAGGGGTGATCGGGTCCAAGGTGGGTAGGGTCTAGACCTGGGACCCCGTACTCCAACCCCGTTATAACCGGTTCTCTTTTTTTTGGACCCCGTTCCCAACCCTGTTTGCATTGGACCCTGTTCCCGACCCACCCTGTTTTTTCCGGTCCGGGAACAGGGTTAACCCTGTTAATATTGGAACCTGTTTTGCATAAAAATTTCCTATATTGTTGTATCTTTCCAAATGCCCGACCAATATCTGCACATGATTATACAAGCATGCAGCCCTCTGCTGTGTGCCCCTCGAACCCCGCTCAAAAGAAAGTGGATTTGAAAAAAGGAGAACGAGAAGTAAATGAAAGGTACCTCACCTACGATAAATTACAACAGTATAAATGAAAAAGAATTGCCGGCATTGTGAGCCATTACAGAATGATGATACATCTGGAATTTTTTTTTTTCTTTTTTCCCTCGTGGCTCCGCTTCCCATTACTCAACTTTGGTAACTCTAGCTGTCGAACCATGAAAATCCCATCTTCAAGAGGACAAAAGAATAACTATCTACCAAAAAAAGGATTGACTCTGACTAGCGGATTGGATGGTACTGAGCCGATATCCTCTTGGGAGGCAACTTCCATAAGATAAAAGAGGACTAAAGCTGAAGGTAGGATCTCAACCAACTGTTATTTGAGCAACAGACATTTGAAGGATATAAACAGTCAGTTATGGAGCAAATTAACAAACCCAAGAATGAAGTGGGATAAGAAAGTACCAGGTAATATATCAAATTTAGAATCGGGTGATTCAAAACGTCGAGGGATGCGTCTGAATCGAATTCAGATAAAAGGACCTGCATAGTGGAAGCAAATTCATGGAGCTTCTTCCTTCTTCCTTTAGATTCAATAGGAAAGCGCCTCAGCATGAAAAACAACCTGGAATTATTTGACAACCACACTGATCACAAGGAGAAAATCAAACCACACAGAGTAAGCAGAACATAAAAGTTCCAGATGCTCTGAGTAGTAAACCAGCACATTAACTTCTAATAATTACCTTCCTCCATAAAGCAAGAAGCCCAATGCAGCTAATATTGACACAACTGTGAGAAACAAGATTCCACAACGCTGTTGTCATCGATCCACAGGTAAATCCAGATGCAAATCTGAATTCAATGCTTATAATGCTATAGTTAGATTGACAAAATTAGTTAGAAACAATAACAAATAAATAATGTAGATTTTGCTTCAGTGACTGACTCATCCTCCCATGTGAAGAATTTAACACAACTTTATTCATACACAACGCAGAATGAAAACTGATGGTGTGGCAGATATCACCGGCTATATACATGACTACCTTCACACAGGACGCATCAGAGACACAGACAATTTCCTCTCTTAAATTCCAATTCGGTAGGTCCTTACTACAAATTGTTCTGGCAATTTTTCCAGTGAAAAGAATAAGTTAGCCATAAGCCTTTCTTTGCCTTCAACATTCTTGCAATAACCAAAACTGAGCAAAGCTGCAACCAGATGTGATTGAAGGAAATGACTGACAAGCAGCTCCCTAAAGACCAGTCAGGCACTCTACACAACTTGCAGCGTTCGCATGAAACCTTTGCCCATTCGTAAACCACTTCGACCAGACCAAACACAAAAAGAAAAAAGAAAAAGAGTTTTTGCCATATACCTTGCCAAATGAACCCAGATGAGGAAGCAGCGCGACGAGGAGCTAGATCTGGCGGCGGAGCTCGGGAGGGGAGCTCGGAGCAAGGCTTGCGAGCAGCCAGGAACCGGGTTGACAGAGGCGATGTCGCGATTTCGGGCGCGGAGCAGGGAGGCGGAGTGGCGACGTCGGGATCTCACAGGTTGCGGGTGTTGCGGGAGGAAGGCGATGGTGGGCAAACGGAAGCAGGTCAGCACTCGGATGGAACCAGGATTGGCGGAGGTCGCGAGCTCGGGAAGTTTGCGAGTGTGAGAGCCTGAGAGAAACAAATTAGGGTTTTGGGATGCCTTTAAAACCGGTTCTCAAACCAGTTCTTGAACTGGTCCGGTCGATCCGGTTCCCGGTGGGTTATCCCTTGGAACCGATTCCCGGACCGGTTCAAACGGGGTTTGAATTTTGGGAACCGGTTCCCGACCCTGTTTTCCGGGTGGGCCTATCCGGAACCGGGTTGACCCGGTCCGGTTGCACACCCCTACGCTAAGGTCGCCGGCCCTTGCCTCGTGGCCGACGCCGCCCAAATCTGAACTACCCCCAAAAAAGCAAAAAAATCATATAAAAATTTCAAAAAATTATTAAATTATTATTTAAAAAGTGTCACATCAGCGTCGGTCATCCACGTTAGTAACTTCCGACCAAAATTAGCCGAATAGACTGAATTAACAAGAAGTGAAAAAGTTTATAACTAAATTGGCAAAATTAAAATATTTATAACTGAATTGGCAAAAAGATAATAAGTTAAAGGCTTTTGGACAATTTTCCCGATTGTGGTTAATACGCATTTGTGAAAAATTAACATTAAGAATTTTATTTTTCCCTTTTCCTTTTTCTAGTCAAGTGACTGTAGTTATTAGCTTATTTTAAGCTGTGGAGTCAACATAAGCAAGCCCCGGAGCTAGACGATTCCACTACAAATCCTTGTGTGACAAAGTCTTGTGCGGTGCGATGCGCGTTTAGATTTTCCAAATGCATGATTTATTTGACATATATTTCTTCAATCTTCCGTCGCCGCTCGTCCAGAAAAACAGGCCATTGTGGGCCAAAGACTAGTGCACAATTGTCACAGAAGAGCTGCTCTTACTTTCCAAATAATCCGTGGGAAACAAAAAGTCTTGGTCATGTCCTTTCCCGATTGATTTTTATACTTTGGTACATTGGCGATGTTACTTCTGCGCATGGCAAATTGTCTTTTGGGGCGTTGATTAGTGCAAAAATTGAAAGTTGATAGCGAAAGGAGAAGACCTAACCTCTCTCGTTCACGAAGAAAGAGACTTCTTGTTTAACTCTATATTTGAACAATTCCAAACTTAATATTGCACCCTAACTTTCAGTCGTCAAGCAGCAATCATCGAGAAGACAAGCTTTGTCACAAAATGAGCTACTCTTACTCTTCAAATTATCTCCGAAAGATTAATTTTAGGATTCTAGAGTCTAAGAAATTGTCTCTCCCTCCATGGGAATATGAAAAAGTCGGGTCTTCTCTTTCCCTATCGATTTTTGATACATTGTATATGGGGGACGTTGCTTCTGTGCGTGGCAATTTTTTCTTTTGGAGCGTTCATATTAATGTAAAAACTAAAAGTTGATAGGGAAAGGACAAGACCATACGCTTTGTATGTTTGAGCATTTCCAAAACATAATATTGGACCGTCACTGTTAGTCATTACACGGCAATGACCGATGGAAGAGCCAACTTGTTGACAAATTTCATCAATTAATAACCTTAGAAATTTTTCTTTATAATAATAATAATAATTCTTTTTTTGGGCGAAACGGGTCCAGAGACAGGCCCTACTAAACCGACCCGAAACTTATCAGTCTGGATTGGGCTAAAACCAGGCTGGCTTCAAAGCCCACTACAATTCTACCCTTTCCTAAGCCAATTGAAAAATAAAATAAAATAAAATAAAATAAAATCCCAAGCAAGCCCACCCTTCCACTAAAGCTACACCAAGCCCAAGCTCAGCTAAATACCAAAACCAGCGCATATTTGCCAAGCTTCAATTTGAGTCCAAAACCCACTAATCCCGTCGCTAGAGTTCAACCCGAAATTTCTATTCCCCTTCCTCATTCATTCTGTCCAACACGCTCCTCTCCACCGTTTGCCTTTCTTACGTTAAGGCCAACCAATGGACGAGGAGTTTGAGAAACCTTAGACTAAGCTTACGACTAGGAAGCTAGGTCACGAACAAAACACTTCACAGTTTCATCATCAGCTACCATATCCAAGCATGATCGCCGTCCAGCACCCATCCGAGATTTTACAAAATATGGTCACATCATGATTGAGCCAAACAATGGCATTTTAAGGAACCCAACAGACAAGCTGGTAAGGACTCATTCAGGACAAAGAAGAGGGTAGGCAAAAACGTTGAGGGTAGCCACGAATCGTACAAAACTTCAACATATCAGTTCGTCGAACGAACACTATATAAAACAGAACATGCTATGCTTGGACTTACTGTTACGTCAGCCAGAATAAGAGAGAGCTGCTCACGACATCGGTTTACACATTTCAGCAAACAGCCGGCGAGCGCAGATTGAGAGGAAAATATTGACCGCTTTTAGAACCCGAACACAAGTTTGGACTCAAAAGAAATCATCACGAGACAACCGAAATCAACAACAACACCTACCTCAAACCTGGCATGTGTACGGGCTTAAGGAAACCAAGTCTCGGCTTTGCTTCGATCAAAACAGCGCGGAATAACAGGGATTCACGAAAACGACCGTCGAATCGCGGAGTTCCCTACCCGACTCGGAGACGGCGGCAAGCGGGCCAGCTCATGACAAATCGGGCTATGGTCTGCCGCCTTGGTATCTTTGAGCCGGGATCCTTAGGCAAGGTAGGTTCGAACCAAGTAAAGAAACTCACCGGCGACGCGGAGATTTGGGAGCAAAAGATCGTGTGCTCGCGGGCGTCGGCTAGAGGTCGTCGGAGGGGGTTCGGGAGTGGTCGATCCGCTGGAGAACTCCCTTCCGCTCTCCCTCAAGCTCTCTGTTGGTCCCCTTCTCAGTGCGTTCTGTTCCCCTCCTCCCTTCCACTCCTGCGGTTCTTCTTTTTGTTCTCTCTCGGTTCCTGCGCTGCCGTCCCCTCCCCGCTCTGCTCTGCTCTGCTGTCTCTTTTTGCTTTTCATCTTCTGCTGCTGTGCTGGTTTTTTCTTTTCCTAGGTCTCCCGCGTGCGAGGATGGCCAGGAAGGAGACAAGCTGGCGCGGGCCGGGCTGAAGGGAAAAGGCCGGGCCCAACGCAGGGAGAAAGAGAGGCGGGCGGCGGGCCGGGCCAAGGCCGGATCCGGCCCGACCCGACCCCTAAGCGTTTTTATTCTATTTTCTATTTTCTCTTTTTTTTTTTTTTTGCTTTTTTTGTTGCTTTTTTTTTTTTTGTTTAAAAATAGGTGTCAACAAGATAGATTATCGTTTTTTTTTTTAAATTGTGGAAATAAAACAAATTTTAAAAATTGGTCCAACCAGAGTGGTCGGTTCCACTCCTGGCAATGCCCGACATCCACGTCAACAATTTCCAACCTAAATTAGTCAGATGAACTGAATTAGTGCAAATGTAAAAAGGCTTATAACTAAATTGGTCCAATTAAAAGGTTTACAATCAAATTTGTGCAAATATAATAGGTTTATAACTTTTTTTGGTATTTTTCCTGAATTAAAACACGTTTATCATACACCCTAATTTACTTTATTTAACGCTCCATTCGTTTCGTGGAAAATATTTCTTCATTTTCTGACGTTCAGTTCACTTAGATAAATGAAGCAAGAGGAGTTGTCCACAGAAGAATTGTCTTAGTGAGCTTCATATTGTGGAATATTTTGCTTCAGAAGACTTTGTTGATTGGCTCGACAAAATCGAGCCCATTTTCAATCATAAGAATATTGCGGAGAATCGAAAGGTGAAGCTTGTGTCCAAGATGTATAAAATACATGCTTCGATTTGGTGGGAAAATCTAACGTCTCATAGAACTCCCGAAGGAAAGCGGTGAATCGTAACATCATAAAATGAAGGTGTTAAAAAAGAAGCATTTTCCAGAAACTTATCAGCAAGATGCCTTCGATAAATTCCACAATAGAAAGCAAGAGGAGTTGTCCGGAGAAGAATACACCCCCAAATTCTAGCATCTCATGCTGCGATGCGATGTGGTGGAGGCAGAGGAGCAAACTATAGCCCCGTATTTTGGCGGTCTTCATTTGAAAATTGCCGATGTTGTCCGATTACAACCTCACGATTACAACCTCATCGGACTTTTAATTAGGTCTTCAAATTATCGATGAAGGCGGAAAAGCAACTCAAGTAGAAAAGAGAGTTTGAGTCAGAAGCCATAAACCAAAGAGGGATCCTCTAATCTTGGGAGTTCGACTTTAAAAACTTTGTCGCGATTGAAGGAAGCCGTTGAACAAAGGAGGAGCATCTAAAACCAATTAGCCAAACGAAGCTAACAATAAACCAAGACTATTGGAAATGTCATGGTTTTGGTCGCATCGCCTCGAGTGTCCTAATAGAAAGATCATTTCTCTTTTACACGATGAGCAACGGGGGGAGTCGCAACACAACCCTTTGCTCCAAGAAGATTGAACGAGCTGCAAAGAAATTGTTTACAGAGATCAAGGAGAAGCTCTCGTCATTCAAAGGAGCTTGCATGCTGCTCATCTTGAGGATGATGATTGGCTTTGCAACGACATACTCCATACATGACTGTACTTCTCATTTTAAAGTACGTGATGCCATTATCGATAGTGGATGTTGTGAGAACGTTGCGTGGATCACCATGGGAGACAAGTTGCATCTCAAGGCAGAGGATCATCCAGATCTTTACAAGCGTTCTTGGCTCAAGAAAGGGAGTGAGATAAAAGTAAATAACCGGTTCTCGATTTCAGTCTCTATTGGCAAAAGATATAAAGATGAGATTATGTGTGATGTATAACACCTATCCCTTTGTTAAAGACCGCGTCAAGATTACTGTGGGCCCTCGCAAGACGGACAGAGTTTCCGAGCCTACTCATGGGAAAGGAACAAATCTTCTTTCCAAGTCTAACTTTTCCTAAGCATCGGAGGATGCTTGTGAGGCTTACGCTCTTGTTATAGTGGAAGAAAATGAAGCAAAAGAGGAGACCCCAACCATTGCAGCGGTTGCTTGAGGATTTCTGTGAAGTCATGCCAATGAAATTCCATCCAACCTTCCTCCTATGAGAGAGATTCAACATTATATCGATTTTGTTGTCGGCGCTTCTGTTCTATTGATTGAGTTCTGAGAAGCATGAAGAACTTCAAAGGCAAGTTGATAAACTCTTAGCCAAGGGAGCAATACAAGAAAGCTCGAGTCCTTTTGCTGTCCCGGCACTTCTAGTTCCAAAGAAAAATGGTTCTTGGCAAATGTGCATTGATCGGTGAACAACATAACCATCAAGTTTTTTTCTTTTCCTTGCCTTGGTATTGCTTGATCAACTTCACGGAGCTTGTGTGTTTTTCCAAGATCAATTTTGGAAGCAGCTATGGTCAAATCCGGAAGAAAGTAGGAGATGAAAGGATGACAGCTTTCAAAACTAAGAATGGTCTTCTTAAATGCATGGTGATGCCCTTGGACGTTTCTAATGCTTCTAGTACTTTTATGCGTCTTATGATCTTTTTAAACCTTTCATTGGCTAGTTGTCCTGTATACTTTTGATGACATCGTCATCTATAGCATAGCAAGGCACGAGTGGAGCTTTTGGAACATCAAATTCTTCAAGTGCTACGGGAACAACCACGTATGCCAACCTGAAGAAGTGTCACTTCTGCACAAGTAGCCTGGTTTTCTTAGGCTATATTGTCTCCAAGTATAGTGTTAGAGTAGATCTTAGCAAGATGGAGGCAATAGAAAGCTGGCCAATTCCTAACACGCTGAACGAGATAAAAGCTCAAGAACGTTTTTGGCCTTTTTTATTTTTCAAATATCGTCCGAATGTTACGTTACACAAATATAAAGGCCAGTTACTCTACTTGGACGTAGCATCTGAATTTTGAGCACATAGAGCAAGCAACTAAACAGACAAAAAAAACAAGGAAACAAAAAAAAAAAAAAAAAAACGAATAATAGTGCAAGGGCCAACATAGCCATGAAGTCTCATCTTCCACTTTCAATTTCGAAGGGCACTTGGTTACTTATGCTATCATCATTTCCTGATGCATTGCTTTTGAGGATGCCATCACATTTGCTTGATCTCTCATCAAGCAAATGCTCAGCTTCTTCAAGATCACAGCTCTGATTCACCCATGGATGCCTATCCATCACCCTCATCAGTCCCTCCAATTCCATTGCCACTTCCTTCATGGTCGGCCGATCTTCGCCTTTCACCCTCAGGCATCGGTTCGCCAGCATCGCAACTTCCTTAATCTCTTCTGGGTTCCCCTCGTTCAGCACCCTCGGGTCGATGATTTCAAACAGCCTCTCGCCCTTTATTGCAGAAGCAAATACAAGGACAAGTTCCTCTCATTCTCGGCCCGCTCGAAGGACAAGGCCCTCAGTCCAGTCAGCAACTCAGCCAACACGACCCCGAAGCTATAGACATCACTCTTCTCAGTCAACTGGCTCGAGTGGAAGTACTCGGGGTCCAAGTACCCGAGCGTGCCTTGAACCAGCGTGGTTAGCTGTGTCTGATCGAGGGGGACTAGCCTGGAGGCTCCGAAATCGGCGACCTTTGCGGTGTAGTTTTCGTTCAACAATATGTTTGTGCTCTTTATGTCTCTGTGCAAAATCCGAGCAGATGCATCGGAGTGCAAGTATGAGAGCGCGCCTGCAGTCTCCCCCGCAATGCGCGGACGAGCCCTCCAGGATAATGTGGACTCGTGGCTGCACTTGTGTATGTGGTCGGCAAGGGTGCCATTGTTCATGAACTCATAGACTAATAATGGGACCTCTGTCTCGAAGCAACAACCGATTAGCTTAACCACATTGCGGTGATTAATTTGGGAGAGGATGATCAGCTCGTTGATGAATTCTTCAACCTGACTTCGGTCCAAAATCTTGGCCTTCTTGATGGCGACAACCGTATTGTCTGGTAAGATCCCTCGATATACTGTTCCTTGGCCTCCTTGGCCTAGGATTCGGCTTTCATGGTAGTGGTCCGTGGCCTTCTTGAGCTCTTCGTCGGTGAATATTCTCGCCGCTTCAACAGAGCCTTCGTGCTCAGAAAGAAGTCTCTGCAACATAAGGCGGCCCCCATTTTCTAGGAAGAACTTCTCTCTCCGTCTGCTGATTTTTCTTTCTCTCAGCCCCCAATATAACCAGGAAACGCCCAAAAGAACCAGCAGGAAGATTATGCTCACACCTAGGAAAAGAAGTGACATTCGTTGTACAAACAAATCAGTCGTCCATCACCCTATATAAGTTTCATACACCCAAGAAAAGGGGGAAAAAAGAATCGAAATATGCCCAACTCTTTCTTTTTCATTGCTCAAACAATCTTGTGTTAATTTGGGGAAAAAAGAAGAATCGAAATATGCTTAACTCTTTCTTTTTCATTGCTCAAACAATCTTGTGTTAATTTACTTCCCTGTCCTATTTTCTTTTCTCCTCCATCAACTTGAAGCTTCTGTATTAAGACGAACCTTGATAATAGCAAAATAAACCTAAATATATAATTATGCTGAGAGTATCTTTTGATAACAGGAATCATATAATGCATCAAGTGGATAAAACGTGCTTGATTCTTTTTCAACAACAAAAGAACAAGTGGTTGATTTTGTTAATATCGAATTGAATAAATTGAGATGACAATACATGTATATAATATCAATTTAATTCATGGACACAACTAATTCAAAGAGAAAGATTTACATCTGAAAAATCTCGATAACTAACAGCAGAATATGGAACAATGACATAATAACAACATTTAAAGAATGTGAATTAATTACAAGATAAAAGAAGCTTTTATATGATGAAAAGGTTTGAGCAATGTGTACGACTTACTGACCTAGCACGATGTTGTTTGAGCGAAACCTCTTTTCATGGATGATAGGAGTACAACCCTTGCCATCTCTTCTTCCATCTCCTCGGGATCCCTCTGGACATGAACAATTATACGTTCCCGGCAAGTTCGTACATATTCCAACACAAGGTTGTGAAATCACGCATTCATTGATATCTGGAGGAACATATTCCAAATAGAAGAAACAATCCGACACCATTTCAATTGGAAGAAACTTGAAAAAGTAAATAGAATTCCAGGATTTGTCAACATTTTCAATTTTGAGAGGACATATCGAGTCGATTTGCTTTTCCTAAGATCGTGATAACTCACCACACTTTTTAAGTGATCAGTCATTATCTCTAGAGCCTAAGCTTAACCGAGCACTTGATATTTGTTTATAATAGAAGATTTAAGAATTATCCAACAAAATTGTGCCATTACTAACTGGAATAACATATCACATAGAAAAAAAATCAAAAATAGTTGTCTATAAATACAGAATAATGCTGGATGTATTAATATTGGTGCATGAAATTGATTTACAAGCTAATTTGACCGATTCATATTGAGGGTTCGGTATGGACCATTTGTTTATAAACTCAATTGCAGTCGACCGCTTAAGTTTGTAAAACAATTGTACGGACGAAACTTTAGAGAGAAGAATGTCTAGCTATATCTGGAATGATTGCTGTGAAAATTTACAGATTATTGCCAAGCGCTTCCTAGGTCATATTAAATTTCAAGCAGTGAAACTTCGTGCATCCGAAAGGAAAAAAAAATATGATTGTGTTTAACGGCCTAGATTGTTATGATTTTTAAGATTATAAATGTTACGTGATTACTAGGAGAATCGTTTGAAACATGTAGCATTCATCAAGTCAAAATTTGGTCCCCTGACTTGAAGTTTCTAAGAATTTCTTTCTCTGGGTTTTTTATGCAATTGGATCCATTTAACATGGTCGCCCTTATGGAAACAATGATCCACGATTCTATACAGGAGCACTCGTTCGGATGTGAGGTGGGTCTAATGAAAAGACTGGAAAAGGTACCTTGACAACCATTTTGGAGATAGGGGTTCCCTTGAAAACCCTCCGAGCAGCGGCACTGGTACCCGTTTCCATTCTCAGCATCTGTACAATTGGAGTTCTCTTGGCACATGTAGGTCGTCGTATTCTTCTTTGCATCATCGCATGTTTGATTTGGAATTAACCAACCGACAACTATGGGGACCATATCAAATGGCGGCTCTTTCAGATTATCCGTAGAGAGGCTAAAGGAGCCGTCTTCGGCAACGAAAGCGTATCCGCACGGATTGAATTCCCAGATGCCAGAATGATTGTTGTAGCTAGTGACAGAGATGTCGTATTGGTAGGCGTCTCGAGGTATGCTAGTCTCGCAGCAACCAATGCCCGAGCACGACCCATTAATCACGTCCGAGATGCTGTTGCATGAGGATAAGCACCCCGTCGCATACGTGCTTCCTTGTCGGCCCCTGAAGGTCGCATACGTGTCGCATCCCACGGCGATAAATTTGTTCTTGGCAGAAGATATGGGGAATATCGCAAGAGTGAGCGAAGGATGATTCTTGAATGAGCTTCCGCCGAACGAATTATAACAATCTTTGGCCACAAACATCGTTACACTAATCTCGTGATTCTCAATTGATATGCTCTGTATTTGGAAATTTGAACTTTTACCAGACATATAAGGAGTGGGAGGATCGGTCAAGTAATCACAAAAGATGAGGAAAGAATCTGATTCTTCTTCGAAGTAGCAGTCGTTTCCGGTGTTGTTCATCCCGAATGGGTACGAGAAGGTGAGGTAGCCACATCTGTTCGCGCATCCGAGCTTTGTTGTTTGGACTGCATCTGCCGTAACTACTGAGAATAGACCCACCAATGAGCACAACAACAGCACTACATTCAAGGGAAGTCTATAAAGCAGCATGGATCCACCCATGTTCTTCCTGAAATGAGATGATGTTTTGCAACAAGATGATGAGCTTCATAGCCTGATGACAACCTTTATAAGCGATGATGGAGCTTCTAGAAAGCTAAGTAGTATGTGCATTAGTCATACGGTTTTGTCCACCATCAAATCCTAGCATATTCTTTGTCGGTTGTGGGGTCGTGCGTGTCATCAGTTGTTCGATCCAAAACTTGTGATCATCGACCATAAGATGATGAGATTCATAGCCTGTCGTGATTCACGTTGTGCCGTCACAATTATTCGTAAGAATTTCCAAACTCATTTGCAAGTAATAAAAATCGTGAATAGATAGATTTTTTTTTTCCTTTTCAATCTCAGAATTAGTTACGATGGGTGGTGATCATTAACTATTGCATGCACATCTCTAATGTATGAACGCTTAAATATTTGTACAAATATCAACATCGTATTTAAACCTTTATGCACAGAGTAATATTTTGATTTACACTATGTACAATTAAAAAATAAATTAGGTACATCGATGGTAAATACTAAAGATTAAATAGATAAAGCAAGAAATTGTCAATTCAAGTCAGTTCCGATTTGGATTTGAAAACCAAAACAGCATCAAACAACCCAAATATAGAAGACGAATGAGAACAAAATTTGCAGTGTTTAGATATGATCATTGCTAAGTAAAAGGACTTCGAGAGTCCGAAATTTATTTTGAGAATTTTCTCCTGTAAAGCTTTAGGTTAATGCCAAGTCAATGCAATCAGTTTCCTGGCAATTTCTCATATGTCTCATCAGGGTGCTTCCATTACCCTACCAAGACTTGAAAAGTCAATACGTACTTGTGGAGAATTGTCATTCCACGGAATTTATTTTTCCTTCCATCCGGTGTCCGTGTTATAAATCTTTTGTTGCGTTTCCACAATTTTGAGGAAAACACCATCTTGCTACCGTCGTGATAACAAAGAAAAACGCAATCATTATTACCAAAAGTCATTTTGAAGAAAGCAAGCTAATCGAATTGGGAGCAAAATAGTGTCACATATGGGACCTTAGTGTAAATGTGACTTACAACACATGTATCATACAACTTAATTTACTTTATTTAATGCTCCATTTGTTTCGCTAAAAACATTTTTCGAGGAAATATTTTCTTCAGTTTCCGGCATTCGGTTCACTTAGATAAATGAAGCAAGAAGAATTGTCCACAGAAGACCTGTCTTAGTGAGCTTCATATTGTGGAATATTTTGCTTTGGAAGACTTCATTGATTGGCTTGACAAAATCAAGCAAATTTTTAATCATAAGAATATTGCGGAGAATTGAAAGGTCAAGCTTGTGTCCAAGATGTGTGATATCTCGAAATCTGGCCCCTTTCGAAATATATGAAATGATTCATCAATGTACTAATGGTTAATTTACTCTGAACTGATCTTTTACAAGTTAACTAATTTATAAAGCGAGGCCGTAAAGGGACAAAATGCGAAAGACCAAAGAATTCAATTAGGAATCGATCGCTCGACCACAAAGATCGACAAGAGTCAAATTTATATTGTGATAAGTTAATTAATGAACATATATAAATCGATTCGACAGAAGTACGTAGTCGGTTTGCTATGGAATATTTTGATTTACGCTATATACAATTAAAATGAAAAATTAGGTACATTGATAGTAAGTACTAAAGATTAATTAAATAAAGCAAGAAACTATTGATCTAGGGTACTTCATATTTGGATTTGAAGATCAAAACTGGAAGGGGCTAGTGAATACACCTAGAGGGGGGTGAATAGGTGTAAATAAAAATTTTCGCGGGATTTAACGAAAGTATTTAGATTTTAGAAGATGATAGACATAAATGTATTTCAACTTTAAGTATATAGACAATCAGTAAATAAATGTAAGGAGTTTAGGAATAAGAGAAAATGAACACAGAGTTTATAGTGGTTCGGCTTAAACCAAGCCTACGTCCACTCTCCTCGCTGACAGCCTATTGGCTGGATTCCACTAAGGATCAAAAGAGATGTTACAGCTCGTGATCTGGACTATCACAGTGATGAGTCTTTCTCGAACTCTTACACAGTCTCACTAAAAGTTTCTCTCTTTTGTATATAATGTTTAGCCTGATGAATGAAAAAGCAAGAGACTAGAAAGTTTCAGACTTTGGAATTCTCTCTCAAGCACCACATCGAACAACCAAAGAGTCAATCCTTAAATACTCCTTCATGCCTTCTCGACCGTTGGCACTTTCCAAAGAAATTCCTCCAATCTACCCATTGGACAGAATCAATTAAGGTGATCTCGAGTTGTTAGATAATTTGTGTTGAAAGCCCGTCAATCCTGTTCGCCCATACAAATTAGGATTTTGAGTTTCCATAAGTAGAACCTTCCAAGTTTAACTCGCCTTTTGAAGATCTTCATATCGAAGTAGATTCCAATAACCATACGATTCGAATCTTTGAAGATAATCTTGCATCTGGATAATAATCCTACGTTTGAATAAATCTTCATACTTCAGTCTGAAACTGTCAGTGAGGATAGACTTTGAGATTAAAGTCTGGTGGTCTATCGGTCCTTAGACTTTGACGATAAAGTCTTCAGATCATCCGATATAGACTTGGAAAGGTTTTGTCAACTTCAAAATAATAAATGAGTTTTCTCTTACAAAAACAGCACCAAACAACCCAAATATAGAAGACGAATGAGAACGAAATTTGCAGTGTTTAGATATGATCGTTGCTAAGTAAAAGGACTTCCATAATCTGAAATTTATTTTGAGAATTTTCTCCTGTAAATTTTTAGGTTAATGCCAAGTCAATGCAGTCAGTTTCTTAGCAATTTCTCAGGTACGACAATATGTCTCATCTTACCCTACCAAGACTTGAAAAGTCAATACATACTTGTGGAGAATTGTCATTCCACGGAATTTATTTTTCCTTCCATCCGGTGTCCGTGTTGTAAATCTTTTGTTGCGTTTCCACAATTTTGAGGAAAACACCATCTTGCTACCGTCGTGATAACAAAGAAAAACGCAATCATTATTACCAAGTTATTTTGAAGAAAGCAGGCTAATCGAATTAGGAGCAAAATAGTGTCACATATGGGACCTTAGTGTAAATGTGACTTACAACACATGTATCATACACCTTAATTTACTTTATTTAATGCTCCATTTGTTTCGCTAAAAACATTTTTCGAGAAAATATTTTCTTCAGTTTCCTGCATTCGGTTCACTTAGATAAATGAAGCAAGAAGAATTGTCCACAGAAGACTTGTCTTAGTGAGCTTCATATTGTGGAATATTTTTCTTTGGAAGACTTCGTTGATTGGCTTGACAAAATCAAGCGAACTTTTAATCATAAGAATATTGCGGAGAATTGAAAGGTCAAGCTTGTGTCCAAGATGTGTGATATCTCGAAATCTGGCCCCTTTTGAAATATCTGAAATGATTCATCAATGTACTGATGGTTAATTTACTCTGAACTGATCTTTTACAAGTTAACTAATTTATAAAGCGAGGCCGTAAAGGGTTAAAATGCGAAAGACCAAAGAATTCAATTAGGAATCGATCGCTCGACCACAAAGATCGACAAGAGTCAAATTTATATTGTGATAAGTTAATTAATGAACAGATATAAATTGATTCGACAGAAGTACTTAGTCGGTTCGCTATGGAATATTTTGATTTACGCTATATACAATTAAAAGAAAAAATTAGGTACATTGATGGTAAGTACTAAAGATTAATTAGATAAAACAAGAAACTATTGATCTGGGGTACTTCAGATTTGGATTTGAAGATCAAAACAACACCAAACAACCTAAATATAGAAGACGAATGAGAACGAAATTTGCAGTGTTTAGATATGATCGTTGCTAAGTAAAAGGACTTCGAGAGTCCGAAATTGACTTTGAGAATTTTCTAAGATTCGCTTGTAAAGTTTTAGGGAAATGCCAAGTCAATGCGGTCAGTTTCTTGGCAATTTCTCAGGTACAACAATATGTCTCATCAGGGTGCTTTCATTACCCTACCAAGACTTGAAAAGTCAAGCAAGCATGAAGCGTATGCAGTGGGAGATCACAACCCTAAAATTCGTTAAAGAATTCATTACCCTCAAGGAAACCTTAAAGAGGTTTTAGAATAGAAAATTAGCAAGACAAAGTTCTAAACCTATTACATTTATACAAATTCAGTCATAAAACTTTCAATTCTACTAATTAAAACTCAAACCTTTTTGAAAGTTTACCAATTTAATTTTTCTGATCAAATTTTCCCAGAAATCGCTACAGTATATAATTTTTAAAATTTTCGGGAAAAGGCTAAGACAAGGCAGTCGGTTTCCTTGGCAATTTCTCATGTACAACGATACAGAGTTTTTGCCCACCAATTTTGGGTGCATCATTGGTAGAGTATAAATGAGACAGGGTGCTTATTCCGCCAAGACTTGAATAGTCATCCACCAAGACTTGAAAAGTCAAGCAAGTGCTAAGCGTATGCAAATTTGCCCGGAAGTCGCTACATTATATAATTTTTATAATTTTCGGGAAAAGGCTAAGTCAAGGCAGTCAGTTTCCTTGGCAATTTCTCATGTACAACGATACAGAGTTCTTGCCCACCAATTTTGGGTGCATCATTGGTAGAGAGTATAAATGAGACAGGGTGCTTATTCTGCCAAGACTTGAATAGTCATACACCAAGACTTGAAAAGTCAAGCAAGTGCTAAGCGTATGCAATGGGAGATCACAACTAGCGGTGATCGGTTCCCACCCCCAAATTGAGAACCATATCAAAAGGATCGATTCCTCATTTCTGAAACCAGGAACTGGATCGACCAATATGGTTTAGCTCTCAGGTGGGTCATGGAACCTCTGGCATGTTCAGTTTTTTTTAATTTTATTTGTCATTAATGTTCAAGATGAAATTGAAGATGTTCTCGTTAACCAAGACGTTTCTACAATCAATGATTTACGCTTAACATTGTAGGTTTCACATAATTTTTTCCAATTTGTGGCAAAATTTTGTTAGAATAAGCAACTGTTGTTGTGTTTTGATTTGTTCTTATCATCTTACTCACATGCGTGAGTGAAATGGGGGTCGTGCGACTCATGTGTGTCTACGTGCATGAGTGAAGTCTCAAATGTGAGATAGATTAGGATATTTTTACAAATTATAAGGAAATAAAAAAAAATTAAAAAAATATATTCGGCCCCAATGGACGGTTCCACACTTGGAACTGGGAACCGGACCAAATTCGTTAGTTCCAATTTTATAGAATTGAGAATCAAACTAGTGCCCTTGGGAACTACCCAAAACTGGCCAATACGGTCCTGTCCAAGTGGTTCCTTTTACTTACACCTAATCACAACTCTAAAGTAGAAGAATGCCAAAGAAGAAAAATCATTAAGAGTAGACTGCTTTGAGCTAGCGATTGGTGATGGGGTTTATACTCCTAGGTGTGAAATTTTTATTGCATTCTGGAAGATAATAACACGTATCTTCAGAGTGATTAATCAACTAGTATCAAAGAGGTAAAAAAATAAACATTTTCCATTGTGGTGCTACGAAAAATAAGATTTGTAGATGAGATTTCATTATATACTTTTAAATTAAGACAAGATAGGTTGAACATAGGTTTCTTTTTTTTTTTTTTTTTTTTTTTTTTTACCTTGGTTGTTGGCCTAGGATTTCTAATTAAAAATATGGATTGTGGTCATTACTTATTTATGGAGAATTATCATTGCAAGGAATTTATTTTTCCTTCCAACCGGTATCCGTGTTGTAAATCTTTTGTTGCGTTTCCACAATTTTGAGGAAAATATCATCCTGCTACCGTCGTGATAACAAAGAAAAACGCAATCATTATTACCAAAAGTCATTCCGAAGAAACCAAGCTAATCGAATGAGGAGCAACATAGTGTCTCATGTTGGACCTTAGTGTAAATGTGACTTACAACACGTGTATCATACACCTTAATTTACTTTATTTAACGCTCCATTTGTTTCGCTAAAAACATTTTTTAAGAAGATATTTTCTTCATTTTTGGGTATTCGGTTCACTTAGATAAATGAAGCAAGAGGATTCATCCACAGAAGACTTGTCTTAGTGAGCTTCATATTGTGGAATATATTGCTTTGGAAGACTTCGTTGATTGGCTCAACAAAATCAAGCAAATTTTCAATCATAAGAATATTGTGGAGAATTGAAAGGTGAAACTTGTGTCCAATATGTGTGATATCCCAAAATATGGCTCCTTTCGAAATATATGAAATGGTTATTTCATCAATGCACTTTTGGTTAATTTACCCTGAAATGATCTTTCACGAGTTAACTAATCTATTGGGCGAGGCCATAAAGGGTTAAAACGTGAAAGACTAGAAAATTCAATCAAAGATCAATCGCTCGACCATAAAGATCGACAAAGATCAATTCTACGCTATTATAAGTCAATTAATGAATGGCTATAAGTAGATTTGACGGAAATACGCATGATTACAATACTTGCGTCGAATAGTGATAAATTGATTCCCTATTGACCTTATACTCAGGGTACATAATTGAACCATCGTAATTACATGACAATTGAGGGTCATTCACGATTCGAAGAGACACAAATGTGAATAAAAATTTATCAATCAAGAGTCAACAACACGAAAACCCTAAAAGCCACCCGATAGTTTAGGTCGTACTAAAGTCACATTTAATATATTTAAATCATTAAATTTCATTTCATCTCAAGTATCGAACTTTCGAGGGTTTCAAGACTAATCGATTGGATGCCACTCAATAATCTGCTATTTATTGGCAAGCCTAAATTTTTCGGAAAAGGAATAATAAAACGAAAATTGGAAGCCTAAAAGGGAAGCTAGGCCAAGCAAGGGCAATTCGACCATGAGGGCCAAGTGGGCCGCCAAGCCCATGTTAGGCCCAATTCAAGAAGGGAAATTTTGGAAAGTTAGGGTAAAAAGCGTGTGAAATGACCATAATGCCCTTGCATTTATGAATTATGGACTAGAGGACAAAAGAAATAAGGAAAGGAAGAGAGGGAATTAGGGGATTTTGTTATATTGCAAATGATGAAAGTCTAACAACATCTCTTCTCACTCACTCGCTCTCTCTCTTCCCTCCCTCACTTTCTCCCTCTCTTTCACGTTTTCCCCTTATCCCACTTCAGCTGAACCTCCCCGCCCCCTTTGCTTCCATTTCCCTCAAATTCTTTCATCTTCTTCCCATTCTCCTTCTTCCCCCTTCTCTCCAATACCATCGCCTTTGTTGCCATCCTTTGTTGCGCTGTTGTCACCACCGCTTGCCACCGCTTGCTTGCGTCCACACCGCCATAAGCTACCGCCAACCTCCAAAGCCGAGCCACTACCATTCTCAAGTTTCCATCACTGAGCAACCACTACCACTGAACCCCCTTTAGCCACTGTTCAACCACCGCCGCTGCGCCATCCTCCACCGCTATTGCTCACTAGCGTCTCACACGTTGCCCGCCATTATCATTGTTCCGCTAGGTCACCACCACCAAGCTAAACCTTCTAGGTGGTCCCGGGCCTCAAGAGCTAAACTGTTGCCATTCGTGTCGCTGTTTTTGAGCCATGAGCCATGAGCTTGCCGCTGCCCGAGAAAATCATGAGTTAACTCATAATCCTTGATTATGAAGTTAATTGCGTTTAGGATTTGTTGAAACCTGATTTTTAATCGTCATGTTGAAAAAGATAAAAAAAAAAAATGGAGATTTGGATTTCGATCGTGACAGAATTCGTTTCTCGGCAAAAAAAAAAAAAAAAAATTTCATTACTTTCTATTGCATTATCACTATTAAGTGATTTTCGAGTCATTTTCAAGAAAAACCCAAAAAGTCAAACAATTGCCTTTCGAGTAGACTTTTTAATTAACCCATTGACCAAGAGTCGACCCCGGGTCAAAATTTGACTTTTTACCCAAAAAGATTCTATTGAGTTTTAAATTTACTTTTATCAAATTAGTTTCTAAAAATTTCAAAGATTTGACCAAAATACAAATTGCCATTGAGAGCCCTAATTAAGGGACTAAAATCGATTCTTCATAAATTGCGAATGGACGGTTGTTCTTCACTCATTTTTTTTAAGATAAATCCAAATCCAAAATTAATTTTGGAAAATTCACATCAAAACTTTTCAATTTGAAGATTTTTACCTTCCCAAGCATAAGAAAGTCAAACGATCAAGTTTCAATCGACAAAATTTGAGTTGACCCATTCATGGTTATGGTTTAATTTCATAAATATATGTCCAATTTCAATATGAGATCTAGATTTATTTTTGGCATAAGCTCGAGTACTTCAATTCAAGGTCAATTTGAATGCGATAAGTGATCTTACATATGGATGGTTAATTAGATAGGGTAATTGTAGCATTAATTGAACCCAATTTTAATCAATTTGCAATTTTACCCATTGAATTGAATTGCAAATTTGATCATTTTAGCCATTCAAGCTCAATTCAAAGCACCCATGGTTTTGACTCGTTGTCTTTTATGATAATCATTTAATTAGGTCAATAAAAGAGTCCCCGATCATATTCATAAGGTTTGATTAGCTTAATTGAATCTTAATAGGCCAATTTCTTCTTAAATTAGAGAAATTTCCTTTTCAATTTAGGGACCAACTTGCATAAATTTTGAACTCATACGGGTCCTAAGTTAGTGAAATAGCTAGTGCAGGATTAAACCGATCAAGAATTGATCAAACCGGAATGAACCAGTTTAACCAGTCTGACCGGTCGCTGGCGGAAATAGCTGGTTCAGCCCCTTTTTGGCCAATTCCTAACCTCTGGCAATCGGTTCCGGGACCCCCTCAATGTCAATCTCATTTTTGCATCTTCTTGAAATTTTATAGATTGATCATCAAATTTCATCAAATTGCAAATTAACCCCTAATTAAACATTTTGACGCAATTCTCGATTTTGACTCGTGTTTTTGCAAATCAAACACATTGAATAAATTACTCAACACCCCTGAATCATAATCCAACCTATGAAATCAAACTTTAACCGTTGGATCGAAATTTCGACTGTCAGATTGAACCGACGGATGAAATTATATGATTTAAGGTAGTATATGAGCCTAATTTCTGTCCATTTTTTAAAGGGCTCATTTTGTACGAAATTCTCTCTCTCTCTCTCTCTCTCTCTCTCTCTCTCTCTCTCTCTCTCTCTCTCTCTCTCTCTCTCTCTTCTAATCTCTTTCTCTCTTCTCTTTGGTTTTTTCCTGCCCAAACCAGATCTCTTTCTCTCTAGTTTGGTCCGACCGGATCTCTCTCTGGCGGGCTTCTTTACCTCCAGTTCTAGCCCCCATCGACGATGATCTAGCCTCATCAGCAATCGTCTCTCTTTGCTCGGCCTTCTTCAAGTGTTTGAGAGCTAGTTTGGTTCCGATCGGAGCTTTTCCAATCAAGGGAAGCTCGAGTCATCACCAAACCGATCCATTGTTGGACCGGTTATGTCTTTTGGCAAATCCGGTGGCTAGTGATGACTTTTCAGCCACCAGATTTGATTCGATCAAGCCAGACTCATCCTCGACCAAGGTGTGGTCGGAATCAAGAAGGCTAGCTGTCAAAGCAACTCTGATCAGCCCAATCTTTCCTTAACGGTGCATGAAGGCCGGTCTGATTGGACCGGATTTGGTTTAAGCCTCAAACTAATGGTTCCGCCACTTCTTGGAGGTGTTTCTCACTATCCATATGTGATCCTTGAAGTTTGATCGAAGTTCCGGCAAAATTTTTGATCAATTGTGATCAAAATCGACAAAAAATGCATTAAAATGTAATAATCTTGATCTCAAACCCTGTGCAGCGAGACCGGATTAACCGGTCGAAGCTAGGGTTCAATTTTAGGTTAATATGCTATGTTTAGATGTTAGATCAATGGATTTAAATGTGAATTTGCTGTGGTTGAGTGTTCTTGATTGATCATGAATGACTGACTTGATTTGGCCTAAAACCTGTATTTTCGTATACTTGGACCGATATGCTGTTTTGGCCAAAATGATGTTTGAAATGACTTTATTTGAGTTCGAGTCTTTCTATACTTTGATAAGACATGTCACAAGCTTTGAATCGATAGGTCGCACACCCCGATCGAGCGACATTTGGCCCTCCAAAAACACCTCCAAAGATGAGCAATTTTGCAGTAATTTAGGTTAGTTTTCAATTCTATCATAGTTTCGAAATGTGATCTTGCTATTTTTGTCCAGCTTTCTGTGTTAATTTCTAGAGAAATTTTCCTTCATGAAAGTTGTTTGTTATTTTCTTATGCATGTTTTTTGTTTCTTTAGAATTTTTAGGCATGATTAGTTAGGTCAAAACCACTTAGATTTGAGCTTAGATCAATATGCTTAGTGTTAATTTCTAACTTTGTCATTTTTGTACTGAACTCTATGTTGATCTCTAGAGGAACTTTCCTCATGAAAGTTAGTCATAATTGTGTGGAGAACGTCTTGTATTTTTATTTTATTTTTGAATTTTTGGATGTGTTTAACTAGGTCAAAATCACTTAGATCTGAACGCAGGATAAACTACCCTACATTGATCCGAATTGCATTTTGGTAGAATTGAGTCCATAAATGATTTTGTTTGGTCTCAAATCCTTCATGAAAGATGAAATACATGATGTATGTGTTTAATTGATGCATGATTTTCAAAGTTTTGATATTGTCTAATGAGTCGATTGCATGAGCTAATGTGAAAAGGTGCTGCAGTAACATATAACTTAGATATGCATGTTTGTTTTGCCATTTTTTCTATGACTCATGTGATTTCATCTAGGTCTTGGACTCCCAATTAAAAATATTCCTCGTTACATGTTCTATATATGAGATTTTTTGTTAAATTTTTGCAAGTCTTTAAATAATCGAAATCATGCTCATTCTATGATGTTGAGAGATTAGAACGAAATCTTAACATATATACACTATGCCATGTTTGTTTGGGTCTTTTAGAGACCAAATCTTGCGATTATGTCTTCTTGACAATTATATTGCATGTTACAAGATGTGTGTACATGTTTAGGGTATATCATTTAAGCATCATTTTGCATATTAAACTTGTGTCACAGAAGTGTTCATCACACTTAGGATTCCTAAGTATGTAATTAGGAATCCTGAATCAACTCGTAATGTCATTATATTGTATGACATTTTTGCATGCTGACTTAGGGTTAGATGTGGCACCCAACCTCGACGGCCCCCGATCCGTTAGGGTCACCACGATCACTACCTCCTGGCTAATTACTACCCTGATACCATAGATTTTAATATAACATATAACTCTAGGGGTTTCTACTTTCTTGTCTGGTCCCTGCGCAACTTATATAGCGGAAGCATATTCAAAATCTCCCTATCCCATACTCAACAAAATAATGCAATGCACACCAACTACACATTTTATATAAGTTAGAGCCGAACACTTTTATTTACATAACTTGATGGATATCATGAGTCGGTACATCAAAAGGCCAAGGCTTTTCTAAGCTTGGCTATATCCAAAAGTACTCGACTTCACAACAGTCATGTATATCATTCCATCATTTAGTGTCGGCGGTCCAAAATGCGTCATCTGCTGTCTAGACCCACAATCAAATCTGATCCGGTCCGTCAGCCGGTAGTGGCGGCAGCAACCTCAGCAAGCGGCCATCCAGTCGGACGAGAACCGAAATGAACTCCTGATGAACTGAGCCGGCAGAATGGCCTATATCAAAGGTCAGCAAAATCCTCATACGTTCAAACACCAATCCATGCACTCCCGATGATGGTACTCGACATCTCCCACCGCAGGTCAACCAGGAGCCCATAAAACATACCAGGAGTCGGAGGCAGCAGAGACATTTTCTTTTTAGTCTGAAATGTTAGTCCCTAAACGGGGTGAGTACAACCACCCAGTAGTAAAAGATCCATCAAACTAGACAATGCGACAAGCAAGACAACAAAGATTTCAAGTGAAATGCACATATCATCTATGCAACCATGCATATAAATCCATAAGGTTCATCCCATGCCTTAATAACCACATTTTCAATGCCAGATGATACCAACTCAAAATTAATAGATAATTTATGTACCATGCCATATGCACACACATGTACATGATTGATTTCTCATTTTAATATTCGAAAGAATCTTATTTTCCCGAGGACCAGTGTTTGCATCCCTCCGGGCTCTCGCACCCAACCTGGCATCGCGAGACTTCCGGCACACACCTCCGGGCATCCGGCACACACCTCCGGGCATCTCGCACCCCAACTGACATCACGAGGCCTCCGGTACACACCTCCGGGCATCCAGCACACACCTCCGGGCATCTCAAAACTCCCAAGGACATCTGGCACACACCTCCGGGTATCCAATCGGCGTCGACTCACTCGACCCTATGGGCATCCCAACACTCCCAGGGCATCGTCGTCTCAGCCGTCCGACGGTATCATCAACATCACAATATATATACATATATGTCTCACTTTGAAAATAACATTTGATGTCATATGATATGCTAAATTTCACCGCATCCATTGTATAAATGACGATCCAATGCATCACAACTCATAGAGCAATTCAATTGTTCTTGAAATAAAACAGTTTTCGAACCAAAACAGAATGCACTCCACTAATTGAAATTCTGGAAAAATTAGTATACGATCTTAATAAACTCTAAGAATTTAACATGTTGTAAACAAGGTCTAAGGGAAGAAGTTTTATGAAGAACGCCAAGTTAATAAAATTTCGTATAAATCGCAATGGTCCGTGCATCACAGCCATAAAACTTCAAACATTACTATTGCACAGTTTTAATAACAAATTTGGTATAACCTCTAAATGAACTCAGAAAATTCTAAAATTTTTATATGTTATAGATAAAACCTAAAGGTAAAATTTTCGTGAAGAACTCGAAGTTGGATTAATTATAGATCAAGAGCTATAATCATTATAACTCTCCCTAACCCTCTGTAACAGTTTCCAGGTTTAACACTTTCAAGGAAAAATCGTTTCACCAACCAATACTTGTCCGTTTCTTCTCAAATTTTAGTATATTACTTCTCAAGATGTCATCTACAACTTTTATCAAGGACACAAAGTCAAATTCCAACTAAATAATTGCATAAAATTCACGGAGTCGCCAAAGGTCAAGCTGTTTTTCCATGAAACAGTTTGCTAGTCCTAGGGAACTACTTCTATTATTTCGAATTCCAGCATCCAGCATCAAAATTCAAGCATCTCCAAATCTATTACACTTCACTAGAGAACCACAGCACAGCATAATGTAGATCAATGGACTTCACTTGCCTTAAGTCCGACGCAACCACAGCAAGCAAAACAGTAACTAGCGGACTTCAGGTGCAGCTCAATCGACGGCGAAGCTAGGCGGTGTCGACGGCGGCAGCAGGCGTGCTCACGGCGGGGCTGGTCTCCTTCTTTCCCTCGCCGATGCACCCTCACAACTCTCTCTTTCTCTCGGACTTTCTCTCTCTTTCTCTCGGTTGCTCTCTCTCTCCCTCGGTTGCTTTCTCATTCATTCCACCCCTTTCTTTTTCCTTTTAATTTCTTAATTAGCTAGTAATCATGAGGTTTTGCATGGAAACCTCCGGTGAAGCAAGGGGCGACACCTCATGCAGTCCCTCTTGCCACTTGTCGATTTTCTTGCATGGAGGTGGCCTCATTTGGTCAAGCCTTGGTCAACTGGATGAAGGGGAAATGTGGGCCGGTTTGGGTGGTTTTGGGCCTTAAGTATTCAGCCCACATTTGCTCCTAATTTTTTCCACTTTAATCCCTGCTTATAATTACATAATCATAAATATTCGCATGGCCATAAATATTACAGCAATACACAAGGATAGTTCAATTCGTAGGGTACATGGCCAAGTATAGAAAATTTCTTATCAATCCATATTATAGTACAACCTCGGTCTCACATGAGCATATGATGCATTTCCAACAAAACAATAGTCCATTCAATGCTTGGCCCTTGCTTAATTGTAATCCATTGGTCTAATGACTATAATATAGTCCGATGGTGCTTCCATCACTTAGTCATGGGCCGTAGTGTATCTAAGGATTGTTATGAGATTTTAGGATGCCACATTAGATGATTACCCAAGTTGTCCATCACATCCGATTCTAAGTCTCATGTGATTTTTTCATGCCATTTGTGCATTACTTGGTTGACTTTAAGGTTTTCTAATGCATGTTTGTGTTTTGATTTTTAGTTATTGACACGTGCGCTTTTATAGATCTTGATCTTAAGGTACCAAATTGACCTAGTTTGGACTCAAGCCATTCTAGGAAGTCGTAAGACACACTTAGAGGTTTCCAATGCTGTTAATTTCACTTGGATCGCTCATCGTTAAGGTCACTTTTTTTTTTAAGGACTAGATTAGAATTTGGACATAGGATCAAATTCAGACCCTTGTTCTAATCCCTATCTAGACAGACTTTTGATATTTTTGTTTCATCTTTTCTATAAGGATTATGCATTTGGTCCCTTAATGAAACTTGTTTGTCATAATGTTGGCTATGTTGTGTGTAAATTGAAGATTTTTAGACCTTTGATAAGACAAATCCTTGCGATATTGGCTGAGTATCCCGCCGTTTTGACAAACACACATATTTTCATGAGACCTAAAAGACAACAAAGTTTTCCATACTTAAAACTCAATTCTTCACTTTTTAAATAATTCATAGATGCATGAACTTCTACATTAAAGATATATTAAGTTTTCCACCTGCGCAAACTGATGAAATCAATTTAAATCATCGATTTGGAGCACTAACTTTTGTTTTGGGGCAAAAAGAACTTAGTTCACTAACCCCGATTCTTTCGATTTGTGGCTACTCATTTCTTTCCTCTTTCTCACTGGAATATACGAGTTTTTGATTGAAAAAATTGAAACCATTGACAACGTTTTGCCTTGTCAACGTGTCTTATGTACGCATTAGCGTCATTAATCATATTTTGGCACCAACTTGCATATATGAAAATTTTAATGTTGGGTCTACTCATCCCTTTTAAGTAAAAATTTCTTTGAGATCCTTTGAAAAGTTGGGATTTCCACCGTCCAATTACTTTTTTTGTCTTTTTTATTCTTCTTGCTATTTTGTAATAGATTTATTGGCCCAACTATGTTCTCTTTTCATTTGATATTTGCCTCTTGGAAAGTTCCATCAAATGGAATAGTTTAACAACATTATAGCATTTAATTTAAGTATATTTTCGCAGCAAAATTGAATGCACTAGTTAACCGATTTTGAGGGAAAAACTTAAGGTGGAGCGTGTTCCATCACAATTGGGATAGTGACAGAGCCGTTTTCTTCTCATTTCCCTCTCTTATTTGTCTAAACCAAAGAAAAGAATATCTTCTCGTCATATCTTCTGTGCCACATCACCAATCTCTCTTGCCTCCCAAACATGCCACGTCAAAGACTTTTATCCTAATTACTCATGATTTACGAGAAAAATTGATAATATGTTTCTATTTGTGATTTTAATTTTTTCACAAATATAAAAAACCTTTCATTGGCTAGTTTGTCCTGTATACTTTTGATGACATCGTGATCTATAGCATAGCAAGGCACGAGTGGAGCTTTTGGAACATCAAAATCTTCAAGTGCTACGGGAACAACCATGTATGCCAACCTGAAGAAGGTCACTTCTGCACAAGTAGCCTGGTTTTCTTAGGCTATATTGTCTCCAAGTATGGTGTTAGAGTAGATCATAGCAAGATGGAGGCAATAGAAAGCTGGTCAATTCCTAACATGCTGAACGAGATAAAAGCTCAAGAATGTTTTTGGCTTATTTTATTTTTCATTTATCGTCCGAATGTTACGTTACACAAATATAAAGGCCAGTTACACTACTTGGATGTAGCATCTGAATTTTGAGCACAAAGAGCAAGCAACTAAACAGACAAAAAAAAACTAGGAAACACAAAAAAGGAAAACACGAATAATGGTACAAGGGCCAACATAGCCATGAAATCTCATCTTCCACTTTCAATTTCGAAGGGCACTTGGTTACTTATGCTATCATCATTTCCTGATGCATTGCTTTTGAGGATGCCATCACGTTTGCTTGATCTCTCACCAAGCAAATGCTCACCTTCTTCGAGATCACAGCTCTGATTCACCCATGGATGCCTGTCCATCACCCTCATCAGTCCCTCCAATTCCATTGCCACTTCCTTCATGGTCGGCCGATCTTCGCCTTTCACCCTCAAGCATCGGTTCGCCAAAGATCGCAACTTCCTTAATCTCTACCGGGTTCCCCTCGTTCAGCACCTCGGGTCGATGATTTCAAACAGCCTCTCGCCCTTTATTGCGAAGCAAAATACAAGGACAAGTTCCTCTCATTCTCGGCCCGCTTGAAGGACAAGGCCCTCAGTCCAGTCAACAACTCAGCCAACACGACCCCGAAGCTATAGACATCACTCTTCTCAGTCAACTGGCTCGAGTGGAAGTACTCGGGGTCCAAGTACCCGAGCGTGCCTTGAACCAGCGTGGTTAGCTGTGTCCGATCGAGGGGGACTAGCCTGGAGGCTCCGAAATCGGCGACCTTTGCAGTGTAGTTTTCGTCCAACAATATATTTGTGCTCTTTATGTCTCTGTGCAAAATCCGAGCAGATGCATCGGAGTGCACGTACGAGAGCGCGCCTGCAGTCTCCCTCGCAATGCGCAGACGAGCCCTCCAGGATAATGTGGACTCGTGGCTGCACTTGTATATGTGGTCGGCAAGGGTGCCATTGTTCACAAACTCATAGACTAATAACGGGACCTCCGTCTCGAGGCAACCGATTAGCTTAACCACATTGCAGTGATTAATTTGGGAGAGGATGATCAGCTCGTTGATAAATTCTTCGACCTGACTTCGGTCCAAAATCTTGGCCTTCTTGATGGCGACAACCGTATTGTCTGGTAAGATCCCTCGATATATTGTTCCTTGGCCTCCTTGGCCTAGGATTCGGCTTTCATGGTAGTGGTCCGTGGCCTTCTTGAGCTCTTCGTCGGTGAATATTCTCGCCGATTCAACGGAGCCTTTGTGCTCAGAAAGAAGTCTCTGCAACATAAGGCGGCCCCCATTTTCTAGGAAGAACTTCTCTCTCTGTCCGTGGATTTTTCTTTCTCTCAGCCCCCAATATAACTAGGAAACGACCAAAAGAACCAGCAGGAAGCTTATGCTCACACCTAGGAAAAGACGTCACATTCGGCGTACAAACAAATTAGTCGTCCATCACCCTACATAAGGTTCACACACCCAAGAAAAGGGGGAAAAAAAGAATCGAAATATGCCTAACTCTTTCTTTTTCATTGCTCAAACAATCTTGTGTTAATTTGGGGAAAAAAAGAAGAATCGAAATATGCTTAACTCTTTCTTTTTCATTGCTCAGACAATCTTGTGTTAATTTACTTCTCTGTCCTATTTTCTTTTCTCCTCCGTCAACTTGAAGCTTTTGTATTAAGACGAACCTTGATAATAGCAAAATAAACCTACATATATAATTATGCTGAGAGTATCTTTTGATAACAGGAATCATATAATGCATCAAGTGGATAAAACGTGCTTGATTCTTTTTCAACAACAAAAGAACCAGTGGTTGATTTTGTTAATATCGAATTGAATAAATTGAGATCGCAATACATGTATATAATATCAATTTAATTCAAGGACACAACTAATTCAAAGAGAAAAAATTACATTCAAAAAATCTCAATAATTAACAACAGAAGATGGAACAATGACATAATGATAACATTTAAAGAATGTGAATGAATTACAAGATAAAAGAAGCTTTTATATGATGAAAAGGTTTGAGCACTGTGTACGATTTACTGACCTAGCGCGATGTCGATTGAGTGAAACCTCTTTTCATGGATGATAGGAGTACAACCCTTGCCATCTTTTCTTCCATCTCCTTGGGATCCCTCTGGGCATGAACAATTATACGTTCCTGGCAAGTTCATACATATTCCAACGCAGGGTTGTGAAATCACGCATTCATTGATATCTGTAGGAATATATTCCAATTAGACGAAGCACTCCGACTCCATTTCAATTGGAAGAAACTTGAAAAAGTAAATAGAATTCTATGATTTGGCAACACTTTCAATTTTGAGAGGACATGTCAAGTCAATTTGCATTTCTTGAGATCATGATACCTCACCACACTTTTTAAGTGATGGGTCATTATCTCAAGAGCTTAACCTTAACCAAGCACTTAATTTTTGTTTAGGATAGAAGATTTAAGAATTATCGAACAAAATTGTGCCATTACCAACTAGAATAACACATCACATAGAAAATAATTCAAAAATAACTGTCTATAAATACAGAAAAATGCTGGATGTATTAACATCGGTACATGAAATTGATTTAGGGTGCGTTTGTTTGTGTTTTTTTCTTTTTTTCCGAAACAAAATAGAAAAAACTATTTCTGTTCGGGAACAGTTTTTGAACAAAAGAACGCGTTTGGTAAACTTATTCCTGAAATAAAAAAAGAACAGAAACATGTTTGGTAAATTTGTGTTCTTTTTTTGTTTCTTTTAATTTTTTAATTTTTTTATTTAATTTTTTATTTTTTTCTTTCTTTTTCTTTTTTCTTTAAAGAAGAAGAAAAGAAGAAAAAGAAGAAGAAGAAGAGAAAAGAGTGGAGAGAGAAAATTTGTTCCCAAAAGTTGTTCCAGAAACAAGAAACAACTTTTTTTTGTTTCTTGTTTCTGTTCTTTTTTTGTTCCCTAAACAAAAAATAGATTTGGAACAAAAACGCAAACAAACGCGTTTATTTCTTTTTTTGTTCCCGGAACAAAAAAAACAGAATTTTTGTTCAAAAACAGAAACAAGGAACACAAACAAACAGGCCCTTACAAGCTAATTTGACCCACATTGAGGGTTCAGTATGGATCATTTGTTTATAGACTCAATTGCCATCGACACTTTAGTTTGTAAAACAATCGTTCAGTAAGGGCTTCATAGGTCATATTAAATTTCAAGCAACGAAAATTCGTGCTACCGAAAGAAAAAGAATGATCATGTTTTACGGCCTAGATTGTTATGATTTTTTAGATTATAAATTTTACGTGATTATTACGAGAATCATTTAAAAGATGTACCATTCATGAAGTCAAAATTTGGGCCTCTGACTTAGAAGTTTCGAACAATTTCTTTCTCTCGGTTTTTTATGCGATTGGATCCATTAAACATGCTCGCCATATTGAAATAATGATCCGCGATTCTATACATGAACACTTGTTCGGATGGTCTAATGAAAAGACCAGAGAAGGTACCTTGACAACCATTTTGGAGATAGGGGTTCCCTTGAAAACCCTCCAAGCAGAGGCACTGGTACCCGTTTCCATTATCAGCATCTGTACAATTGGAGTTCTCTTGGCACATGTAGGTCGTTGTATTCTTCTTTGCATCATCGCATGTTTGATGTGGAATTAACCAATCGACAACTATAGGGACCATACCAAATGGCGGCTCGTACAGATTGTCCGTGGAGAAGCTAAAGAAGCCGTCTTCGGCAACTAAAGCGTATCCGCATGGATTGAATTCCAAGATGCCGGAATGATTGTTGTAGCTACTGACAGAGATTTTGTATTGGTATGCGTCTCGAGGTATGCTAGTCTCGCAGCAACCAATGCCTGAGCACGACCCATTAATCACGTCCGAGATGTTGTCGCATGAGGACAAGCACCCCGTCACATACGTGCTTCCTCGTCAGCCGCTGAAGGTCGCGTACGTGTCGCATCCCACGGCGATAAATTTGTTCTTGGCAGAAGATATGGGGAAATCGGGAAGAACGAGCGAAGGTTTATTGTTGTAGGTTCTGCCAGACGAATCATAACAATCTCTGGCTACAAACATTGTTACACTAATCTCGTGATTCTCAAAAGATATATTGAGTATTTGAAGATTAGAATCTTTACCGTACATATAAGGAGTGGGAGCATCAGTCAAGTTGTCGCAAAAGATGAGGAAAGACTTTGATTCTTTGAAGTAGCAGTCGTTGCCGGCGTTGTTCATCCCAAATGGGTACGAGAAGGTGAGGTTGCCACATCTGTTCACGCATCCAGGCTTTGTTGTTTGGACTACATCCGCTGTAACTATTGACGATAGAGCCACCAATAAGCACAACAGCAGCACAACTCTCAAGGTGAGTCTATGGAGCAACTTCGGATCACACATATTCTTCCTGAAATGAGATGATGCTTTGCAACAAGATGATGATGAGCTTCATAGCTTGATGACAACCTTTATAAGTGATGATGGAGCTTTGAAAAAGCCACATAGTACATACATTATTCATAGTGTCGGCTATATTAATCATGCCACAATTACATCATTAGTAATTAATCATAAGGTTTTCAATGAGTATATAAACAAGTTGCATACGAACCACAGATCCCCCTACCGCGAGCTCGTGCAAAGGAAAATTGCGGACGGCCTTGTCCGCCAGCAAATCCAAGCATTTTCTTTGTCAGCCGTGGGGTCACGCGTGTTGTCAGCCATTCTCAGCCGTTCGATCCAAAACTTGTGATCATTGACCGTAGGACTTGAGCACGGCAGATTTGCAGCGCTTTGGCCCACGGCAGAGTGGACTCGGCCCGACCTTTTAAAAAAATACGTTCACTAAATCAATTCCGGTACCTCAACATTCTATCATTCTTCTTCTTTAGGACCAGCTAATAGAGAAACTCGCCGGCAGTGCCGTGGTGACGGAAGGTGATGTTACATTTGGTGACGCAAGGAGAGCCTACGATTGGGCAGTATAAACAAGAACTGAATGGGTCAAAAGTCGAAGTAGAACGAGTAAAGACAAGGACAGGACCCAGCGTAGACCAGAGCAGGAGCTGATCGCGTGGGACTTGGAACGAGTTGGTAAGTCAACGGGGGATGGCACAAGCAGAATATTAACTGAAGTTGGGCTGACATCTCGACTGAAAGGGACACTACTAATTCCCGGTGGCTTCATCCACAAGTTCTCATCGTTAGATTTATACAAACGCTAGTTAGCATGCCCCTTACTTTGGCCGGGTTCACTCTAAAAGATCCTTTAAAAAATTGCTTAATTATAATAGGTATCAATTATCTATTATTAGATATTCATCACAAATTAATATTGTTAGAACATTTAGGACCCATGATAGAGAAGTAATTACTAATGACCGGAGCTGACAATATGTTCGCCCATGTGCTTGCCACTTGGTATCTCATGAACTACCGATCTATTATGGTATGACGTTTGACATAGTTTTGCCATTTAATCCATAACAAAAATAAATAAAAGAAGGTATACGAAAAACTAATCTCTTGTTGAGTTAATACCTTTAAAAAAGAGGATAAACTCCAGACAGTACTTCAAAAAGCACATCAGCATTTTATCATTCATTAAATTAGAACTTAAAAAAAAAAAAGAAAAAAAAAGATTTATCAGATAAAGCATTTTATAGTACACTCTTCACTGACATGGATATTTATGAAAGTGGTCCTTAAGTCAAAAGAGCTCAGTTTCCTTGGACGCTGCGTGTTTTCATCAACGTGACACAAAGCAAATTTCATCCGCAAAACAGAACATGACACAAGGTGAAGGAATGCAGGAGGAGCCTCTGCTACCACAAGCACAAGCACCGCTACAAGACCTCAATTGAGAACGATTCCCCAGACAAAAAGGTAAGCACCGTTTCACTTTTAAATACCTATGACATGAGTCAGTGGGGCAAAAAGGAGAGCAGCCCAACACCAGAAAAATGTTGGATTTGCACAGACTGGAAGGATCCAAAGTAAGCAACTCTTTAAGTTTCATTCCAATTGAGCACCTCACAACAACAAAATGGCACCACTGCAACACGACTGGCCCTCACTAATCAAAGAGAGTAACAAAGAAAGCACGCATAACATGGACACTGTTACATATTATTGAGAGACTTTGGTCCATGATATTGTAAGTACCATGCGTAAAGTAGAACTTCCACGCTACAAGAATTCTGTATTAAGGGGGTGAGCAACAAAGCAGTCTCCACCAAGATCAGAAAAGTAAATTCACAGGTTGATGTCTCAAGGGGATGGGGGGCAAAGAAAAAAAAAAGCTTACTCTTCTTGATGTTGAAGAAAAAAATGCAGCTGGACAGTTATTCTGTTACAACATATCTCAGAGAGAAATCAGCTTTTTGATGCTACCATGGTACAACTAAATGCACAACAGGGTATGAGCTCCAGAAACTACAACAGCTGTCGCTAGAACAAAAACAACAAAAGGGTTAGCAATTTCCTCATCACCTTCATATTCCGTTGTCGTTGAATCGAAGCTACTGTCAAATATTGCACAGCTTTCACAATGATATGCCACCCAATGTTGTGCAACCAGAAGTCAGCAAGACCCCACAAAAACTCCTCGGAAAATCACTGATCATCCTAAAAGCACATTTTCAGAAAATTGGTTGGTAGAGTTACAAAAATGATGACTAAATGATACTGTTCCTCCCAAGAAAAAATCAGCCATATCAAGTTCTCAGCAATTCATCTCTACACCAGCCAATTTCTCCTCATCATTGAGAGTATTGGCCGCAATTAAAAGCATGTCCATTCCACCTCTACCTTTGTCCGCATCCTCTTCACCATTCTCATTTGGCTTTTTGTCCGGCGTCCGGCATTCCCCATTCTGTACAACTTTCTTCCTCTGTTTATTTTCAAAATTCTCAAACGCCTTCTTCGTCCTGCGTATTGCTTGAATCCCAGCGTCACATTTTCTACAAAACCATTTTCCCCTAGGAATTGAGGTGCGTGATGGTTTCATGCAGTAGATATGATAAGCTTGATCACAACCATCACACAAAACAATTTTGTCATCATCTCGATCCGTGAGGCAGCCTCTACACAAACAAGAAGGACAGTACCAACGAGAACTGTAGGACTTCAACTGCTTGGTTGTCAAGCATCTCCTATGATAATACTTATTGGGACAAAAAGGATGCTCGCACATCCTGAACTTATCCCCGTTTTCAATCTCATTCCCGCATATTTTGCATGTACTCGAGATTTTGGTCTCTTCAAATGGGTTAATCCCCAAATCTGTGCTGCAATTTGCATCTTCCAACGTAGTAAGAGCTTCTTCATCAGCAAACCCATTGGTGGCACTCCTGGAAGCATTCAATCTCTCGCAGACAACACAGTTCTCATGGGGAGAAGTGATTCCGCTTTCCGTGCAACTAGCACAGTACCAGCTTCTAGGTGGAATCTCTTTCACTGCAGGCTCAATGCAAGAGACATGGTATATTTCCTCACATGAATCACAAACTAAACATTCCATTCCATCAGCCTTCAGTTCACAATGCCGACAGGTGCTTCCATTATATGCACCACATTCCTCTGTTTGCTCCAATTTAGCATCAACAAGAGCATCCTTCCCAGAGACCTATTCAAAATAAACGACTTGTCAAGTCATAAACAGAATTGACAAAATCATCATTTCAAGAACTCAGGTCTGAGAGGATTCGATATGATCCTGATAATAGCTTCTGCTAAAGCTCTAGATTTACTAATCTCATACTGCAAATACCATAAAACATAGGGTGAACAAACTATTAGGTTCATCAATGAGTTTCTAATTCACAAAATACATAAGTTAAACTCCTAGACAGAGGCATCAAAGATTACAAAAGGAATACAATAGCAATGAAAGTACAAAATAAAAAGCAAACAGTGGCAGAAAAAAGTCAGATAGCAGCATCACTACCACCCTTACCCACAAACACTAATGTTTTGTGCAAAATAACAAAGCAAAGCTGAAAAAAGTTAAAAAAGGATGTATGCACTGGTCCGGATCAAAGAATGAAAAAATTTCAATGGCCCCCAGTTACACAGAATTACAACATGCATGAAAGACTCCCATATAACAAATCCGAGGCCTTCAATTATACAGAATTACAACATGCACAAAAGACTCCCATATAATGAATCCACATAAATGCCATTTCCAAGCAAACATGGAAATTGAGGGAGTGATTCATCGTGCTTTAAACATCTTCTGTCAGTCTGTTTGTGCACAGTAAATACAGAACGGAAGAATCTAATCTACAAAGACAATTATTTGCAAATCTTAATCGATTCTATTTATGCACCTGCACCAGCATAAAGGCACCAAAAAAATTTACTCGGCATTTTAGGAAAAGTTACCACGAATTTTCCTCCATCAGAATAGCTTTTGTCAGCATTTGCCCCCTGGGAGAAACAGACACAACTTCAGATTTACCTATTAAAGAGAAAATGACAGCAAAGACTGTTGAAATGCATATCTCAAAATGCTTCAAAAATCTCACATATATGCAATACTCCTTAGATATGTCAGTGAGACTCTTTGCCAAAGAAGCTAATCCGGTGCCGATCTCTTCAAGCTTCCTCCAAACCTGTAGCATTTTTCGAGGTTTAATATATGCCATGCAGCTTATCCAAGAAGGTAACTTTTTGCATACAACTTTGATAATAGGAAGATTAGAAGTCCACTACTATAAATCAAAAACTGCAACAGATATTTGAAGAACTGGCAGAGATCCCAAATCGAAATCAAGATGTGCAAAAACAAACATCACAAGTCACAGACTAAAAAGAATCTAGGGAAGAAATAAACCACCAAGGACATAGAATGTCATTGCATCCATTGGAGAAACCTTACAAGAGCATGCAGTAGTAACTGCACCTAGGATCCACCTACTCTTCACAAGTATTCAATTCTGGAACCAGCTTAGATACCTTCATTGCACTAAACACATTAATTGAATTACCCTAATAATTTAATTAAATCACATATTTGGAGCTATTTCCAAGTACAACTTTCAATAGATAATCAAATTTTCCAAGTATAGCACATTGGTATATCTATCCAATATTGTTAGAATGTCGGTGGTAATGGCATGAAAGAAATTTCACAAGCCACTGACAGGAAAGGAACAGAAAAGTAGCCAGGATTAAAATGAAGGATAAAACTGAAAACCCTTCCCGAAGCATACATTCAACAAAACCCTTTGGAATTCAAACACCCTCTCAGGCAAAAGATTTACAGAATGAAACTAGAAAAAAAGAGCATGAGTTCCATTAAAATCAACAGCAATTTATTCTATTTACACTGTTTCTAACATAGAGCAGATCCTCATTAATCTGACTCCACAGACTAAACAGCAAAATGAATGGGACTATAACATGACGTTAAAGTTCAACTCCCAGCAGACTCTTCTACATAGCTCCAGCATGGTAGCACATTTTCAACTAGGAGCTTTCCCATCCTTTAGATCATCACAACTCACTACACTTTCCTTCCATTCTCCTATACATCCCAGCAACGTCATTAAAGCTAGAACACCAAGGCATTTCCTTCGAATGACTTCTCAAGACTCAATTTAAACCTAATCCTACATAAGTAAAGAAAATACTATAACAATCTGAAGTCATAGGCCAGTCAAAATGAAACTATTTCTATTTCATAACCAGATCCCCTCGGAAAGTTTTACCAAAAAAAGTTGCATTTTTAAACAAAATCATCAATTGTTTTGCATTGGACATTCATCTATACCCAACATGGAACCTTCATTTTGTATTACAGAACTGCAACTTAAGTTTACAACAATATTAAAAGATTGAAAATATGCTTTGAATTTTTGAAAGAGACTTGGAAAAATGCAATCCATTTGGTTCAATGCAAGATACCCTACAATTCTGCAGTACAGAAGGTCTGACAAAGAATAAATTTATGTTGACCTATATAAATTAACCCTTTTAAGTTCGAGACTTAATCTGGTACTGAGACAGATTTAAAGAATGTAGAAACCATAAATAAAAGCTTGACAATTTACTCAAATCTAGATATAACTCACTTAGGACATCAGAGAAAAGAAGATAGTAGTAACACATTGGAAGGAAGATTGCAAAGAAGGGTTTCATCATGAGAAAAACATCAATAATGAATGTCCCAGCTATCACATGTTGGCACCACAGTTACAAAGGCCCCAGAAAATTGGAGAAGCAATTCCTTAGAAGACAACTGATCTTCGTAAGGCATATCCGGATTTTACTGTTATTCTGCCAGGTGAAAAAACATTGGCTATTCTATCTAGCAAGAAGGGAAGGAGGAAGAGAAATATTTCTATCCAACAAAATCTTAAGCAAAAAGAGAGCTTTCCCAAGATCAAGAATCAAATGGAATTAAAGCTAAAGAAAAAATGGTCAAATGTTTATGTAGTTTTAGAAAACAAAAGGAGTGTATGTACATGATAATGACAAATAGCTGTCAGCTTCTCAGCTGTTGGCCAGCAGAAGGAATCCATCCTAGATCTGCTTTAATCACTGCTCACAGAAGAGGAAGACAACCAAAAGAACTGCAAATTCCTCTCCAAATTTGACATTTCAATCAACTACATGCACAGTAGTTGCTAAAGTCAATGTGACAGAGCACACAAAGTGGAACTTCTTTCCGTTATATAAAATAACCGAAAGATATAACAGAAGGGGTGCAATTATAAACAATTGAAGGATTTCTCATTGTATAGCATGAGACCACAAATCAATTTGCCAACGTATATATTGAACAGTGTCGCATGAACTCGTCAACACATCCATGTCAAGATACTTTACTACAATTAGCAATACGTAAGTTCTACCAATGATATGATACCTGTAATATGTCCGAAGAGAAAAGTAGTTGGGACTGTTCATAAGCTCCCTCCTTCATCCGTGAGTTAATAAGGCGAAAATCCAACACTCTGTCAATCTTGGTTTCTGGAAAGTTTTCACAAAGAAGCTTGCATAATTGGTTGAATTTTCCTGAAACTATTATGTTGTAAAATGCACGTTGACTCAATTCGGTGATCATCTCATGGTTAGATCCATTCATAGAGGCCTTAGATGTAAGGTCAGCACCATTGGCAGCAATTCCATTCTGGACCCCTGCAGCTTGGTTAGAGGTGCCCAGCCTATGCTGATCTTTCAACTGAGTATCCTGCTTAGAAACCAAAAAGCAGCCACCTGTTAAAATGAGATAAGCAATGTAGAATTAGGTGTAAAGTGACAATGCATAAGTAGTAGTTTTGATGGCACCAAAACCTTGGCTTTCGTATTATCAACTTCTCTAGCATGATGTGCCAGGGCATTTTGGATGCACTGTCCTATACCACCTTGATCACTTAATGACTGGAATATGTGCTCCAACACAATGCTACTGCACTGGCTCTGTGAGTGCTCGTTGCAACCATTTTCAACAGCATGATGGACCACAGAAGGAACATGAAGCTGCTCAGACACATGAAAATCTGAAGCTCCAACTATTGGTTCCCTTGAAATCTGCAATAAACCAAATAAGCATCCGAGAGAAGACTATAAGCACCATAAATCAGACTCTAACCAGGCAAAGTCACCATTTTTTCAACGACATTCAAATCAAATGAGTTGCATGAATTATTTCCTTATACTTCTGGGAAGTATCTTAACGTTATGCAAAAAGAAAAAACACCACCACTTGCTAAAGTCAGCTATCCCACAAGCACAATAAAAATCAATCCAGGAAAACCCTGCAAGTCTACAGAATAAGCCATGGGCGAGGGAAACTTATTTTTAGCGGTGAATCTGTGACATCTACATGCTTACCTAATCTGAGAAGCTTTGGAAAAAGTTATTCAGGTGATAGTTATCTATCTTTTTCTATTGGTTGAAAGCCACAACTAATTCATAAAATTGCTTTACTCAATGGTATAGGTTGTAGAGACGCAGATAAAGTTTATATGCAGAAACATTCACATGACATCCATCTCAACCAATGCTTCAAATCACCTAATGAAAAGACCATCACAAAGATCAAAATTTGAAGTACTACTGAAAAGTAAATGTCTGCACTAGAAGCCATAGAATCATCAAAGGGCAAGTTAAATCAAATAAAAGGAAAGCAGGGAGTACAACTAAGAGCTGCAACCCTGAGTCAAAAAGGCATTGAAGACTCGTAAATCATAAATTGAGTCTCCATTGAAATTTCAGGAACAAAGAGACAGGAACTTTTATTTTTCCTCTTTGATCATTAAAATAAAAACAATTCATCAACAAGAAGAAAATAAATTTCTGTCAGCCTATGTTACGATACCTAGGTAACTTCTAACTGTCCATTAGTGGATTCTTCACCAGCATAAGTGCCTTCTCAAAAAAGTAGAATGCCGGATTTTCATGCTCAGTAAATTCTTTTACAAAAAAGAAGAAATACCAATGAACTCTGAGGTCATATAGCAAAGTTTCGAAGTGGTCCCTATCATACAGCCAAAAAAACTCAAGTGGGTGGTACCAAACCTCTGAAATGGCTTTCACCAGTAAAACAAAACTTACTTCCCAAAGCCAAAGTGGTCAATAATCATCTGAGAATCTCCAGTTGCTGTAGGAATAAGATTTTTAAGGCTAAGAAACCCCCCCTTCCTTGTCAATATGAAATTCCTCTCTACAATGGTACCTTAAACCATACTAAGATCTTCAAAACTAAAACACTAACTAGTAGCACCATTAGAATATGCAGCTTCAAGGAATTCTCCTCAAATTCATTCCATCACTTTCAGGACTAAGATAGCTCAACAAATCCCAATGAGTACCCAAAACCCACGTATATTACCTGATAGATAAACCATTTGGAGAATAATGACATGCAATGATCATTCATTAGAATAACAAATTTTCAGATATAGATTTCATCTACAATGTACAGACTGAATTACATCATTTTCACTTGATAAGAAGAAAGAAATTTAAGTATAGGTGCAGGCAAAATTAAGTCGAAACATTCCATGTGCAGCACACAGACCATAAATCTGAGACGAGAAAAAATTAAACCTGCAACAAATAGAAAATGGTGCAGGACAAACCTGGTTTGCCCAAATAGTTGAAGCTCCTGCAGTAGCTCTCTCATTCTCTCCACTTTTACTTTCCAGTTTCACTTGCTTTCGCCTCTTGTAAGTCCGAACACACTCACTACCACCAGAACTCCCTTCAGCAACATCACTATCATGGCCATTGGCAAAACCATTACTCATTTTCCCACTCCTCAAGCAAGAACTCTTGGCATCGCGGCTGTTGACCAAGGCGGGTTTATCTCCCTCTACGCCATTGGCCTCATCCCCCATCGGAAACCTGAATCCAGAATTCCAAACCCTAAGCTCCATATTAGGGCCCAAGAGAAAACCTCAAAACTCCAAATTTCTAAAGCAAAAGTCAAAACAGTCAGGCGTTTTCTGTGGGAAAAAATCCCAATTTCATCAATACCAAGAAAATTCAGCCCGTCAATTCACCATGACACCCTCTTCCCAGCGCCAAAAAAGAAGACTTCAAGCAGAGAACAAAAATTCACATTCTCCACGCCATACCAAGTTCTCCGCAACCATGGCTTCTCATTCAATTCCAAGGAAGACCCAATTCACGAAACGCGCTGAATTGACATATAAACTCGAAAACTCCGCAAACAGCGACGCAGGAAGCAATGCATGTGTGGACAAGAAAACCATACAATCCACCAAATTGTCTCGGCAAAAACACAACCACTTCAGCCACAAACGAAGCGAACAGAGCAGTTGACGAGCGCAGCAACTTCGAAAAAAAAGGAGAGAACTTTCCTCACCTCTGGCGGTCCTCGAGCGGAAGGTTGAATCTTTCGGAGGAGGAGAAGGAGGAGAAGGAAGTTCCGTAACTGGTACTCGCCTTTTTCAGTTCTGGGCCTCTCTCTCCTCCTGCAACTTCAACTGGTTTTTCCCCTCTCTCTCTCTCCGGTTTTTTTATCCCTGCTAGCCGAGATATTATTTTCCGGGAAATGAAAAAGAATATTTGGAAAAAGGGTGCCGCTTTTGTTATCTTTTCCCATTTTCAGGATTTCGGCGATAAGGGGAGGAAAAAAGGGTTGGATCTTTGATGTACTCTATTCCCATCCGAATGCAGATTTTCTTCTTTTTCCTCTGCAAAAATCGATAACACTTTTAATACCATTTCTCCTTTCGGTAGTTCAGTTATTATGTTGTTCATCTTATTGCATTGTGCTTGGATCTTGGGCGTGAAATTGGTTTGAACTTCCCGGTTTAAACACCATGCCCACGTGGTGCCCCGGCCACCAATGGGGAAGCGGTCAGAGGCCTCTGGCTTTGACTTGCAAGGAGGGACAGATCCCATGTCAAATTGATAGATTCGGTTCAATAATTTGGGGCCTATGGGAAGCCTCACATAGGGTTTTTATTCTTCTCTTTTTTGTGTTGTAATGTTATTTTTCAGCCCGAACCACATGATAACTTCTATTCATAAGTTGAAATGCTTATTTTTTGGTATTAGTTAACGAGATACCGATTAGTTTGATGAAAGCGAATATACTGTGCATCTGAACTGATACGACACTATGATTAGAAGCTTTCTATTTCTTGAATTGCGCCGTTGTAACTGTTTAATCTTTGAAAACGATCTACGAAGTGGTTTAAACTTGTTCCTTCCTATTATGATGTTTTCCAACCACGGCAATTTTTTTTTCCGTTAATGTGTTGCAATTTTCGGTGATGCATTATCGAACCTTAACGATCAATAACTATATCTGTCGAGAATGGACAAATCGAATTGGCGTCATTTAATTTTGGGTAGATCAACGCCATCGAGTTGTTTTATATACTTATTTATTAATTTCCCTATTTTTCTTTCAAAAAAAGTGAAATTAGATAGGCAATGCCAATGATCAATTTAATTACTAACTGCAAGTTTTCGGTCACCAAATCGAATCATGCCGCGACTCGTTACATACAAGAACTTATAAGGAAAATGAAAATGCAAAGCAAATGTGAAGATCAAAATTTAATAGTTCCTTTTTCTTTAATTTTAATTGCAATTAATTTTTTTATCTTTCTATTTCTCTTTACATTATTTTTCTTTTTTATAAAATTTAAATGATTTTTTCTATTACTCAAGTTTACTTAAGCGATTCTCAATTGTGATGATTAACCACGTCCATCACCAGGTCATGAATTTGACTAAACTATGCGACATGTCTATTACTCGTTATTTTTTTTTTCCTATTATCACCTAACTTTGCTATGATTATACCTTTTAATCATGCATATAAACACAATTGTACACCTTATCCAATCCTAAACCTCTTCCACACTAAGCCTATGAATAAAGCTAAGATGGGTTTTTAATATACAAAAGATCAATACAAACTACCTTGCCATAGAAACTTTGACCGTGGATAAAAAATTTTAGTCACCGCCAATCATGTCGCTTATCATTAATTATAGCCACTTAATCCATGAAAATTTTATTTTTCTTTTTTACAATTTGTGTACTTCGATCAAAATCTAAATTCTCAAGCAAAATGTTGATGTGGCATCCTAATTAAGTGTGCCGTAATTTGGCTTCCAAAAAAATTGTTACTTGCTTGCATCGCAAGTAGCTTATTAAAAAATCAATCGGGTCTGATCAAAATGCATCGATTGTAAAATATTAAATAGTATAATGAGATATTGAAATAAAGTTCAGTTACCTAACTGAAATATTTACTAAACTTAAGTGGATGCCAAAGGATTTATCTTATATTTCTTTAAGTAAATCATGTCCACTCAATAATAATTAGTTGGCAAATAACGTTTGCACGACCAAAGAGTATTCTTCCACAACCTTTTATAATTATTAATAATATTCATGCAAATCAATTGTGGCTGAATTTTAAGGGCAAATTAATCAAACCAAAATAGAGATTTCGAAAAAAAGTCGTGAGAGAATCCTTTTGGTTATCAAAATCATTATTTCCCTAATTATAATCATAAGTTTTCTTTTTTCTCTTCACATTTTGCACCTTTTTACTGCATAGGAGAAGCGTGCGCAGCATGACGTGAGTACGCGAAAAGAGAAGCAGAGGAGGCTTCGCGATTGAGGAAACGCAGCGACCGTGCGCGAGGCAGGCGCGCATGGAGGAGACCGAGTCGGAGACCAATTCGGAGACCGAGCCCACCATGTGCTGCCTATCTTGCGAGGAGCACTACGCCAGGCGCGACGCCGGCACTTGCAAGGAGTGCTACGAGGAGGCGGGCGAGACCGAGGAAGAGCTCAAGCGAGAGATCACGGATTTGAAGGCCAAGATCAAGTTCTTGAGTTTCTGGTCTCCGACCGACCACCACGACCACCACTCCAGTGGCCGCTCCCATGGGTCTGGGTTCACCGATATCGTCTTGGTCGCCGCCGAGGACGGTCCCGACGGAGGCCCGTCAGTGCCGGTGCCCGCTCACAGGGCCATTCTGGTGAGCATCTTCTTTTGCTGAGTTCAAATTGCCGGGTTTTCTTTGATTTGGATTCTGGGTTTTTCTTTGTTTTTTCTCTGATCTCCGATTAAATTTGGGAATTTTGGAAGGGATGAGAGGGTTTAGTCCGCAGTGGTTAAGATTGGATTAGTGTGTACTTAATTTGCGGGTGGGTTCATATGTTCTACTGTGGTGATAAATTGTGTCTTGATTGTAAATAATTGATCAATTATGTCATGGAGAAATTTTGCAATAATTCTTCTCAAAGGGGTAGATTAGAGACGGGAACTCTTCCTTTATGGGTTTTATTTCAGTCATTGGAATGAAGGTGCGGAGACCCACTATGCTGAACCTTGTTCGGTATTCTTGATTTATGGAAAGTAGAGGCTCTTGACTGTGAAATGATGCTGAATGAATCGAGAAATGGAAGGGAAGATACTCTTTTGGGAGAGCTTATATTGGATATAGATGGTGTAAAAACAGGGTCGTTATGAAAATCAGTTGTCTGGGTCGAGCTATTAAGGTTTCTCAGATTTTTCATTTTAGTCGAGGCAGAGAGAAGTTAAAAGAGAGTGAAAGAGTAATGCTTATAGTGGATTTCATTAGAAGTTCCATCTTTGTTTGTTACTGAGAAATTTGTGCAGATACATTTAAGGAAGGGAGACCTCCAGAGAATTTGCAGTTGGACTTTTAAGATGAATTTGATGTGTTTATGAGAATTCGGTTACTCGACATTGACATGGGTGTGCTAGCACAGTGGTACCTGTGGCTTACTAGTTGATAGCGATCACTGTTTGCCCTTGCCACTTGAAGTCTGTGATAGGATGGTAGTTTCAGTCTGGAAACAAAGACTGCCCCCAAAAGTGATATTACCTGAGGATAATGAGTTAGGGCTTGATTGATCAAATGCTTCTGATGCCTCGGAGGAGGCTTATAGGACACCTTTAACTAGCTCGCCATCTCGAACTTTCATGCTGTCATTACTTGTGTTATTTATAGCTGACTAAAGTCCTCTAGCTATCTCCTGCTCGTGAGACTGAGTCAATTATCTAATCATCAAAAGCCAGCCTTCATATTTTCTTGTGCATGAGGATATCAAGTAGAAGGCAGCCACTCTAGACATGACAGCCATGTAATGTAACAAACTTCCTGTAGTAAATGACTACGCTTTGCCACAAAATACTCTTCAGAGATGCCTGGATTGAGTGGGGGATCAAATAAATGATTCGAATAATGACAATCCTAATTTTCGTATACTGGAGAAAAGTTGACCAAACGAGTTCTCTTAGATCACTTCCTTCCTCCTCAGACAATTCCTGACTAAGTCGCCATGAGTTTATTAAACATATGCATTCAACAAATCGTATCTGTGATCTGACCTTGAAAAAGCATGTTGGGCCGCTTTATTCTTTTGTGTTTGGCCTCAATGATTGCTTGGATTGGTCTTGGTCTTCTCTCTTCTTGAGCCTCAGCTTAACTTTCTTATGTTTACTCTGGTTTTCAAGATGTAATGCCAAAGTTTATGCAGATTAAATAGTTGTTGAGCATATATAATCAGAAATGTCAAATTAATAGAATTTCTGTCACTCTTTATTTAGAGACTTGCTGTAAAAATCTGCCACTGTACATGCTTCTGACTGGGTTATATATGGTGATAATGGGGTTGCATTTACTTTTGGAACTGCATGCTGGTAAGGATGCACCTACATAACACATTTCTACTAATAGATTATTTCTTTTACTTCCTAGTCTGTTATTAAACTCTCTTAGGTTAATCTCGAAGTTTTTCAATTAGCTAACATCTAATCAGGCATTAGAACTACCAAATTTGTTTGGTTGGACCAGATATATAAGTCAGAGAGGTTCTCAATTTTCTTATACAGATCATGATTGATTCCTTTTATTTGCTTGGAATGAGGCTTAGTTGAGTTGAGTGGAATAATTGGTAATTGAGTCGCTGGATACTTCAGTGATTATGGATTTCTTTGACCATATTTGATTTAATCATTTCGTGACCAACCAGATATGCATTTTGCCTGCTGCAATGTAATTTCATTGGAGTTATCAACTTGAAATTTACATAAACTTGAGTTTTGAAGTTTTTTCGCTTGGCATAGGGGACTTATGATCACAACATAGTTTTCATAGGTTTTGCAATTGATAACGTAAGCAAGGACATTGCTAAGAAGCTTTGCTCACAAGCTCCATAAAATTCATATCAAATGTTTCTTCGATTTAGAAAACTCTTTACTGATATTGTCAGATGCACAAAAATCTCCTATGAAACTATTGAGATTTCTCACACTGCAAAAATTGTGTTTTTGACTACTCTTCGATTTTGTGTTTACAATCAGGCTAACCGATCCCCAGTGTTTGAAGCTATGCTCGAGAATGAGATGGAGGAAAGCCGAAGTGGCACGATTAAGATAAGTGACGTGTCCTATGATGCCCTCCAAGCATTTGTCAACTATCTTTATTCTGCTGAAGCACCGCTCGATGAGCAAATGGCTTGTGAGCTTCTAGTATTGGCCGAAAAGTACCAGGTGAAGCACCTCAAAGATTATTGTGAGAAGTTCTTAGTATCCAAATTGAACTGGGACAACTCGATCGTAAACTATGCCTTTGCGCACCAGCACAACGCGAAACTTCTCCTTGAGGCCGCCTTGTCGTTAATCTTGGACAATATGGATAAACTCAGAAAACGTCAAGAATATTCAGAATTCATTGAAAAGCACCCCACCCTTGTGGTGGAGATATTGGAAGCCTGTCTTGCAAAGCAGGAAAACACTGCAGCACCTAAGGATACTTCAGTAAAGTCATAGTCTTGTCCTGTACAGGGTAACTGTCGATGAGAAAAACCAGTTGGGAGAATGACTTTTCAATTTTATGGAATTTTGAGTTTGAAGGAACAGGGGTGGGATAATTTTTTGCATGGTTTTGTTAATAGATCTGATTGCCTTTGTGTTAATCAGGGATACAACCTCCGGCATTGGCTCATTGGTATTGTTTTCCTGATTGAAGTGCTTTCAGCTTTGACAGTTAACTTTTATTGATTCAAAGTGCTCATTCGATGTCATTACAAATTATCTATGCTAAAATTGGTGATCATATCCATTTATACTATGAACTAGGGAAATTTGAGCCTTGTCGAGGAAATTATGGACGAACCAAATGCTCGCAAATAACAGAGACTACATTTCACATCAGGGTTTTATTTACATTAGCGTCATCAAAATTTGTTCTTATTTTCATCTGTTGTATATTCCTTTTTTAAACTTTTTTTTCAATTATATCACTGAACTTTGACTTGGCTTTCAATTAGTTCATTGGAGCTTGGATATTCCGGTCAACAACCAACCCAAAACTTTCTTTAGTTATTGAACTTTGATGCAAGTAACGTCCAGGAGACATTCAACGAAAGTGAAGACAGAGGATACATCTCATTAGTTTAAGACTTGCAACTGACATTATTTGGGCAATTGACTGTTTTGAGGTTTCTTAGAAAATTAACGCCCTCCTTCATACGTCTCTCGAAATTTTTGAACGTTCGCAGCTAAGGACATGATGTTTGATGAGATGGATTTGACTTGCTCCAGGTCATCACCATCGCTTAAGATTTGAATTTTCCATTTGAATCACGATTTGGCAATTTGCCCGTCTTTATGCTATTTTCAACCCGAGTATGATGTGCAAGTCTCAATAATCTACTCATGCATGCTTGGCACGTGCTTTTAATGAATTTGTATGTGAAAATCATCTATCACGTATCAAAAAGTATTTTATACATCGGATACATCACATATTATTTTGTTAAGTTAAACCTTGTTTAAAATCTTGAAAACATGGGGAAGTGACAATATATAATGAGTAACGATAATGGCACCAAAACATTGATATTTTTATAATCAATCTCTCGAGAACGAACTGCTAGGGCATTTTGGGTGCATCATTGATTCCCTACAAATCTGCAATAAGCCAAATAAGCATATGAGAGAAGAGTAAGCACCATTTTACCATGGGAGAGCTAAGTATCATTGCCCACATATCAGACTAACCAGGCAAGGTCACAGATCTTTCGACCACACATATTACCAAATGAGTTGCAGGGATTATTTCCTCAAACGTCTGAGCAGATGAGACCAGGAGACAAAAATACGTAATGACAACATTAGGCAACCCTTTTTGCCCTCCAAACTAATTCCCCGCCGTTCCAGACAACGTACAAAGAGGAATTTGGAAGTGTCCAGCGTAGAGCAACAAACATCACCACTTGCTCAAGATAACTGTCCCAGCTACCAATATAGGACACAGTGCATTCCTAAAGACTGAGCCATGGGCATGGGGAACTTGTTCACTTAACTGTGAATCAGTGACGGGTAGATGCTTGCCTAATTTGAGAACTTTGTAAAGTCATTCAAGCTATCTTTTCTATTGATTAACAAGGACAGAACTAACTTCAACTCAATGGTATAGGTTGTAAAGACATTTATATGTAGAAACATTTAGATAACATCCAGATTAAAAAATGATAAATGACATCACATAGATCAGGAGCCAAAGGATTGACAGAAAACAAATGTCAGAACTAGAAGTGCAGAATTACCAAAGGTAAGTTACTTTAAAAATAAGAAGTTGCAAGCATAAGTCAGAAAGGCAATGGGCATGTGGAGATTTTTACTAGTTCTCTTTAGTCTATAAAATAAAAGCGCACTTACATCAACAAGAAAATTATAAGTTTCTGTCAGCCTATATGATGCTTCATACATAACTTCTAAATGTCCATTAAAGGATTTCTTCATCAGCATATTTGCCTTCTCGAATAAGTAGGAGGCAGGATTTTCAAGTTTAGACACTTCTTTTACTAACCAAAGAACAAAAAGAAAAGAGACCAATGAACTCCAAGCTCAGACAGCAGAGTTTCAAAGTTTGGTCCCTTCGTACATATAAATAAGCACCGCAAATGGCTGGCACTGACCCACAAGATGCTCCCAAAGCCAAAGTCATCAAGAATATCCTTTTCAAGAGAATTAAAACCAACAAGGCCCCTAATTCTTGTTACAAATTTCCTTTCTCCAAACGAAACTATTACTTCGCAGTATCGATGCCCTGCCGGGATTGTTTTAAGAAGCATGGCACGAACGAGGCCTGGTATTGTTGGGTTTGTCATGAGGCGAGCCAACAAATGATGAAAGAGCTGCGGGACAAGATTTCCTCCTTGGCTGTGACTGACCAAGTTCATCTCCCCACCAATGTCCACCAAGGATGGTTCCGAGGGACTCCGTCGACGCGGATCCCAGCCCACAGACTCATTCTGTTCAACATCGCATTAACATTTTGCTCTGATTTAAAATTTTGGATTTTTATTTGATTTTGCTGGATCTGATTTGAGAAACCGACGATCAAGTTTAATTCACAGCAATTAAGGTTCGCATTGCATTTGTGGTTGGATTCGAATTTTCTTTCGCGCTCCAAGTTGTTTTGATCTTTGACTCAAAGCCATTGGGTAGCATCGTGGTAGATTGAGTGAAGGTGTTATAGGAAAGTTTAGGTTTTTGTGCCACCAAATCTAGTTACATACTGTCGCATTGCACCTTGATAACTCTATAAAAATAGAGTTATTTTACCTATTCTAGGCAACAATTAATGCGATATCTATGAGAAAATATTTGGATTTCCTTCTGATTATTTGAATTTTCCTTGTTTATGCAGGATGATGAGATACGGAGAAGATAAGGAAAAGAATGGCAAAATTGCGGAATTCAAATCAAGCAACGGTGGAAGATAGATATCAAATCAAAATCCTCTGATTTATTCCCTGATTTTGTGCGCAATTGCTTGGAGATAAGGATCTGGGATATATCCTATAAATAGGAGGAGGGGGCAGCTAGGTTTTAAGTGAGTTTTTCTGCTATATTGTTTTTCATTATTCCGAGAGTTTTTTTTAAGTATTTTGAAGAGAAGACAAAAGTGGTGACAGAATTCTTGTTCTTTGATTCAAGATGCTGGGTTTGATTTATATTTATATTTTTTCATCTACTATGTTCTAATTTTCTTTTGTTAGGGCTACGATGTAGCCTAACCATGATGATGTGAATTTCATGATTTTTGTGTTTTGCAATTGATTTCATTCATGTGAGTTATATATTATTGTGCGTAATGCTTTTGAGTGACTGGCCACCACTTGAATGATTTGATGTGCATACTGAGAAGTGATAAGATGCAATTGCTCATTATAATATATAACCATGAATTAAACGTGGATAAAAATATACTGCGTTATTTGTGTAGCTTTCGGTGATAAGGTGATCCAAAAGACTCATTGTAAATCGGGAATGTTCATAGTTTTTAATGCACTTATGTTTATTTTAATTCACATAGAGATATAGTGGATTAATAAACTGAGTAGGTATGCTAAACCTAGAGATAGGTTAGTAAATAGATTATAAAATTCCATTATCACATGTTTGATATCGTTCTTGTATACAAAATAATCTAAAATTCATATATAGTGGTTATGGTGAAATCGGATGCTCTAACATATTTATCTGATCGATTTACTGCATTTAGTCTTTAAATTTTGTTTTTAATTTGTTCACAATTATATTTTGATCTGTTAGATAAATTTTAGAATTAATCTATTTTAGTATTTAATTAGTTTATTAATCATCGATCTCCGTGGGACGATATTCTTTCTCATCATTATATTACTTGTTTGACACGTTCACTTGCGTGTAGAATTTTACGAACAAGTTTTTGGCGCCGTTGCCGGGGATCGTTTGTTTAATACTAATTAATATTGATACCAGATAATTCTAAGTTTAATCTAGCTTTTGTTTTATTTTATTTTTCAGGATGTACATCGGTTTATGACACGTAACCAACAAGGGAAACTTGTTGAGCTTGATCCAGAAATCGAGCGTACATTCAAAAGGCGACTGAGAGAACAGAGAAATCACGCTAAGAAGATGGCAGACGGTGATAATGAAAATCCACGTAGACTCTTAAGAGATTATGATGCACCAACAGTTCAAGGCACGACATCAAGTATCAGAAGACCTGCAATTCAAGCAAACAACTTTGAGATCAAGCCGTCGCTCATTCAAATGCTTCAACAATCGGTGCAATTCAGTGGACTACCAAGCGATGATCCAAACGCTCACATTGATGCTTTTCTTGAAATATGTGACACCATTAAATATAATGGAGTTACAGATGATGCTATTAGATTGAGATTATTTCCATTCTCTCTTAGAGATAAAGCTAAGAGTTGGCTTTCTTCTCTTCCTGCAGGATCAATCACTACATGGAATGATATGGCTCAAAAATTTCTTGGTAAGTTCTTTCCACCTGCAAAGTCTGCGAAGATGCGTAACGATATTACTAATTTTATGCAGATGGATAATGAATCATTATATGAAGCATGGGAAAGATTCAAAGAATTTCTTAGGAGATGCCCACATCATGGACTACCCGTATGGATGCAGGTACAAACTTTTTATAATGACTCTAGTACAAATCTTCGTTCTATGATTGATGCGGTTGCGGGAGGAACTCTAAATAATAAAACACCAGAAGAAGCCTACAATTTATTAGAGGAGATGGCGTCCAATAGTTATCGGTGGCCTGCGAGAGACTACCAATGCGAAAAGTTAGCGGAGTTCATGAAGTGGATGCTTTTGCTACAATTGCTGCACAATTTGAAGCACTTAACAAAAAGCTTGATAATATGAGTGTTTCAGTCATGAAAATTCAGAATTTGATATGTGATTTTTGTGGTGGAGGACATGTTAGCACAGCGTGTCGGGTAGGTAATACTTTTAAACAATCTAGTGAAAATACTAACTTTGTTGGGAATTTTAACAGGTCACAGAATAATCCCTACTCCAACACGTACAATCCGGGATGGCGCAATCATCCAAATTTTTCATGGAATAATAAGAATGTGATGAGATCACAGGGATTCAAACAATCGGAAGAGACAAAGTCAAATTTGGAAGATATAGTCACCAAACTTGCTAATACGACTCATGACTTCATCAAAAGCTCGGATGTGAGATTTCAAAACCAAGAAGCTTCAATCAGAAATCTGGAGATGCAAGTGGGTCAGTTAGCAAGCATGATGTCGTGGAGACAACAAGGTTCTTTGCCGAGCAACACGAGAGAAAAATCCAATTGAAAAAATAAAGGCTATTACCCCGAGAAGTGGTAAACAAGTGGGAGAAGAAGAGATTGTCAGAGACAAGGAAGAGGTGACCAATAAACAATCAAAGGAGATAAGCAAGAGTAAACTTTTTCTAGATAATCCCAAGCCATATGTGCCGCCAATTCCATTCCCTCAGCGACTCCAAAGCAACACAAACTAGATAAGCAATTTTCTAAATTTCTTGATGTATTTAAAAATTGCACATTAACATTCCTTTTGCAGATGCCTTAGCGCAAATGCCCAGTTATGCAAAATTTTTGAAGGAGATTTTGGCAAACAAAAGGAAACTGGAGGATTATGAAACTATGAAATTAAATGAGGAGTGTTCAGCCATCCTACAAAACAAATTGCCTCCGAAATTAAAAGATCCAGGGAGTTTTACTATTCCTTGCACTATTGGGGATTCTTACTTTGAAAAGGCATTATGTGATTTAGGTGCAAGTATTAATTTGATGCCTTATTCAGTTTTCAAGAAATTAGGATTGGGTGAGGTAAAAGCAACCACAAAGGTGTCACTTCAACTGGCTGATCGATCAATTAAATATCCGAGAGGTATTGTGGAAGATGTTTTGGTAAAAGTTGACAAATTTATCTTTCCCGCAGATTTCATAGTTCTTGACATGGAGGAAGATTTTGAGGTACCACTTATCTTAGGTCGACCTTTTCTAGCAACAGGAAGAGCTCTTATTGATGTACAACAAGGGAAGTTGATTCTTAGAGTTCAAGATGATCTTGTTTCATTTAATGTTTTTAAAGTAATGAAATATCCATCGATGATAATTCTTGTTTTAGAGTTGAAACAGTTGACAAGTTGGTGAATAAGGTTTTTCAGGAAAATATTTTTAAAGATCCACTTGAAGCATGTCTCGATTCAACCAGGGACACAGATATTCAGAATGAGGAGATAAAGGAGTACGCAAATTTCATGGAGGCAATTCCACCATATTCAAGGAAAAAGTCAATTAAATTTGAGGAGTTGGGAGAACATATACAAAGCCTAAACCATCAATTGAAGAGCCTCCAATTCTTGAACTCAAACCCTTACCTTCTCATTTGAAATATGCTTATTTAGATGGAGTTTCTTCTTTACCGCAATTATATCTTCTTCTTTGACAGATTTGATGGAGGAGAAACTGCTCAGAGTATTAAGAGAGCATAAGGGTGCAATTGGATGGAAAATAGCTGATATCAAGGGAATTAGTCCTTCAATTTGCATGCACAAAATTTTGATGGAGGAACAATATAAACCCACTATCCAACCTCAGAGGCGTTTGAACCCGAAGATGCAAGAAGTAGTGAAAGCTGAGGTAATTAAGCTACTTGATGCAGGTATCATCTATCCTATCTCTGATAGTTCTTGGGTAAGTCCTGTACAAGTTGTGCCAAAGAAAGGCGGTATGACTGTTCAGAAAAATGACAATAATGAATTGATTCCAACTGGAACAGTTACTGGGTGGCGTGTGTGTATGGATTACAGAAAATTGAATGATGCCACTAGAAAAGATCACTTTCCTTTACCATTTATTGATCGATGTTAGAAAGACTTGCGGGGCATGAGTGTTATTGCTTTCTTGATGGATATTCGGGGTATAATTAGATTCCTATTACACCAGAAGATCAAGAGAAAACTACTTTCACTTGTCCCTATGGTACTTTTGCTTTTAGAAGAATGCCCTTTGGTCTTTGTAATGCACCAGCTACTTTTCGTAGATGCATGATGGCTATTTTTTCTGATATGGTTGAAAAATATATTGAGATTTTCATGGATGATTTTTCTGTTTTTGGCTTATCATTTGATTCTTGTTTAAATAATTTGGCTTTGGTCTTACAAAGATGTGAGGAGACTAACCTTGTTTTGAATTGGGAGAAGTGTCACTTTATGGTGCAAGAAGGAATAGTGCTCGGGCATAAAATTTCTCAAAACGGAATAGAAGTTGATCGAGCCAAAGTGGAGGTCATTGCAAAATTGCCTCCGCCAACATCTGTGAAACTTGTCGAGGGATTTTGGGGCATGCAGGATTTTACAGGCGGTTTATAAAAGATTTTTCAAAAATTGCTAAACCTCTTTCTAATCTTTTGGAAAAAGATGCTCCTTTTAATTTTTCTATTGAATGCATGCAGGCTTTTAACACTTTGAAGGAGAAGTTAATTTCAGCACCAATTATGGCGGCACCAAATTGGGATTTACCTTTTGAACTGATGTGTGATGCTAGCGATTCTGCGGTAGGAGCTGTTTTGGGACAAAGGAAGAATAAAATTTTTCAAACCATATACTATGCCGCCGAACCTTGTCGGGTGCACAATTGAATTATTCAACAACAGAAAAGGAACTTTTGGCGGTAGTTTTTGTTTTTGATAAATTTCGTTCTTATTTAATTGGCTTAAAAGTTATAGTTTATTCTGACCACTCTGCTCTTAAGTATCTGCGTGAAAAGAAAGAATCAAAACCCAGGTTGATCAGGTGGATTCTATTGCTACAAGAATTTGATTTGGAAATCAAAGATAAGAAGGAGACTGAAAATCCAATTGCAGATCACTTATCAAGAATTCCAAATTCAAAGGAAGAGGTAAGACCAATTTTGGAAGAGTTCCCGATGAGAAAATTTTTTTCATTAAGTCTACAAAAATTCCTTGGTACGCTGACTTTGTAAATTATTTGGTAAGTAATGTTCTTCCTCCCGAATTATCATATCAACAGAAGAAAAATTCTTTTGATGTTAAAAATTATTTTTGGGAAGAACCTTTCTTGTTTAAAGTATGTACAGACCAAGTCATAAGGAGATGTGTTCCAGATGAAGAGAAGGCAAACATTCTACATCATTGTCATGATGGAGAGGCAGGTGGCCATTTTGGTGCCACCAAAACTGCAGCTAAGATTTTACAATATGGATTTTATTGGCCTACACTTTTTAAAGATGCATACTCCTATGTAGTTTCATGTGATAGGTGTCAAAGAACTGGAAATATTTCAAGAAAAAATGAGATGCCTTTAAACAACATTATTGTGTGTGAATTATTTGATGTTTGGGGTATTGATTTCATGGGACCCTTTACACCTTCTTATGGAAATTTATACATTTTAGTGGCTGTGGAGTATGTGTCTAAGTGGGTAGAAGCTGTTGCATTGCCAACAAATAATGCTAAGGTTGTGGTCAAATTTTTGAAGAAAAATATTTTTACCCGATTCGGCATTCCTAAGGCAATCATAAGTGATAGGGGGACACATTTTTACAACAAACAATTTGAAGCACTTTTGAGTAAGTACGGAGTCACACATAAGGTTGCAACCCCTTATCATCCTCGACTAGTGGTCAAGTAGAGATTTCAAATAGGGAAATCAAGAGAATTTTAGAAAAAACAGTGAATGCCTCTAGGAAAGATTGGTCAATAAAACTTGATGATGCACTTTGGGCCTATAGGACAGCATTCAAAACTCCAATTGGGATGTCTCCTTTTAGGCTAGTGTTTGGGAAGGCTTGTCACTTACCGGTGGAATTAGAGCATAAAGCATATTGGGCATTGAAATTTTTGAATTTGACATACGATGTCGCAGGTGAAGAAAGATTATTACAACTGAATGAATTGGAGGAATTTCGCAATGAGGCCTATGAAAATTCTAAGTTGTACAAGGAGCGTACAAAAAGATGGCATGACAAGCACATATTCAGACGAGAGTTTAAAATTGGTCAAAAAGTCTTACTTTATAACTCTCGTCTTAAACTTTTTTCAGGAAAGTTGTGGTCTCGATGGTCTGGTCTTTTTACAGTTACACAGGTATTCCCATATGGAACAGTTGAAGTTGCGCATGACACCGAGGGCACATTTAAGGTGAACGGTCAACGTTTGAAGCCCTACTTTGAAGGTGGTTACAACAAGCGAAGACCACCATTGAACTTCATCCTCCAGTTAGCGACATCCGAAATAGTTTGACCGAAAACTATAAAACAAGCGCTTCTTGGGAGGCAACCCAAGCATTTTAATTTTTTTTTTTTATTGTTAAGTTTATATTTTGAAAAAAAAAAAAAGATTACCTTTTCTCTGTTTTATCCAAGTTAATTTTTTAGGGAGCACCTTTCAAGAGTTTAATCATTAAGGTCATCTATTAAGTTATCCTACAACCAGGGAGTTTTCTTCTTCCTATTTCTATTATTCGCATTGAGGACACCGCTTCATTCAAGTTTGGGGGAGACAAATTTTTGGCTAAATTTTTTCTATCATGATTGCATTCCTTGTTGTGAATTTTTGCGATTCTTAGGAAAATTTAAATTTTATTTAAACTTGCAATTGATGTGTGAGTTAATGTTAATTCTGATTATGTTAATCCACTTACTGAGCACTAAAAGTCCTTAATTTTTTAATTGTGTGTAAATCTAGAGAACATTCATGTGAAGTATGTGATTTTCTTAAATTTCACCCAAATCTTAGAATTTGTTTGATTTTCTCTTGAGGCGAAATCCTAAGCTAAATCTAACGAGAAAATGATTTAGGCAATTTTTGGATCAATTGAGCCTTTCAAGCTAACCCCGTTTATTTATCCCTAGTCACCCCGTTGAGCCTTAATTATTATCCAATTTTTCATTGGCACCCATATATATTTAGCCTAGCCTTTATCAAATTATATCATTGTCCCATGCCCTATGAACACGTTGATTTTCTTTTTGGGATAAAAAATTATTTGAGCTTGATAGAAATTTGGGAGGAATGATGGAGTAAGAAAAAAAGAAGAAAAAAAAAGTGATTGCTATGGTTGTTTGGGGTGTATTATCAAAAAAAAAAAAAAAATTGCTTTTATGGTTCCCTATCCAACTTTCAATTGAGTGAGCCTTTTGGATACTCAATGGGTTGGAAATTTTCATGTTATATTATAAGGGACTTTGGGAGAAACTCCACCATAAAGCAATTCAAAAGCAATTCAAAAAGAAAAAAAAAAAAGAAGAAAAGAAGGAATGATGATATATGGTGGTAGAAAAATTATCTTGAAGGAGTGAAATTGGACAGTGACATTGGCTCTAATTAGGTCCTAGAAATCAACGTGTTGATGGGTGATTTGAGCTTAAAATTACCGTTATCTCACCTTTAGCCCAGCCTTACATTACAACCCGAGAAAAGTCCTATTGATTTTTGGTTGGATGATTAGCTTACATTAGTGGAGAGAGGAATGAAAAGCAAACCTATGAGACTTGGTCATAATTATTGAGAATTTATGAGAGATTGCATATAAATGTGAATTTATCTGGATTGCATATAATTCGAAAAAGATGAGGACTCACACACACACTTGGATCATATAGTTAGAATTGGTCTTAACTTATAAATCGATTTCAATGTTTGGATGAAATTTGTGTTTTTCTTTGAATTGTGACTTTGAACAATTATGGAAAGATTTCATGGAGGAGGTTGTTAGCTTGAATATGTGTTATGTCTTGATTTTGCTCGAGGACTAGCAAAAGGTTAAGTTTGGGGTTTGATAACTCTATAAAAATAGAGTTATTTTACCTATTCTAGGCAACAATTAATGCGATATCTATGAGAAAATATTTGGATTTCCTTCGATTATTCGAATTTTCCTTGTTTATGCGGGATAATGAGATACGGAGAAGATCGGAAAAGAATGGCAAAATTGCAGAATTCAAATCAAGCAGCAGTGGAAGATAGATATCAAATCAAAATCCTCTGATTTATTCCCTGATTTTGTGCGCAATTGCTTGGAGATAAGGATCGGGATATATCCTATAAATAGGAGGAGGGGGCAGCTAGGTTTTAAGTGAGTTTTTCTGCTAGATTGTTTTTCATTATTCCGAGAGTTTTTTTAAGTATTTTGAAGAGAAGACAAAAGTGGTGACAGAATTCTTGTTCTTTGATTCAAGATGCTGGGTTTGATTTATATTTTTATTTCTTCATCTACTATGTTCTAATTTTCTTTTGTTAGGGCTACGATGTAGCCTAACCATGATGATGTGAATTTCATGATTTTTGTGTTTTGCAATTGATTTCATTCATGTGAGTTATATATTATTGTGCGTAATGCTTTTGAGTGACTGGCCACCACTTGAATGATCTGATATGCATGTTTGAGACTGAGAAGTGATAAGATGCAATTGCTCATTATAATATATAACCATGAATTAAACGTGGATAAAAATATACTGCGTTATTTGTGTAGCTTTCGGTGATAAGGTGATCCAAAAGACTCATTGTAAATCGGGAATGTTCATAGTTTTTAATGCACTTATGTTTATTTTAATTCACATAGAGATATAGTGGATTAATAAACTGAGTAGGTATGCTATACCTAGAGATAGGATAGTAAATAGGTTAGGAAATTCTGCTATCACATGTTTGATATCGTTCTTGTATTCACAACAATCTGAAATTCATATTTAGTGATTATGGTGAAATCGGATGCTCTAACATATTTATCTGATTGATTTACTGCATTTAGTCTTTAAATTTTGTTTTTAATTTGTTCACAATTATATTTTGATCTGTTAGATAAATTTTAGAATTAATCTATTTTAGTATTTAATTAGTTTATTAATCATCGATCTCCGTGGGACGATATTCTTTCTCATCATTATATTACTTGTTTGACACGTTCACTTGCGTGTAGAATTTTACGAACACAACCCATGATTGTGCTGCTGAGCAAAATGATTTCCCACACATGTAACTGAACTTGATCGATGGTTTCTCAAATCAGATTGAGCAAAATAAAAAATAAAAATAAAAAATCCAAAATTTTAAATTAGAGCAAAATGCTAATGCGATGCTGACCTCTGTGGGTTAGGATCCGCGTCGGCAAAGTCCCCTTGGAACCATCCTCGACGATCAAGTGGACATCGGGGAGATGACCAGGCAGGGAGATGAACTTGGTCAGTCACAGCCAAGAAGGAAATCTTGTCCCGCAGCTCTTTCATCGTTTGCTGGCTCGCCTCGTGGCAAACCCAACAATACCAGGCTTTCATCATTTGCTGGCTCGCCTCGTGGCAAACCCAACAATACTAGGCCTCATTCATGCCATGCTTCTTAAGGCAGTCCTGGTAGGGCATCGACTCGGTCCAGGGGCCGATGTACTCACGCCAATTGTCCTGCTCACTCAATTGCTCCATCAAATATTCAATCCACCTAAATTTTTAACCGAACTCATTTTGTCTGAGGAAGAACTAGTGAGCCACAGGTACTTATCATAGGTCGATCATTTAGGATCGAGACTGTGCACTCAGTATAGAGAGAAAGTTTCTAAAAAGAGAAGCTCTAAACGAGGGAATGAAACTTTAATTATGAAATGGATGAATGATTGCAATAAGGGGAGTTCACCATTTCTTATACTAGTGGCCCTCGAATTACAACCATTGATTGTCCTTCGATTCGATGGACAAGATTGTGCATCCTAACCTACCATCTACTAGCATTCATGCCGAGAGAGTTCTAGATCCTCGGCAAAATTACCGTCTCGCCCATCCCTAGGAGTGTTCTGGAAGCTCTTCAGGAAACCTTGGGCAATCTTGAGAGGTCTTCTTGAATCATGCATGGTCCCTTGGTTGCAGAATTAGCCCCAACTTGTTTTTTTTTTGTTCTCTCTTTCTCTTTTTTTTTTTTTTCTTTCTTTCTTTTTTTTATTTTTTATTTTTTTTTATTTTTTTAGGAAAAACATCTTCCATTAATATATATACTAAACACCTAAAAAATCCATATACAAGAATTTGACATGAAATATTTTTGTGGAAAAACAAGTTCCCATTTTTCGGAAATAATTTTTGGGCAAAAATTTAGGTGTCAACACCTTGGAATTTAATATGGGGGATCATGTATTTTTGAAAGTATCACTAATAAAGAGCGTATCAAGACTTGGAAAGAAAGGCAAGTTAAGCCTGAGATTTATTGGACCCTTCGAAATCCTCGAGAGAATAGGAGATTTTGCCTATCGATTGGCATTATCTTTCAAGTTGTTGCATCTACACGATGTCTTCCACCTATTGGTATTGAGGAAGTATTAGCCCGACCCTGCTCATAAACTGGATCATGAGGTTGTCTAGATAGACGAAATAGTGAAATATGTGGAAGAGCTAGTGTGAATTCCTGATTGAAAAGAGCAAGTGCTTCGAATGAAGGTAATCCCACTTGTCAAAGTCTCACGGTGCCATCACGACGTAGAAGAAACAACGTGGGAAAGCAATGAGGAAATGAGGCAAAGTTATCCACATCTTTTCAATGGATCATAGGGAACATTCAATTTCGAGGACAAAATTCCTTGAGAGGGAGAGATTTGTGACATCTAGATTTTTCGCTTGACGTATCGCGAGCCTCGAACATTTAACGATCCACGCCACGTTATTAAACTCATCATGGGGCCACACCAGTTACACCACCGTGGGGACTTGTAACCCCATCTAATCTCGTCATTATTGGGCCACCTAAGTCTCAATGACGATGCCATCGTTTCATGATGATGCCAACTCGACACCACGTCGCAAGAAGACATGCTTCCAACATGTCCAATCCAAGGGCTACAACCTCCGGCATCATCTCATTGGGTATCATTTTCCCAATTGAAGTGTTTTCGGCTTTGGCAGTGAACTTTTGTTGATTTAAAGTGCTCATTCGATGTCATTACTTATTAATGCTAAAAGTGGTCATCATATCATATGTACTATGATCTATAGAAATTTGAGCCTTGTTTAGAAAATTTTGGACGAACCAAATGCTTGCCAATAACAGAGAGTACATTTTAGGTTTTACTTACATTATTAGCATCATCAAAATCTTTTTGTTATTTTCATCAAGTGTATGTTTCTATTTTAACTTTTTTTCATTCATATCACTAAACTTTGACTTGGCTTCCAATTAGTTCATTGGACCTTGGATATTCCAGCCGGCAACCGACCCAAAACTTTCTCTGGTCATTGAACTTCGATGCAAGTAATGTCCAGGAGACATTCAACGAAAGCAAAGACAGAGGATCCGTCTCATTAATCTAAGACCTGCAATTGACATTATTTGGGCAATTAACTGTTTGGAGGTTTGTTAACACCCTCTTTCATAAGTCTTTTGCAATTTCTTGACCGTTCGGTGCAAAGGGCATGATGTTTGATGAGATGGATTTGACTTGCTCCAGGTCATCAACGTCGCTTAGAATGGAATTATTCCATTTGAATCACGGTTTGTCAATTTGCCCATTTTTCTGTTTTTTTTCAACCCGAGGATGATGTGCAAGTCTCAATAATCCACTCATGCATGCTCGTTACAAGCTCTTAATTAATCTATAGGTGAATATCATCTATCACGTATCATAAAGTATTTTATACATCAAATATATCACATATCATTTAGTGAAAGTTAAACTTGTTTAAAATCTTGAAAATAGGGTGCCACCAGTCAAAATGAAACAAGCCACGTAAGACTAGGTTTTACAGCATCTAGTTCCTTCCGTATATCAGACTAACCAGGCAAGATCGCGGATCTTTCGACCGTGCATATTACCAAATGAGTTGCATGGATTATTTCCTCACACGTCTGAGCGGATGAGACCAGGAGACAAGGATGTTCAGAAGTAAAATTCGTAATGACAACACTAGGCAACACCTTTTTGCCCTCCGAACTAATTCCCCAAGTTCCAGACACCATGCGAAGAGGAATTTGCAAGTGTCTTAATGGTAAGCGTAAAGCAACAAACACCACCACTTGTCCAAGACAACTGTCCTAGCTAAAGCATGATACAAACCAATACAGGACACCGTGCATTCGTAAAGCCTGAGCCATGGGCATAGGGGAACTTGTTCACTTAGCTGCGAATCAGTGATGCGTAGATGGTTACCTAATCTGACAACCTTTGATAAAGTTATTCAAGTTATATTTTCCATTGATTAACAAGGCCAGAACTAACATCAACTCGATGGTATAGGTTGATATATATATCAAGTTTATATGCAAGAACATTTAGATAACATCCATCTTAAGCATGCTTAAGATCATAAAATGATAAATAACATCATAGATCAAGATCTGAAGTATTACTTAAAAACAAATGTCTGCACTAGAAGTCGCGGAATTTTCAAAAGGTAAGTTACTTTAAATGAAAGGAATGCAGGAGTAAAAATAAGAAGTTGCAACCTAACAAGGACAAGCAATGGGAAGAGTCATTAGTTGCTTCAATAAAAAATACAAGAATGAAGAAAATTTTTCTAGTTCTCTTTGATCTATGAAATGAAAAACACTTGCATCAGCAACTAGTTGCGAATTTCTCCTAGTTCTCTTTGATCTATGGAATAAAAAACACTTAGATCAACAACAAGCTGACAAGTTTCTATCAGCCTATATTATGCTTCCTATTTAACTTCTAAATGGTCATAAGAGGACTTTCTTCATTGGCATATTTGCCTTCTCAAAAGAAGTAGGAGGCAGGTTTTCTCAGGCTTAGACACTTCTTTTACTAACAAAATAACCAAAAGAAAAAAGACAAATGAATCAGGCGGCAAAGTTTCAAAGTTTGGTCTCTATCATACATCAACCAAAGTAACTGAAATGGTTGGTATTGAGCCTAAAGAATGAAAAGGATCATTAAAACTAATAAAGCCCTTTTCTTGTGGATATGAAGTTCTTTTCTCCAAAAGAGAGTTACTTCACAGAAGTATCTTCAGGTGCTGCATTTTTTATCCACCTTACAAGACATGCTTCTAGTAACTCAAACCCAAGGCGTGGGTCCTTTTCAGTGAGTATCAAGTATACTTGATGTTTTCTAAGCTTATCCAAGTTGTCAAAGATTAGGGACGTGGTGGCCTCAAGCAGAAGCTTTGCATTGTGCTGGCGCGCAAAGGCATAGTAACTGATCGAGTTGTCCAGTTTAATTTTGATACCAAGAACTTCTCACAATAAGCTTTGAGGTGCTCCACCTGATACTTTTCAGCCGATGCCAGAAGCTCACAAGCCATTTGCTCATTGAGGCATGCTTCGTTATAAAGAAAGATGACAAATGCTCGGAGGACATCATACGACATGTCACTGATCTTAATGGTGCCACTTCGGCTTTCTTCCATCTCATTCTCAAGCATTGCTTTAAATACTGGGGACTGACTAGCCTGATTGTATATAGAAAAAATAGTAAATAAAAAATTGAAGAGCACTTAGAAAGTACAATTCTTGCGGTGTGAAAACTCAATAGTATTATAGGAGATATTTATGCATCTGCTCTATAAGAGTCAGAATTTGCTAAATCGAAAAAACTCGTATAAATATTATGAGCATGCGAGCAAAGCTTTGCACATGTCCTTGCTAAAGTTATCAATGACAAAAATTATGAAAACTATGTTATGCTCATAAGTGCGCTATGCCACGGGAAAGACCATAACTCAAGCTTTCGTGATATTTGAGTCGATAACGCCAATGAAATGCACATAGCAGCAGGCAAAATGCATATCCACTGGCACAAGCATCGCTTAAATCAAATCTTCTGAAAGGGTCATAATGAATGAAGTATCCAGCGACGCAATTACTAAATATGTCACTTCATATAGAGGTTAATATTCCACCCTACTCAACCCTCATTTCAAGCAAATAAAAGGAAACAATTAGCTGCAAAAGCAAAATTTGTGAATCACTCTCATTTAGAAATCCGGTCCAAGCAAATAAATATGTACTTCTAATGCCTGAATAGATGAAAACTAATGTAAAAACTTCAAGATCAACCTAAGAGAGAGTTTAACAATTGACTAGGAAGTAAACGATATAATCCGTTAGTGGAAATGTCTTATGTAGGTGCATCTTTAGCAGAATGCAATTCCAAATGTAAATGCAACCCGCATTTTCACCATATTTACCTCTCCACAAGCATGTACAATGGTAGAATTTTACAGTAAGCGACCTCACCAGCGGCGAGAGGATGATGAAGAAGAAGAAAACAAAAAGAAGAAAAGAGAAAGTAAAAAAAAAAAAAAAAAGGTTTGGTTCTAGATGTATCCCCGGAAACAAAGAATATTTTTTTTACTTCAAATCTATTCTTGAAGCAAAATCATTACTAAATGGATTTCTTTTTTTTTTTTTTCAAGGAATTAAAAAATAGAAATAGATTACCAAATACAATGCTTATCCACTAAAAAAATTAACTACAATGCTTATCCACCGGCACTCTCGCCTCTTTTGGAAATTCTCAAATTCAAACGGAGAAAAACTCAAAATTTAAACCGAGATCAGAGCAAGAACAGAGAGAGACCCATAATTTAAAGGGAGATCAGAAAAGACACAAAATTTAAATCAAGGAAAAACCAGCCACGAACCGAGCAAAAACAGATGCTCACCAGAATGGCCCTGTGAGCCGGCACTGGCTTAGAGGGGCCTCCGTTGGGACCGTCCCCCGCGGCGACCAAGACCACGTCGGTGGACCAGGGGCCATGAGGGCGACCACCGAGGTGGGGGTGGAGTATACTCAAGAAGGCGACTTTGGCCTTTAAATCCTCGATCTCTCGCTTGAGCTCTTCGTTGGTTTCCTTGGTCTGTTCGGCCTCCTCGGAGCACTCCTTGCACTTGGTCTGTCTGGCCTCATCGGAGCACTCCTTCCACGTGACGGCATCGAGCGTGACGTGCTCCGCCTTGCAGGAGGTGCACGGCATGGAGTCGGTCTCCTCCTCCTCCTCGCAGGGTCGCTGCATTTGCTGAGGGAGAGCTAGTTCGCTTGCAGATCCCAAGAGATTTTTGTGTGGATAGGGGCTCGATGAGGCCTCCTTACTATTTAATAAGCAAAAGACAGAGTCAGGAATTGAATCAAATAAAATCTGATTCGGAAATCTTTACAAGTAAAATCGTCCGAAACGACCGAGGATATAATTATAATTATGGAAAGAAATCTCTCGCGATAACTATGAAATCTCAATTTGGATTTGGTTAATTTACCCCTATATCTCATCCCCAATTAATTTCCGTCTGGAATCACCACATCATCCGGTCTTCTTTGATTAAAAGCCGAAAAACGATATTCGATAAAAAGATATCTTGTCCGCAGCCAATTCCGGCGAAACAATATCAAACTGATAAGTTTATAATTCAAAACACAATTACTAGTATAAAACGTGGAATAACGATGATGGAGAGATGCATTACAGATACGAATAATTTTCCACACAAAATTTAAAAAGAGTAGATAATAGAATAAATCAGAAAAATTAAGAAAAGTTCCAATTTGAGAAATTTAACGAAAGCTCGCCACACGTAATTTGAGGTTTTCTGGGTTCTTTCCGCAACACTAGTCTCCTAATCTATGGTGGAGTGTAAGAAAGCACACCAATGGAACCAAAAAAAAAACAAGAAATTTATGTTGAGAAGCAAGGAGAAAAAAGTGAGATTGTACTTTTTTGATAGCATAATCAATTTGTCTTAAGATAATTTTTGTCTTCCCAGTTGTTAAGAATTGGTGGATCTAAGTAATTTCTTAAAATGTTTCGGTATTCCCAACAGAGAGGCGAGAAAAATATTTCTCCAATTGGGGATTTTGTAGTGATTTCAAACAGAAAATATCTCATGGTGAAGGAGTCAACTATGTTATTCTAATGTTGTCTACAGGAAGTACCATAGATGCTAGTAGGCTAATATTTAGACAAATTTGTCCGAATTTAATTAACAAGAAAGGGCGAATACATTCAAAACAGAGATATTATGCCAAAATTTAAGCGATGGCAAAGCACCCAGGGAAGTGATTACATGTCGGAATCTAATCAATGACACCAATTAAAAACTATAGCTATAACTATGCCAAGGAAATAAAGTGTGATACAAAGCAATAATGAAATTTGCTTGATTTTTATTTGGGGGGACGGCTAGGGATATTTATAGTGACTCAAGAAACAACTGCCTTCTGACCATTCTTGACGGTTGCAATCTCTTTGATTGTGGATCTTCATGTTCCCTAGTCTTCAACCTTTGCTTGCCTTTAAACTGACACTTTTAATCACACATCTTTCACGTGGCCATTTGTGCTCTTGCCAAAAGCATGTGCTTTTCTGAGTCATCAGCTGGGTTATTTTCAGTGTAAACATATACCCCTTTTAAAAGAATTGAAAGGATTTTGAATCCTTTTAAAATATCACCTCTATTGCGCATATTCTTACTCTACGGGTGGCTTTGAAGATATGCATACATTCTTCTGACCTTTCGTACCCTGTGCATAGTCGACCAGCTTGCGATATTCTATAACATTTAGACATGTCACCTTGATTACTTTTAATCTACTAATCATCATCATTATGGGTCATATCGTTTCAAATCACTATTTTCCATGTAATCATTTACGTCAAAAGATATACATAAGAAAAATCCGATCTTTACGTTTCTTCTATTTCTGGTCTTAAAACCTAACCCTTCGTAAGACTTCAAACCCTCGATCTTCTTTGCCACTATTCTCTATCGTCATGGCTTCCAAACCTAGTGAGTATTCCCTTGCGGATTATATTGCTTAATTCGATGATTCACGGGGAGACAAGTACTCTTATAATTGCTGCTTTCGCCTTTTATACTTAATCGAAAAATAACCTGAATGGCTTGTCCTTGGCCCTGTTTTAAAGATCAGCGAATCCTTACTTCTCTCAAATCCTGTTTCCCCCCGGAAAAGAAGGGAACTACTCCCCATCCAGAGATCTTTCGTCGTTGATATATGGACTGCCCAGTCCTCTCGATTCAGAGGTTTCCCGTCTTTTGAAGTTGATTCGTACGAGTGGTATCTGCGGATGATATCCAATATTCGAATACAACTTGTTTGGAAATGAGCCGGAATCCAGACGGCCTCAGCTTTACCTTGATGGCTGGTCATAAAGCCACTGAAACTACAGAAGCTCCTTCAAGTCCTGAAGATCAAGTTGTCTTCATTGACCAACCCTTTTCTAAAGATGACACTGGTGCAGGTGCCGAAACGAGTTGCAATCCCTCGTCACCCTCTTTTTCAGACGCATCATTTACTCTTGTCCCAATTCCTTTGGCAGTACATGGTTGTTACTCTTAACATGCTGCTCACTACTCTCTTCAAATGACCTTTACCCAGCGGTGAACTGAACTGACAAATGTACTTCCTGCTTCAGTAATCAAACTTTGCTAGAGGAAACCACCGCCACTTCAAGATAGCCTAGTTCATTGAAACTTCCTGTTTTACTTCTTCCAGGACCAGAAAAAGGTATGCATTTGCAATCTCTTAACCGTATTTAATCCTGTATTGTAGGCCAAACTAATTGGCAGCATATTTACTCTCATCAGGCAACGCAGAGCTCTCTTTATTAACCTCATCTTCTCCTATCCTGACGTCTAATGACACCACTCTTGCTGCTGTCAGTGCTCCTGATGTTCTTCTAGCCTCGGCTCCCACTGGAGGTTCAGCTTCCCCTTCAGCAATGCCGCTGCCATCTTCTCCTTTGACTGAACAGTCAAATCAAAGCCGAAGCAGGAAACACTTCCAACATTTCGGCCGGGGTCAAAGCTTATTTTGGAAAAAGCTACAAAGCTTTTAACTCAGCCAATGGTGGACTCCATGGACCCAAATTCCGAAGGTTCCTCTTCTTAGGAGGTCATTTTGATGAGATGGTCAAGGACAAACTGTTAAGAATTTCTTAGAACTCTCGAGTGGTGGTCTTCCGATGATTGTATATCATTCGTTGGCTGTTCCGAGACTTGAACCTCTACTCAGTGAGGTACGCAGCAGTGGCGTCTCTTCTACAATACTTCGGAGCTTAGGCAGCAGTTCTGATGAAGTGGAGGTTTACTGACGCAACCACGAGACAATTCTCACATTGACCGTTTCGGGAGGAGATCATCCACGCCCTGATCATGCCATCGAAGAGGCCACCCAGCATTTGAAAGTCAATAAGACCGCTTCCCAAGTCATAGCAGATGACTTGGCCAATCTAAACGCGGAGGAAGAAATGGATCTCGAAAAAAGATTTAGCTGAAGTGCGTGGCCAACAAAAACTCAAGCACGCTTAACGAGCCCAAGCAGAAGAAATTTCAAACCAGAGCATGAGCGAGACCTCTCTCGAAAAGTTGAAAAAGAGTGAGAGGGACCGTTTGGTGGGGCTGAAAGTTGAAAAGAGACATGCCAAGAACCGATACCTGGGTGAAAACTGTTGGATATATTGTTAATATAATCCAAAAATAATATGTTCACATACAAAGTTCAATAGGTAAAAGCAATTTTGGTCCAAGACCAATAATGCATATATAAACTTCCCAAGTCATAGCAGAACCGCAGCAGTGGCTTCATTGGAATGATGAATAATGGAAAGGCTAGCATCTCTTCTGAGTGGTGGTTGGACAAGGGCGCTACTTGTCATGCTACAAATGACAAGAACTTACTCACCGTCTCTTCTGAGGCTTTTGAAAAATTTAAGATTTTCAAGTCTAGAGTAGAAAATCAACTTAACTTGAAAATTAAGAGGTTTAGGAGTGATAGAGGAGGAGAATATACTATGTCAAAGTTCAAGGAATTTTGTGCTTCGGAAGGTATAATACTTGAAACCACCGCTCCTTATTCACCCCAATCAAATGGCGTTGCGGAGCGTAAGAATAGAACATTAACCGAAATGTTAAACTCTATGTTACAATACTTTGAGGATGATCCATTCTCCTATCGGAGCTTAGGCAGCAGTTCAAATGGATGTAAAAACAGCTTTCTTAAATGGGGAATTAAATGAGGAAATTTACATGGAACAACCGGAAGGATATGTTATGAAAGGTCTTGAAATTGAATAAATCCTTGTATGGTCTTAAACAAGCACCTAAGATGAAAAGAGTTATGGCTTTCGGTCTAGTTATTCGATAAATGGAGGTTTACTTGGTATTGCTGAAAGTAAGCTTTAAACGGCAAGTTATCTCCCTTAGCGCAACCACGAGACAATTCTCACATTGACCGTTTCGGAACCTATTCTCGAGGAGATCATCCACGCCCTGATCATGCCATCGAAGAGGCCACCCAGCATTTGAAAGAAAAGGGTCAAAATTTGAAGACCGTTCTTCCCAAGTCATAGCAGATGACTTGGACTTTAAGGAATCAATCTAAACGCAATTGGAGGAAGAAATGGATCTCGAAAAAGATTTAGCTGAAATTACATTGTTTAGGTCTTGTTCATAATTTATGAAACTGGCCAAATATGAAAAACTCAAGCACAAATGATTGAATTCTTAACGAGCCCAAGATGACAGAAGAAATTTCAAACCAGAGCATTTTGAGAAGTCCATTTACTTGACATTTTGTTATTTCTATTTTGTGAACATTATTATGCATATATTGGTTGTGAGCTGAGTTTAAGATTTATTTTGCGGATTTGAATGAGTTTAGATTGAATCGAAAAGTTGAAAAATTCACTTGTTTAGTGAAATGATGGACCGTTTGGTGGGTCTTGCTGAAGGTTGAAAAGAGACATGCCCAAAAATAATATGAACCGATACCTGGGTGAAAAAACATCATTCCACTATCCACGTTTCCTTCCATTATGCACGTCTTGCTGTGAAACGACGAGTCAGTTAATTGGATCCGGCCTATTTTGTGTCAGGCCTTCGGGTTCGTCCCAGTAATTTCCTCCTTCTCTATCTCTTCTAACGGACACTGTTTCCTTTCTTCTACCATGGCAAGAACGACCAAGGATATAATTATGATTATGGAAAATAAGCTCTCACAACATCTCTGAAATCTCTAATTGGATTTGATTAGTTTACCCTTATAACTCATCCCCAATTAATTTCTGTAAAGATTCTTAACAACTGTGAAGACGAAAAAGTATCTTCTGCCAAATTGAGTAGGTTATCAAGAAAAGTACAATCTTAACATAATTTTCATTTTTTTTTTGTTTAATTCATGTGCTTTTTTGCACTCAACCATGCGATAGAAGGCTCGTGGCGTGGAAAGAACCTAGATAACCTCTAATTATTTGTGACGAGCTTTTGTTAATTTTCTCAAATTGGAACCTTTCTTAGTTTGTCTGATTTATTCTATTATCTACTATTTTTTAAATTCTATGTGAAATATTATTCATATTTGAAACGCATCTCTCCGTCGTCGTTATTCCCCGTTTTCTGCTGGTTGTTCCACACGCTTAAACTGTAAATACTATTATACTGATGAGCTTGGTTTTTATTGTCCTGAATGATCTAAGACTGAATTAGTATGGTCTTGGATGATCTAAGACAGGGCATCACGTGTGTGCTTGTGGTGGCAGTGCCACAGGGGGCGGGGGAGAGCTGAGAAGGGCGCTGTCATCGGACAATGTCGTTGAGCTGAGGAGGGTGCCGCTTAAAGGATGAGACACACTCAAACCCAAATTCGTCCTAGGTCCATCGATGCGGATTGAAACGTCGAATTGAACCGCCTTGCGATTTCTCGGTCGGCACTCTCCATAAAAATCCTAGGAACCGAGAATCCCCTTTCTTCTCACCACCATCATCGTGAAAAAGTACGAGTGTCTGGAGAAGACAGTGGAGAACCAAGATGACCGAGAGAACTCGTCCAAGTCGAAGAAGAGCAAAGATGGAGCTTCAGAGGAGAGAGAGAAGAGCTATAGGAAGCGCGATGAACAATAAAAAGAGGAAAAAAATTAAGAAATTTTTTCAAACCGACTTCATTTTGAGCGGAGTCGTATACGTCGGATCGCCGGTTATGCCACTTAGGATGACTGGCGCTGATTAGACCTCCATATCAAAATAAGAAAATCGTCAAAAGATTTAGAACTGCATTGACCAAATTAAATAGTTTAAAACTAAATTAGCAATCTTACAATATGTTTAAGACTAATTGAGTAATAATCCACATGTATCTCTCTCTTTTTTTTCCTTCTACATACCTAGGAAAAGTTGACGTCCCTAGCTCCAAAGCAAAACATCATGGTTGGCACCAAACGTGTGCATCTGAGCTTCTTAATTGTGTGTGAGCAAATGAATCAATTGGTTACTCCCGTGGAGTATTACCCAAACCATACATAGGGAGCTTTTGAAATTGATGTCCCCATTAATTTACTAAAATACCCTTAAAGCTCCATAATCATTATAATAATAAAATCTAAATTGGTCATCTTGTGCAAATTCTCTTCATCCTCAGTCACGCACGTAGGGCATGGGCAACAACTTGTTTAATACCCCGTATCTTGGCATTATCTTTTTTTGAGAAAAATCTCTTGAAAATTAACTTCTCCCGTCGAATTGAACATTTACCTCCAACTTCCACTTTAGAATTAAATAATCTCCTTCCGAGGAAATGTCTAAAATGTGTAGAAAGTGAAATCAATTCATGTCCTTAATCATGTGATTAAAATGCGTAAGTAAAGATGAGGCATGCGCGTGCGTTGAGGACTAGTATTGTTAAATGAAAATATGTGTGGGACTCAGCCGCGCATCAGGCATATGTGTAATTACCCTTGCATGTTTAAAGGTAGAATTAGCATTGACGGTAGGAACATAGAGATGGCCAAAATACTAGTTAGAAAGGATAATTGTCCAAATAATTCTAAACCTATTGTATTTTTACCAATTCAGTTATAAACCTTTTAATTTTCAATTTAATCGTAAATATATTAACAATTTTTTTGTCAAAAATCACTAACGTGGATACTTGGTTGTCCTATGTGATCTTCTTTGGTTTTGATATGGATAATTTTTTTTTTAAAAAATCCAAATTATTTATTTATTATTATTTTGTTTTTCCATTTTCTTTTACAACTCTAGCCCACGGCTGCGATGGTCTAGTGACGGCCACAAGCGAGTGTCGTGACCCTCACCTACTCACTAGTCATGGTAAAAAAACAAAAAAAAAAAAAGAAAATAGAAGAAAAGGAAAAAAAATGAAAAAGAAAAAAAATAAATAAATAATAAATAATTCTAAAATTATTAAGATATTATTCAAATTTGTCTATGTTAGTGTTGGTCGTATCACATAAGATACCTAGCATCCATATTAGCAATTTTCGTTCAAAATTAATTATATCAATTAACAAAACGTAAAAAGGGTTAAAATTCAATTGACAAAATTTAAAAATTTAGAACTTATTTGGCAAAAATACAATAAATTTATGATTTTTTGAATAATTTTCTCCTAACTAAAATAATAGCACTCTAAAGTAGGAAGGGAGAGTAACGATAGAAGCTAAACAAAAGTATGGAGTCATAAAAGTACATAGAATCAGTGTGACGTATAAAAGGAAATCCCACCCAAGACATGTCATGTTTTTGTAGATATAATCAAGAAATTGTAATCGACATCATGCTCTTGAATTCCTCAAAATCGAGTTTCCCGTCGTTGTTAGTATCATACGCACGAATCATGCTGTTACAGTCTCCCCCGCTTCTCTCGTCCCATAACTCTAGTTTTGAGAGGACGCTTTGGAGCTCGTCGCAGGAAATGAAGCCGTCCTCGTTCAAATCGAACACTTTGAACGCCTCGGCAAGGTCGGTCTCTTGATTGACATCTCCTTCACTGCTCTCTCGGGATTCCACTCCACCGCTCCTCATGGTTTCTTCCGACGATATGGAGTCGTAAAAGAACAAAAACTCGTCAAAGTCGAGGCTCGGTTTCCCTATAGATAATTCCAGCTCGCCCAGGCTATGATGGATACCGATTTTCTCGAGCAGCCAATTGAGCTCCTCGAGGCTCACCTGGCCATCGCCGTTCTTGTCGAGGTTCTTGAAAATCCGACGTAAATCTCCAGTTCCGAGGGGAGACATAGTTATACAATGAATCGAAGATTGGTATGTATGTGCAGATTGGGGGAACTAATGAAGAAGTATGAGGAAATGCTAACGGCGCCGTGAGACGACAATTCGAATTCAAAGACTCCACCGGTCTATTTATACACGCATCGAGCTTCCGTGGTACGGTTGTGTGCGTACGTGCACAGCAGGAACTTGGAAGAAGATTGTGGTTTTTAGGGTTTCATGGAAGTTAGCGAGAAGCTTCGCCGAAGAAGCGACCTTAGAAAGCTGAATTGATATTTTCTTGTTTTGGAATTTCATTGACTTTTAGATGGAGAAGATAATAGCAATGTTTACATGCTTTTATCAAAACGTATCATTTTTGTTCTCTCATTTCATGAATTATGCCATTGATATTCCGAGATGATTCTTGGAAAGAAGAGTGGTCCATGGTAAGCCACGCTTTTGACGCGGAGAAAACGTGCCGACTCAACTTTGGCATGCTCCTTCTCGTTTTTTTTTTTTAATTGGTATGACGGATCTCACTAACTTCTTTGTTGGTTCGTTCATTAATTGGAATATTAATTAGCACGTTAATCAGGACAAAGTCCGAATCAAATTATGTAGTGATCGATGGATATTCTTGGGACTTGTTATGTACAAATATTGTAGGGGGGGTAGGGGGGAATCTCTGTGCATCCTTTGTTTTGTACGTATGCCGTCAAATTGGAGATGTGGAGAGACGAGATTTGCACACGTAACTATCGGACCAATGTGTTAGGGAGAGATTAAATGCATTAAGTTTCCGTGAAGGAGTTTAACGCGTTCCTTCACATTCTAATGTTTTGAAATCTCATCATTTTTCTTTGTGGCAATCTACAACCCCATGATACCAAACTTTAGCGATCCGATTTGCTCACAAATATCCTTAATTCAGTACAAATCGAGTCATCATTATTTAGTCTGTGTAAATTGACACCGTCAAATTGTCTCATACATTGACTTATTAAATTTCCTATTTTTAGAATTTTCTTCACATGGGCGATGTCAAATTTCCAACGTAATGAAATAACTAAATGCAGGTCATAGAAATGTTTTTTATCGGAATACCGAATCATGTCAGGAGGACCCCAGTTACATACACCAACTTATAAGGAAAGGAAAATGCAATGGAAATTAGATAAAAATTAAATAGTTCATTTTTCTTTAATTTTCATTTCGGTTAACTTTTGTATTTATCTGCTTTTTTTTACATTCTTTTTGCATTTTAAAATGTTAAACGGTTTCATCATTTAAATTTACTATATAAATCCTCCTCCATTGTGATAATTAGCCACATTAGCCACTATGCCATTAATTTTAGTGCCATATATGATATGTCTATTACTCATTACTTGCCCTCCGATTATTTCCTTACTCTTTTATGTTTATTGCTTATATTCATGTGTAAAAATGCAACTTTACTCGGGAGACGTAAGAAAGCTATATGCTAGATAAATCTTGTGATTGTAAATACGTTATTTGACATCTTGAACTTCAATCTTTAAACATATGCATTCAACGGTCAATCTTTTCGGTGATTGGGCCTTCAAAAAGCATGTTGGACGGCTTTCTTCTTTCGTTATGGTCTCAATAATTGCTTGGATTGGTCTTTGTCTCGTCTGTTCTAGAGTCTAAACTTCGCCGTTTTATGTTTACTCCAGTTTTCATGATGTAATGCTAGGCAGATCAAATCGTTGTTGAGCATATAAAGTTTGCATTATCAAAATCAATATGAATTTCTGCATATCTTTATTTAGAGACTCGTGGTAAAATTCTGCCTCTGTACATGCTTCTGGCTGGATTTATGTGGTGATAACAGGAGTTGAAATTACTTTTGGAACCGCATGTTCGCACAGATGCACCTGGATAGGACATTCCCACTAAAAGATTACATCCTGGTCCGATGTCAAACTCTCTCCGAGGTTGTTTTTGGGGTTTTTGAATTAGCTTTCATCTATTCAGGCATTATAAGTACATATTTGTTTGGTTGGACTGTATTTCTAAATGAGAGAGATCCTCAATTTTTAGTGCATTTGATTCCTTTGATTTGCTCGGAATGAAGCTTAGTTGAGCTGAGTGGAATATGAATCTCTATCTAAAGCAACTTGTTTAGAATATGAAGTGACTGATTCTGTCTTTTTTAAAAGAATATTGAAATGCCATGAATCAAGGCTCTTTTTCTGATTCAAAAGCACACTCACCATCATGATTTTCTCGATCACTTTCTCGAGATGAGAATGCAAAGTCATTTAATAACCAGAAATATAGGAAATGTAGGGCATATTTTAACTTGCAAGGCAAGTAGGCATGCTCTAGCATTTTTTCTATGGTCAGCTGGGAATAACTTGACGACCCCCCAGCCAACTTGCGTCCCTTGTATCAGGGGAGAAGTACCAAAAAAGTCATAAACCTATTGCGTTGGTACCAATTGAGTTTTAAAATTTTCAATTGGACCAATTCAGTTTATCCGGCCAATTTTGGCCGGCTGGTGTTAACATAGACATCGGCTAGTGGCCGGACGCTGATGTGACAATTTTTATGATTTTTATGATTTTTTTAATTAATTTTCTTTTTTTTCCTTTGTAATTTCTTTTTCCTTTTCTTTTTTTCCCTCTTTCCTCCTTGGATTGTCCTTGCGGTGGCCAACGAGCCTTGCCGGCCACTGGGCGAGGGTCGTGGCCCTCGCCCGGCCTAGCCCAGGGTGGCGAGGTGGCTTCGCCCCGATCTAGGCGAGGCCAACCTCGCCCTGGCCTTGTTGTGGGCGAAGGCGGCCATTGCCCACACACTAGCTTGGCCTGGCGATGGCCACCTTTGCTTGCGGCAAGGCTAGGGATAGGCTGGCCTCGCCTAGATTTGGGCAAAACCGCCTCGCCCGCGACCCTAGGTGAGGCCGAGCGAGGGTCGTGACCCTTGCCAACAGCTGGCGAGGGCTTAGCGGCCCTTGCCTAGTGGTTGGCAAGCCTCCGGCTTGGAAGCCCTCACCTCCGCCCAAGTGATGGCCGCCATGGCCTCGCCAGCAGCCAGCAAGGCCGCCTTCGCTCGTGGCGAGGCAAGGTCGGGGTGAGGCTGGCCTCGCCTAGATCCGGGTGAAGCTACCTCACCGGCGGCCCTAGGAGAGGCCGGGCAAGGGCCATCGTCGAAATAGTCCAGGGAGGAAGAAGGGAGAAAAGAAAAGGAAAAAGAAAAGAAAAAAAAGGAAAAAATTCAAAAATATATCAAAAAATTGCCACGTCAGTGTCTGACCACCGGTCAACGTCCACGTCAACGTTGGCCGGTCAAAATTGGCCGGATTGACTGAATTGGTACCAATGTAAAAAGGTTTAGAACTGAATTGGTTCAATTGAAAGATTTATGACTGAATTGGTACCAATGCAATATGTTTAGGACTTTTTTGATACTTTTCCCCATGTACTAGAGAACATGATGTTTGACAAGATCACTTTAATTTGCTTTTGTCTGAGTTATAACCATCTTATAAAATTGGCTGTTCCATTTGAAATGTAATTTGGCAATTGGCCTATCTTTGTAATTTGTCAACATGAGGGTGACATGCTACTCTTAAGAGTTCGCACGTGCATGCTTAGCTCGTGTTTTGAATGGATTGATAGGTTAAGATCATCTATCACATATTAAAAAGTATGTCATCCATAATACACATCTCCTATCATTAATCAAAATCTAACTTGTTTAAACATTTGAAAACATGGTGCCCACATTTTCTTTTTCATCGCCAGAATGAGACGCAACTTATTCCCCTTTTTTCCTTCAAATGTCTACAGAATTTGGCTCTCTAGACTCCATTTAAGATGTTGATTAAGTTAATCATATTCCGAAAGTCCATCTGCGAAATCCTCAACCATGATAATCTTATTTTTTAAACATGCTAAAGGCCATTGCTTGAGAATTCTCGAAATTAGGGCGAGTTAAGATGTACTAATACTGATTTACAAAATTGAAATATAAAAGCACCCGATAGACTTTCCTCGCATAATATCCTGTGCATGTATGAATGAGTCTACCCGGAATTTTTCTCCTTTCTTCGTGAAAAGATAATAAGTAAGTTGGAAAGCGAAGCCTAAATTTAGGGATACAACTGAAAAAAATTGAAATGCAATACACCTTAGATGAGAAAAAGAACAAAGTTTGGTAACCCCAAATATAAGTAAAATCTTGGACTGAATTATAATCTCTCTTAATCCGCAAGAATTTGGTTTGTCCAAAATTTCCTGTACAAGGCTCGAATTTCACCTAAATCATAGTATTGATGAATGCGATGACCAAATATAGCATAGATAGATTTTTTTTAAGGGAAAAAAAAAGCATTTGGAAACCTGTAAAAACTACTTGTTGATACTTAAATTTTGACGACTCATTTAATCATCTATTAATTGTATAGAAAATTAGGGATTAAATTTTAAACCTTAGTAAAAATAATTTCCATTAAATTTCATAAGCATTAGGTGTTAGGAGCAGCATTTACATTGATAGAAATAGAATTTATTAAAATTTTTAAAAAATTAAAATTTTAGTTTTTAATTATTATTAATTTTGTTTTTTAAAAGCCAAAAAAAGAGAAAAGCGAAACCGGGCTGGAGGCAGCGAGCCCGACCTCTCTCTTTTTTCCCTCCTTTTCTTTTTCTCTAGGTGGGCCGGTCTAGCCCATTTCCCTTGCTCTTCCAAGCCCAGCCCTCTCCTCCTCCCATCTTTTCCTCACGCGTTCTGCTACAGTGAAGGACGTGGGTACAAGCAAAAGAGAGGAAATTGGCAGAGGAGACAGCTGAGCCTCACACTAGAGTTGGTGGTCGCGGGCAGACCGACAGCAACAGCTGGCATGGTAGGAGGCCACGCGCGCCGGTGCTTAAAGGTGAGAGAGGAGCGAGTGTAAGAGCGGGGGGTTTTTTCGGTTCGGGGGCTCGAGAGTGAGACCGAGAGAGAGAGAGAGTCCGAGCGAAGGAGCCACTAAGGGAGAGCGAGAGAGCTTCAGCTGATGCCTCAGCCGCGCACGAGCTCCGCCCGAAGTCCTCAAGCTGAACCCGATAGGCCCTTTGTGCGCCCAGTTTTCGCCCTATTTTGTGCCTGCCGGGCTGGAGCTCGCGACCGACCGGCTCGCGCAAACTCCGGCCCTGTCCTTTCCTCTGTTGGTTGTTGTGTGTTTTATTGCTTGTTGGCGTGAGTCTCCGTTTCGGTTCGGGTCCTAGTTGAGTCGGAACCCGCATGATTCACAAGCGCCCGTCACCCGTTCGACGAAACGCGTCAATCAGATATGTTTTTGTGCTTTCCCTTTTTGGCCAAAACTGAGTGTCCATGCGTTACATTCGTTTTGTTGAGGCGTCGTTGTTGTGATTAGCATTCCCAGTGTTGCTCGTTTAGTCGCTTTGCCACTTTTCCACCGTTTCTTTCATCGTTTGCACATTTGGCCGAGAGGGGTCCTCGGCCGGTGGCGGGGAGATCGGCTGGCAAGCGGCGGTGCGGGTGCCAGTGACAACACGTTTGGAAGATGGTGTTGTGATGCAAGCCAAGGTTAGGCTTTCTCAAACAGTAGGATCGGGAGAGTGACTCACACACGGGAAACAGGACGAACAAAAATTTCAGCACTGCACAAGCTCAGGAGAACAGTCGTATCTTTGTCGATATAGATCGGATCGACCTGATTCCAAAGCCAAATGAACAAAGACTTCTGGATCTACAATTTCTCTGTTTTGGGTTTTCTAAAATAAGCACTGTAGGATGGTCGAATTTGGGTTAAAAATAACGAACCGAACAGGAATAAATAGAGACTCCGTTGGTTGCTCTTCTAGGCCTCCAAGGAAGTTGAAAGGGCACCGAGTCTTCTAGATCGATGACTGCAACTCTTCAAGGATGCAGATTTCGAAAGCTCCGACTCTTCAAGGATAGAGTGAAAACTCTTCTAAGTTTTTAATGGTATAAACTCTACAAGGTTCACGATACTTGCTTCAAAACAAAGTTTTCATTCATCAAAAGTCGTCTATCTTGTACAAGGAATTGGATGGCTTATATTGTCAAAGAAATAAAGACAGAGCATTGAAACTAGGAAAATAGTAAATAGCATAGAAACTAGAAACTAGTAAAAGCATCTTCATGGCTCCCAAGGTGTCTTTCAAACTTCCGGGATGGACTCAAGATATCGATACGGCTTCTCGGTTTCATCGAGCTTGAATGAGGGCCGATCTTCTTGGTAGAGAGCTGGTCTTCAATGCGGGCTGCATCATCCTCCCCATCTTTAAAAGAATTCGTCTTTGAATTCTCGCCGTCATCATCAGAAAAATCTCCCACATAAGGTGTTAAATGTCGAACGTTGAAGACGTCATGAATCTTCATATGAGAAGGAAGATTTAATTGATACGCATTAGGATTGATGCGCTCAAGAACTTCAAGAGGGCCAAGCTTTTGATCACTAAGCTTGTTATAACTTCCGACGGGATGCCGTTCTGGTGGCAAATAAACCCAAACAAAATCTCCAGGTTCAAAGATAACTTCACGTCGCTGCTTGTCGATGTTCATTTTATAGGATTTAGTTTTGCTCTCTAGTCTTTGGCGCACATCTTCATGAATTGTCCTCATTTGAGAAGCAATATCGTCGACTTTGTTGCTCGACTTCTTAGCAAAAGGAATTGGTGCAAGATCAAGTGCAGTGTTCAGTTGTCGACCATATACGATCATAAATGGACTATATCCAGTGCTACGGTTCTCGGCACAATTATATGCAAATTCTCCAAGTGACAACCGCGTCTCCCAAGAACGGGGATTATTATCAATCAAAGTCCTTAAGAGATTTCCCAATGTTCGATTGACGACCTCAGTTTGTCCATCCGTTTATGGATGAAACACAGTACTATATTGCAGTTTAGTATCGACATTCTTCCACAGTTGTCGCCAAAAATGACTAAGAAATTTTGTATCTCGATCTGAAGTAATAGTCTTTGGAATGCCATGCAACTTATAGACTTCCTTGAAAAATAAGTTGGCAATATGCGAAGCATCCATAGTTTTTTGACATGGAATTAAATGTGCCATTTTTAAAAATCGATCGACAACAACAAAGATCGAATCCATACATCTGTTTGTGCGTGGTAGTCCAAGGACAAAGTCCATAGAGATATCCTCCCACAGGGCATGTGGAATTGGCAAGGGCAAATAAAGGCCAGCATTAGTAGCTTGTCCCTTTCCAATATGGCAACGTCGACACCTCATCACATGTCGATGTACATCACGTTTCAAATGAGGCCAAAAGTATTTGGCTGAGACGAGTTGTACAGTTTTGTCACGCCCAAAATGTCCTTCATTGTGAACTTCATCGATCACCCTTTGACGAAGAGAACAGTCCGGCACACATAAACGGTTTCTTTTGAAAAGAAAACCATCACATACAATAAAATCAGCAAGCTTCTTTTCATGTGCATCGAGAATGATCTTGGAAATGTAGGGGTCTTCTTGATATAACTTCTGAAAAGAATCAAATCCAAGAATAGTAGAATGCATTGTAGAGGGCAAGCTCTGTTGGAGAAAACTTCCTTATTTGTTTTGATACTGACAAAACGTTTTCATCAGTCTAGTCTGAAGACTTGCAGACTCTTTCGACAAAGTCTGAAGACCGCCAGACTCAAGATATAAAGTTTGCCCTCATTGACAGTTTCTAGACCGTCGAAGAATTTTTATCCACATTCGAGTATTTATTTAAGGATTTGATTCGAGCGGTTGAAGAAGATCTCACGGTTGGAGATAGCATCTCAAGATCAATTATTCGTTTTAAATTTAATTCGAGTAATTTGGATCCGTTGATTGGCGAAGTATACTTAGAAGGTTCTGCTTATGGAAACCTAGATCTTGATTGTATGGGCGAGCAGGATTGGTGGGCTATCTTCACATTCCTTAAGTAACTCGAGATCTCCTTAATTGATTCTGTCCAACGGTTATTTGAGTGTGTGCGCGATAGATAAATTCCAAAGTCTGAAGCTCCTTGTTCTTTGTCGATTCAATTGTTGAGCGTAAACTTGTACTCAAAAGAGAGTTTATACATTTGTGAAGCCTTGAGGAAGTGTAGTAGAGTCTCTACACTGTGGAATCAAGGAAGTAATACTGTAACAACTCTTTTGATTCATAGTGGAATCCAGCCGGTGGGCTGTTAGTGCGAGAGAGTGGACGTAGGCTTGGACTAAGCCGAACCACTATAAACCTTGTGTTCTTATTCTCTTCCCTAAACTCTTTTACTTTGATCGTAACTCTATTTGATTGTTAGAGTCTAATTTCCTTTTCAAAGTCTATTGCTAAACAGACTCAAGTTAAAAGTAAAATTTTGTACTTTATTCTACAAAAATTTGTTTTCGCACCTATTCACCCCCTCTAGGTGCTCGTACTAGCATTCACAATTGGTATCGAGCACATTGTACTCATTTAAATTGAAGTGTTTTTACTTCAGAGTTAACGATCTATAGCTAGTATGTTGGCTCCAGGTCTAGTTGAAGGGCAAAGCAACACAAGACCGCCTTATTTTGATGGAAATGAATACAGCATATGGAAAAACAAGATGAAGGCATTCCTAAGATCAAAAGATCCTCTGGAATGGGATGTGGTAGATAAAGGAATCATTCCTAAAGCTACAACAGTCTTAGAAAGAGGAAAAGAAGCTGTTGAGTCCAGCGAGATGACTCAAGAAGAGTTAACCAAGAGACAGCTCTCGATGCAAAAGCAATTTATTCCTTATATTGTGCATTATCTCCTACTGAATATAACAGAATATCTTATTGTGAAACAGTTAAAGAAGTCTGGGATAGGTTGCACATCACCTATGAAGGAACCGATCGAGTGAAAGAAACCAGAATTAATATTCTGCTCGGTCAATACGAAGCCTTCAAGATGAAACTAGGAGAATCTATCACTGACATGTTTAGTCATTTTACAGAAATCGTGAATGGTCTTGAGTATCAAGGTCAACCAATCTCTGGACCCATGAAGGTTAACAAACCGCTGCATGGACTTTCCAAAGATTGGAATCACGTAAAGATCTCAATAAGAGAGACACAAAGGATCGTGCCACTTTTTGTTGACGAATTGGTTGGCACTCTTCAGTCTTATGAAGTGGAGCAAATCAATGAAGATGAAGATCCCAAAGGTAAAAAATCTATTGCTTTAAAATCTAACGATGACTATGATATTACAGATTCTGAAGATGATATGGACGATGAAGATCTTGCTCTCATGATAAGAAAGTTCAGAAAACTGAACAAAAGGGAAGAAGATTCAATTGGAAGAAACAAAGTTCTCAAAAGTTTCAAAACAAATCAACAGAGGACGATGAATCCAATAAAGATGTGATTTGTTTTGAATGCAAGAAAAGGGACACATCGGACCCAATTGTCTTTTACTAAAGAAAAAGAAAGGAAAAGCTGAGAAATACGAAAGGCTCTCAAAGCGAAACTTGGAGTGATACCGAATGCGAAGAGAGTGATGATGATTATGCCAATATTTGTCTAATGGCACAATCGGGAATCGATCTCGGACTACGAGCATGGACTCGGACTCGGACTCGGATAGTGAAATCAAGGTAAGTAATTTAAAAATTCCTACTAAAGTCTCTAAATATATTGATGAACTGTGTCTTAGTCTCAAAACCTCTCTCAAGAGGATTTTCGAACTAAAAGGGAAAATTCGGCACTTTGAAGCAACGGGAGATTGTCCGGAAAGAAAAAGTCAAAAATTTAGATAAAAGTGTTATTATCTTGAAAGAAAATGCAGACTTTCTTTCGAAAGAAAATGCACTTTTGAAAAATGATATTTCAAGCATCTCAAAAAGGTTTTCTATAGGATCTGAGAAATTGGAAAAGATTCTTTTAGCGCAAAGACCTTACTTTAACAAATCAGGCTTGGGAATGACTGCTGAAACTATTCCTCTAATTGATTTTCCAAAAGTAAAGGAAAGAATCAAACAAAAACCTACAAAAGATTTTTATAGAAATCATTTTCAAAAAGTCTTTGTAAAACCTGTAAGCCGTAGTGCTCTTAAATGTTCTAAGTGTAATAGCTCAGAACACTTTGAGAGAGAATGTCCTATGGTTTGGAAACCTATTAAGAAGGCTTGGGCAAAGACCGTATATTGCACTAACTCCACTGGACCCAAGAAAGTATGGGTACCAAAGAAATCTTGAGTTTCCTTTTTAAATGCAGGTCGCTATCAAGAAAAATGTCAAATGATACTTGAATAGTGGATACTCAAGACATATGACAGGAGACTCAAGTTGTTTCGTAAAGCTTATGCAAGTTAATGGTGGAAAAGTTTCATTTGGAAGAAATAGTAAAGGCAGAATTGTCGGATGCGGAACAGTAAAGATTGGAAGTCTCACAATCAGCAACGTTTCCTTAGTAGAATGACTCAACTACAACTTGCTAAGTATCAGTCAACTGTGCGACACAGGTTTCAAAATTAACTTTCAAGAAGGAATATGTTCAGGAACCAGTAAAGACTCCTCTCAGACTTTCACGGGACGAAGACATGGGAACATCTATCTTCGGACATCAAACCAGAAAAATCCTAATGTCTAATTTCAATTCAAGAGGAAGCTAATCTTTTTGGCCACATCATTATGAAGCAAATAGCCAAGATCTATGTAAAGAAGCTTGTTCGTGGACTACCCAATCTGACATACCAAAAATCCGATCTATGCACACCATGTGTGTTGGGAAAACAGATGAAGAAAAAGATTAGTCTATCAGACCAACCAGCAACTGGAAGCACAAATCTAGTCATCCCAAAGAACTCATAATTGGCAACATTGATGAAGAGATTCGTACAAGATCCAAAAGGCATGAAGAGTCTAGTGCTGTGGCTCTTATTTCTGAAATAGAACCCAATAATATAGAAGAAGCTTTAACTGATGAAAGTTGGATTGAAGTTATGCAAGAAGAACTCAGGCAATTCAGTATTAATGATGTCTGGGAATCGACTCCTAAACCAAAAGGTAAATCTGTTATTGGAGCTAAATGGTTTTTCAGGAACAAGATGGACGAAAAAGGAAAAGTTATAAGGAACAAAGCAAGACTCGTGGCCAAAGGATATACGCAAGAAGAAGGGATAGACTATGATGAGACTTACGCACCAATAGCAAGATTAGAAGCAATTATATTATTACTTGCTTTTGCTTATCATAAGAATTTCAGGTTATTCTAAATGGACGTCAAAAGCGCATTCTTAAATGGATTTATCCAAGAGGAAGTTTATGTGGAACAACCTCCCGGATTTGAAGACCCAAGGAAACCAGACTCTGTATTTAGACTGAAAAAGACGCTATATGGTTTAAAGCAAGCACCTCGAGCTTGGTACGACAGGTTAAGTAAGTTTTTAATCCAAAATGGCTTTGTTAAAGATTTCAATCAGATCCCAAAGAATCTCATCTAAGTGCTGCAAAACGCATCATCAAATACATTGCAACAACCTCTAATTTGGGTCTCTGGTATCCTAAAGAAGGAGATCTTACCCTTCTTGGATACTCAGACGCAGACCTAGCAGGATGCAGAGTTGATAGAAAGAGCACCTCAGGCACTTGTCAATTGCTTGGTAACAGGACAGTATCTTGGTTTTCGAGAAAGCAAAGCACTATAGCTCTTTCAACAGCAGAAGCAGAGTATGTGGCTCTTGGAAGTTGTTGTTCTCAAATCTTGTGGATAAAACAATAGCTAAGAGACTTTGGAATCGAAGATTCATGCACTGAGATCAAATGTGACAACACCAGCACGATTAGTCTCACCAAGAATCCAATTCTTCATTCAAGAGCAAAGCATATAGAGATTCGACATCATTTTATTAGAGATCATGTTCAAAATAGAGAAGTATTGATTCAATTCATTGACTCAAAGAATCAGCTGGTGAACATTTTTACTAAGCCACTGGAGAAAAGTCAATTTGAGTTTATTTGATCCAGACTTAATATCTTAAAGTCTGAAGAAGTTCAGACTTAGGGATAAAAGTCTAAAGATGCTCGGACTCGGGAGATCAAGATTCACTACGTAAGTTATTTCTGTTTTAGAAATTTATCTTTCAGATAAAATCTCGAAAATATACGTTCATCTATTAATCGTAATTGATTGATGTTATCTTTCCAAGTTTTCGTAATTATAGCAATCATTCCTTTTCAGAAAAGAAGTTATCTTTTTGACAGTTATATATTTTTCAAAAAGGCAGTTATTTTTTAAAAGGCATTTTTTATTTTTCCTTTTACGGCGATTCGTATACCCCGTTTCGATCGCCTTATATACTGATTGTCTTCTTCACAAACCCTAGAAGCACAGAACATCACTTTCTCACTTTTACTCTCTAGTTTAATCTTCAAAGTTTTCATTTTTCTCGCGAATTGAGTTTGGAATCTCTTAAAGATTGTGATAATGGCTTCCCAAAGAAAGTCTTCAAGGATTGCAAGCAGGGGACCACCGCATATTCATGAGGGTCCTACGCATTTTGACCTCACCGAGGTAGAAGAATCTCCAAGGCAACAGCAGAGCCCACAACATTCTCAACCGCGCCATTCTTCCCAGGCTAGACCACAGAATGTTCAGCAACAACAAGCGGAGGAAGAAATCATCATGGATGCCGAACCTGTAAGGTCTCAAAAGCCTGCTTTTACCTTCAAACTCTACTCTGCCTTAAAGGAAGGAGGTTCTGCATTGAGCTTCATTGATGAATTTTTGATAGAAAAGGGGTACCGAAATGAAACCCACTTTTACAAACGATGGAACGTTTGGGAATCGCTTCGAATCTTCAGTCCTGGAACGGGGTGGAGAATTATTTGCTTCAGCCCTCAAACGCTAAACTTCTCGCGTCAATTCATCAATTTGTTGTTGCATATTCTCAGCGAGTTTGTGCACTTCATCGAGGGGAATGGTTCTGCCGCCACGACGTCTAGCTTGTCTTGGGGGCATTTTCCTCTCCTCTAAAGCTCTGATACCAAATGATGCAAGCCAAGGTTAGGCTTTCTCAAACAATAGGATTGGGAGAGTGACTCGCACATGGGAAACGGGACGAATAGAAATTTCAGCACTGCACAAGCTCAGGAGAACAGTCGTATCTTTGTCGATATTGATCGGATCGACCTGATTCCAAAGCCAAATGAACAAAGACTTCTGGATCTACAATTTCTCTGTTTTGGGTTTTCTAAAATAAGCACTGTAGGATGGTCGAATTTGGGTTGAAAATAACGAACATAATAGGAAAAGATGGAGACTCCGTTGGTTGCTCTTCTAGGCCTCCAAGGAAGTTGAAAGGGCACCGATTCTTCTAGATCGATGACTGCAACTTTTCAAGGATGCAGATTTCGAAAGCTCCAACTCTTCAAGGACGGAGTGAAAACTCTTTTAGGTTTTCAAGGGTATGAACTTTACAAGGTTCACGATACTTGCTTCAAAGCAAAGTTTTCATTCATCAAAAGTCGTCTGTCTGTACAAGGAATTGGATGGCTTATATCGTCAAAGAAATAAAGACAGAGTGTTGAAACTAGGAAAATAGTAAATAGCATAGAAACTAGAAACTAGTAAAAGCGTATTCATGGCTCCCAAGGTGTCTTTTAAACTTCCGGGATGGACTAAAGATATCGATACGGCTTCTCGGTTTCGTCGAGCTTGAATGCGGGCTGATCTTCTTGAGAGAGCTGGATTTCAATGCGGGCTACATCATGTTGCTCCGGGTGTTGCTAGTTCGGAGAAGGCCGTCGCGCAGGAGAACGCTGCTTCGATGAAGGAGGCATCGTGGGGGAGGAGAAGATGGATTAGAAAAAAGTAAAGAAAGGGGAAATAGGATTAGGCTTGAGGTGTGGGCTGTTTTGTTTTAGTGGATGTGGGCTTAAAGTTAGCTTTGATGGGTATGGGTTTAGATTGTGAATTTTCAGGTTAAAGTCGGATTGGGCTTAGTACGTAAGCCCTTTCCTTTCTCGGCTTCTCATGTTTTAAGTTCTTGTCCAAAGCTCGGGAGTCCAAGTTCAGCCCATATTTGGATTGTGCTCAACAGCCCAGCTCGGATCCCCTAACTTCAGATTAAAAATTAGGAAATATTTTAAAAATTAAAAAAAGATTTTTTTATTAAAAATATTAAAAATTTCGAAAATTCAAAAAAAAAAAGGAAAAAGCTAAGAAATTAAATTTGAGCTAGTCTTATTAGATTCTTTAGTGTTACTTTAGCTATTAAAAAAAAAAATCTGAAATCCTTTCATAAAAATTGTATCCAAATTTGAACAAGCATCTAGGGCTTTACAATAAGGGTTTTTTTTTTCTTTTCTTTTTAGAGATGATGCTAGGATGCTACTTGTGCGTTTCAATTTGATTATATTGATTGCACAATTTTAATATATATATATAATATATATATAATCGTAATCATTTTAAAAACACACAATAATTACCAATGCGTCATTAGATAACAAAGGTAGTTTGAGATTTTCAAATGATCTATAAAGAAATTTAAGGATATTGTGGAGAGAAATTTTTTAAGGTTATCATTAGTTCTTGTTGGTCAACTAATGAAATTTGTTAAAAAACGAAGAGAATGTCATTTAACAGTCGAGAGTTACGTACCAAAATTATGGTTTGGAATTGTTGTATTTTAGAGTTTACCAAGAAGTCTTTTTCTTCATAAAGACGAAGGATCAGGTCTTCTCCTTTCCCTATCGGCTTTTAAGTTTTGTCCCAATATTCCAACTATCAAAAATCGTTTAGAAAGGAGAAGACCAGACTTTTGTTTTCCCACGGAGGGAGAGACGTTGCCTTAAACTCTAGGTCAAAAGATTTATGACTAAAATGACACTGTTAAAATGTTTAGAAATAAATTGACATAAATAGAATAGGTTTAGGAGTTTTATAACATTTTTAATTGTTACATCTATTATGCTCGTAGTTAGATTAGATTAGTTTCTTCAAAAATGACTTTTGGTAACCGTGATTGCGTTTCTTTAGCAAGATAGGATGTTCCTCGAAATTATGAAAATTTAACAAAATATGTACAACACAGTTACTAGATTGAAGGAAAAAATAAAATTCTTTGGGATGATAATTCTCCGTAATACATATCAACCACAATCCATATTAATTAGAAATTATAGCCCAGAAAAAGGAAAATAAGTCCACTTGTGATGTATCTTGTCTTAATTTAAAAGTATATAAAGGACTCTTATTTAGAAATCTGAATTTTCCAGCACACAATTGAAAATTTTTATATTTAACCTCTTTGAAACTAATCGATTTCTTATTTTGAAGCTACACATTATTCTTTCTCGAAATGCATATATATAGTCCAACAACATATACATACAATTTTTCGAGTACAAATCCATCCACCTTGAAACACATTTCATGCATACAATCACCAGCTCAAATCAGTCTACTCTTGTAGATTTTCTTCTTTTCTCATTCTCCTGTTTTGGGGTTGTGATCTCTCCCCCACTGCATACGCTTACTCTTGTTTTGCTTGACTTCTCAAGTCTTGGCACTGTGATGAAAGCGGCCTGCATCATTGATCCTCTCTCTATCAATGATGCAGTCAAGATTGGCGAGCTATAACAAATCTTGATGAGACATATTGTCATACATGAGAAACCCTCGAGGAAACCGACCAAGTTGACTTAGCATTTGCCTGAAACTCTACGAATGACCCTCAATAAATTTCCGAAAATCAATTTGGGACTCCCAAAGTCCTTTTTACTTAGCAACAATCAGATCTCAAACCATATATGTGGCTTTTCTCTAAATTGGAAGATGTAAGTTGGTTTGGGGATTGTGTTTTCTATTTTGTAGATTTAGACACCGCAGATTTCATTCTTCTTCTATATATAGGTTGGTTAGTTCTTATTCTTTGAGATTTCAAATCGAAACCCGAACTGATATGAATCAACAATTTCTTACTAGGGTGAGTCGACCGGCTCGGGCCAAGTTAATTTGTTGAAGGACTATCACATTTACTATATCTAATTGAAGTTCTTCCACACTACCCTTATGATAGTGTATTAAAAGATATTACATTCATTAATACTATCTATTCTGGAGTTTATTTATAAAAAAGAAACGTTCTATTTATTTTTGTGCGCTATAATTTTTAGAGTACAAGATAAGCTCTCAAATAGGCAACACAATGCTGCTATTAAATTTCCCATCGAATACTTATTTTTTGTAATATAAAAAATCCAAACTATGCTTTGTGTGACATATTTACCCTAAAATTTTTCTTTTTTTACATGAGAAAACCCAAACTTATATCTGCATGATAGATTAACCCACCATCAAGATTTCTTCAAATAATTTTTCAATTAAAAAGACGTCGTTTCATTTTACTTAAGCCATGTGGCGCTTTGTCAACATTGTTTGCCTTTCGTTGTTCATGTAGGTAATTTCTTATCAGTACTCATTGACGAAATCCTGATGGAGGGTAAATGTATTACACATATACAAGTTTCACATTTTTGGTAACACAATTTTTTTTAAATAGTAAATATGTCACTATAGGCATAATTTAGGATTTTCGATGAATTTTTTCCAATGATTTTAACTATTTGCTTTTCATTTTTCAAAAATCTTTGCCATACTTTTGCCTAGCTAAATTCTTAAGAATCTTTTTTGAAACATATCAATTTAATAAATGATGTATGTAATTTTTCATAATTTTTTCAAAATTGGGCAATTACTTTAAGTTTACTTAGAAAGAAAATAAGTGAAGTTTTGTTCTACTACAAATTTTGGTTTTTGATGTCATAATTTTTTTTAATAGTAAATGTGTCACAATGGGAATAATTTGGGGTTTTTTCTTTTTTTTTTTTGGTTTTCATCCATAATTTTCAATATTTTTTTTTAGTTTTTTTAGTTTTTCCAATTTTATTAGACAAGAAAGTTTTAGAAAAATTCGAGATATATCAATTTAATACAGGATTGTATGTATTTTTTCATAATATTTTCAAATTTTGACGATTACTTTAAGTTTATTAGAAAAAATAATAAGTGAAAGTTTTGTGCTATTTAAAGAAATCGAAACCCAAGTGCACTAAATAAAAAGCTTGCATATGCTTGTGGTGATGAGAATGGGCGTCCCAATTAATAAGTTAATGAGTTAAGACACGCAATATTTACCAATGCGTCATTCGATAATGAAAGCAGTTTGAGATTTTCAAAGGATCTATAAAGAAATTTGAGGATATTGTGGAGAGAAATTTTTTAAGGTTATCATTAGTTCTTGTTGTTCAACTGATGAAATTTGTTAAAAAACGAAGAGATTGTCATTTAACGGTCGAGAGTTACGTACCAATATTATGTTTTGGAATTGTTGTATTTTAGAGTTTACCAAGAAGTCTTTTTTTTCGTTAAAGACGAAGGATCAGGTCTTCTCCTTTCCCTATCGACTTTTAAGTTTTGTCCCAATATTCCAACTATCAAAAATCGTTTGGAAAGGAGAAGACCAGACTTTTGTTTTCCCACGAAGGGAGAGATGTTGTCTTAAACTCTAGGTCAAAAGATTTATGACTAACATGACACTGTTAAAAGGTTTAGAACTAAATTGACATAAATACAATAGGTTTAGGAGTTTTATAACATTTTTAATCGTTACATCGATTATGCTCGTAGTTAGATTAGATTAGTTTCTTCAAAAATGACTTTTGGTAACTGTGATTGCATTTCGTTAGCAAGATAGGATGTTCCTCGAAATTATGAAAATTTAACAAAATATGTACAACACAGTTACTAGATTGAAGGAAAAATAAAATTCTTTGGGATGATAATTCTCCGCAATACATATTAACCACAATCCATATTAATTATAAATTATAGCCCAGAAAAAGGAACATAAGTCCACTTGTGATGTATCTTGTCTTAATTTAAAAGTATATAAAGGAATCTTATTTCGAAATCTGAATTTTCCAACACACAATTGAAAAATTTTATATTTAACCTCTTCGAAACTAATCGATTTCTTATTTTGAAGCTACGCGTTATTCTTTCTCGAAATGCATATATATAGTCCAACAACATATACATACAATTTTTTGAGTACAAATCCATCCACCTTGAAACACATTTCATGCATACAATCTCCAGCTCAAATTAGTCTACTCTTGTAGATTTTCTTCTTTTCTCATTCTCCTGTTTTGGGGTTGTGATCTCTCCCCCACTGCATACGCTTACTCTTGTTTTGCTTGACTTCTCAAGTCTTGGCACTGTGATGAAAGCGGCATGCATCATTGATCCTCTCTCTATCAATGATGCAATCAAGATTGGCGGGCTATAACAAATCTTGATGAGACATATTGTCGTACATGAGAAACTCTCGAGGAAACCGACCAAGTTGACTTAGCATTTGCCTAAAACTCTACGAATGACCCTCAATAAATTTTCGAAAATCAATTTGGGACTCCCAAAGTCCTTTTTACTTAGCAACGATCAGATCTCAAACCATATCCGTGGCTTTTCTCTGAATTGAAAGATGTAAGTTGGTTTGGGGATTGTGTTTTCTATTTTGTAGATTTAGACACCGCAGATTTCGTTCTTCTTCTATATATAGGTTGGTTAGTTCTTGTTCTTTGAGATTTCAAATCGAAACCCGAACTGATATGAATCAACAATTTCTTACTAGGGTGAGTCGACCGGCTCGGGCCAAGTTAATTTGTTGAAGGACTATCACATTTGTTATATCTAATTGAAGTTCTGCCACGCTACCCTTATGATAGTGTATTAAAAGATATTACATTCATTAATTCTATCTATTCTGAAGTTTATTTATAAAAAAGAAATGTTCTATTTATTTATGTGCGCTATAATTGTTAGAGTACAAGATAAGCTCTCAAATAGGCAACACAATGCTGCTATTAAATTTCCCATCGAATACTTTTTTTTGTAATATAAAAAATCCAAACTATGCTTTATGTGACATATTTACCCTAAAATTTTTCTTTTTTTACATGAGAAAACCCAAACTTATATCTGCATGATAGATTAACCCACCATCAAGATTTCTTTAAATAATTTTTCAATTAAAAAGACGTCGTTTTCATTTTACTTAAGCCATGTGGCGCTTTGTCAACAATGTTTGCCTTTCATTGTTCGTGTAGGTGATTTCTTATCGGTACTCATTGACAAAATCCTAACAAAGG